>JAUMHM010000001.1:13891141-13953589 GCA_032362435.1 Melikaiella ostensackeni | reverse complement strand
ATTCTGTAGTTTTGCTGATCGAACTGATTAAACTATCGAAAAATAATTGTGTTTTGGTTTTGTGTTTTGTACTTGTGTTTGGAGTTTTGTTCATTCAAAAAAAGTTCTGGTTAAAATAACCAGAATGTCGAGTTAAATATGAACTTACAAGAAATTCTAGTTGTGTTAACCATAGGTCTGGTTATTTTAAGTAGAATTTTGGTTCTCTTAACTAGAATTTTCTCTAAAAATGTGTTTTAACTGGAAATTCTGGTTGAAACAATCAGAATTTCTGGTTGAAACTTATTTCGAGTAAAATTCTTTTTGATTGTATAATCATTATCGATTATTTATTATTTCATTGAAAAAGAACAAAAACATACCAGAAATATCAATACTTTTTACTAAATTTTACCTTAGAAATGAATTTTTAGTTGCAGTATACCGAAAAAAATAACTTTTAGTAATATTACCCCCCAAAAAAGTAACCAAATATCAGCCTCATGCAAAAAAAGTATCAAATAGTAGAGAAGTGCGATGCCTGCAATTCCATATAAAGTTCCTTCCGCAATAAATTATCAGGTACGCATTCAAACTTTAAAATGAGATGCAAACGTTCACAAGTTGTTTCCGCCTTAAGGCAATAAAGAAAGATTTTAATTTCCCTCGACATTTGGTTCATGTTCCTTCATACCTATATTATATAAATCTTCCGATTAAACGTACACTTGTATTGAACATCGTGTAGCATCTTCGACTCAAAAAAAATTGTTATCGACCTTTCCGCACGTTTCAAGAAGCGCGTGTAAGTATGCATCGGTCTTTGGAAGGTTGAGGGAAAAGAAAACATTGCGGTACACCGAGACTCAACTTTTGCATGATCTGCGAGTTGTTTATGTACGTGGAAAAGTCCCGTTACTCATCACGGCCTGAGAGAGCAGATCGCCCACACGTGCTTTTGGCGAGAGCTCGGCATACACGTTTCTACGATCACGAGACGTCATTGACCAGAACTATCTGGGCGATGAATATCTCGATGATGTCATAGAACAGGTTGCTTCTAGGTTCTACAATCTCTCCGATTTTGGTAACATCGCGAGTGACAGCTTATATGTTCTCATTTTTTATATACTCCGGGCTGTGAACTACTTTCCTTAACTTAACGCCTTAACTAATGGCCTTAATCCATCGCTTAAACCTATTGCCATAGCCTATCGCCTTAACCTATCGCCTTAATTTAATGTCTTTACGCCTCAACTCATCGACTCTTCAGCCATTCCACCACCTCTCCCTTCCTTTTTTCATGCAGGATTTTTTCCGTACTCATGCTTCCTTTTTCTAATTTTTCACAGTCATTTAGCCAATGCTTTGATGTTGCTCTGCCTCGCTCACATATCATGCACACTCTTCCTTCCTTATCTCAACCCTATAATAGTCAATTTGTTTCTCCTTTTCCCCCTTTTCTTTCTTTCTATTTATCTCTCTACCCCGCTTACCCTCTTTACAATACCCTCTAGATTCTTTACCTGCGCTGGTTCCATCTTTTTCTCCACCAATTCCACCTTCACCCTCAACTTCTCATTTTGCGTTTTCATCTCCTTGTTTTCCTTTCCCTCATCTTCCCCAACTATATATTTCCTTTCCCGTCTATCTCTTTCTCTCAGCTTATTGGTCATTCTCATTTCTTATATACACAGAGCCGTCAACCACAGAAGCTAAAATAGTTTCTTAGCCTACCTTTGAATTGGATTTCGTTTTTCTAGAAAGGGACTTGAACCATCCTTTTCTTTCAGCCTCTTGGCCTTGATTTTCTCTCGTGGGGGTAGTTTTAAAAGACTCCTCTTCTCTGGTTAGGGTACCAGTGGACCTGGAGAGTCTCGATGGTTGAGGAGGGCTGGGACTTCCACTTGGTGTCGATAGTCGTCTCCGCTGACTGTAATCTTCCTGCAAATGGAAGAATAAAAAACATAGAAAGAAGTAGCTTTATAGTGGTTCTAAAGGTTCTACAAAGAGTAGATTACTAGTGGTTCTAAAAATAGAAGAAAGGAGGGGTAATGAGGCGTTTCATCAGTAGGAAATGATCCAGCTAAATCCTTTCCCTCTAGGAATTAAAGCAAAAACGTGAAGTAATAACGCCAAGTGGAGTCCAGGATGCTTCCTAGGTTGCATTGTCTAATCGCGTGCTCGCACTGAAAATGACTTTACAATGGACAGCCTAGTGTAAACACGGGTACTTAACGTCGGCCATATATATCATTAGAGCTTCTGATTCTGCAGAGTCTAGCGAAAAGGAGAAGTGAATGGAACTCGGCGTCCCTCATGATTGTCCTGCCACGTGGGTGGTAGCGTCCGGCTATGCGAGAAACCCAAGGGTTGGTTCTTACGTCTTCTTCTCGTTAAAGTGCTGACCGAAGAGAAGTTGGCTAGCGGTAATGATGGTCCGTGCCATTCGCTAAATGCCCCCACATTACTCGCCACTCCGCCAATAATGATCCGGCAGCCTTTCATCTTGTAATCTAGGAGTTTGAGAGTTATATTCCCTGGGCAAAAATAACGCGAAAATTGGCAGGGCGACACTCATCCTGGCCGTGACTGTGATCATCATTATCATCGCCAACATTATCATCATTATTATCATTATCATCATCTTCGTCATTATCATTCTCATCATGCTCGGTGTCTTAATCGCTAACTCGTTCGTCTACACCACTCGCTGTGAGTCCTTATTTTTTGTCATCATACACGATCAGCAGTCTCATCTAGCCAATACAAAAGGCATCCAAGGAAACCTTCCAGGCTCAATTGAGCCAGAAGAGTTCTTCAAGAGAGAACTGATCAGTATTGGATGAAATGGTATGTCGTCCATTAAAAAAATCAGTGATGGGTAACCGACGTGGATTTCAATAAATATAATAACATCCTCATGGGCAGTCTTAAGTGACTCACAATGAATAGCCTATATCGCGGAATCATCTGCATTGTACAAAGCGCGCTTCCCTCGTACTCTCCATATATACGAGCAACAATATCGCGTTTGCTTTCCATAGCGAGTCGAAGTATGGTATTCCCAGGGGTCATTGTGACCCACGCACCGCCCTGCTAACTCTTACTGTGGCCTTCCTTCCGTCTTCCTTCTCTGACTTCTCTTCTTCTTTTTTTCTCTTCTCTTTGCTCTCTCTTCCTCAGCGTGGGCCGGGAGATTGGGCTAGGTCGCTTACATATCTAAAGTGTGTATTCTCCAGTCGAGTCTCAAACACGACTGAGCCAAAAATAATTTCAGCTCTAATGAGAATTCAAATTCTTATTACACCTGGAATTAAGATACTTCGCTTATGGTAGCTTGGTTGAGAGCCTGAAGTGTCTTGTCATTTGGGTTTCAATTTTCTCGAAGCACCGAAGCTTGACACTGCGGCCCTGATTTCTGTTCACACAGACAACCTACAACATGTCCATCGTGTAGGACTGGACATTAAACCGCAGAAATGGATTTATAGGTGTCTTCCTAGAATGTCAGTGGAAACAATTTTCTTGTAACCGCTGTTGTAGGGTCTAGTTTTGTGATCGAGAAGAATCCATCAGAAAGGAAGGTGAGTTACCGATAGTTGGAAGAGTGATGAGGTAATTCTGCGATCTCGTTTGGCCCAATTCCAGAGAGTCGCATCCAGCAAAAGCTGATCTGAGGGAGCAAAAAGCAAAAGATTGACTGGCTGTTCTAAGGTCTGGTTCTTACTGAGCAAGGTCGTCCACTTTTCGCGGTGGTAATACCATAGAATTTCTAGGAGCTTGAAGAGCCTCCTGATGGAAAACCGGACGAACACTGATGCACGGACGCTACCATCATCATTAATAACCGATGGCGAAGAGGGTGCGGTTTACTTTCTTTGGAATAACTTGACTGTGATACCTTTGGTAGGTTCGTCCAGGTCCCTGCTCACACGATTTTACTGATCTACGTCTACGGATTCCTAATCAACCTTGCCTATTTAGTACTTCTACACATATCGCCACTGATGCGTATAATTGACGAAATGACACCAAGGTAGAAAAGGATTACAATTCCTAATGAATATTGATTACTCCTATCAATTTCCTTCTTTAAATACTGAAAGCTGATAAGCTCTTGATATTTTCATCCTTAATGTATAAATTTTTTTATGAAATTATCTCGATGAACGGTTCTCGGTGCATTCTGATTCGGTGAACCGACTTCCGCTCTGCACGAGCAGTGGTACAAATATCATGGTACGCAGACACGAAATGAATAGATAATAGAGCTGCAGGTAGTTGCGGGGGACCGTATCGGACTAGTATCTCTCGTAAGGACCTTATAGAGCATCAAGTGGACCTTGGTTATAGCACATGAATATATTGATCATTGAGTATTGAAATGCCGCTGCATAGATTCTCTCTATGGTAGTAATCGAGCGAGATGAATCTTCACTACCTAGTTCCTAGTTCCTAGTTCCTAGTCCATCTTAACGAAATTCGAACTCGAGTCTCAAACCGAGATACCGAAGAGAGCAATGCGGCAAGAATCCTATCGGTAAATTGCAATCAGTGACTGCCTTGTCGGCGAATACCGGTGCAACGAACGGAATAAGGAAGAATAATATCTAGGCATTTTTGCAACTGAATGAGATTACTTTGGATTAATGATTGATGAGAGCTTTACGGGTTCATCCAAAGTCTTTTAGATCTAAGGTTGAATTAAAAAGAAAAATTTAAATACAATAAAAAATAGCGGATTATTTTTGGTCTTTGGAATCAGTAGATTCAACCTGACTTCAACTGCAGATTGAATGGCTAAGGTATGAGATTTAGATATGTATCATAGGCAAGATCTATTGCAATTACTAGCAGATGGTTTCGCATGAGGCTAGGTGTGGATTCGTTAATGGTAACTATTTCAAGAATCTTGCAATCTCACGGTTGAACCTTCCTAACCCCTTATCTATCTCGTTCCAACTGCTCCAGCAGCTCGCTGAATGCTTTGAGATTTCTTCACGACTGTATCTCGTTCTACTCATTTGCTAGACTCGCTGTTATTGTTATTGCGGTACGAAGTCGTAGGAATGGTTTGCCAACTGAAGCTAACTATGAGAAACGTCATCACAAAAGTGAAATGACAAGTAGAGTTGCATATTTTCGCCCGAGAAAGAGGTTAGAACACGTCTTGATTTTTCTATTTTTAATTTGATGTTCTTCTCTTGGTCGGCATTTGTAATCCACCCAACGGAAGGCAATTGGTGATTCGCAGCTCTCTCGTCTTCTCACGAGGAACAAGCGATCAGTAGAGATCGCTTCATTAGCAAATGGCAAATTTACGAGGGGAATAAAGCATCATTTGTAAAATTGGACGAATAACGAAATCTTCCTGCTCTATTTTTAAAGCCAGTTTACTACGAAAACGATATCGTGCCTTCAGCTTGGTTATTTACGTCATCTCATTAAGATAACTCCCCCACCCCTGAAGCTTCCTTTTTCACGACCCACTTTTGTCGGTCACGCAATCCTCTCGAGCGAAGAACCTTTCCAGAAATTTCGCTTAGCCTACTAATCTTCAATATGATTCGGGGAAGAGTATACTTAAAAATCAGGTAAGATCATTAATCTTTTTTAATTTCTTCTGGAATTTAGAACCTGGTATGAGAAAAAGCTTCCATCGTTAGGGTATAATTGAGTCGCAAGTTGGGCGATCGACTTGCGATTGCTTCTTGGTTTAATCCGGCAGGAATCAAGATGCGATCATTACAATGGCAGTGAAACTGAACGGCGTGAGTTATAGGTGATCTTCGCAATAGATGTTACCGTCAGCCGGTTCGAGACACCTCAGCGATCACGCGGAACGCAATCGTTTATTTACCGAGTGACAGTACGCTTATTCATGGGGTTGCATTTTTAAATAACTGTGCATTAAAGAACATCTCTGTGGGCGATCAGTGCTTGGTCATTGAGGGCGGATGGACTTCTTTCCGTTCGAATCTAGAAACAAAATATCGCTGAAATCGTCATCATATTAAAGGAAAAGGTCTGCGTCAGTTGCATCTGCATGAGAGACGGGTTCTACGCCCGCGACGGCTGTGGTGGGATCCTTTTATAATAGAGCGACAATTAATTTACCTTCAAGCAGAACTGATCATTGGATGATTGGTATTGGATGCATTGGTATGTCTCGTTGTCAAATTGTTTTCTCGGAAGTTCTGGTTGGTTTACTGCCGTAAATGTGGAGGGGTAGTGACAGAAGGGAAACGTCGAGAAGAAGACGTAGTGGATGTCAGGATATCACGATAGATCGTAGTCAGAACTGCTGGCAAAAGCAGTTGCCACTTCGATTGCGGAGAGGGTCGAGGATCGAAGGACAATGGGAATTTTTTCTTCCTAATAGCAGAGGTTCTTGAGCACTGATCGAGCCACAGGAAGAGGACTTTGGCATCGGCAGACCACAATAAATAGCCTCCGTATCGTGTTGCGAGTAATTGAACGGGCTTCATCTGAAGCCGCATTAACTATTGAGAACGAGCACTGAACGGAACGGGAAGGAGAAGAGAGTAAGCAAGCCACGAGGAGGATGAAGAAGAGTACGTCTGTCTGTTGTCGGGTACCTTGGTACCTTGGTACCCACCACTCGCTAGCGGCATAATGGCGCTGATCTTGGGCTCTCGATGTACGTGAGGGCAATACCGTATTGTTATTTGTTGGGTTAGGTACTCCCTGCTCCCAGATCAAGTGCCCGCATGTCTGAGATACGGCCGAGACTGGAATAATATCTTGCTCGCTTATTGTTACCGCCGCTTGTAGATGGATCATTCTATTATCGAGATAGTGATACGTGGCTTTCGTACGCAACGCCTTGCTCGATTCGACCTTCTGCACATTCCCAGGCATCACACCTTCCAACCCTTTTGGTGTCCGATCTCCATTTTTCAAATTCCAATGATTATTTATTGGCTCTTTTCTGTTCCTGGTTTTTTCGACTTGGAAAATTAGTCTTTCTTCAAAAGAAAATGATCGATTGCTGCGAAAGAGCGCTGAAGATTGCAGGAGACTCATCAAGTTGGAAGACATGTGATAATAGGCGATTGAGATTTTCCTAGAATGTGCAATTTCTGAGAAAGCTCTGTTGTTAGTCGGTGCGGAAGAATCGGAGGAGTCTGCGGAAGAGGTTACGTAAAGAGGTAATAATCCTCGATTATATATTCTTAGGCCTCAGCCTCGGTGGCAAATTGAGCCTTCGACGACCATGATGCCGTAATCCGAGGTGTTGTAGATTAGATTGAATTGGGTTGTTTGCTTTACCCGGCGCTTTCGGATCACGGCCTTAAACAGGTTGTGAGAACTCGTTAAACTTTCTAGGGGCGCAGAATGGGCAACGCTATCCGCAAATCGCTTCGAAAAAAGGAGTAGCCCAATAAGGCTAAATGTGGAACGCATTTGGATGGAGCCTTCGAGTTAAAACGTATCTTTCGAACACATTGGCGTTGAGGTCATCGAACTTGATTACTAATCTCTTATCTGGGCGGTTCTGGTGATTGCAGCTCTCGGCTAATACACACTAGAGGAACAATGGAGTTGGCAGCACTTGGCGTAGAAGATTGTAGCCCATCGACGTCAGTTCAAGTGACTGCCATGAGACGGTGGCCTGGTTTGTTTTACGAGCAGTACGCTTTATGTGCGTGATTACGCCAGATAAACACCTTGAGTTTAACTCTTTGCAGATTTATAATTAGATTTATCTTATTTGGAATTGGAAACCAATGATGTGTCTCAGATAAACATCTGATTTTTGCAATATGAGTATAAAGCTTCGCAAAAAATACAATTGTTTCTTGTTTCATATTTCATAAAAGTTACACCCAAACAGATTTCAATCCCACGATAGAAGGTTTCACGATCTTATTGGAATAAAACTGCATAACATTTTCCGAAGATTGAATTCTTTGTAATATGTTTCGACGAAAAGAAAAGATTCACACGCTATCGTTCCAGACGGTTTAATCCAAAGCAAGGAATCGAATCGAGTTATCTTCTCCCCTGACGCAATAGAACCTTTCGATACAATTCCTGTGGTTCGACCCAATATAAAGGATATGTTTTCGTCATGTAACTGACCTGCCTCTCAGAAACTTCAGTTCTACCGCACCGACCACAAACATGTTCAATTCTTTCTCTGACTCCCGTCAAATCAAATATCGATATACGCAAAAGATCCACATACAAAAGAAATTACTGAAACCAAAGGGGCAATTTTCCTCGACATTGCTTTCACCACAGATTTATATCCTCCCTCCGATAAAGGAAAAATTTAGGTATCTGAAAATAAAATGAAAGAACAATGCCGTATTCCTATTCTATTTCAGATAGCATCCCAGTAATTGCGGGTCATTATGAAATTACTGATGCTGCATTGAAAGCGGAGCAATTTTATGCTCAAACGGTGAAACAGTAGTACTCGTGATAAAATACCAATGAGAATAATTTACAATGGGGAAAATAATCCTGTTTGTAAGAAATCACAGTCAGTTCTAATGATCGCTATGATAGATTTCCTTGAAATAACTACTGAGTCTAGCTGATATTTTTTGAGACTAAGAATGCAAAGATTTAAAGTGTGAATTAATTCCCCAAGGTGGTAAAGAGTTCTTGATTAGAGGAAGTATCTCTTTCGTAAAACAAACAAGATTTGAAGCAGTTAACACCCATTGGGGAGAGCGCTTATTCTTTAAGACTATTTACTGATCTAATAAAAAAAAACATCCGCATTTTAATTAGCTATTTTCACGCCTGATGCGAAACTAAAATTTATAGCGTACACATGCACGTCTAATTGCACTTAGCAATTACTTAGCGACTCGTCTGCTTTTTACCCATTTCTCTCTAATTAGTCCCACTGCCGTTATGAGCCTCGTTTAAATAATTAGCAATAGAAAGACTCTTTCTCCATTCTATACTTCCCTTTCAAAGTTTTTCACACCTAATAGTTTATGTATATTCGAAGAGGGATGTTCTGGAATTTGAAAATTATTAGTTCTAGAAACTATTGAACATTCCTCGAAACTTCTAGGATCTTCTAGATTATTCTAGAATCCAGATGCCGATCTAGTGGGAAATCATCGGACTTAAAAGGTGGCATCAGGGGCGAGAAGCTCGAAAGGTGTTGGCAGGTACGTTAACGAGAATCGTATTATTACCACCCGTCGACAGGTACAGCGTTTAAGTAAGAAACTGGACTGAACGGCTCTATCCATTCCGAAGACGTACCTTTGTCGACTTGATCCTTTTGCATTGACGTGCAGATTATAGGCTAGATTGCAATAATGGTGGGTGTTTGATCGAATTTCAAAACGGTTTGGTCAGACAACCTTCTTTACCTTGAATCTGGAAGCGAATTGTAGAAAAACTGAAAGCACGATTCTTGCAATTGAATCATTTTAGGAAGCAAACATGAACGAGCAAACACTCGAAGCAAAGTACAAAGTAAAGTTGACGCATCGTTTTGAACAAATATGATAATGCAAGTATTGATTCAGTCCGTAAAAGCATAAGGAGGAGCTGAAGGTCTCTTGTTGAAAAGAGATTTTTTTTTAAATGTGTAAAAGATGTTTGATAATGAAAATGGTAGAATATTCTACACGCGCTGATTCATTGCTGAAGAGTTTTTCTTTGGGTAAAAGTAATTGGACTAAAAGAAACGTTATTTCAAGAGTGTTATTTGAAAGGTATAAAATCTTGAAGGGTCTAACAAGAACTAGTTGTAAAAGGAGGTATGCAGGGAGTTAAGGTTTTCACACATGGAAGATTGTGTATTTCTTGATTCGCTCGTGCCGAGAATTCGTCGAGTCGGCTTGATTGAGCTACACGTACGCGAGTTGATTATGCATGATGCGCAGGGTGTAATTCGTCCCTTTTCAAAACATTATTCGCACCAAGCAGAGTGTACTATTATGAGCGATCAAAGCCGGAGCGTGAAGGGGTTACAGTTTCGATGAACTGCAATTTCCAGTCGCTCATGAAACGCCCCGAGGGTTTCTGGGTATTTGCGTCTCTTATACGGCTTCGTTGGGACTAGAAACTTTTTTTAGATTGGGGAAAATAGTTTACTCGTGGGCTAAATAGGGGTGTGCAAAATGAGAGAGTGAGAAATTTTGTGAACGTAAATATCAATACAGCCTCTTTTGAAGATTAGATCGTGAGATATTCAAGAAGATTGAATGATCTCGACTCCTTTCTTGTCTGTTTCGCAATAGCGTAAATATCTCGGAGCTCCAGTGGAAGAAATTAGCATAATGCCGGGAAGTATTAGACCCACGAGCGCAAATTGAGCGGCGGGCATCAGCTCAAAGAACTCGGGACTCAAGTAAAGAGAAGGAAGAGAAGGCGATGAAAGAGATCTTTCTCCCAGTCCCAGCAATAATAATGTCCTCCAGCTATTTTCTTACAATTGAGAATCAATTCGGATTTTACGTTTTAGAAATCTTTACTGAGTAAATATACATGTTACTTTAAAGACACTATCTTCGATCGTCAGGAGATAATCTGAAATCGTGCAGGTGTGGACGGATATTCGGTTACGCAAGACTAAACTAAGATTTTAAATCCAACACCTGAGTCGAAATTTAGCCCCTACTTTCAATTTTTGACACCTACAGAATGAAACATTAGACCATCTTTTGACTCCATTTCAATCTAGACGCCTACTTTGAATCTTGAAAACCTACAGTTATCTAATTCAAAACTATACTTAGACGCTGAAAAACCTCTCGGACCCTATTTAGAATGTTTATAACAAACAGTTGTCAAACTCAAGCGCCTATTTTGATGCTGACCCTAGTTTGAATCTTTTTAGCTAACATTTTTCAAATTCAATACCCTACTTTGACGCTGAAAATCCTTTCTGACCCTATTTTGAAGCTTTTTAGCCTACAGTCTTCTAATGCGAAACCATGCTTTAAAGCTCAACCACAGAAAAATATTTTTTCTTAACGGAAATTGCTGAAAATTTGTATGAGAATAATATTTATCATAAAGAATGACTACATATTTTCAGTTTTTCTGTCGTTATGAACATTGTTATAAATATTTAATGAAATTTAGCATTTTCTACAGTCATGCAGGTATTGATTTTCTCATAGAGGCAATTTTTAATTGATTTCAACGTAAATAAAGAAAATAAAAAATGATAAAACTAAAATATTTATCATTGTTAGCAACTAATATTATAAATAAATTAAAAAACTATGCATCTTGATGAATAGTAATAATCCAACCAGAAATTGTGTCAGAATCTCTCAATTCTTAGTGTGATTACTTAATAACAAATATGGTAAGGTATTTAGAAAGGAAAATCCTTTTGCTACGACTTCATCCAGATAATTTTATTGGGAATTTGAAGAAGATGAAGTCGTAACAAAAGGTTTTTTCTTTTTTTATACCATTTTTGTTTCCCGAAAGCAAAATCTGTTTGCAATACGATTCAGCAGAAAAAAGTCATTTTTTTCCAGGAATGGTACCATTTTTAAAAAATTTATTATAAGATTTGTTACTAATTAATAACAATTGAGAGTTTCTGAAATATTTTCTCAGAAAAATAATACTATTGTGTGTCTACCACTTGAATTATCAAAAAGAATAATATCTTTCGTTAAAAAATGTCTATCTTTTAATTTGTTTATAATTTTGGATGGTTTTCAATCACTTTGAAATAAGGTGAAAATTAGTTTTATGGGGAATTCAATACAGACTATAAAAAATGCGAAATTTGGTTATTTGCGTAATGAAATATTTATAAGAATAGTGATTGTTAATTTTCACTTATTGCCTGCTAAATATTATTCTCATACAAATATTCAGAATTTTAAGTTAAAAAAAAATTTCCGTGGTTAAGCACTGCAAACATGTATTTCTATGTATAAGTAATTTATTTCAATTTCCCGAATTACCTGCGGCATATGTCAAGAAATTACCTGAAAGTGTTCAAAATTCGAGAATACACCAGGAATTTAGAGAAAAGGTAACACCTAAATGAAAGATTTTCCTACATTCACGCATTTAGCTAGTTCACAAGGTTTTTAGCCAAAACCCTAATTTTCCTAATTACCTGCAACATATGTCAAGAAATGTCCTAAAAGTGATCTAAATTCCTAAATAAACCAAGAATTCAGAGAAAAGGTAGCACCTGCATGGAAGACTGTCTTAAACTTCCGTACTTAGCCAATTTCCTAGGTTTTTAGCTAAACCCCTAATATTCCTAATTAACTGCGACATATGTCAAGAAATGACGTAAAGAGTTCTTAATTCCTGAATAAACCAAGAATGCAAAGAAGAGGTAACACCTGAATGAAAGATTTTCCTAAACTCACGCATTTAGCTAATTCACTAGGTTTTTAGCCAAACCCCTAATTTTCTTAATTACCTACGACATACGTCAAGAAATGACCTGAAAGTGTTTTAAATTCCTAAATAGGCCACCAATTTAGAGAAAAAGTAATATCTGAATGGAAGATTTTCCTTAACTCCAGAGTTGAGCTAGTTCACTAGGTTTTTGGCCAAAACCCCTAATTTTTCTAATTACCAGCGACATATGTGAATAAATGACCTAAAAGTTTTCTAAATTCCTAAACAAACGAGCAATTTAGAGAAAATGCTAGACCTGAATGGAAGATTTTCCTAAACTCACGCATTTAGCTAATTTCCTAGGTTTTTAGTCAAACCCCTAATTTTCCTAATTACCTGCGACATACGTCAAGAAATGGCCTAAAAGTGTTCTAAATTTCTGAATGAATCAAGAATTCAAAGAAAAGGTAACACGTGAATGGAAGATTTTCCTAAATTCACGCATTCAGCTAATTTCCTAGGTTTTTAGCCAAACCCTTAATTTTCCTATTTATTTGCGACATATGTCAGGAAATGACCTAAAAGAGTTCTAAATTCCTAAATAAATGAACAATTTAGAAAAAGGCTTCCTAAATGGAATCTTCCTAAATGGAAGATTTTCCTAAACTCACGCATTTAGCTATTTCACTAGGTTTTTAGCCAAAACCCTAATTTTCCTAATTACCTGCGGCATATGTCAAGAAATGACCTAAAAGTGTTCTAAGTCCTTGAATAAACGAAGAATTCAGAGAAAAGGTAGCATCTGAATGGAAGACTGTCTTAAGCTTCCGTACTTAGCTAATTTCCTAGGTTTTTTGCTAAACCCCTAATTTTCCTAATCAACTGCGACATATGTCAAGAAATGACCTAAAAGTGTTCTAAATTTCTAAATAAACGAGCAGTTTAGAAAAAAGGTAATACCTAAATAGAAGACTTTCCTAAACTCACGCATTAAGCTAATTTCCTAGGTTTTTAGCAAGACCCCTAATTTTCCTAATTACCTGCGACATATGTCAAGAAATGACCTGAATATGTTCAAAATTGCTAAATAAACAAACAATTTAGAAAAAAGGATACACCTGAATGGAAGATTTTCTTGAACTCCCGCATTTAGCTAATTCACAAGGTTTTTAGCCAAACCCCTAATTTTCCTAATTATCTGCGACATATATCAAGAAATTACCTAAAAGTGTTCTAAATTCCTGAATAAACGAACAGTTTATTCAGGCTACATCTGAATGAAAGATTTTCCTAAACTCACGCATTTAGCTAATTCACCAAGTTTTTAGCCAAACCCCTAATTTACCTAATTACCTGCGACATGTCAATATTTGACCTAAAATTGTTCTAAATTCCTAAATAAATGAACAATTTAGAAAAAAGGCTACACCTAAATGGAAGATTTTCCCAAACTCACGCATTTAGCTAATTCACTAGGTTTTTAGCCAATACCTTAATTTTCCTAATCACCTGCGACATATGTCAAGAAATGACACAAAAGTGTTCTAAATTCCTGAATAGACCAAGAATTCAAAGAAAAGGTAACACCTGAATGGAAGATTTTCCTCAACTCACGCATGTAGCTAATTCACTAGGTTTTCAGCCAAAACCCTAATTCTCCTAATGACCTGCGACGTGTGTCAAGACTTGACCTAAAAGTGTTCGAAATTCCTGAATAAACCAAGAATTCAAAGAAAAGGTAAGACCTAAATGGAAGATTTTCCTCAACTCACGCATTTAGCTTATTCACTAGGTTTTTAGCCAAAACCCTAATTTTCCTAATTACCTGCGACATACGTCAAGAAATGACCTAAAAGTGTTCTGAATTCCTAAATAAACAACAATTTAGAAAAAAGGTAACACCTATACGGAAGATTTTCTGAACTCCCACACTTAGTTAATTTCCTAGGTGTTCAGCCAAAATCTTAATTTAGAAGAAGAATTTATTCATTACAAATTTGACCAAACTAGGATGAGAAATTATTAAGATTGAGTTACACCTTTTGAAGGGAATCTTAATGTGAGTTCGCTAAGATATATGGTATATCACCAGTTACAACGCTAATTAAGAAGCCAAACAAGATGTTGTGGACGATGAGATAACCTTAATATATTGCGAAGGCTGGAACAATTCCTAAATAAACCAGGAATTTAGGAAGAAGGAGACATATGAATAGAAGATTTTCCTAAATTCCCGAGTTGAGCTGGTTCACTAGGTTTTTAGCCAAAACCCTAATTTGGGAGTCGGGGATTTTAACATCAAAAAAAGAAGAATCCTTTAATTACAAATGTTACCAAGCTAGGCTAAGGAACAATTGCGATTAAGTTACATTTCCTTAAGAGAATCTTAATGTGAGTTAGGCAAGCCATATATTACCAGCTATGTCGCTAACTGAGAAGCTAAACAAGATTTTGTAGGTGATGAGATGAATTTAAATCTTCCGAAGGTTGAGTCAATTCCTGAATAAACCAGGAATTCAGGGAAAAGGTAACATTTGAATAGAAGATTTTCTTAAACTCCCGCATTTACTTAATCACTAGGTTTTTAGCCAAAATCCTAATTTGGAAGTCGGGAATTCTAACATCAAAAAAAGGAAGAATATATTTTTTACAAATTCTACCAAAATAGGTTAAGGAATAATTGAGATTAAGTTACATCTTCTGGAAAGAATCCTAATGTGAGTTCGCTAAAACATATATCATCAGCTACATTGCTAATATAGAAGCCAAATAAGATTTTGTAGGCGATGAGATGATTTTAATATATTCCGGAGGTCGGAAAAATTTCTAAATAAACCAGGAATTTAGGATGAAAGTCACGCCTGAATAGAAGATTTTCCTAAACTCCCGGACTTAGCTAGTTCACTAGGTATTTAGCCAAAACCCTGATTTTGTATTCGGGAATTCCTACATCAAACAAAGAAGAATCTATTTATCACAAATGTTACCAAGGTGGGTTAAGGAATAATTGCGATTGAGTTACATCTCCTTAAGAGAATCTTAATGTGAATGAGCCAAGCCATTTATCATCAGCTACATCGCTAACTGAGAAGCTAAACAAGATGTTGTAGGTGATGAGATGATTTCAAATCTTCCGAAGGTCGAATCAATTCCTAAATAAACTACGAATTCATAGAAAAGGTAACGTCTGAATGGAAGATTTTCTTGAAATCCCATATTTAGCTAGTTCACTAGGTTTTTAGCCAAAACCCTAATTCGAGAGTCAGGAATTCTAACATCAAAAAAAGAAGAAAGTAATTATTAAAAATTTAGCCAAGTTACATCTCCTGAAAAGAATCTTAATGTGAGTTCGCTAAGACATATATCGTCAGCTGTATCGCTAACTGAGAAGCCAAATAAGATGTTGTAGCCGACTAGATGATTTTAATATATTCCGAAGGTTGGAATAATTCCTGAATAAACCAGGAATTTAGGAAGAGAGTAACATCTGAATGGAAGATTTTCCTGAAGTTCTGAGTTTAGCCAGTTCACTAGGTTTTCAGCCAAAACCCTAATTCGAGTGTCGGGAATTCTAACATCAAAAACATAGAATCTATTTATTACAAATGTTACCAAGCTAGGTTAAGGAATAATTGCGTTTAAGTTATATCTTCTTAAGAGAATCTTAATGTGAGTTCGCTAAGACTTATACCATATCATCAGCTACATCGCTAATTGAAAAGCCAAGTAAGATGATGTAGACAATGAGATGATTTTAATATATTCCGAAGGTTGAAACAATTCCTGAATGAACCAGGAATTTAGGAAGAGAGTAATATCTGAATGGAAGATTTTCCTGCAGTCCCGAGTTTAGCTAGTTCACTAGGTTTCTGGCCAAACCCCAATACGGGAGTCGGGAATTCTCGCATCAAAAAAAGAAGAATCTGTTTATTACGAATGTCACGAAAATAGGTTAAGGAATTATTGACATTAAGTTACATCTCCTGAAGAGAATCTTAATGTGAGTTCACTAAGACATAAATCATCAGCTGCATGTCTAATTGAGAAGCCGAATACGATGTTGTAGCAGATAAGATTATTTTAATTCATCCCGAAGCTTGGAGAAATTCCTGAGTAAACCAGGAATTTAGGAATTAAGTGACATCTGAAAGGAAGATTTTCCTGAAGTCCCGAGTTTAGCTACTTCACTAGGTTTTTGGCCAAAACCCCAATTCGGTAGTCGAAAATTCTCACATCAAAAAGAAGAAGAAGCTATTTATTACAAATGTTACCAAGCTTGGTTAAGTAATAACTGCTTCAAAGTTACATCTCCTTAAGAGAATCTTAATGTGAGTTAGCCAAGCCATATATCACCAGCTACATCGCTAATTGAGAAGCTAAACAAGATGTTGTAGTTGATGAGATGATTTTAAATCTTCCGAAGGTGGCGACACGTATCAAGTTCTCGGCAAATTTTGTCGGCCATATATCTCGTTAATCGCATATAGCAGATAACTAACCAAGGGTCGGTATTCATGCACAGGTGCATTGTCATTCCGCGTGGAGGGATAAGTATGGCGAGCGCTTGAATGCACTTGAGTCGTTCGTTCTCGTACATACCCCTTGGCGGATTCTTTGTCGGTGCCTGTCACTTTCGTAGCTAATTATAAGCTGAACAAAACCTCCGCATTAGCGATAATTGCCTGCTAGGGAGAGAGTAGTGACAATGCACTCAACTGGGTAATATTCCTCTTTTTGCGCGCTTACTCTACCCGACTGTACCCCCTCCCTTCACCCTGCCTCCCCCACCACTCAAACAGTTTCGTCCCCTGCGCAGAACCGATCTTTCCATCTCACCGCTTTGTCCCTTGGCTTTATCCTTCTCGCTTTTTGCACTCGATCGGTACCAAAGGAACCTTGATCCGACGAGCGCAATGGCGCAGAACGGGTCTGCGGGCATTATCAATCACTGTAGCTTAATGGTAGCTTCAAATACAACCAACCCAACTAGGAGATACCGATGTCTAATATCGTAATATCGACTCAAGGTTATTTTATTTTGTTTACACTTGTTCGAGCTTGATTGCCCTTGACCTTGAGCGACTGGAAACGAATTTCAGTTTTTTTGGGCTCGTTACGCTTTCCGGTTGGCCGAATCTACGACACAGGAACAGTAGCCGCAAAACGATGCTTATCCACGAGTGAATTGTACGAGAGCGGCTTCACTTCGTGCCTAGGGAAGAATTATGAACCGGAAAATTGCCTTAAAGCCTCTTGATAAAACCATCATTCCGCCTCGAGCGTGTGACTTTCGATTTAGAATCAAAATCAACATGTTTCAAGACTAAGGAAAAGTTAGTGCCGTATTTACGCCATAGGCCAAGAAGGCCATGGCTTAGGGAGGCAACTTTCAGGGGCAGCATGGTGGCTCAGAATTTTTTTTATTCTCGCGGAACACGTCTGCTTTCACTTGTATTGTCTTTTATTTGCTTGTCAACTCTGCAATCGATAAAACTAGTAATGAAAATAAAAAGGGCTGAAAATTTTAAGGTGTCCTAGAAGGGCTTGTGACCTGAATCCGTATGTTCGGTACAGATAAGAAAACCATTTGGTTGCTATCGAAGCAATATTTTCTTGACTGGAATTATATTTTTCTGAGAACCTTGCAATTATTTTTAAAAAATCAAGGAATATGAGCAGGCGGTACACACTGGATAACCTAGTTCTAAATGAATATTTGTAATTGCTTCCATTTTGAATCATACATTCTAGAAAGTTTCCATTCTTTTCCAAATAGTCTGTATAAGATCAGATTGAATTATACGATTAAAACTTCATAGACCCTATACAGTTATATAAAATTATCCACTCTGGACATGTTATTCACTCGAGCCTACTTTACATGAAGTGCTTCTTTTTTATTTCTAAAAGTTCTTACGTAATTCGTGATATTGAGTTAAAGAGGATGGAATCGAATCAAAGAAGATTGTATTGAAAAAGATTCGCTTTACTTGAATGAAATTCAGGTGAATTGAAGAGGATTCATTTCGATTGAATTGGGTTCAGTTGAACTGAATTGAAGAGAATTCAATTGTGTTGAAGACGATTTATGCGAATTAAAATGTATTCACTTCTTCTGAATATAATTCAGTAGAATTGAAGAGGATTCACTTGAGTTAAGGAGGACTGGATTGAACAGAAGAGGATTCATTCGAATCAGAAAGGATTCCCTTTTAATAGAAATCAGTCAAATTGAAGAGAATTCACTTCAATTCAATTGCATTGAAGAAGATTCAATAGAATTGAATAGAATTTAGTTGGATTAAAACGAAGGATTTGCCTAGCGTCAATTACACTTCCGATAAATTTGCAAGCGTGGCTTCAGTAGCGCTTGAATACTTCGTGGGAAAATGGTAGATTTCTCATGGTATGAATCAGTGTGGTTAACGTTCCAATGTACCTCTTGGAGTCACATTGATTTATAGAACCTTTTTTCACCTCCGACACCTCCTGCTGGGCTGATAAAATTTCAATGGACGCCCACGTTACGCGCACACCTTACGCTTATGATGTAACGAGCCATCCAGAATTTTATTTCTCCGAGAACCTTGCGAGTCAAAAAAAAATTAAATAAAAAAATGAAGGAATATGAGAAGGTGGTACACACTGACTAACCGAGTTCTCAATTAATATTTGTAATTGCTTCTATTTTCAACAGTACGTTCCAAAAACTTTTTACTCTGTTTTAAATAGTCTGTAGAAGATCAGATTGCATTATATGATTAAAACTTCGAAGTCCCTATACATTATATAAAGTTATCCACTCTGGACATAGTATCCACTCTAGCCTACTACTGGAGAGGATTCAATTGTGGTTAAGAAGGTGGAATTGAATGTAGGAAGATTTAATTAAATTGGAGAGGATTCTCTTCATCCAAATGAGATGCAGTTGAATTGGAGAGGATTCACTGGAATTGAGGAAGATTCGCCTAATTTGAAAGAAATTCAGTTGAGCTGAAGAGGACTCATTTCGATTGCTTATGATTCTGTTGAATTGAATTGAAGAGCATTCAGTAGAATTAAAGAGAATTCAGTAGAATTGAACAGGGTTTATCTGAATTAAAATGAATTCAATTGTATTGAAGAGGATTCATTGGATTTGAGAAGAATTCGCTTACTTTGAATGCAATTGAATTGAAGAGGATTCACCTCAATTGAACACGATTTTGTTGGATTGAATTGAAAAGATGACAGTAGAGTTCAATAGAATTCAGTTGAATTGAAGTTGAGAGGATTCATTTGAGTTGAAGAAGACTAGATGGAACTGAGAAGGATTCATTCAATTTGAAAAGGATTTCCTTCATTTAAATAGGATTCAGTTGAATTGAAATGGTGATAATTGAACGTTCTCTCACCTCTGACGTTCTCTGGCGTTCTCTATTAATATTTGTAATTGCTTCCATTCTAAATTTTACATTCCAAAAAGTTTCTAGTCTCCTATAAAAAGTCTGTGAAAGATCAGATTACATTACATGATTAAAACTTCAAAGACCCTATACAATTATATAAAGTTATCCACCCTGGACATAGTATCCACTCTAGCCTACTATTGAAGAGGATTCAATTGAGGTTAAAAGGTGGAATTGAATTTAAGAAGATTCAATTGTGTAGAAGGGGATTTATTTGAATCGAAAAGGATTCACTTCATTTGAATAGAATTCAGTTGAACTAAAGAGGATTCATTTGAGTTAAAGATAAATGGATTGAACCAAAGAGAATTTATTCAATTTGAAAAGAATTCCATTCATTTGAATAGGATTCACTCGATTTGAAGTGGATTCACTTCAACTGCATAGAATTCTGTTGAATTGAATTTAAGAGGGTTCAGTAGAATTAAGTTTGATTCAGTTGAATTGAAAACAAATGTCTTGAAGAAGATCCATCGAGAATTTCATTTCTCTGAGAACCTTGCAATTTTCTAAAAAAAATCCAATGAATATGAGCAGGTCGTACACACTGGATAACCAAGTTCTCAATTAACATTTGTAATTGCTTCCATTTTGCATTATACATTCCAGAAAGTTTCCATTCTCTTCTAAAAAGTCTGCAGAAGATCAGATTGAATTACATGATTAATACTTTGAAGACCTCATTCAATTATATAAAATTATCCACTCTGGACATGTTATCCGCTAGAGCTTACTTTGCACGAAATGATACTTTTTTATTTCTAAAAATTTCTTACGTGATTCGTGATTACCTTTATTCTAACAAAATTCAAATCGAATAAAATTGAAGATTTAATTCAGTTGAATTAAATTGGAGAGGATTATGTAGAATTGAATGAAATTTAGTTGAATTGAAAATAATTCATTTGTGCTGAAGAGAATCTATTCGAATTGGAGAGGATTCATTTGAATTTAAAAAGGTTAAATTGAATTGATCAAGATTCATTTAAATTGAAAAGGATTCAGAAGAATTGAATAGTATCCAGTTGAATTGAAATAGTAATAACTGAATACCTTACGCTTGAGATGAAACAATCCATGGAGAAAAATATTTATTTGGAAGAACCTTGTAATTATTTTTAAAAAATCAAGGAATATGAACAGGTGGTACACACTGGATAACCTAGTTTTAAATTAATTCGATTTGAAAACTATTCACTTCATTTGAATATAATTCAGTAGAATTGAAGAGGATTCATTTGAATTAAAAAGAATTCAATTGAATTGAAGGGGATTCATTTGAATTAAAAAGGATTCAATTGAATTGAAGAGAATTCACTTGAGTTAAAGAGGAATGGATTGAATGGAAGAGGATTTATTTGAAGTGAAAAGGATTCCCTTTTTTAATAGGATTTAGTCAAATTGAAGAGAATTCACTTCAATTCAATTTCATTGAACAAGGTTCAGTAGAATTGAATAAAATTTACTTGAATTAAGAAAAAAGAAATTGTATTGAAGTGGATCCATCTAGAATCTTCTTTTTCTGAGATCCTTGCTATTCTTGAAAAAAATTCAAGGTATATGAGCAGGTGGTACACACTGGATAATTAAGTTCTCAATTAATATTTGTAGTCGCTCCCATTCTGAACCATACATTCCAAAAAGCTTCTATCCTCTTTTAAAGAGTTTGCAAAAGATCTGATTACATTTCTCGGTTAAAACTTTGAAAACCTCATACAATTATATAAAATTATCCACTCTGGACATGTTATCCACTCTAGCCTACTTTACACAAAATGATTCTTTTTTATTTCTAAAAAGTTCTTACATAATTCGTGATAGTGCGTCAAAGAGGATGGAATCGAATTAAAGAAGATGGTATTGAAAAGGATTCGCTTAATTTAAATGGGATTTCGTTGAATTAAAGAGGATTCATTTCGATTGAATTGGGTTCAGTTGAATTTAATTGATGAGAATTCAATATAGTTTGATGCTGATTAAATTGAATTTAGGAGGATTCAATTGTGTTGAAAAGGATTTATTCGAATTGAAAAGTATTCACTTTATTTGAATATAATTCAGTAGAATTGGAGAAGATTCATTTGAATTAAAGAGGACTGGATTGAACAAAAGAGGATTCATTCGAAGTGAAAAGGATTCCCTTTTTTGATAAGATTCAGTCAAATTAAAGAGAATTCACTTTAATTCGATTGCATTGAAGAAGATTAAATAGTACTGAATAGAATTGACTTGAATTTAAAAAAAGAAGAATTGTATTGAAGTGGATCCATCTAGAATCTTATTTTTCTGAGATCCTTGCAATTCTTTTGAAAAATTCAAGGAATATGAGCAGGTGGTACACACTGCATAATTAAGTTCTTAATTTATATTTGTAATCGATATTCCATTCTGAATCATACATTCCAAAAAGTTTATATTTTCTTATAAAAAGTCTACAAAAGATCTGATTACATTACATGGTTAAAACTTTAAAGACATCATACAATTATATAAAATTATCCACTATGGACATATTATCCACTCTAGCCTACTTCACACAAAATGATTCTTTTTTATTTCTAAAAAGTTCTCACATGATTCGTGAGATTGAATTGAAGAGGATTGTATTGGAAAGGATTCTTTTTATTTTAATGGGATTTAGTTGAATTAAAGAGGATTCATTGGAGTTGAGAAGGATTTGCTTAATTTGAATGAAATTCAGTTGAACCAAAGAGGATTCATTTCGATTGAATTGGGTTCAGCTGAATTCAGTTAAATTGAAAAGTATTCAGTTTATTTGAATACAATTCAGTAGAATTGCAGAGGATTCATTTGAGTTGAAGAGGACTGGATTGATCAGAAGCGGATTTATTGGAAGTAAAAAGGATTCCCTTTTTTAATAGGATTCAGTCAAATTGAAGATAATTCACTTCAATTCAATTGCATTGAAGAAGATTCAGTAGAATTGAATATAATTTACTTGAATTAAAAATAATTAATTTGTATTGAAGCGGATCCATCTAGAATCTTATTTCTATGAGATCCTCGCAATTTTTTTTCTAAATCAAGGAATATGAGCAGGTGGTACACACTAGATAATTGCGTGCTCAATTAATATTTGTAGTCGCTTCCATCCTGAATCATATATTCCAAAAAATTGCTATCCTCTTTTAAAAAGTTTACAATAGATCTGATTACATTACATGGTTAAAACTTTAAAGATCTCATACAATTCTATAAAATTATCCACTCTGGACATGTTATCCACTCTAGCCTACTTTGCACAAAATGATTATTTTTCATTTCTAAAAAGTTCTTACGTGATTTGTGCTACGTGACTGACTAAAATAGAACATTCTTAAGCAAAATTCGCGTCGGTTGTCACCCGATGACTTCTACAAGTTGAAAAATAGTAGTTTTGTTGTAAAAAACTGATCTCGGTTCATTCAGGAGCTCGAATTGCTCTGGATTCCTTGTCTCTTTGAGACAAGAAATTAAAAAAGAGTTTTCAGACTACGAGAGATTCAAAGAGTTTTTTTTGCCATAGATTCGAGAGTAAAAGCAGGAGTGCCTGAGGGCTGCTATTCAGATTAAGGTTCCAGTGAATGAGTCAATGAACGGTCATTCGGCAAACTTTCGCTTTATGCATGGATACGCAATCATCAGGTAATGAAGAAGAAGGTATTATGAAACCTGGAACGTCTTTTCAGAGATCACTTTTCGCCTCTTCTTTTTCGTTATTCCATACAGAAAGGAAATGAAAGAGTACGAGATATGCAAGAATGTATGTCGCGGTTGCAAAATGTAAGTCAACGTGTGAGGTATGATATAATGCAAATTGAGGACGATTATGTAATTTACTGCTTTCTCTTTTAATCATTTTTTCATTATGATTCAGTAAATATCATTTTCGTGAGTCCCAACCGAAACTAAAGGCAGTAGCTGCGCGGTGAACCTCAACTCGGTCGGGATCGCGAATGTTAAGCCATTTAGAGCGCGGCTAGCTCTCGGATGGGTGTCCGTTCGTGAGATAACTGTTGGTTAAATATGGATTTCATGTTCATTCTGCGCTTTTCTTTCGCGTGACCAAAAAATATTTTCTACCAATAGAGATGAATTCTCAACCCAAAGAGACGAATTTCCGAAAAAGAAAAAATTAACTTTGAACCAAACAGTTGCAACAACAACCAAATAGTTAAATTTTCATCCCAAAAAGGTGGATTTTCATCCAAAAAAATTAACTTTAACCAAAAGTTGCATTAATAACCAAATAGTTCAATTTTCAAAACAAAATGACGAATTTTTTATGAAGAAAGTTGAATTTTCAACAAAAAAGTTTATTTTCAACCAAGAAAGATGAATTTTCGACCGGAAAAGGTGACTTAAAAGAAATAGCTCGTTTAACGAAATGAGTAAATTTTTAACAATATCGTTGAATTTTTAACAAAATAGTTGAATTTTCAACCTACAAGGATGCATTTTCAACCAAATGGTCGAATTTTCAAACAGAAGAGATTGAAATTTAACTAAAAACCGTTGCATCTTTAACCAAATAGTGGAATTTTCAAGCCAAAAAGACGAACTTTTTAGAAGACAGTTGAATTTTCAACAAAAAGTTGATTTTCAACCAAGAAAGATGAATTTTCAACCAAGAAAAATTACTTTTCTGCCATAAAAGATGAATTTTCAATCCGAAAGGATGAATTTCCAACAATACAGTTAAATTTACGACCAAAAGAAGATGACTTCAACCAAATAGTTCAATTTTCAAAAAAAATGATTAAATTTTTAACAAAGTAATTGAATTTTTGACCAGATAGTTGAATTTTCAACCTACAAAGATGCATTTTTTACCAAATGGTCGAATTTTTAAACAGAAGAGATTAAAATCCAACCAAAAACAGTTTTATTTCCAACTATGAAGGGTGCCTCTTCAACAAAATAGTTGAATTTTTAACCAAATAGCGGAATTTTCAGCTCACGAAGATAAATTTTCTATCAAGGAAATTAATTTTCTACCCAAAAAGAAGAATTTCCAATAAAATGCATGAATTTTCTGCCAAATTGTTGAATTTTGCACTAAAAAAATTAATTTCCTGCAAAGAAGATTAATGTTCTACCGAAGAAGATGAATCTACAGCAAAATACATTAATTTTTAACCAAATTTTTAAACTAAATTTTAAAGCTAAAAAGAAGAATTGTCTACAAATCTATTGAATTTTTAACACAGAAATATGATTTTTCAACGAAAAAGATTATTTCCTACGAAATACTCCAACATTCAAGTAAATTATTTAATTTTTAACCAAAAAGTTGATTATTCACCAAAATACCATAGTTGAATTTTCACTCAAAATATGAATTTTCAATCCGAAAGAATGATTTTCCAAACAAAAAAGTTCATTTATAGCAAACTGTTCAATATTCAGAGAGATAGTTCAATTTCAAACGAATAGTTGAATTTTCTACAAAAATAGTTGAATTTTCTACAAAAATAGTTGAATTTTCTACCAAAAATATGAATTCCCGACAAAAAAGTTAACTTTCAACAAAATAGTTTATTTTTTAATCAAATTGTTGAATTTTCTTGTAGAAAATTCATCTCTTCGGTTAAAAATTTAACTATTGTGTTGAAAGTTCATCTCATTTTTGGTTCAAGACTAATTTTTTTAAATAAAAAATTAACCTATTCCACTTTAGATTCAAGATTTATGTTTTTTAGTTAAAAATTCAAGTATATGGTTTGAAATTGTTCTTTTCTAGTTGAAAATTCATCCATTAGGTTGAAAGTTCATGTACTTCGTTAAAAATTGTCTTTTCTTGGTGAAAAGATAATCTTCTTGGTTGAAAATTCATCTTTTTTGGTTAAAAATGCAATTGTTTGGTTGAAAATTAATCTGTTTTGGTAGAATATTTAACTACTTTGTTAAAAATTCGGCCTTTTTGATTTAATTCGACTGTGTTTGATTTCCAATTAAAATCTTGTTTGGTTGAAATATTAACTATTACATGTTTCGTTGAGAATTCATCTTTTTTGGTTGAAAAATTAACCATTTGATTTGAATTTGAACTACTTCGTGAAATATCATTTTTTTGGTTATAAATTCATCATTTTAGTTGAAAATTCAACTATTCGGTTGCAAATTAACTTTTTTGTTGAAAAATAACTCTTTTGTTGAAAATTCAGATTTTGGTAGAAAATCCAACTATTTGTTCACCATCAAAATATTTATTTGAATATTAAACTATTTGGTTGTAAATTGAGTTTTTTGTTTGGAAAATCATATTTTCGGGTAGAAAATTCAACTGTTTTGTAGAAAACTCATATTTTTGGTAGAAAATTCAACCATTTGTTTAACATTAAACTATTTATTTGATTATTAAACTATTTCGTAGTACATTAACTTTTTTGTCTGGAAAATCATATTTTTGGGTTGAAAATTCAACTGTTTTATAGAAAGATCTTCTTTTTGGCTTCAAAATTCAACAGTTTGGTTGGAAATTAACTTTTTTGTTGAAAATTCATATTTTTGGTTGAAATTTTCACTATTTTGGTAGATAATTCAACTATTTGGTTGAAAATCAAACTATTCATTTAAATATTGAACTATTTGATAGAAAATTAACTTTTCCGTGGAGAAATAATATTCATGGGTTAAAAATTTAATAGTTTTGTAGAAAATCCGACCTTTTGGGTTCAAAATTCAAAAACTTGATTGAAAATTAATGTATTTTGTTAAGATTCGTCTTTTTTGGTACAACATTTAACTTTTTTGTTGAAAATTCATCATTTTGGATTCAAAATTCATGTTTTATGGTGAAAAAATCATCTTTCTTGATTGAAAGTTTTTTATCTATAAAATCTAAGTATTTGCTTAAAAATTCTACTGTATAGTTAATTTAATCTTTTTTGGTCAAAAGTTCATCTTTCTTAGTGGAAAATAAACTTTTTTTCTGAAAATTTAACTGTCCTCATAGAAATTCGACATTTTGGCTTGAAAATTCAACTATTTGGTTTTTAATGTAACTGGTTGGTTAAAACGTAATTTTTTAAAATGAAAAATCACCTTTGTGGGTTGAAAATTTAACTATTTGGTTGTTAATGCAACTATTTGGTTCAAAGTTAATTTTTTTTTGAAAATTCGTCTCTCTATGTTGAGAATTCATCTCTATTAGTAGAAAATATTTTTTGGTCACATAGGCATATTGGCCTAAAATTGGACTGCATGACATGCTTGCGGCATGGTCTACGTCAAACACTTGCGGCGTAGACTACGTCAAGAACTTGCTACGCGGACTACGTGACATGCTTGCGACATGGATTATGTCAAACACTTGCGGCGTGGACTACGTCAAGAACTTGCGACGTGGACTACGTGACACGCTTGCGGCAAGGAGTACGTAAAACACTTGCGAAGTGGACTACGTCAAACACTTGCGGCGTGGAATACGTCAAGCACTTGCGGCATGGACTGCGTGACACGCTTGCGGCGTGGGCTATGTAAAACACTTGCGGCATGGACTACGTGACACGCTTACGACGTGGACTACGTAAAACACTTGCGGCGTGGACTACGTCAAGAACTTGCGGCGCGGACTACGTGACATGCTTGCGGCATGGACTGCGTCAAACTCATGCGGCGTGGACTACGTTAAGCACTTGCGGCGCGGACTACGTGACACGCTTGCGGCATGGACTACGTCAAACACTTTTGGCGTGGACTTGTCGAACGCTTGTGGCATGGACCACATCGAACCCTCGCAGCGTGGACTACGTCGAACGCCCTCGATCTCACAAGGGATTTCGAAAAAAGTTTCAGTACAATAGGTTTTTCAAGCCTTACTTCTATGGGACTCAAATATACCCCGTCCCATCCATAATAATAATAAGTCCTAACCGATCCACCCAATTAAGTTCAGCAAGCCATTTTTTTTCTTCATCTTAGCGGGCCGAGATAAGTTACTCTGACGGAAAATAGCGTGGATAATTTTTAGATCGTTCGATAAATGAGAGTCGGCATTGATTGGTTCACTAGGGAAAAATGCACCTTATGTTCCAACCCTGGTCCTCCTTCTGGTGTATAATTACCAAGATTATACATATCAAAGTAACTAGAGCGAAAAGCGCTGACCTGGTTGTTAAACCATTGCAAGAGTTGTATCAACTATCTCCGATCCTAGAGTGCGTAGTGGTAGTGTACCTTCACTCTCGATGGCGCTATTTATAACGAGAGATCAAATTCCATTTCATTTTAAAAAAACGAGTTGATCGACTCGACTAGATCGACCGGTTAACGAATTATCGGTCGTAACTGATTTTTGCAAGTCGTGCGAAAATATCGAGAGAAAGCATTAAAAACTTGATACTGATCACTGGTGAAGCAAACTTAATCACCTTCACTACTGTCTTCCTCCTAGTTTACTTCATTTTTCAGTACCCTTTTTGATTATTAATAATTAAATTCATTATCTTTAATTTCCTGTCTTTTATTTGCCTCTCTTCGTTAAGGATTGTATTTATTACATTTCATTTTTCAGTTGAACTGATTTGAACCGGATTCGTTCGAATTAAAATGGATTCTTTTCATTTGAATACGATTCAGTTAAATGGAAACGGATTCACTTCAATTGGCTAGAATTCTGTTAAATTGAATTGAAAAGGACTCAGTGCAGTTGAAGAGGATTAACTTCAATTGACTTAGAATGAAGGGGATTCGTTCGAATTGAAAAGGATTTACTTTATTGGAATAGGATTCAGTTGAATTCAATGTAATTAAATTGTATTAAAGAGGATTCTCTTAATTTGAATAGGATCCAGTAGAATTTAATAGGATTTACTTGAACAAAATATAATTGAACTGTATTGAAGAGGACTCATTTAATGTGGATATGGTTCAGATGAATCAAAGAAGATTTATTTACTTGAAGAGGATTGAATTGAATTTAAAAAAATTCAATTGTATTGAAGAAGATTTATTCGAATTAAATAGGATTCCCTTCATTTGAATACGATTCAGTTGAATTGAAACGGATTCACTTCAAATGGTTAGAATTCTGTTAAATTGAACTAAAAAGGATTTAGTAGAATTGAAGAGGATTTACTTTAATTGATTTAACATGAAGGGGATTCGTTCGAATTGAAAAGAATTTTCTATATTTGAATAGGATTCAGTTAAACTGAATATGATTCACTTGCATTGAATGAAGGAGATTGAATTGTGTTAAAGAGGATTCTCTTCATTTGAATAGAATTTAGTAGAATTGAATAGGATTTACTTGAATAAAATATAATTGAACTGTGTTGAAGAGGATTCACTTAATTTGAATATGATTCAGTTGAATCAAAGAAGATTTATAGTGATTGAATAGGATTCAGTTAAATTAAATTGAAGAAGATTCAATTGTATCAAAAAGAATTCTCTTTGTTTGAACAGGATTCAGTTGCATTAAAAATACTTCACTTCCATTCAATGGAATTCTGTTGAATTTAATTGGAAAGGATTAAATTCAGGTAAAGAGGATTTAGTAGAATTGAAGAGGATTTACTTCAGCCTTATTAAATAGGATTCAATTAAATTTGATTGAGAATTGAATTGTATTGAAGAGAATTTCCTTCATTTCAACAGGATTCAGTTAAATTAAATATAATTAAATTGTACTGAAGAGGATTCACTCGAAATTGAAGATGATTCATTCAATTTGAATCTAATTCATTTGAATTGAAGAGTATTCATTTTAATTAATTAGTATTTAGTTGAATTAAAGATGATTTATTTTAATTGAATAGGATACAGTTGAACTAAATTGAACAAGATTCGATTGGATTAAAAAGAATTCTCTTTGTATGAATAAGATTCAGTTGCATTGAAGATGATTCACTTAAATTCAATACGATTCTGTTAAATTTAATTGAAAAGGATTAGATTGAGATGAAGAGGTTCCCGTAGAATTGAAGAGGATTTACTTCAACTGCATTAAAATGAAGAGAACTCGTGTGAAAGGAAAAGGATTTTCTTCATTTGAATAGGATTCATTTGAATTGAACATAATTAAATTGTATTAAAGAGGATTAACTCAAAATTTAAAAGGATTCACTCAACTTGAGTATGATTCAGTTGAACTGAAGAGGATTCATTTTAACTGAATAAGATTCAGTTGAATTGAAGGGAATTTATTTCAATTTAATAGGATTCAGTTAAATTAAATATAATTAAATTGTACTGCAGAGGATTCACTCGAAATTAAAGAGGATTTATTTTAATTGAATACGACACAGTAGGACTGAATTGAACAAGATTCAATTGCATTGAAGAAAATTCTCTTTGTTTGAATAGGATTTAGTTGCCTTGAAGAAGATTCACTCGAAAGCAAAGATGATTCATTTAATTTGAATATGATTCCGTTGAATTAAAGGGGATTTATTTTAACTGAATAGGAAACAGTTCAATTGCATTGAACAAGATTCGATTGTATTAAAGAGAATCCTCTTTGTCTGAATAGGATTCAGTATAATTGAGAAGGATTGACTTCAACTAAATTGAATTGAAGAGCATTCGTTTGAATTGAAAATTATTTCCTTCATTTGAATAGGATTCAGTTGACTTAAAAAGGATTCACTTCAATCAGATAGAATTCTTTTAAATTAAGTTGAAGAGGATTCATTAGAATTGAATAGAATTTACTTCAATAAAATATAATAGAACTGTGTTGAAGAGGATTCACTCGAAATTAAAGATGATTCATTTAATTTGAATATAATTCAGTTGAATTGAAGAGGATTTATTTTAACTGAATAGTATTCAGTTGAATTAAAGGGGATTTATTTTAATAAAATAGGATAAAGTTGAATTGAATTGAACCTTATTCAATTGTAATAAAGAGAATTCATTTCAATTCAATAGGATTCTATTAAATTTATTTGAAAAGGGATTCAATTAAGATGAAGAAGTTTCAGTAAAATTAAAAAGGAATTATTTGAATTGCAAAAATTCAATTGTATTCAAGACGATTCATTAAAATTGAAGATAATTCACTGCAGTCGAGATGCTTGCGCTTAATTTGAATGACATTTAGTTGAACTGAAGAGGATTCGGGTGAAACGAATTGAAGAGGATTTAATTGAGTTGAAGAGTATTGAATTGAATTTAAGAAAATTCAATTGTATTAAAGAAAATTTATTCGAATTAAATAGGATTCTCTTCATTTGAATAGGATTCAACAGAATTGTAAAGGATTTACTTCAGCTGAATTGAATTGAAGAGGATTCGTTCGCAATTAGAGATGATTCATTCTCACTGAATAGTATTCAGTTCGATCTAGGAGGATTTATTTTAATTGAATAGGAGTCAGTTGTATTTTTTTATTTGATGCAGTTGAATTGAAGAGGATTCATTTCCATTCAATAGGATTCTGTTGACTGTAATTGAAAAGGAGCTAAATGAAGATGAAGAGGATTGAGCGAAATTAAATTGGAATTATTCGAAGTGAATGAAAAAAATCAATTGTATTCAAGAGGATTCACTGACCTTAAAGAGGATTTACTGCAGTTGAGATGTTTTTGCTCAATTTGAATGACATTCAATTGAAATGAAGAGGATTCAATCGAGTTGAAGAGGATTTAATTGAGTTTAAGGAAATTCAATTCTATTGAAGAGGATTTATTTGAATTAAATAGGATTCTCTCCATTTGAAGATGATTCATTTTAATTGAAAAGGATTCACTACAATTGTCTGAAATGCTGCTAAATTGAATTGAAGAAGATTCAGTAGAATTGAACACGATTCAGTCAAAGTAAATATAATTGAATTAGATTTAAGAAGGTTTAATTGTATTAAAGAGAATTCACTTCAGTTTAATAGGATTCTGTTGAATTAAATTGAAAAGGATTCAATTAAGATGAAGAAGATTCAGTAAAATAAAATAGGATTTATTTGATGTGAAACTAATTCAATTTTATTAAAGAGGATTCTTTGGAATTGAAAAGGATTCGCTTAGCTTGAATGATATCCAGTTGAATTGAAGGTGATTTACTTTATTTGAATATGTTTCAGTTGAAGAATTGAAGAGGATTCACTTGAAATAAATAGGATTCAGTTGAACTGAGAGGAATTTAATGGTATTGAAGAGGATTTATTGCATTTAAAAAGCTTTCGCTTAATTTGAATGACATTCAGTTGAATTGAAAAGGATTTAGTTGACTAGAAGAGGACTGAATCGAATTTAATAAAATTCATTGTATTGAATTGAATAGAATTTAGTTGAATTAAATAGAAATAAATTGTATTGAACAAGATTCATTCGAATTAAGAAAGGTTTCACTTCATTTGAATAAAATCGAGTTGAATTGAGGATGATTCGCTTGAATTGAATTGAAAAGAATTCAATTGAGTTGAATAGAGTTAAACTGACCGAATTGAATTTCATTTCAATTATTAAGTGACACCATTTACAGCGTTACTCAAATATTGGTAGAATTCAATATAAATGAATAGCATTCGGCGAGTTAAAAAGGTAATAACTGTATTGAAGTGGATTATGGATTTTTGTTGGATTGATTAAGATTCACTTGAATTCAATTTAAGACAAAGGCCCCGGTTCGTAACTCCCAGCCAGTTCGTAACCCAGCAAGCGTATAAATTTATTCTTCATATAATACAATAGAAACTGTTGGCTGATGTGAATTTTTTTTCGAAGTAAAAATGAAAATGTACAAAACTGATAAGAGATGATAAGCATTATTTCGCGTTTATCAATTTGAAAATAAAATAAAATAGAAACGTCACTTGAATTGATAAGCCGGTTACGAACCGGCTCATCATTGGGTTACGAACTGGCTCGAAGAGGACATTCGGGGGTTACGAACCGGCACATCGGGTATGTCCGTTCAAATTCTTAATTATTTGATTAATGCATCCGTAAACTTGGTTTCAATAACAATTGTGATGGAAAATCGATTATCCTTTACGTAAGAAGAAAGCTTATTGCATTCAAGTATTGCTTGAGACATTCGAATAGGATTTTATTCTTTCCAGCTTCTTAGTAGGTTACGAACCGGGCCCTTTACCCTACTATAGTTTGATTTAATAAAACACATTTAGAATAGTTCAGTTCACTTAATTTATTAAGTACCTTTTTGTTCTACAACTGCTAAATTTCATTATTTCTAATTTCTTGTTTTTCAGCTGACGTTTTTCATTCAGGATTTTATTTATAAGATTTTATTTTTCATGCATCGGGTTTTTCTGTCAGGAGTATAGATTACTGGAAGGTTTCTCGCGACTTTGAAAATTCGATATCGATATTCGATACTCAAGTATCCTATTAAGTTAAAATTATATTATATATTATCAGAAGTTATTGCTAATCTGATCTCTCGAACTCCCTTCTTGCAAAACAGAGGTGATGTTTGATTTGGTCAACAGCAATTTAAAAAAATATATATATAACATTTTTCTACTTTGCAGTCCTACAAAGATTATGAAATTAGATATTTAAATTTTATGGGCCACTCTTAGACCCAGAGTGTAATAAATGACAGAATGAATAAAAGTGACCATGAGAAAGCATATTATTATCGTTTTAGATAAGCAATAAATGACACGTTATAAAAGCTGGAACGACACTATATCATTTAAACATTTTTAATTCTAAAATCTTTGATCTATTGCAAAAATCAGACTTCTTTCATTGTTTGTTTTTTTACAATGCATTTAAGTAATGTTCGACAGAAAGTGAATTTATTGGTCTGGTGAAAAGAGACAAAGAACTCCGACAATTGTAAGTATCCTTCTAAGGGGTCTGCGAAGGATAATGTTCAATGCAACTGGGACAACTTCTGTCCATATTGGGCTCCTCGGAGGACGTTCTTGAACGACTCGACGATTGGGTATGCAAAGGTCAGAGGGATCACCTTAACCTAATTTCTCGGATTAAATTTATACTTTACTTCCCGATATGGAAAATACAGCCAGAGTTTTAAATAACGATTTTCTTATCATTATTATTTCGGATAGGCGCCTAGGCGGGGAGATTCAACCTGTTGTTCTCGCCTGCTAAGGAGGTCATAGGATCACTGCATGAACCAATATCACGCCCAGTGATAACCCGCGGCTGCATCCGACTTTATTAGAAGTACTCGCATTTCCGTGGAAATTTGGCCAGGGGTGAGGAAAACTGCAGAAAACCTGCTCCTGAGCTTTAATCTAACAATTACATAAACAACAAAACAGTTACATTCTGTTGACAAAAAGATGAATTTTTTCGGAGACAGTTGAATTTTCAACAGAAAAGTTCGTTTTCAACAAGGAAAGATATTTTTACCATGAAAGATGAATTCTCAATCCAAAAGGATGAATTTTCCACAAAACAGTTGAATTGTTTACCTAAAAAGATGACTTTAACAAAATAGATGGATTTTCAACAAAATAATTAAACTTTCATCAAAATAGTTCAATTTTTAACCAAAGTTGAATTTTCATCTTTAAAAGATAAGTTTTCTATCAAAAATGTAATTGCTCAAGTTTCGGATGAAAAATTAATTTTTAACCAAGTAAAAAATGAATTTTCAACAAAAATTTAAATTTTTTACCGAAGAAGTGAATCTTGAAAAAATGCATTTTTAGCCAAGTAGTTCAACTTTTAACCAAGTAATTAAAATTTAAACTAAGAAAAATGATTTTTCAACAAAAAAGATAATTTTCTACCAGATAGTTAAATTTTCGAATAATTAGTTTAATTTTATATAAAAATAGTTGAGATTTCAATCAAAAATATAAATTTTCAACCAAAATGTTAATTTCCAACCAAATACTTTAATTTTCAACCAAAGAGATAAATCTTCAAGAAAAATTATGAATTTTCTAGAAAATAGTTAAATCCTTAAACAAAACAGATTAATTTTCAACCAAACAGTTGCATTTTTAACCAAAAAAGGTGAATTTTCAAACAAGAAGATTAAATTTCTACCAAGAAGGACGATTTTTCATAAAAATACATCAATTTTCAACCTAATAGATGACTTTTCAACTAAAAAAGAAGAATTTCTTATCAAAAATATAAATTTTCAGGTAAAAATGGAATAGTTACATTTTCAGTCTAAAAAAGTAAGTCTCAACGAAAAGAAATATTTTTCAACAAATTAATTAAATTTTGTTGAAAATTCGTTTTTTTGTGTATTTACAATTGATTTTTTTTAACTAAAAATGTAACTATTCCATTTTTCATTGAAAATCGATATTTTTAAGTGAAACTTAATCTTTGCTAGCTGAAGATTCATCTATTTCGTTACAAACTCATTTATTTTGTTGAAAATTTGTATTTTTGGTAGAAATATAATCTTCTTGGTTGAAATTTCAACTAATTATTTAAAAATCTATGTATTTTGTTAAAAATTCGTTCTTTACTGTCAGAAAATGAATTTTCTTACTTAAAAGTGCAACTATTTGTTTGAAAATGTATCTGTTTCACTTGTAAGTTTAACTATTTTGTTGAAAATTCGTTTTTTTTTTTTGGTTCAAAATTAGTTTTTTTCAACTAAAAATTTAAGTTCACCATTTTTGGTTGAAAATTAAACTTTTTTTCCGTTGAAAATTCAACTATTCGGTTGTGAATTCAACTGTCTGGTTGAAAATGTATGTATTTTGTTGGAAATTTGTCTTTTTGGTAAAAAACTAATTTCTTTGTTAGAAAATGTGACCGTTTGGTTGAAAATAATTTGGTTTTAGTTGAGTATTCAACTATTTTGTCGACAATTCATCTTTTTTGGTTTAATTCATCTTTTTATGGTTTGAAATAAAAATATTTTCTGGTTGAAACAACATCCATTACATTTTTTTTGAAGAAATTATCTCTTTTGATTGAACATTCGAGTACTTGTTTGAAAGAGGAACTACTTTGCTGAAAATTCATTTTTTTAGATAAAGATTAATTTTTTTGGTTTGAAATTTAACTATTTTGTTGAAAATTCGTTCTGTGTGTGTGTAAAATGAATTTTTTTAAATAAACATTCAATTATTTGGCTTAAAATTAATGCATTTTGTGAAAAATTAGTCTTTTTCAGTTGAAAATTCAACAATTTGGTTGAAAAATTATGCATTTTCATGAGAATTCATCTTTTTGGAAGAAAATTAAACTTTTTGGTAAAAAATGCAACTGCTTGGTTGAAAATTATTTGGTCTCTAATGAGGATTCAACTATTTTGTTGAAAATTCGCCTTTTTTGGTTGAATTCATATTTTTAAGATTTAAAATTAAAATCTTTTTTGGTTTAAATATCAACTATTACATTTTTCGTTGAGAAATCATCTCTTTTGGTTGAAAATTCAAGTATTTTGTTAAAAATGGAAATACTTTGTTAAAAATCAATCTTTTGGTTGAAGATTCATTTTTTTGGTTGACAATTTGCCTATTTTGTTGAAAATTCATATATTTTGTTGCAAAATTGTCTTTTCTAGTAGGAAATTAATCTTCTGGGTTGAAAATTCATCTTTTTGGTAGAAAATTTAAATATTTCGCAGAAAAATAATTTTTTAAGTTTGAAATTAATCTTCAACTGAAAATTCAACTATTCTATTTTTGGTTAAAAATTTATCTTTTATAGTTGAATATTCAACTATTTGGTTGAAAATTTCTGTATGGTGTTGAAAATTCATTTTTTTTATTTAAGATTATATATTTAATTTGAAAAGGAATATCTTTTAGTTGAAAATTCCAATATTTGGTAGGAAATTTATGTGTTTTGTTGAAAATTCATCTTTGTTGGTTGAAAATTAAACTTTATGGCTGAACATTCATATTTTCAGGTTGAAAATACAACTATTTTGTAGAAAATTCAACATTTTGGATAATTTTTTTCTCTTCGATGGCTGAAAAATCTTTCTTGTTGAAAATTTAACTCCTTTGTTGATAAATCTTATTTTTTGTTTGGAAAAATCATCTCTTTTGGTAGAAATTTAATCTTTTTCATTTTAATCAACTGATTATCAATGTGGCGGACTGGCTCAGCGCCCTAAAAAACTACTTTTATATTAATTAGGTATTTCTGGGATAACAGAAAAAAAAGTACAAAAAAATAAACGGTGCATTTGCAGAAAAGTTAGTTTGAACTTCTGAAAGTGTCGTTCTTGCCTGCATGAGGACACCACCTTGTAAAATTAAATAAGAAAGTCCGTCTTTGCGGACTTAAAGAGCCGATCTTAGCAATAAATTGGGATGCGGGAAATCCCGCAGACGCCCCCCTGAGCATCTCAGCGCTCCAAAAACCTATTTTTATATTAATTAGGTATTTCTAGGATAATACAAGGAAAAATTTCAAGAAAATGAATGGTGCATTTGCAGAAAAAATGTTCCGTTCCCGCCTGCATGAGGACGTCACCCCAGTCCGCCACTGAGCCAAGATCAGAACATGGTATCAGAAAATGAACAAATAAAACACGAATGAGAGAACAGCAAAATGAGTAGATGATGGTGCAACAAGAAGAAAAATTGAAAAGAGCATTAAACTTTATAAATTTGAAAAACTTCATAAATCAGCCCTGTCAATGTTAAACTCAAGAAACAGGATCTCAACAAACAATCTGAAAGCAAGCTATTGATCATGGTAACTTAGCACCTTGTAAAAGTAAATAAAAAAGCCCGTCTTTGTGGATTCCAAGAGACGATTTTAGCCATAGGTTGGGAAGCAGAAAGTCTCGCAGGCGCACCCTGAGCATCTCAGCATCCCAAAAAATTATTTTTATATTAATTACGTATTTCTAGGATAATACAAGGAAAAATTTCAAGAAAATGAATGGTGCATTTGCAGAAAAAAGGTTCCGTTCCCGCCTGCATAAGGACGTCACCCCAGTCCGCCACTGAGCCAAGATCAGAACATGGTATCAGAAAATGAAGAAATGAAACATGAATGAGAGAACAGCTAAATGAGTAGATGATGGTGCAACAAGAAGAAAAATTGAAAAGAAGATTAAACTCTATAAATTTGAAAAAACTAGAAAAATCAGCCCTGTCAATGTTAAACTCAGGAAACAGGATCTCAACGAACAATCTAAAAACAAGCTATTGACCATGGTAACTTAGCACCTTGTAAAAGTAAATAAAAAAGCCCGTCTTTGTGGATTCGAAGAGACGATTTTAGCACGTCTGTCGAGATTATCAGCGAAATTTAATGTGCCTGCCGGTTCGAGTTTGTCGACGCACCTTTATATGTCACTGTTCCTCGTAGTTATGAATATTCATACCATCATTCGAGGAGAAGACTATTCTGTATGTGCCAAGGACGAATTCCCCCAATGCCAATAAAGCCCCCAGAATCGAGTTTCTCGAGTAAATTCTCTGAAGTTAGCCATAATTTTTTAACTGGGAGGACTGTTTTACGAACGTAAAAGGGGCCGTCGATTTTGGGCCCCCCCCCCCCCCCCCCGCCTCATTGAGAATCTTAGTTTTGGCTTACCCCCCAACACTCAAAAGTAACGTAGCCGTTGGCTAAACGTGGATTCGGCGTTTATTCTGCGTTTTTGAACAAAAAAATTAGTTCTTAACTAAACAGTTGACTAACAACCAAATAGTTGAACTTTCAAGCAAAAAAGTCCAATTTTTAACTAAATAATTGAACTTTTAACAAAATGGTTTGATTTTTAAGCCAAAAGGACGAATTTTTTTAGAAACATTTGAATTTATAATCAAGAAAGATGACTTTTCTACCATAAAAGATCAATTTTCAATCCAATAAGACGAAATTTCAAGAAAACAGTTAAATTTTCGATTAAAAAGATGACTGTCGGAAAATAGTTGAATTTTGAACAAAATAATTAGGTTTTCAACAAAATAATTGAATTTTAGGCCTATAAAGATGGATTTTCAATGAAATGGTCGAATTTTGAAAGAAACAAAAATTAGAATTCAACCAAAAATGTTTGAATTTCCAACCAAATAGATGAATTTTAAACAAAATACATGAATTTTTCAGCGAGCAGTTGAATTTTAAACTTATTAAGGAGCAGTAATCAACAATTTCGGAACAGTTAAATACTCAGAAGACATAGTTAATTTTTAACCAAATGAAAACAAAATTTAAACAAAATAGTTAGATTTTCAACCCAAAAGGAAGAATATTTTTGAAGAAATTTGAATTTTCAATCAAGTCATATGACTTTTCTACTATAAAAGATGAATTTTCAATCCAATAAGACAAATTTTGAAGGAAACAGTTAAATTTTCGATAAAAAAAGATGACTTTCACAAAATAGTTGAATTTTCAACAAAATAATTAGGTTTTCAACACTAAATGAAAACGAAATTTAAATAAAATAGTTAGATTTTCAATCCAAAAGGACGAATATTTTCAAAGATATTTGAGTTTTCAAAAAAAAGTTCTTTTTCAACCAAGAAAGGTGAATTTTCAATCCGAAAGTACGAATTTTCTTTAATCTTCGATTAAAAAAGATGACTTTCAGAAAATAGTAGAATTTTCAACAATATAATCAAATTTTCAACAAAATAATCAAATTTTAAGCCCACAAGATGCGTTTTGAATTAAACGGCCTAATTTTCAAACAAAAATGATTAACATTCAACCAAAAAGAGTTGAATTTCCGTATCAATAGTTGAATTTTCAATCTGGGAAGTTGGATTTTCAACAAGCAAGTTGAATTTTCAAAAGAAATTTCATTTTCAACCAAGAAAGATGACTTTCATACCATAACTGAAGAATTTTTCATCCAAAAGGAAGAATTTTCAACAAAATAATTAAATTTTTAACAAAACATTTGAACTCTAAATCAAGAAGATGAATTTTCAACAAATAAGATTAATTTTCTACCCAAAAAGACGAATTTTAAACAAAATACATGAATTTTTTATCAAGCAGTTGAATTTTCAACATGTAAAAAAAAATATTTAACCAAAAATGGCGCAGTTAAGTATCCAGATGAAAAAGTTAATTTTTAACCAAATGAAAACGAAAAGTCAACAAAATAGTTAGATTTTTAAGACAAAAAAACGAATTTTTTAAAAGACATTTGAATTTTCAACAAAAAAGTTCATTTTTGACCAAGGAAGGTGAATTTCCAATTAAGAAAGATGAACTTTTACCATGAAAGATGAATTTTCAATCCAAAAGGACGAATTTTTAACAAAACTGTCGCATTTTTTATCAAAAAAGATAACTTTCACAAAATAGTTGAATTTTCAACAAAACAATTAAACTTTTTACAAAATAGTAGATTTTTTAAACAAGTTGCTGAATTTTTAGTCTACAGAGATGCATTTTCAACCAAATGGTCGAATTTTTAAACAAAAAAGATTAAATTTTAACCAAAAACAGTTGAATTTTCTACCAAATAGTTGAATTTTTAAGACAGAGACGATTTTTTTAGAAGACAGTTAAATTTTCAACCTGACAAGTTGAATTTTCAAAAGAAAAGTTCATTTTTAACCAAGAAGGATGACTTTTCAAGCCACAAGGACAAATTTTCAACAATTCAGTTGAATTTTTGACCAAAAATGATGACTTTAACAAAATAATTGAATCTTCAACAGAATAATTAAATTTTTAACCAAATATTTGAATCTTCAATCAAAAAGATGAATTCTTAACAAAGAAGATTATATTTCTACCCAAAAAGGTGAATTTTCAACAAAATACACGAATTTTCTACCAAGCAGTTGAATTATCATTACTTGGTTAAAACTACTTTCAATATATTAGTTTTTAACGAAATTGTTGAATTCTGAAGCCAAAAAGGCGAATTATCTACAGAAGAGTTAAATTTTCAATCCAAAAGTATGATTTTACAAAAAAAATTAACTTTCTACCAAACAGTTTAATTTTCAAATGAATAGTTTTATTTTTAACCAAATAGTTAAATTTTCTACCAAAAGACTTGAATTTTTAACCAAGAATAAGAATCTTCAACAATGAAGTTAATTTTCAACTAGATAGTATTATTTTCTACGAAATTTTTGAATTCTTAAACCAAGAAGACGAATTTTCTACAAAACAATTGAATTTTTAACCCGAAAGTATAAATTTCCACAAAAAATTTAATTTTCTACCAAATATTTAAATTTTCAAATAAATAGTTTAATTTTTAACCAAATAGATGAATTGCCTACCAGAAAAGTTGAATTTTCAAACAAAAAGTCAATTTACAACCAAATAGTTGAATTTTCGACTGAAATTATAAATACTCAACAAAAAAATGATTTTTTAAAAAAGTAGTTTAACATCAAACCAATTAGATGATTTTTCAACCGAAAAAGATGAATTCTCAACGAAAACAGATTAATTTTCAAGCAAATAGTTGCATTTTCAAGCAAAACGGATGAACTTTCAACCAAGAAGATTAATTTTTGCACCGAAAAGACGAATTTTGAACCAAACATATCAATTTTCAACTAGAAAAGATCAATTTCTAACCAAAAATGGAATAGTTGCATTTTCATTTCCAAAAATTAATTCTCAACCAAGAAAAAAAACGAATTTCTAACCCAATAGGTGACGTTTCAACAATTTTTACTAGAAAAAGATACATTTTGAAGAAAAATTAAAGAGTTTAATTTTCAGCAAAAGAGATGAATCTTGAACCAAAAAACTTAATTTTGAACACAGCAGTTCAACTTTCAACCAAGTTGTTACATTTTTGTCCAATAAAGATTACTTTTTAACAAAATAGTTAAATTTTCAACCAAATAATTAAATTTTCAACCAAATAGTAGAATTTTTAACGAAACGAGGCGAATTCCGAACCAAAAATATAATAGTAGACTTTTCAAACAAAAAGAATCAACTTTTAACAGTAAATAGTTGGATTTTCTAGTTAGATTCTATAATTTAATTCAAAAAGCGAAAAAGGAAAAAAACGTGAAAAAAGGGAAGTTTCTTGAAATCATGGAAAAAAAGAAAAATCCTTCAAAAAAGGGGTAGAGAGGAGAATAGGGGAAAGAGTGTGAAGTCTGAAAAATGAAAGTGATTTTGTAACTTATCAGGTTATTATTGAACTTTACCATCGCATGGCCATCTTTCGCAATATTTGCAAACTTGTTCGTAACGTTACTTCCACTGACCCCCCTCCACCATCATGTTACCAGCCGCAGTTTTCTGCGCGACCCGTCCGACCCCCTACCCCCTCCCATCACGTTGTCAATCGTAGTTTTTGGCGCGACCCCTCCGACTCCCCCTACCATCATGTTGCCAACCGTAGTTTTTGGCGCGATTCCCACCCTTAAATTGCTAGAGTAGTTTATGGACGGCCCCTAATCCTCAATGACGTCTTCCTTACGCAAGTGCGACTATCCTCGATTATTAATTGATTTTACCTGCACTGATCAATTCGCCTACTTTATGTATAGTCGAGCCACTCGGGCTATCCATTATAGTTATTCTCAGGAATAACTATAAATAAGGACATTGGATCGGGACTTTCACCAGAATATAAAGTCGGACGTTTATTTACCGGCGGGCATTATGATTCGAAACTCGGACAGTAAATTATACCATAATGACTGCATAGCGAGACGAAATGCCGATAAATCTAATTTTTTAGACACATTTTCGATTACACGAAAGGTCAGATTTGTTAGTAGGCAAATCAGTTCCGCCTTTGCCCTAATGAACTCTAAATATGTAGACGCTAAAAGTCTGAAAGATTATTTAGTATATTCAAAACTCGAACTTAAACTTGCATTATTAACGCTAAATCAAAACATAACTGACCTTTAGAAATGTCATCAGACCACTTTATTAGGATTAATGAAATCCTGGATTTAGAAGACCATCTCGAAGTGCATCCTTGGTTTATTCAAATTCGAATTTTAACTGGCTTAGGATTAGGATTAATGAAATTCTGGATTTCAAAGAGCATCTGGAAGAACATCCTTGAAGAAAGAGTTAAGCTTGACAGTGGGAACAGTCTTCCAATATGGTGAAGGTCTCTTCCCCTAGAAGAAATTGTCTCCCTTGATTGCAGAGTTACGAACAGGACAATTCGCAGAGGGTTTTAAAAGTGAAGGTGCCAAGCCTTTTTCCCATGGTACGGCATTCCACGACTATGCATAAAATAAACAGTCGGCACCTTTTGCAGTTGCCCTCAGAGGAGGAGTAGTAAATTATCACCATAATAACCCCATAGAAACGGATTGGATTTCTCACACAGTTTCTCTTTTTTCGCCCCCTCAGCTGGAGAGACCCTCAGTCTAGTGGTTTACGCGATCCGCGGTGTTTGCACGCGGTGGCGGTGGTTTTATGGGAATGTTAATGGTTGACATTCCACCCTTCGTCCTGAACAGAAGGTGGAGGTGGTCATTTGCGATGCTCGTCATTTCGCGGTGGGTTTATTTCTCGCTCGAACGAATCTGCGAACACGTTTATGGGCTTGCCGCCTTCAGAATGGTATAGGTTACACGAACCTTATCTTCCCAGGTAAATGTCTATAAGAGATCACCTTGAAGAATTAGTAGAACAAAGGTTGGTATCAGCGGTAGCATGATTCTGGGAAAATGGTGTTGATCGACTAGTCCTATCAGACAAGATTTAATCAGTGGTGGACCTGATTAGATGAAATAGGAACAAGATTAGATAGTAATATGCCTGACTGAACTGGCCTTTATAATTTTGGTATCATCATCTTTAGCGTCCACATCATCTTCAGCGTCAAACTCATCACTAGCATCAAATTATCCTCAGCATTCTCTTCATCATTTGGTACAAAACATCCACCTTTTCCTAGCATCAACATACAATCACAGCATAAAGTCAGCTGATCCAAGCTATAAATCTGCTAACCAGATGCGGAGTTTCCCTTCCGTGAAGGAGTTTAGCTTTCAACTTTCTCTAACTGGCGCTGATGAAAGAGTAGAAAGAAAAGCGATCGTTAATGATGCTTGCTCGCTGCCAGGGGCCCAACCTTGGGCCTTCCCGATCAAGGTCAACGCGTTCAGTCAAGCTGGCTCGAGGAATCAGCAGCGAGAGGTGATAAACTCCAATTACGCTATTCGCGCGTACACATGTCCTCGGTTAAACACGTCCCTGGCTTCACCTCGAACAGAACTACACATAAGCGAGTCTGATCGGGGATGCAGAGCATATTCCAGACCCACACACTGATGATTGTCCTCTATGAAGCAATTATACGGTTCTGTGAATCTTACAAGTTACCTCGTCAGTTCCTCTTGGCGTGGCCGTTTCAGTCAGATGGTGGGAAAAATTACTATCATATGTTTTCATTGACAGCGAATCAAGAGCTTGAATATACTAAGAATTTGTGACGCTCAAGGTTGTTGGTAACGAGGTGTTAAGTTTTGTCTTGAGGGGTGAAGGTTGATTAATCACTCTTTGTAGAGTTACTGGCAAAGGTGCAAATAGGAATTCAACGACTGTGCAGTAATTCTCTTCTAAAAAGGATAGGAAGTGATGTTTAGAAATTAGGAGAATGAATGGGAACCTCATTTTTTGGGAGTCGTGAGCATATCTGATGAGCGCAGCTGATGCTGGGGTTAAAGATGATAATGATATGGAAGATGACAATAACGCATCTTTGATATGCTCATCATCTTCATCATTATTAGCATCATCTTTTTCGAGAATAATTGAACGATTGATTAGCGAGACAAGTGGAAATTTCTAGCGCAGATTCGTGCCTTCATATTCCCGATCATCGCCACCATCGTCGCTTCTAAGGTTGCTCTACGACCAAGCTCGTATCTCCTTCTATCTCGTTTCTTCCGTCGTTGTAATTGCAAGCTCGGCGCTCGCCACGCCGGAGATGCGTTACGAGTATATCGCTGGTACCAACTCGCACGGTGGGCCCGAGAGGGCCCATGTAGGCGAGTGTGCTCACCAGTCCTGACACCCAATGCCCACAGGCTACAAGCTCGACGCGTCGCGATGAACCTCAGTCAGAATGCACTCACCAGTTTCTGCTTATCTCTCATTGATAGATCTCTACTCAAAATTGGTATGCTCGCTCTAAGTTTGCTAAATGAGCTACAATTCTATAATACAAAGGTTTGCTACAATTCTCTAAGCTTACTCCTTCAGCAAACTCAGAAGGTTGATCATCTTTTCTGTATCTGATTAACGAGCATGAGACTTGCTAAAAAAAACCAGGATATCAGGTACGGTTTTAATGCTAATTCTGTTACGGTACTTTGAAGGAGCATACTCGCGTCCGTCAGATTATCTCTATTGTAAGTGGCAAAGGAGGCACTAAAAAGGTAATTCCACGGATTACCAGGAATCTAATCTTACGGATTTGACGAAATACGCCGCACCTGCATGCAAGAACGGAAAGTGCGCACATGCACGTGAAGCGTAACGCCAACTTTTAGCACACATTTGATATATGCGCGTGCAACACTCGACATTCTCCAACATCCACCGGTGACCGTTTACCGCTTCTTATACCTATCCGCCTCCAGTAGTTACGAGACTAATCGTCATATTTTCTCATGTCCTTTTTCAAGACGTAACCGGATTCCAGTAAGGAAAGTTACTTCCATCAAATGTTTCTTCCTCTCTCGTCTTTTTGCAGATGTCATATTCAGATATCTAGATACTTGGATGCGTAAATAGGAGGATTATCCGAGACGTAAATGTATCAAACAAATTGTTTTCAATCTACCTTTAACTAATCGGATTTCGAGATTTTTCCCACCCATGGACAGTTGGTTATTACTCACCAACTGTCAGTAAGACTTATCTTGATTTACAAAGAGAGGTCGCGACATGCGGCACTCCGACTGAAACTATGCACAGTGAAAGTACATCAAAATCCATGAGACACGTCTCTTTTTTTTCGATCAGATGACCTTAGTTCCCGAGATATCCAGCTTTGAGTATTTAGCGGTCCATGCTCGACAGTGGTGATTTGAGCGGTCCATGTTTCTGATGTCCACGATTTTGATGCACCTTCGGCGTCCCGCACCTCGCGACCTCTTCTTGTAAGATTCCATGATTTACCTGTAAGAAAAAGAAGAGAGTTTTAGAGTGGATAAATCGAAATATTGAATACAATCAGCATTCAGCGAAACCCGAAAGAAGATTATCAAGCTTGTATCTCATAGAAAGTAGAAACGTAAATCTGCAGTCAGAGGTCAATGATTGTCTCCCATAACGGATAGAAACGTCACTTTCTGTTAATGCTTGTCTTTCCCTTCACCATTTGTTTCTCTAATGCTATTTGCGACGTGCGTGGAACTTCCATTGTTTTCTAATTAATTGCCACTTATGATAGGTTTGCTTAGTCTGCCCTATCGATACGATCACTTAGTAAGAGGTACTCAGCAGTTTTCCTCATGAGAGGTAACAAGCACGCTTTTGCCGAAGGGAATTTCGAGCGGATCAAGATAATTTAGGACAACTAGTGTCGAATAAATCATCTTAAAGTAGGTCATAAAGTCAGAGTTCATTATTTACGACCTGCAAATTATGTTGTGCAATCGCTCCTCGCCAAAAAGCAACTTGCTACTTTGTTATTTCACTTTCTTTATTTTTCTCGTCTCAACTTCTCCAAGACTTGACGAGTTCCAAACCGTAATTCCAAAACTGTATGATCAAAAACAAGGTCTAAACCATTACGGTAGACCCAAAAGTAAAGCAAATACGATATGTAATCCTGGACCTTGAACGCCGGAGTTGAGTTTGAATCCTGACGCTTTGTAAATGCGTAGCCGCGCTTGAATAGAATAGATAAATACGCACGGGCCCAAGGCATGCTCGCGCCAATGGGCCCATGGGAGATATAAAGGTGCCGCCACCATATGGTCAGACGCCAAAGAGTTGCATAATCTTGACGGAGGCTCAAGGCGTGTCACGCATCTGTCCGCCCGAGTGTGCATACTTTCCTACCCTACATGTATCTTGTTGTATGTTCGCGGCTGGTATCTGAGAATGGGGCCCGACGACCGCGATCCTGGGCCCAGCCGTGCTTCTCGCGCATCAACCTGCTTCCATAGATGGTCTTGGGTTCCGTAAAAATGGAGAGGAACACGCCAGAGGTGAGATTGCGAAGCGGACCTATCAACTATCAACCCTGAAATGCTAGGCTTTCGAGAGGAGGGAATGTTAAAGGGAGAATGCAATCTGGAACTTGTTTCATTATCGGTTAGTTAATTTTTGGGTCTTATAATTGGGACTTATTGTTTTGGAATTTGTCCAAAACATTGCTATACAGGGTGATCCGGATCTCATCATATATCTTACATGTACAAATTCCTTGTACAAACTGAACAGGAAATTGCTGTTGCAAAATGTTGTACGATCAATAGTTTTTAAACTATTTACCGTTGTGAGGAACCAATAGGAGCCAAGTTTCTGTTTGAAGATGGTTTGTCGAGTGTACTGGAACATTATTTATTATTGCATTGACTCAATTAGAATATCAGTTGAAAAAACTAGTATGATGTCTTTGGAATTTCGCAATTTCCATATGTAGAAAATGCAAAAATATTCGTAAACTCCTTCCAATCAAAATCAGAAATGTTACACTTTGGGAACGGTTTTCGGGGCGTGTTAGAAATTCATATCTTATTGAATTGACTGTATGGCCCTTGGTCCTGGAAAATGAGGTTAAATAGGCTTACTTTGTTCGAATTTTTACGATCAAATAAACGAATACCCGCAAAAATTCTGGGCCCAAACGGAAGCGCGAATGGAGAATTATGAGCAAAAATCAACTCTGGAAAGTGATTCTATCTGGGGCAGATGGACATTCATTGATTATTAAAGAATAGATAAGAGTTTTTTGTTGAAGTAAAATCTTATCTGTTGTCTTCCCTAATCGGAAAAATATCCAAAAAACTTTTAATACATCAATTTCAATCAGGCCACCGGAATGAATGCATCATTTTCATACATCCAGGAGAAGTTATAATGATTCGCAACTTTACTAACATTTGGTCTTTTTTAAAAACAATTGAGAGTTTGTCATCAAAGTAGAACCTTGTCTTGTGTCTTCTCTCATCGAAAACTAACCGAAAACTTTTTTAGAACATTCATATAAATATATTAAACATAATAATTATTAACATAATTATTAACATAATAAACATATTCCAATCATGCCACTGGAAGTGATGCATTATTTTCATAAATCTAGGAGAAGTTATAATGATTAGCAGCTTTGCTAACATTTGGTCCCTTTTAAGAAATGGACAAGAGTTTTTCGTCGAATTGAGACCTTGTCTGTTGTATTCCTTGATGGAAAAACTACCCAAAAGATTTTTGAAACATAAATTTCAATCATGCCACCAGAAGTAATGCATTATTTTCATAAATCCAGGAGAAGTTATAATGATTTGCAACTTTACAGACATTTGGCCTTTTTCAAAAACAATTAAGAGTTTGTCATCAAAGTAGAAATTTGTCTTTTGTCTTCCCTCATCGAAAACTAACCAAAAACTTTTTTGAAACATCAATTCCAATCATGCCACTAGAAGTGATGCATTATTTTCATAAATCTAGGAGAAGTTATAATGATTTGCAACTTTGCTAACATTCGGCCTCTTCTAAGAAATGGACAAGAGTTTTTTGTCAAAAAGAGACCTTGCCTGTTGTATTCCTTGATGGAAAAACTACCCAAAAGATTTTTAAAACATAAATTTCAATCATGCGACCAGAAGTGATGCATTACATCTTCAATATTGACAAATTTGATGACTTTTGGCCTCTTTGAAAAAACTAATAAGAGTTTGTTGTCAAAATGAGACATTTTCTGTTGTATTTCTTGATCTTTTTTTTTTCTTCCTTTCTTTTTTTCTTTTCTTTCCAGGTCGAAAAACTGCCCAAAAAAACGTTGAAAGCATAAATTCTCATCATGCGACTGGCAGTAAGGAATTATTTCCATTGGTATGATTGAAATTGATGTTTTGAACGTTTTTTTCGATAGTTTTTCGATCAGGAGAGACAACAGATAAGGTTTCTCTTTGACAATAAGGTCCTATCTATTTTTTAAGAATGCTGCATGCTCGGAATATCTACAAACAAAATAACACTTTCCTCATATAGATGTTATGAATAAATCTCGTGTCCGACACGGAAGAGAGGTGAATTTATTTGTGTAAATCGGTCTTCTCTTTCCTTTGCTGCACAATATTTGGTAGGTACTTGTGCTAATAAATTTTGTTGGAATCAAATTTTTGTTGTGAACCAAAATTTTATTGTAACAACAAAACAGTTTGATGTCAAGATTGATGTGAATCAAATTTTGTGTTTCATTTGAGATACATTTCACAACATTAAAATAAAACAAATGAATTTTAACCCAGTCGCGCCGAAGCCGAGGACGAAGCACCTACTTCGAAATGTCTCTGCGGTTGATCGTACAACATTTTGCTACAGTAATTTTCTGTTCAGTTTTGTACAAGGAATTTGTATATACAACGTATATGATGAGTTCAAGATTACCCTGTATGCTAAATCACTATAAAGCAGTGCTACCAACCTAAGACAACGAATAATACCATACATGAAAATTATCTCCTTTCCTTTTCTGCGAAAAACGTCTGGATCTCCGAGGATTATTCCTGCCAGAAAAATGAGAGCAAATCGACTCGATCATTGATATTCTCGAAAAATAAATTCAGTCGTATATCGGCTAAAGTTAAGCACGGATCGAGATGGTTTATTGCAAGTACGAAGAGCCGATGTACATCTTACAACATGTATATACAGTCTTGGGCACTGAATCGTTCGAGAAGGAGGGAAGAAGAGAAAAAGAAAAAGAAGAAGAGAGAGGGTGAGATTAGCAGCTGATGAAAAGGTAGAACCTCGTGAGATGACGTTTTAAGTGCCGATGAAATTGTACGAAGATAAGTGCTGTATTCTATCCTTACAGAATGAAGGGTGGTTATATAGGACTTGCCATTGCACACATAAAAAAGAACTCGTGATAATGCTCTCGAGTGTCGAGAATTTTCCCCGCCACACTCAGAAGAAAGAATCTTTGATTTAAAGAAAATTTCATTGAATCAAAGAAATATATTCATTGGCTCTCAGTCAAAGAAAAGTTTTTTTTTCTTGAAGATAGAAATGAAATCTACTTTCTTATGAAAATTTTTTGTATACCTGCTTTTACGACTCATTAAAGACAAAAATGTACAAAACAAAAAAGAAAAAAGAGAGAGAAAAACGAAAGAATCAACCATAAAAAATTAACTTTCAATCAAGCAGTAGCATTAACTACAAGAAAGTTGAACTTTCAAGCAAAAGGGAGGAATTTTCAACAAAATATGTAGTTATTCTTAAAAAAAAAAAAATAGATTAGTTTTCGAACAAAAAGACGAGTTTTCTCGAAGACCATAAACAGTTGCATTTTTTTGAAATAGTTGAATTTTCAAGCCAAAAAAGTTGATTTTCAACCAAGAAAGATGATTTTTCTACCAAAAATGATGAATTTTCAATCCATAAGGACGAATTTTCGATAAAACAGCTGAAATTTTGACCGAAAAAGATGACTCTAACAAAATAGTTGAATTTTCAAACAAAAAAGATCAAAATTCAACCATAAACAGTTGCATTTTAAGCCAAATGGTTGAATTTTCAAGCCAAAAAAGTTCATTTTCAACCAAGAAAGATGACTTTTCTACCATGAATGATAATTTTTCAATCCAAAAAGACAAATTCTTACCAAAACATTCAAATTTTCGACCAAAAAGATGACTTTAACAAAATAGTTGAGTATTCAACAAAATGCATGAATTTTCAACCAAATAGTTTAATTTTCAATCAAATAGTTGAATTTTTAGCCTACAAAGACGCATTTTCAACCAACTGGCCGAATTTTCAAACAAAACAGATAGAAATTCAACCATAAACAGTTGCATTTTCAACAAAATTTTTGAATTTTCAAGCCAAAAAAATGTATTTTCAACCAAGAAAGATAACTTTTCTACTGTAAATGGTGAATTACCAATCCATAAGGACGTACTTTCAATAAAACAGTTGAATTTGTGACCAAGAAAGATGACTTTAACAAAATAGTTGAGTATTCAACAAAATGCATGAATTTTCAACCCAATAGTTTAATTTTTAACCACATAGTTGAATTTTCAGCCTGCAAAGATGCATTTTCAACAAAATTGTTGAATTTTCGACCAGAAAAGATGACTTTAACAAAATAGTTGAATATTCCTCAAAATGCATGAATTTTCAACCAAATAATTTAATTTTCATTCACATAGTTGAATTTTCAGTCTACAAAGATGCATTTTCAACCAAATGGTCGAATTTTCAAAGAAAAAAGATTAAAATTCAACCATAAACAGTTGCATTTTCAACCAAATTGTTGAATTTTCAAGACAAAAAAGTTCATTTTCAACCAAGAAAGATGGCCCTTCTCCATAAATGATGAATTTTCAATCCATGAGGACGAATTTTCAACAAAACAGTTGAATTCTCGACCAGAAAAGATGACTTTAACAAATAGTTGAATATTCCATAAAATGCATGAATTTTCAACCAAATAGTTTGATTTTCATTCACATAGTTGAATTTTCAGTCTACAAAGATGCATTTTCAACCAAATGGTCGAATTTTCAAACAAAAAAGATTCAAATTCAACCATAAACAATTTGAATTTTCAACCAAATAGTTGAAATTTCAGCCCACAAAGATGCATTTTCAACAAAATGGTTGAATTTTCAAACAGAAGAGATTAAAATTCAACCATGAACAGTTGCATTTTATACCAAATTGTTGAATTTTCAAGACAAAAAAGTTCATTTTCAACCAAGAAAGATGACTTTTCTACCATAAGTGATAATTTTTCAATCCAAAAGTACGAATTATCGACAAAACAGTTGAATTTTCGACCAAAAAAGATGGCTAACAAAATAGTTGATTTTTCAACAGAATACATGAATTTTCAAGCAAATAGTTCAATTTTCAACTGATGAACGTAACTTTTCAATCAAAAATTGAATAGTTACAGTTTTATTCTTCAAAACTACTTTTCAACGAAAAAAAAACAGAACTTTCAACCACTTGAATTCAACGATAAAAGACGAATTTTTGAAAAAATAGTTCAATCCTCAATCAAATGGATGAATTTTCAACAAAGGAGATTAATTATTTTCCCAAAAAGATGAATCTTCAACAAAAGTTAAGGTTTCAATCTAAAATTCTAAATAGTCGAATGTTTTTGAAAATAGTTGACTTTTGAATTGGAAAAGATTATTTTTCAACAAGAATTTAAATTCTCAATCAAGGAAGATGAATTTTCAACCAAAAAAGATAAATTTTCAACCAAAAATGAAATCTATAAATTTTCAGTTTGAGAAGTTAATTTCCAACAAAATAGTTCAATTTTCAACCAAAGAGGTGAATCTTTAAGAAATAAATTTGAAATTTGAAATAAAAAACAGTTGAATTCAGTAAAAAAGACGAATTTCAAAGAAATATTTGAATCCTCAACCAAAACAGATTTATTTTCAACCAAACAGTTGAATTTTGAACCAAACAGGATGAATTTTCAACCAAATAGATTAAATTTCCACAAAAGAGATGAATTTTGAACTAGAAAAGATTAATTTTCAGTCAAAAATATCAATTTCCAACCAAAAATGAAATGGTTAAATTTTCATTAAAAAAATTAGTTATCAACTACAAAAAAAGAGTTTTCAATAAAATAGTTAAATTCTCAAACAAAGAGTTCAACATTCAACCAAATATTTGAATTTTCTACCGAAAAGATGATTCTTTAACCAAGAAGATTGATTGTTTACCAAAAAAGACCAAAAAAGACAAATTTTTAACACAATAGTTAAATTTTCTACGAAAAAGATGAATCTTAAAAAAAAAAGAATGAATTTTTAACAAGGTAGTTCAACTTTCAATGAAATAGTTAAATTTTTTATCAAAAAAGATGACTTTTACTACAACAAGATGAATTTCGAACCAAAAATATAATAGTAGACTCTTCAACCAAGGAGAATTAACTTTTAACCAAAAATAATTGTATTTTCTTATTGGCTTTTATTAATTCAGTTCGCATTTTGGCAGAAAAACGAGAACAGTGGGATATGTGGTGAAATATGGTAAACATAACCTCACTTTGCAACTGGCAGTCACAAAAGGATTTATGAATCCTCTGTGAATACTACATGATAAATATTTATAAAAAAGTTTTATTAATTTGTTTTGTGATGTTTCCAAGCTATAAGTGGAACCTTCTACTCATTCAAAAACTTTCTTTTATTGAAATTCGTGTCTCATTGACAGAGGGTTTAGTACTCGGCTCGGTGTTGCCACCTACGATTAGTTTTGCATCATGAACCTCATAGTGGAAAGAGTGTGAAGTCTGCAATATGAAAATGAGTTTCAAACTTATCAAGTTATTATAGAAAATTTGCAAACTTTGTTAAAATTTATCATCAGGAAACGTACTAAGCATTATCCAAGTTCGTAACGTTACTTCCACTGACCCCCCTCCCTATGTTATCAACCGTAGTTTTTGACGCACCCCCCCCCCCCCCAATTGGTAACGTAGTTTATGGCGGCCCCTAAAGGAGATTTCTAAAATCTAAATGTGTGTCAGATACAGCTTTTTCTATAGCTGGTCATAAAATCGTGTCTTATTTTTCTTTATTTGAAATTCCTGGAAAGGATACCTGACTAGTTATGCTTCCTTTGAAGGACCTCAGATTACCCTTGATTTGTTGGCTGCATTTATATAGATATATAAGAAATTTTTTATTCATATCAGCATTCTTTCTTAAGAATGACAAATAAGGTTACAAGAATTGAAATACTGGAGTTTGTTTTCGCTCAAGTGGGAAGATGACATCATTCTGTGGGGATTGTGCTAAACATTCTTTCTAAACGACCAAATTGTGGGCGGACTATGTCGCCTACTTAATGGGCCTTTCTGCATAAGTTGCGGTTGGAAAATAGTTAGAGGTCACATTGAGAGATAAAGGATAATTTTAGCCGTATGCTCATAATTTCCAAGATGTGAATATTTTATAATTCGCAAGTCTGACTGTCTTTTCCTATTTTTTCTTCTTCCTTATATAACCACGATTCTCCATTAAATTGGTTCTTATGAGGGAGACTCAATTTCGTGCTAATCTCTGTGCCATGTTTGCTAATTAACGAAATGGAGTTTCGCTTTCCTAATTTGTAATTTATTTAGAATTCTTTTAACAGCCTTTCTTGTTGGCCAGCAAATAATTTTCTCTAATTTAATATTTGCTTTAAAATTTTCAGACTCAATTTGTATATATTGAAGGATTTATTTTGGGCATTAATTAAATTCCTAGAATCAATGAATTCATACCGTTGAATCGGTTAATTACTCAGTTTTGAATTGGGTTATGTTTTGTGAGATTGAAATTTGTTTGGATGAGCTCCCGAATGAAGACGGGTTGAAAATCCAAAACAACTTCACCTTCCGTCAAATATAGTGACCAATTGAATAATTGCTTTACCATCGCCATTCCCTGTTAATACAAAGTTTGTTAAATTCATTTCAGAACCTCAATGATTAGATTCTGGAGCTCCCGAATGAAAACGGGTTAAAAAAGAATCCTATCCCTGGTTCTAAGTAAATAACCTAAATATTTCTAGAGTCCAAGACAAACGTCAAAAGCACACTTTTAATACTTTCAAATCAAAATTATTAATTTTCTTTTGATATTACAAAAAGCTCTTAGATCATTTTTGAGCACATTTTAAAATCCATTTAATATGCTCCTGCTTATTTCCTATTCGTAATGCTTCATTCCTGCTTGGTACCTAAAGTTCGTCGCTTGGAGGGTTTGAGAACGGAATTCTCCAAAGAGAGAACGAGCCCCGCTCGGACACCTCGCCGTCGAGAATGCTAAGCGAAGACTGCTATCATGAAAGCTCTCGCGCATCGAATGCGGTCTCGTTGCGGGCCTGTTCATCCCCTCTTCTTAGGTGGTTGCGCACGCAATTATTGATTATTCTTCAAATTTATTAAATGTGGGTATACTGAACCGTTTCATGTTGTAACCATGGTGATAGAAGAAGAACGAAGAGAGTGAATATGGAGAATAGACGTAAGGGGCCGTCCATAAACTACATTACCAATTTGAGGGGGGGGAGTCTCGCCTGGAACTACGGCTGGTAACATGGGGGGGGGGAGGTTGTGGTAGTAACGTTACGAGCTTAGATAACGTTCAGAAAGTTTCCTGATGACAAATTTTCATTTTTAATAACTTTGAAACTTTGAAAATCACTTTCGTATTTTACACATCGAACTCTTTTCGTATTCCCCACTTTTCCTCTGAAATTTTTTTTTCCTCCTGTTTTCAAGAAACTTCCCCTTTTTCTCATTTTTTCGCTTCAATGCGAACCGATTTTATGAAACCCAATAAGAAAATCAACTATTTTTTGTGAAAAGTTAATATTTTTGATTGAAAATTTAATTAAATTGTTGTAAATGCAACTATTTTGTTAAAGAGTGATCTTCTTTGGTAAAAAATTTGACTACTTGGTTGAAAATTAATTTTTTTAATCGAAAATTTATCTACTCCATTTTTTGATAGAAATTGATCTTCTTTAGTTGAAACTTCTTTTCTTCGATTGAAAATTGATCTATTTGGTTGTAAATTCGTTTGTTGTTGTTTCTAGAATTCAATTATTTTTAAATTCAAATTCAAATTATGTTTGGTTGAAATATCAACTATTACATGTTTCATTGAAAAATCACCTTTCATGGTTGGAAAATCAATTAGTTTGTTTAAAGTTGAAGTGATTTGTAAAAAATTAATTTTTTAGTTTTTGTTGAAGATTCGTCATTTTAGTAGAAAACTCAACTATTTTGTTGTAGATAATTCGTCTTTTTGCCTTCAAAAATCATTAATCTTGTTGAAAATTAAAGTAATTTGTTGAAAAATCGTCTTTTTCGTAAAACATTAATCTTCTTGGTGGAAAATCCATTCTTTTTTGTTGAAAATTTAACTATTTTGTTGTAAATTCGTTGTTTATTTGGTTGAAGAATATGCTTTTTATTTGAAAATTTAACTATTCTATTTTTGGTTGAAAATTTATCATTTATAAGTTGAAAATTCAAATATTTTGTTGAAAATTCGTCTTTTTGGGGAGAAAATTAATCTTGTTGCTTGAAAATTCATCTTTCTTGATTGAAAAATTAACTTTCTTGTTCAAAATTCATCTCTTCCGGTTTAAAAGTCAACTGTTTTTTAAAACATTCGCCTTTCTGGCTTGCAAACTTAATTTTTTGTTTCGTTTTTTTTTCCTTGAATTCAACGGGTTGAAAAATATTCTTTTTTTTGAAAAGTAATTGTTGAAACTGAAAATGTAATTATTCCATTTTTTGTTGAAAACTTGTTTCTTATTTGAAAATTCAAATATTTGGTTGAAAATTTGTCTTTTGGTAGAAAATTAATCTTTGCGTTTGAAAATTCATCTTTGTAGGTTTAAAATTCAGCTATTTGGTCGAAAGTGCAACTATTTTGTTGAAATAGAAATTTTTTGTTGAAAATTTAACTCGAAAATTTAACTATTTTGTTAGTCATCTTTTTTAGTTGAAAATTCAACTTTTTTGTTGAAAATTCGACTATTTGTTGAAAATGCATCTTTGTGGGTTGAAAATTCAACTATTTGGTTGAAAATTAATTATTTTTTTGAAGATTCAACTATTTTATCAGTTATCTTTTTGGTCGCAAATTCGACTGTTTTGTTCGAAGTTTGTCCTTTTGGATTACAAATTCATCTTTTATTGAAGAAAAGTTATCTTTTTTGGTCACGCATTAAAAATGAAAATTAGAAAATCAAAAATGAACAATATACAACGATAGATCTTGGAAAAATGAATTGAGGTTCCGCTTACGATTTTTCCAAATTATTCATATTTTCTTAGATAAAAATTAAAAACTATTTTTTTCGCCGAAAAATCAATCTTTTTCAATTTATAAATTGTCCTTGTTTTCTCAATTTTTAACGGAATGACTTCTTATTGGTGTCATTTTACTCGGGACACCTGAGCGATGCATACAAGCTTGATAAACATGTAAATACTCAATTAGAAGTTAATGATATTTTTCTATAATTCGCAAAAAAGTGCTAGTTTTTCCACCTTTTTTCTGTGTAAAAAGTGACCGATTTGTTGTCGATGGCGTGGCGCATGCGCAGTGTCGACCTTTCCGGGCAACGGTGACAAAAGTAGACGGACGCAGTGAAAAGAGTAAATAAAGTGCGAACTACGGAACGAACCCTGTGGCCTGCTTCAGTAAGTGAAGGTGAGCTCACAACTATTGCGTTGTATCTGATTCCACCACTCCTAACCTTCCTGACCAAACATTGCTACCAACTTACTGTTACGCCCATATAATTGCCATAGTTTTGACAATTTCCATTGTTATTGTTGCGTTAATCGACAACAAATCACCATGTTTTTTATCCTTTGGCTGGAAAAAGTGATCGGGGAAGTTTCAATTTTCGAGAAATTTTGACGATACATTTTCAGATTAAGGAACGATCCAACTAAAAACCAAAGATTTATTTAATTGGATCAATAATTATTGAACAAACTGGTGTTTAAGAAAGCGCTCGACACTACTCGAAACTACTCATTTTTTTAATGACGCTATATAATTCGTTGGGATGCCCCGCGCAACTTGGCCGAGTGCTTTTTTGAACACTCGTTTATTCAATAATTATTGATCCAATTGAATGAATCTTTGGTGGAAAGTTTGATCGTTCTCTAATCTGAAAGTGTGTCGTCGAAATTTCTTGAAATTCGAAACTTCCTCAACCACTTTTTTCGGCCGATGGTTAAAAAACAGGGTTTTTATTTTCAATTCAAATATTATTAACTTCTCATTTAATATTTACATGTTTATCAAGCTTGTATGCATCGTTCAAGCAACCCGAGTAAAATGACACCGATGATAAGACATTCGGTTGAAAATTAGGAAAACAACGACAATTTATGAATTGAAAAACATTGATTTTTCAGCGAAAATTGAAGAGTCTTTAATTTTTATCTGCACCTTTATTGCCAGGCTCAGGCGTTTACAGTCAGCACCCTAAGTAGTGGCGCACGCGCACTGCGATCGGCTGTCTTCTTCCGCGAAAAGCGTGAGAGTGAGTGCCAGTCACGAAAGCACTAGCGCTCACTCGCACGCTTCTCGCGGGAGAAAAAGATAGCAGATCGCAGTGCGCATGCGCCACTACTTTGGATGCTGGTTCTTAACGCCTGAGTCTGGCTCGAGCTCTTCCCCCACCACGACTGCGACGGATCGACGTCCGAGAATTGTTTCTCTCTCTATTTACGTTGCCGTCAATGTTTTAGATCTTTTAACGCAATTTTAAAGTGCAAAAAGTCATTATGTGCTTGGTTAATGAGGTTTACAACAGGATCACTGAACGTATGTAATTGAAAACTGCCGAAAATTGGACGCGAAGATATTGATAGCTGTTTTGTTTCACTGCGTTGTGCGCGCTGATGCACGTGGCAACGTTAACAGAGAGCGAAAAAATCGCATCGAGCACCGGTCAGCCTCGAGAGTGGGGGAACATCGTTTCCACGAAAATTACTCCCCTACGGTCCCAGCCGCGGCAAGGTAAATAGAGGCGACTGTATTGCAACCATTTTCGTACGACTAAAGTTTGATCATTTTCGGTTACACTAGTTTTGTCTCCTTATGTCTATTCTCCATGAGAGTGAAGCATAATTTAATCATGGCTTCAAGCGTCTAATTCACAATATTTGCAGTTGTTTGCAGTACATTTGTAAAACGTTTTGGAGTTGTACAAGTGAAACAGTGAGTTATTTTAGGTGCAATCAATTTCTGTACAATTAGACTTTTCGACGAAGAGAAGAAGGAAGGAACATGAGAGATAAAATTTTGGAAAGGCGTGGTAAGTTACTTTTGTACATACGTAACTGTGAAATAAAGATCAAGTATCAAGCGCTGCTGCAACGCAAAAGTTAACATTCATAACTTCATCTCAATTTAGCTCCTTTTCTGCTTGTCAAGCGACAATTTTTCTTTTCGTATGAAGAAAATGTGCTAGAGTGAGAATTTAGATGAACGTCATGCGCCGTCGCGTGGTAGAAAATTCAAAGCATAATGTGATAAGAAAAAAGATTTCGCTGACGGAGATAGAATTTTGGAACTCAGGAGCATTTTGGAAGGGATTTTTTTTTAACTCCTTGTGATCATTTTATACTTTTGGCTACAATTACGGAGAGAGCAGCAGCAGAACTTTGGAGTTCGTCTAACGGTAAGTTCATTCAACCTCAGCCATTTCAATTTGGGTAATTTGCGAAAATAATCATTATTTTTGAAAACTCTGCAAGATTTTCCAAAAAATCAGCCTCAAGGGTGGGCACAAGAGAGAAAAAAAGAAGAGAAACCAACATGGATCATTCCTCAAGTTGAAAAATTGATGGGCCGTAAAGGAGAGGAAGCCGATGTTGTTGCTTATGAAACAAACGTTATTGCTTTGTACATATGCTATTTTATTTTATCCTTAACTCTATATTTTAAACATTATATTTATTACTACACTTTTTTATAACTATTAAAGACTGCAAATATAGCATACGATTCAAGTGTAACTATTTTTTCATACTGAGGTATGGGGAAATTTCATTGCCAGTATGGGTTAATTACTTCCAATACAAATATGAAAAATTTACCACAGATGTTTTTCACAGTGTACCGAATCTAAAACAACTCAGCTGCAACAAAGTCTCGGGTTAATTGTGCGGTTTCATCTTCCGTATTGCTTCTCTAATTAACTTGCGCAATTAGTTAAAAATCAGCAAACATTACAGCTCTGAATGCAAAATTACGTAACTTTCCGGGAAAAGGGTTACGCTCTAAGTAGTGTATTCGCATCCGAGCATAGGAGGCCGGCAATCGTTGGCTTGTTATTAATCTTAATTGCCATCTAGATACTGCCAATTAACAAGCTCCTGTCACTCGTTTTTCTCCACTAGGTCCTACCTCACTGCAAGTAGGTACAAAGGATCCGCTCATTGGTATTTTATAATTGCCACCACCTATGGAAATATCAATTATTCGTCCTGCAGAAACGACTACTGCAGGTGGTCCTTATTAGCTAAGCTTCAGGTCATCTTAAGGGTTTCAAGGACTTTATTAAGCGTAAAAGAGAGATTCATGACTATCTTTGATTATAAAGCTAATGCCTATTACGATTGGCTTAAGGTAGTAAGAAAGGTATTAAAAAGGTACTAAAATAGTTTAAAGTAGTTATCTAACGTCCGCTCATCAGATATATACTACTTTCATATATAATAGGGATGAAACTGCTTCCTTTCAACAATGCAAATCAAGTTCATTGGCCACATTTTTTCACATCGACACCTTGGAAAAGCGGAAGTCAACAGGTTGTCTTATCTTGTAATTCCGCTGCAAGAACGATTTCGATCCGCCCACACGATAGAAGATTTGAACCTACGTTAATCCACGTAATCTTGATCCAACGAGTCGTAAAGCCAGAAGGTTGTAAAGAGAAGTTCCAAGGAAGGATAGGTTAAAATCAGGGTTGAGAATCCGGAACGAAAACTCGACCGTTCAGGATCCGGACCCGGTTCTTTTTAGGAACGGTTCCGGGCCCGTTCCGAACAAGGTTCTGGAACGGACGGAGTAATTTGCTTATTACCACCACATATGCAGACCTCACATTCCTATCGTGGAAGAATATAGGAAATAGAGAAGAGAGATCATCGTTTCACTTCTTAAAAGTCTTTTTAAAAAATTGTGTTAGAATGAAAGTGGGAATTAGAAGAGTATGTATTATAGCATGATATGCTCCAGGTAATGGTGACAGAAGTGATGTGAAAGATACCTTCTGGGACTCGTTAAATGACATTATAGGTACCTGCGTTCCTGGGAAAAGAATCATTCTATACCTTAATAGTTAAAATAGTTCAAAGTAGTTACCTAACGTCCGTTCATCGGGTACATACTACTTTCATATATAATAGGGATGAAACTGCTTCCTTTCAACAATGCAAATCACGTTCATTGGCCACATTTTTTCACACCGACACCTTGGAAAAGCGGAAGTCAATATGTTATCTTATCTTGTAATTTCGCTGCAAGAACGATTTCGATTCGCCCGCACGATAGAAGATTTGAATCTACGTTAATCCACGTAATCTTGATCCAATGAGTCGTAAAGCCAGAAGATTGTAAAAACAAGCTCCAAGGACTCGACCGTTCCGGATACGGATCCGGTTCTTTTTAGGAACGGTTCCGGGCCCGTTCCAACGAGGTTCTGGAACGGAGCGGCGTAATTTGCTTATTACCACTATATATGCAGACCTCACACTCTTATCGTAGAAGAAAAGAGCAAATGGAGGAGGAAGATCCTCATTTTACTTCTTAAAAGTCTTTTAAAAAAATTGTGCTAGAATGAAAGTGGGAATCAGAAGGCTATTTATTATAGCATGCTACGCTCCAGGTAATGGTGACAGTAGTGATGTAAAAGATACCTTCTAGGAACCTTTAAATGACATTATAGGTACCCCCGTTCCTGGCAAAAGAATCATTCTATACTTCAATAGTTAAAATAGTCGAAAGTAGTTTTTTTTCTCCTGTGTTCGAGAAACTTTCCCCTTTTCTCGTTTTTTCGCTTAAAATGAACTGAATTAATAGAACTCGATTAGAGAATCCAACTATTTTTGTTGAAAAGTTATTTCTTATTTTTGGGGTTATAACTTTAAATCTTTTGTAAAAAATTCGTTTCATTTTCGGCTGAAAATTATTATTTTTTTTAATCGAAAATTTAACTCGTCCATTTTTAGTTGAAAATTCATCTTTTTCGTTGAAAATTCACGTATTTAGTTGAAAGTTCGTCTTTCTGGTTGAATTCTACTATGTTTCATTTAAAATCTTGTTTGGTTAAAATATCAATTATTACATGTTTCTTTGAGAAACTTGTGAAACTTTGAGAACTTGGTTGCAAGTTTAACTCCAAAAATTTATCTATTATATTTTTGGCTGAACATTTATCTTTTTGGTTGAAAATCAACTATTTTGTTGAAAGCTAAAAAATTAAAAATTAAAAAAATTAAAAAACCGACCTAAATTAAAAAATTTTAATTAATTAATGGGTTTCCGTGGAAGTCAGTAAGAGGTGGGTTTTCGAGTCACATAATTCAAATTTGAGGTCGAAATAGAAAAATTCAAAACAGCAGCCTAATGTTTGCAAATTTTATTTAATTGGTAGGTTTCGATGAAAGTCATAACGAGGGGGTTTTTTCAAGTCACAGAATATGAGCTTGAGGTCAAAATCCAAAAATTCATAAAGTTGATTTAAAATTTTAAAAATTTTATTATATTAGTAGATTTCCATCAAAGTCATAACGTGAGGGTTTTTCGGGTCTTAGAATACACATTTAGGGTCAATTCCAAAATTCCAAAATTTGACTTAAAATTTCGAGAATTTTATGAAATTTGTTGATTTTCATGAAAGTCATAACCAGGGGGATTTCGCTGTTTTATAATAGAAAATTAGGGTCAAAATTGAAAAAGTTGACTTAAAATCTTGAATTTTTTTTCATGGAAATCTAAAAATTCAATAAAATTTTCAAAACTTGAGGTGATTAAATTTTAAAGTGATAATTTTCCGATTTTGGATGCATTTGGTTAATCCAAAGTGTTTTGTTATTTTTAGATAATATTTTTTTTCTCCTCTTCTAATACTCAAATATTGAATTAAGGAAGGAATGTAGATAATACTTTCGACTCACGTAA
>JAUMHM010000001.1:13865566-13884425 GCA_032362435.1 Melikaiella ostensackeni | reverse complement strand
GGCCTATGCGTGACCCCAAAGCCCTCTCCATACGGCGAGGGCTTCGTCGCTTGGTGCGTGGACCGCTGAAATAATTTTCCTACTTTTAAAATAAAAGTCTACCTATCTAACAAGATAAAAAGGGCGATATTTTAGAAATAACAATGAATAAATACTCGATGAAAATCGTTTTATTATTTATACATTTGATCTAGTAGAAATAAAATTATATACATATGTACAAATTTCAAATAGTAATAAATTCGTTACCACCTGAGTTTACTGCAGTAGCGTTTAGAAACATAACAACTCCAATAAATTCCTATAAATCGTTTCCACACTGTAAAAGTGTCATCATTCGGGTTCTCTTCCAAACCTGCGTCATCAACAAGAGCTTCCACAAGCCCCAAAACAAAGTTCTAGAATAAATTTTCTCATTAGGAATAATATTTGTTTAGACCCTCTTTATTTTTGAATATTTTATTTTTAACTAAAAATAATACCTTCAAATTTTTAGTTTCTCCAGTTTTTTCGACAAAATATTGTATTATATCATCACCGGCATTCCAGGGTATGTAATCCACTTCACGAGCCAAATATGATGTAAGATAAATCAACAATTTTCTATCAAGTTTCCCTTGCTTAAATAACCAAAATGCATCTTCGAGAATTTGGGCCCGATTTAAAATATGGATATTTGAGAAATTATTCGAATTCAAATACTCTCCTATTTTCTTCCAATTCTCTTTGTCGTAGTTTACTCGATAATAAGCTGAAAGTATTCAAATTAATAATAATATTCTTTTAATTTTTTGTCTCGCGATTTTTCTCATTGGCGATTTTCCTTAAAAAAATGTACTAATCACAGTTATGAACTTAAATAAATTTCAATTTCAAATCGTAAAAATTAAATAACTTCAAATTTTAAATTTTCAAAATTGAACAAAAAAATCGTTCAAAATTACATAATTTTAAATTGTAAGCTTTACCAATTAATGAATCTTCAATTGAAAATCATAAAAATTAAATAATTTTCAATTTTAAATCTTCAAAATTGAATTATACCAAAAAAATTCAAAATTACATCATTTTACATTGTAAACTTTCTGAAGTAATGAATCTTCAATTACAAATCATAAAAATTGATGAATTAAGAATTTTTAATTTGCAAATCTACAAAACTGGATAATTTTCAATTTCCAATTTTTAAAAATTGAACAATTCCAAAAATAGCATTTAAAATTTCATTATTTTAAAATTCAAGCATTCCAAATTAATGAATCTTCAATCGTAAGGCTTGAAAATTGAGGAATTTCAAATTTAAATTTATAAAATTGAACAAATTTCAATTTTAAATCTTCAAAATTGAACTATTTCATAAAAAGCATTCTAAATTACATGATTTTAAAATATAAACATTCCAAATTGATGAATCTTAAACCTTGAAGAGAAAAATCTTGAAAAAAATTGCAAATCTATAAAATGAATAAACTTCAATTTTTAATTTTCAGAATTGTATATTTTGCAATTTCAAATCTTCAAAATTGACGTATTCTAGAAAAAAAGCATTCGAAATTACATCGTTTTAAACTATAAACATTCCCAATTAATAAATATTGAATTATGAATCTTAAAAATTTATGAAAATTAAATTGTAAACCTATAAAGTTGAATAAATTTAAATTTTAAATTTTCAAAATTGAACAAAAAAAACGTTCAAAATTACATAATTTTAAACTGTAAACAATCGAATTAATAAATCTTCAATTGAAAATCATAGAAATTGATGAATTTGAAATTGAAAATCTATCAAATTGAATGAATTTCAACATTAGATCTTCAAAATTGAATAATTTTCAATTTCAAATCTTCAAAATTGAACTGTACCAAAAAAGCATTAAAAATTACATCATGTTAAACTGTAAACTTTCGGAATTAATGAATGTTCAATTGAAAATCATACAAAATTATGAATTTTTAATTGAAAATCTATAGAATTGAATTAATTTAAATTTTAGATCCTCAAAATTGAATAATTTTCAATTTTGAATCGTGAAAATTTACCAAAAAAACATTTAAAATTACACAATTTTAAACTGTAAATATTCCGAATTGATAAATCTTCAATTATCAATCATAAGAATTGATGAATTTCAAATCGCAAATCTATCAAATTGAATGAATTTCAATTTTAGATCTTAAAAACTGAATAATTTAAAATTCAAAATTTTCAGAATTGAATTATAAAAAAACAGGATTTGAAATTACATCATTTTAAACTGTAAACTTTTAGAATCAATGAATCTTCAATTGAAAATCATAAAAATTGATGAATTTGAAATTGCAAATCTATAAAATTGAATGAATTTCAAATTAAGATCTTTAAAATTGAATAATTTTCAATTTTAAATCTTCAAAATTAAAGTATACCAGAAAAGGCATTAAAAATTACATCGATTTAAACTGTAAACATTTCCACTTAATGAATATTTAATTTTCAAATTGAAAAAATTTAAGCAAATTGAATCGAGAATCTATGAAGTTGAGTAAATTTCAATTCTAATTCGTACAAATTGAATAATTTTAAATTTTCAAAATTGAATGAAAACAACGTTTAAAATTACATAATTTTAAACTGTAAGAATTCTGAATTGATAAATCTTCCATCGCAAATCATGAAAATTGATGAATTTTAAATTGCAAATCTATCAAAGTGAATGAAATTTAATTTTAGATCTTCAAAATTGAATTTAAAAAAAAAAAGACTTAAAATTACATCATTTTAAACTGTAAACTTTGCGAAGTAATGAATCTTTAATTGAAACTCATAGAAATTCATGAATTCTAAATGGCAAATCTTCAGAATTGTATCACTTTTAGTTTTAAATCCTCGAAATCAAACTTAAATAAATAAATTCAAAATTGCATTATTTTCTTCTTTACACATTAAATATTGAAGAATCTTTAACTGCAAATATTCAGAAATGAAGAATTTTGCATCGTAAATCTTCAAAATTGGACTAAATTTAAAAAAAACGTTCAAAATTACATCATTTTGAACTGTGAACATGCCGAATTAATGAATTTTCAATTGAAAATCATAAAAATTGATGAATTTTAAATTCCAAAACTATAAAATTGCATAAAAATGTTAAATCTTCAAAATTGAACTATTTCATGGAAAGCATTCTAAATTAAATGACATTCAACTATAAACATTCTAAATTGATGAATCTTCAATTGAAAATCTTGAAAACTGAAGAATTTTTCATCGTAAATCTTCAAAATTGAAATACGTATTTCAAAAAAAAGATCAAAATTATAATATTTTAAACTGAAAATATTTCAAATTGATGAATCTTCAGTTAAAAATCCTTAAAATTGATAAAATTTGAAATTGCAAAGCTATGAAACTGAATAAATTTCAATTTTCAATCTTCAAAGTTCAATAATTTTCAATTGTTAATCTTCACAATTGAACTATTTCAAAAAAAGCATTCAAAATCGCAACATTTTCTATTTTACAAATTGAATATTTAGAAGTCTATAATTGCAAATATTCGAAAGTGAAGAATTTTCCATTGTTAATCTCTAAAATTGAAGAATTTCAATTGTAAATTTTTAGCATTGAATTATAAAAAAGGATTGTTCAAAGTTACACCTTTAAAATATAAGTCTTGAAAATTGAATGATTTGGAATTCTATATTTTCAAAATTCAAGAATTTTCAATTGCGGCGCTTAAAAATAATAGAACTTTGAATTATAAATTTTTAAAATTGAAGTTTTTGATTGTTAAAATTAACAATAAAAAATTATGCAAGTTTCAATTTTGACAATTTAAAACTATGTAATTTTGATGATTAACATTTGAAATTTCTTCAATTTGAAAGATTCAGAATTAAAAACTCACGACTTTTGATCTTTAAAGTCAGAAAAATTTAAGAATTTTTATTTAACATCTTCAAAATGCTAGAGTTTTCAATTGTAAATCTTCAAAATTGAACTATTCAAAAAAAAACTTTTAAAATTGCATAAAAAAATACTTTCAAAATTTCATCATTAAAAATTATACACATTCGACATTGAAAAATTATCAAGATATACCTATTTCAAAAAGATATTAAGAATTTCATGATTTTAAAATATAAACATTCCAAATTAAACAAGTTGCCGATTAAAATTAAAATTGTATAAAAGCCGATGCAGCTATTTTGATATTTATTATAATTTATGATGATTATTAATTATATTTTATAGTAATTGAAATTTGAGCATATGCACTGAAACCCCCATTTAACCGGCCCCCATATACCGTGTTCCTAGAATTCCGCCATCTCGCATTCGTTGATGAGTGGTCGAAGGAGCCGAGATTTAAAAGAGGAATTAAAAATGGGATAATTACCACTGCTTTTTATGTTAATAATAATCCAATCATTAGGATCTATCCCTTCAATAAGAAGTTCATTTTCTGGGCTCATCCAATGAGTGGCAAGAGTTGAGGAAAAATCAGGGGATGAAGTAGTTGCAAAATTTATTGGAATCCACCATTTAGATTCTGTTTTATTATTTTTTCGGCACATGGGGCATTCTTGAGTTAATTTTATTACTCCAGTTGTATAATTTCTGACTACATTTATTAGAGGAAATCCAATTTGTGATATGTAAGGATCCAACATCTTTTTTATTTTAAAATTTTTGTGAGACGATTCGTTCAGAGTTTCTTGCATTGTTTCCCAGAAATCGTCAGTTGTTATAGTCCTAAACTTACTAAAATGAAAATTTATGAACGTATTGATTTGCTTACAATAATTATTAATTAAGGTAATATTAATGGTCTTAACTCACTATTTTTGTAAGAGTTTCTTAATACCGGCATGAAAAACTTCTTCAGAGAGCAAACCACTCAACATGTTCATCATCGTCGAAGCTATAAAATTGGATGATCTCAAATTTTTTAAAATCATTATTTATTATTGTAATTTTTTTTTACTGACCTTTATCGTGAACTGTATTCAAAAGTTGACGTGTTTCTATTGCCGAATTAACTTCTCGAAAAGGAGGCAGAGAAAATGGATCCTCATCTTCCTCAAATACTTTATTTTTATTGACAACGAAGAGATCGGCCATTCTTGGAAATTTGTTTACCTTTAAATTTAAATTTAAATTTTTTGTAATAATTTTTTTTGTAAGTAACGAGGCGTGGCACCTCCTCTTGGGAATGAAATGCACTGGAACCTCCATTTAACGGTTCTCGATTTACCGTCTTCTGAGATTTTCCGCCGGCTCGCGGAAAATTCTCTTTTCCTTAATTAGTCTTCATTATTAAAAAAGGTTTATCCCCTATGATAACAGAAATCTACATTTGTACAAAATACAGTAATTGTATTATGTTATGTATTATGTACTCCTACTGGAAGTGGTTCATACGGCCCTGACTGTTTACACCGTAGAAATTCTTGGAAGAGCCTCACGGTCATCGTAGGCCTAGTGATTTAAAGAGTATGAGTGCTTGGAGCAATTATCGAGAGCATGAGAATGTGCTCGAGAATATGCTCGACCTTTATGTGCTTTGAGAATATAATGAGCATTTATGAGCATTTTCAATTAGGATTTAAACCATCGTATCTTCTGTTTTTATTAATTTTCAATGAAAAAAAGTGTTCCTGTTTCAATTTTGCCTTTTATCTTCAACCAAAACAAGTTAGCTTCCTACAAAAACGTTGCATTTTTAACCAAAAAAGATCAAAAAAGAGATGATTTTTCAAACCAAAAAGACGAATTTTCAGTCAAAAAAGATTTTTCAGTCAAGAAAGAAAAAAATTCAACCAAATTGTTGAATTTTTAGGCCAAAATAGTTGAATTCTCAACTAAAAAAGACGATTTTTCAACCAAGCAGTGGCATTGTTAATCAAAAAGTATCATTTTCTACCAAAAAAGACGAATTTTCAATCAAGTTTATAAATTTTCAACCCAATAGTTGAATTCTCAACTAAAAAAGATAAATTTTCCACAAAAATGGAATAGTTAAATTTTCAGTTAAACAATTTATTTTCAACAAAAAAAACACGAATTTCTAACAAAATAGTTAAATTTTCTACCAACAAGCTGCATTTTTAACTGAAAAAGATCAACTTTATACGAAAATAGATGAATTTTCAAACCAAAAAATGAAATTTTAACGGAAGTGTTGAATTTTCAACCAACAAAATGACAAAAAAAGTCAAAGGTCAAGAAAAATAATTCAAACAAATTGTTGAATATTCAAGCCTAAGATACAATTTTTCTTTGAAACAGTTGAATTTTTAACCCGAAAATATGCATATTTAACAATGAAGTTAATTTTCAAACAAACAGTTGAATTTTCTACCAAAAGATATAGATTTTTAAATCAAAAGGACGAATTTTCAAGAAAAGAGTTGATATCTTAATCTAAAAACATAAATTCACAACAAAAAAGCTAACTCTCAACCAAATAGTTGAATATTGAACTAAATAGTTGAATTTTCTACCAAGCAGTTGCATTTTCACAAAAGAGGAAATTTTTACCAAAATAGATGAATTTTTAATCCAAAAAGACCAATTTTCAACAGAGGAGTTGAATTCTCAACCCGAAAATATGAACTCACAACAAAAAAGTTAATTTTCAACGAAATAGTTGTATTTTTAACTAAATAGTTGAATTTTCTACCAAACTTACGAGCATTTTGAATTGAGATTTGAAAAATCGCATCTTCTATTTCCATTGAATTTCAAATCAAAAATATCTTCCTGTTTACATTTTACGTTTCATTTCAAATTATAATCGCTTAAATAGCTAAATTTATTCAAAAATTCTCAGATAATAGTTACATTATTTAAATTTCGCGGGACAGTGTATCGCCAGCTCAAACTGAAAAGGGCGCTAAATTCAAATTATGGAAGTTAAAGTAATATACACTTTCAACTTTCAAGCAAGCAGTGGCATTTTTAATCAAAAAGTATAATTTTCTAGCAAAAAAGACCAATTTTCAAATAAATTCATAATTTTCAACCAAACAGTTGAAATCTCAACTAAGAAAGACAAATTTTCCACCAAAAATGGAATATTTAAAATTTCATTTAAACAATTTATTTTCAGCAACAACAAAAAATACGAATTTCCAACAAAATAGTTAAATTTTTTACCAATAAGCTACATTTTCAAATGAAAAAAAATGAACTTTCTACCAAGAGAGATAAATTTTTAAACTAAAAAGACGAATTTCCAACAGAAGAGTTGAGTTGACGATGAATTTTCAAATCAAAGAGACGAATTTTCAAAAAAAGTCAATTTCCAACCAAACAGTTGAATTATAAAAAAGGGGAAATTTCTACTATAATAGATACACTTTTAAACCAAAAAGACCAATTTTAAATCCGAGAATATGAATTTTCAAAAAAAGTTTATTTTCAAACCAATACTTAAATTTTCAACCAAACGGATGAATTTTGATCAAGATAGTTGGATCTCCAACCAAAACAGATTAATTTTTCAACCAAATAGTTACATTTTTGACCAATAAAGGTAAAATTTCTACCAAGAGAGATGAATTTTCAATCTGAAAATATGAATTTACAACAAAAAAGTTAATTTTCAACCAAGTAATTGAATTTCTAACGTAATAGTTGACTTTTCTATCAAACGATCGCATTTTTGAAAAAGAGGAGTGTTCTATCAAAATAGATACATTTTTGAAACAAAAACACGAATTTGTCACGCAAAAGTATGTTTTTTTTTTAAAAAAAAATTCATTTTGAACCAGACGCTCAAATTTTCAACCAAATACATAAATTTTGAACAAGATAGTTGAATCGCCAACAAAAATAGATAAATTTTCAAACCAAAAAGACGAATTTCCAACGAAAGATTTGAATTCTTAGCCCAAATATATGAATTCACAACAAAAAAGTTAGTTTTCAACCAAGTCGTTGAATATCCAACTAAATGATTAAATTTTCTACCAAGCAGTTTCATTTTTAGAAAAGAGGAAATTTCTATCAAAATATATAAATTTTCAAACCAAAAAGACGAATTTTTAACAAAAGAGTTGAGTCCTCAACCTTAACTCAAATTTTAAAAATCGTATCTCCTATTCTCATTAAATTTCAAATAAAAAATATCTTCCTATTCACATTTTAAGTTTTAATTCAAATTGTAATTGCTTAAATAGCTAAATTTATTCAAAAATACTCAAATAATAGTTACGTTCTTTAAATTTCGCGGGACAACGTATCGCCAGCTCAAACTGGAAAGGGCGCTAGATTCAAATTATCAAAGAAGTCAAAGTAATAGAAAACATATTTTTCGCATCAAACAGTATATAATTTGAAACTAGTATATGTTTAATTCACTCTAGATTGTGTTTGTAAAAATTGTATTAATATAGTAATGATATATAATATATTTATATTTGTTTAAACAATAAATGTTTTAAATTCTCTATAAATGCTGCCGTTATAATGAGGTTCCAGTGTATTTCCAAATTTAATATTTAAGGAGAATCCTTTTCCTCAAGGTCATATATAACTTACCCGAAAAGAAAGTTGGTAAGGTAGGAATCAGGTAAGAGGTACATGGCCTTAATTATTAATTTTTTACTAAAAATATAATTTTTAAACAACATTTATAAACACCTTGGCACCGAGAAAAAAATGGAAATATGAAGCTAGACCTTCAGTTAACCAAATATCATTCCACCAAGCCACACTAATCAAATTTCCAAACCATTGGTGAGAAACCTCGTGAACCATATATTTCCGAATTCTCAAAAGACTTTCTTCGGATTCAGAATTCCGCAAAATTTCGGATTCCCTTAAGATAAAAAAATATTATCAAATGCTATAAATCATGTTCTATTTACAATTGTTTAAATTTTCATTTATTTGTAATAATATTTTATTTCATAAAAATAATTCTTAATTTTTTGTTAACACAAACTTACTTAGCAACGATTAAACCCCAATTTTCCATAGCTCCATTTCCACGCCCAGGAATTGCAATAACATCCATTTTCGGTAAAATATAGGGAATGTTGGTGTATTTTTCTAAAACAGGAAATGCTTTCAAAGCAACATTGTAAGCAAATTTCATAGAATTCAAAACATTTCTCCTAGCCCAGAGAGAAAAATTTCCTTCATGATTGGTCAAATTTTCAAAATCAGAAACTGTAAAGCAAACTATGTATGTGGACATTAGAGGTGTTGTTTTGAATTTTGTCCATATTTTCCCATCAGTTTCTGTTTCAATTATTCTTCTATCGACTGGCATATTAGAGAGAGCTGTATAATTTGGAAAATGTTTTATGGAGATTTCAAAAGTGGCTTTCAGTGCTGGTTCGTCCCAACATGGGAAAGCTTCACGAGCGTGTGTTGTTTCGAATTCTGTCGCTACCAAATATCTATAATAATTATAATTTTATTAATTTTCCAAAACATTTTTATAGTCTTAAGAATAAGAAAATTTAAAAATTTATGATTTTTGATATCAAATAATTATATACGATAGATCTTCAAAATTATAAATCTTAAATTCGAAAGTTGTATTTGCTACAATTTTAAATTGTAAGAATTGAACAATAATTTGTTTAAGGCTTCAAACTGTTTTCTTAAAAATAACAATTTTCACATCAGAAATTAATAGAATTGCAAATTTCGAAAGAAAACTTTCAAGATTGAATAATTCCAAATTACAGGGAGTTAAAGTGAAACAAATACAGTATTAATCATAAGAGTAGAATTCAAACTCTAAAACTTTCAAATTTAAGACTCACGGATTAAAAGCCTGAAAAGTGAAAATATTTAATCCAAGGCTTAAAAGTTACATATTTCACTTAAATTTTTAATTCAATTTTATTTACGCTAATCTAATTATATATTTCATTAGTACCTGATTCGTTCAATTGTTACAGGGTGTCTACTCACCTGGAAGACCTGAAAATGTGAGGGAATTTTTCGAGCATCCTAAAATTTTTTTTTTAATTGTAAAATAATATTAAGTGGCAAAGATTTTTTATTTGTAAAAGTAACATTTATGGTACTGGATTTATACTGATTTTAATTAAACATCTTTGTACCATTTTCACTTTTATCAGAAAAATATGTTTCATTCAAAGTATTACTATGTTAAATATGCACTGAATTTTAAGCATGAAGATAAAATAAAAATTTGTTTTAATCATTATTCAAATTCATGTATTTTAGGAACAAATTTAAGAACTGGTTAATTATTTTTGTTGTATTATTGATTTCTTGAGCCATTCAATGGTGGTAATTAATATATTTGAGAATATCTTGTAATCATTTTCTTAAAACTTCCTAAAGTAAACAAATTGATTATCTAAATTGAACGCTTTAATTAGATAAATTAACCACAAGATTAATTTTCTACCGAAAGAGATGAATTTTCAACAAAATTTCTAAATTTTCAATCAAGGAGGTGAATTTCCAACTAAAGTGATAAATTTTCAACAAAAACACGAATTTTGAATAAAGTAGTTAAAATTACAACCAAATAGTTGAATTTTAAGTAAAAAAGAGGAATTCCCAACGAAAAATCTAATCGTAAATATTTCAACCAAAAAATATTTTAAACCAAAAGCACTTGAATTCAGCCAAAAAAAGGCTAATTTTCAACCAAGCGGTTAAATCCTCAACGTAAAACGGTTATTTAACAACGAACCAATCGCATTTTTAACCGAAAAGATCAACTCTCTACCAAAAAGACTAATTTTCAACCAAAAATGGATTAGTTAAATTTTCAGTTGAAAAATTAATTTTCAACCAAAAAGAAAAACGAATTAAAAAAAAAATAGTTCAATTTTCAACCAAATTTTAACTATGATTTTTAACCAATTTTCAACCAAAAAGATGAATTTGTAACTTAAATGACGAATTTTCAACCAAAAAAAAATGATTTTTTAACAAAGTAGTTCCACTTTGAAGCAAGTAGTTGAACAAAAAAGACGAATTTTTAACAGAATAGTTAATTTTCAGTCAAACAGTTGAATTTTCAATTAAATAGTTGAATTTTCCACCAAATTGTTGATTTTTTTATCTGAAAATATAAATTTTCAACAAGAAAGCTTATTTTAAATAAAATAATTGAATCTTCAACCGAAACAGATTAATTTTTAACTTAAATGACGAATCTTTAATTTTTCAAAATGAAGTTTCACCAAAGTAGTTCCACCTTCAACTAATTAGTTGAATTGTTATCCAAAAAAGATTCTAATTTTAAATAAAAAACAGTTGAATTCAAACAAAAAGACAAGTTTTTAACAAAATAGTTCATTTTCAACCAAACAGTAGAATTTTCAACATGAAAGGTAATTTTCAAACTAATAGTTTATTTTGAAACAAATTAGTTGAATGTTCAACAAAAAAAGTTAGCTTCCCACCAGAAAGTTGCAATTTTTAACTAAAAAATATCAACTTTCTACCAGAGAAGATGATTTTTCAAACCAAGAAGACAAATTTTCAGCTGATAAAAATATGTTGGTCAAGGAAGAAAAAAAATTCAAGCAAATTGTTGATTATTAAAGCCAAAAAGCCAAATTTTCTTCAAAACAGTTGCACTTTTAGTTCGAAAATACAAATTTTCAATAAAAAAGTTAATTTTCGATCAAATGGTTGAATTTTCTACTGAACAGTTGCATTTTTAAAAAAGAGGAAAGTTCTACCAATATAGATACATTTTAAAACCAAAGATACGAATTTGCATCCCGACAATATGAATTTAAAAAAAAGTTAATTTTAAGCCAGACACTTGAATTCTCAACCAAATGGATAAATTTTGAACAAGATAATTGAATCGTCAACCAGAACAGATTAGTTTTCAACCAAACACTTGCACTTTCAATGAAAAAAGGGGAAATTTCTAACAAAATAGATAAATTTTTGAACCAAAAAGACGAATTTTCAACAAAAGAGTTGAATCCTCAACCCAAAAATATGAATTCACAACAAAAAAATTAATTTTCAACCAAATAGTTAAATATTTAACTAAATAGTCGAATTTTATACCAAGCAGTTGCATTTTCGTAAAAGAGGAAATTTCTACCAAAATAGATCAATTTTTGAACCAAAAAGACGAATTTTCAACAAAAGAGTTGAATCCTCAATCCGAAAATATGAATTCACAACAAAAAATTAATTTTCAACCAAATAGTTGAATATTCAACTAAATAGTTGAATTTTATACCAAGGAGTTGCATTTTCGAAAAAGGGGAAATTTCTACCAAAATAGATAAAATTTTGAACCAAAAAGATGAATTTTCAACAAAAGAGTTGAATTCTTAACCGGAAGATATTAATTCACAACAAAAATGTTAATATTCAACCAAATAGGCAAATTTGCAACCCGAAAATATGAATTTTCAAAAAAAGTTCATTTTCAACCAGACACTTAAATTTTCAATCATATAGATGAATTTTGAACAAGATAGTTGAATCGTGAACCAAAAGACATTGATTTTCAACCGAATAGTTGCATTTTTAACTCATTTTTAAATCAAAAAGACAAATTTTTAACCTGAAAATATGAATTAAAACGAAAGTTCATTTTCAACTAGCACTCAAATTTTCAACCAAATAGATGAATTTTGAACAAGAGAGTTGAATCGTGAACCAGAAAATATGAAATTTCTACCAAAAGAAATAAATTTTAAAACAAAAAGATGAATTTTTAAACATAATTTTCCCATTTTAAAGACTTTTTGTGTGATTTTCTGTTACACAAGATGACTTTATTAGAATTTATATTTTTAAAAAGTTTTCCTTTCAAATTTAACAAACAGACATTAAGCCATAGAATTTGTTTCGGTTCCGTTGAGGTTCAGTTCTTAGCCGACTCTATGAATAGCTCCTTATTAAAAAAATAATACCTGGAAATATCTGGGAATGCTTGGAAAAAATCTGAAATTGACAAGATTTTTTTCTATAATTTGTGTAGACACCCTGTATTAGATAATTTTCTGCTCTTAAATAATCAAATTTTTTCTAAAATGATGAACATCAAGAACTTACGTTGTTTCATTATCATCATTGAGATAAGAATTCCAGTAGAATCCTCTGGATGCATTATTCAATATCCCACTGAATTTCAATAAAAGTTGATAATTTCCTGGCAGCAAATCATTGCGAAAGTTAAGAATAAAAAGTTGCGATTCCTCTTCAAAAATATGTCGATGTGGTATAATAATTTCCTCATCTCCAACGAGCATTGTGCTTTCCTTGTGTATTTCCAAATTCAAAGAATGCAACGTTAAATTTCTGGTTGTTTTCTGAATTTTCAGAAAAATTTCTGATTCTCCATCGAATGTGAAATTATCAGGAATTATATGGGGAATAAATGACAATTTGTAATGATGCGGTATCGAATCATTAGGCAAACGATAATTAATTTGTTGAGAAAGATTCACCAGGCCAAGAAGCAGAATAGCGAATCCTAAGTATCCCATCCTGTATTTAATTTTATTTTTTAACTTTCCATGTAGGGAACGTCAATTAATTACGTAAGGATGATTTTTGAAATTTCAGATCCCCTCCCCTCTATTGTATTTTATTATTATTATTGTTAGGGTTGTGACCAAAAGAGCCCCTGACGCTTGGGTAGACCCGTTGCATCTCGTTGCAGGCTTGTGCGTGACCCCGAAGCCCTCTCCGTACGGAGAGGGCCGCAGCCACGCCCTTGGCCGATATGTCTGACTCGCTGATGCAGTTACTGCCCGTGAGTGTCAGACGCTTCCCCGCAATTGCGGGGCCACCCTATTGTGAGGATTCGTAAGATTTTCGTGAGCCCCCCCACTTATACGTAAGATTTGAAATTTTTTACTCAATGTATCAACAATTTATCAATTATTTTTAATGTAAACGAGATTTGAAATGATTTGAAAGATTTCCAGTTATTTGAAAGGATTTCAATGGATTTTAAGGTTTTCCAAGGACTAGAAAGTATTTCGAAGAATTACAAAATTTTTGAGGAATTTAACGTGTTTTTCGAAGCTTTTTAGAGAATTATTGAGATTTGAAAAGATTTCAAGGGATTACAGAAGTTTTGGGGTATTTCAATCGATTCTCAAGGATTACGAGAGGTACAATTTTAAAGAGAATTTCAATTTGTTCAAGGGATTTGATAAGACTTTAAGGGACTTTAAGGAGTTTAATCATCTTTCAAGAGATCTTATGGGATTTCAATAGATAGCGACAGATTTCGACGAATTTTTAGGGATTTTGAGGAATTAAGATCGACTTGCGCGGATCACAAAGAATTTTAAAGGATTCCAAGGGACCTTGAGAGATCTAAAGTGGTTTCGATGATTTCGCGAGATTTCAAAGGATTTTAAGATATTTCAAAAGATTCCAAAGTATATCCACGAATTCTGAAGGATTTCGTTAGATTTCGAAAGATTTAATGGAATTTCAAAGGATTTACGGATACTATAAAGGATTTCGAGGATTTTTACTAGCCTTTAATTTATTTTAATGGACTTTTAAATATTTTAAGGGATTTCAAGAGAATCAGAAAGATTTCTAGGATTTTAAAGATTTCAATGAATCTTAAAGGGATTTCAAAGATTTCAAGGAATCTCCAAATATTTAGAAATATTTCATGGACTTTCAAGCATTTTTAAAATATTCAGAGATTTTAAGGAATTTCCACGGATTTTCAATGATTAAATGAGATTTTTATGAGATTTTCAAAATTTCAAGCGATTTCCAAGACTTCAAAAGATTTAAGGAGATTTCAAAGGATTCTCGAATAGTATAAAGGATATTAAGGGATTTCGATGATCTTAATGTTTTTTAAAATATTTTAATGAATTTTACAATATTTTGAGGATTTCAAGAGATTCGAAAAGGTTCCCATGGATTTTTAGATTTCAATCAAATTTGAAAGGGATTTCAAATATTTCAAGGGATTTCGTAATATTTTGAAATATTTTATGGAATCTCAAGGATTTTATCCGATTTCTAGAGATTTTAAGTTATTTTGTCCGATTTCAAAGAATGACATGCAATTTTTATGGAATTTTGAAGATTTCAATCGATTTCAAGCATTTCCGAATATTATAAAGAATTTGAAGGGATTTTAAAGAATATTAATGGCCTTTAGAAGATTTTAATGGATTTCACAATAATTAAAGGCAGTTTAAGAGATTTGGAAAGATTCCCACAGATTTAAAAGATTTCAGTGAGTTTTAGAGAGGTTTCAAAAATTTGAAGTGAACTCCTAATATTTTGAAATATTTCACAGAATTCCAAGGATTTTAACCGGTTTTTAGAGATTTTAAGTGTTCCCACTGATTTCACATGATTATTTGGGATTTTTATGGGAATGTTCAGATTTCAATCGATTTCAAGGATTTCAAAATATTTAGCGGAATGTCGAAGGATTTCCGAATATTATAAAGGATTTTAAGGAATGTTTGAGGAATTTTAATGTCTTTTCAAACGTTTTAATGGATTTTACAGTAATTTAAGGCATTTCGAGACATTCGAAATGATTCCCATGGACTTTAAGGATTTTAGTAAATTTTACAGGAGTTTCAAAAATTTGAAGGGAACTCCTAATTTTTTGGAAATATTTTACAGAATTTGAAGGATTTTGACCGATTTTCAGAGATTTTAAGTCTTTTCCATGGATTTCAAAAGACTATATGAAAAATGATTTCAAGCGATTTCAAGAATTTCATAAGACTTAACGGAATTTCACCGGATTTTCGAATAAAGTAAAGAATTTCAGGAAATTTCAAGGATTTTCGAATATTATTAAAATTTTTAAGGGATTACAAGGAATTTTAATAGCTTTCAGAAGATATTCATGGATTTTACAATATTTTAAGAGATTTCAAGAGATTCGGAAAGATTTCCAGGATTTTAAACATTTCAATTAATTTTAAAGGGATTTCAAAGATTTTAAGGAATCTCGTATTATTTCGAAATATTTCATGGAATTTCAAGGATTTCAATGAATATTCAGAGATTTTAAGGAATTTCCGCGGATTTTAAAGGATTATATGGGATTTTTATGAGATTTTCAAGATTTCAAGTGATTTCAAAGACTTCAAAAGATTTAAGGAAATTGCAAAGGATTTTCAAACATTATAAAAGATATTAAGGGATTTCGAGGAATTTCAATGGATTTTAAAATATTTTATTGGAATGATCAAGAATTTTAATCGATTTTTAGAGACTTTAATGGATTTCCACGTATTTTAAAGGATTATATTGGATTTTGAAGATTTTAAGCGATTTTAAATGTTTCAAAAGATTTAACGAAATTTTAAAGGGTTTCGGAACATTATAAAGGATTTCAAGCAATTTCAAGGATTTCGTTCTACGGAATTCCAAAGGAATTCCGAATATTATTGAGGATTTTGAAGGATTTCAAAGAATTTTAATGGCTTCTTGAGATTTGAATGGATCTAAATATTTTGAAGGATGTTAAGAGATTCTGGAGGATTTCCATAGATTGTGAAGATTTCAGTAAATTTTAAGAGGGATTTCAAAGATTTCAAGGTATCTCAACGAATTTTTCGGGATTTCCACAGTTTTTGAAAGATTTTAAGGGTCTTCCAGGGTGGTTAATCATTTTAAAGGGGTTTCATGTGATTATGTTTAATTTCTCTGAAATTTAAAGGATTTCAAGGGGTCTCCACAGTTTTAAGGAATTTAGAGAATTTCAAGAGATCTCAAAGAATTCTAAGGGATTTTCACAGTTCCTAAAGGATTTTAAGGGTCGACCAGGAAGCTTAATCGATTTAAAAGGGTTTCAAATGATTATGCTTGATATAACTGGAATTCAAAGGATTTTGTGGGATCTCAAAGAATTTTAAGGGTTCTCCACAGTTTCTAAAGAATTTTAAGGGTTCTCTACAGTTCCTAAAGAATTTTAAGGGTTCTCCACAGTTCCTAAAGAATTTTAAGGATTTTTCAGGGAGCTCAATCGATTCAAGTGTGTAACAAGTGATTATGCTTGATATCACTAGAATTCAAAGGATTGTAAGGGATCGCAAAGAATTTTAAGGAATTCCCACAATTTTTCGAAGATTTTAAGTGTCTTCGAGGGAAGTTAATCGTTTTAAAAGGGTTTTAAGTGATTAAGTTCGATATCTTCAAGATTTAAAGGATTTCAAGGGACTTCCACAATTTTCAAAGAATTCTAAGGGTTTTCCATGGAGCTAAATCGATTTGAAAGAGTTTTAAGAGATTATGATCGACATCACTGGAATTTAGAGAATTTCAAGAGATCTCAAAGAATTCTAAGGGATTTTCACAGTTCCTAAAGGATTTTAATGGTCGACCAGGGAGCTTAATCGATTTAGAAGGGTTTCAAATGATTATGCTTGATATAACTGGAATTCAAAGGATTTTGTGGAATCTCACAGAATTTTGAGGAATTTCCACAGTTCCTAAAGAATTTTAAGGGTTTTTCAAGGAGCTTAATCGATTTAAGAGTGTTACAAGTGATTATGCTTGATATCACTGGAATTTAAAGGATTGTAAGGGATCGCAATGAATTTTGAGGAATTCCCACAGTTTTAAAAAGATTTTAAGGGTCTTCGAGGGAGGTTAATCGTTTTAAAAGGGCTTTAAGTGATTACGTTCGATATTTTTGGGACCTCAAAGACTATAAGGGACTTCCACAGTTTTAAAAGGATTTCAAGAGGTTTCTAGGGAGCTTAATCGTTTTAAAGAGAGTTTAAATGACTATGCTTTCTATAAATGGAATTCAAAGGATTTTAAGGGATCTGAAAGAATTTTAAGGGATTTTCAAAGTTCCTAAAGAATTTTAAGGGTTCCCCAGGGAGTTTAATCGACTTAAAAGGGATTTAAGTGATTATGCTTGAGATCACTGGAATTTAAAAGCCTGTAAGAGATCTCAAAGAGTTTTAAGGGATTTCCACAGTTTTTTGGAGGTTTTTAAGGGTCTTCCAGGGAGGTTTAAGTTTTAAAGGGGTTTCATGTGATTATGTTCGATATCTCTGGAATTTCAAGGATTTCAAGGGATCTTCACAGTTTTTAAAGGATTTTAAGGGTTTTCCAGGGAGCATAATCGTCTTGAAGGGGTTTGAAGTGATTATGCTCGACATCTCTGGAATTCCAGGGATATCGTGGGAACTCGAAGAATTTTAAGGGATTTCTACAGTTTTTGAAGAATTTTAAGGCTTTTCAGGGAACTTAACCGTTTTAAAAGATGTTTCGCGTGACTATGTACGATATCCATGGAATTCAAAGTATTTCAAAGGATCTCAAAGAATGTAAAAGGTTTTCCACAGTTCTTAAAGGATTTTAAGGGGTTTTCCAGGAAGCTTAATCGCCTTAAAGAGCTTTGAAGTGATAATGCTCAATATTACTGGAATTCAAAGGATTTCAAGGAATTTTAAGAAATTGCATTTCAAAGAATTTTAAGGGACTTCCACAGTTCTGAAATTTTTTGAAGGGTTTTCCAGGGAACTTGACCGTTTTAAAGGTGTTTTAAGTGACTATAAACGATATTAATAAAATTCAAAGCATCAGTGATTTTTACATGATTTGAAAAATTCAAAGTGATTTACAGAAATTTCAAAATAGTTCACGGAAATCGAAAGATTTCCAAGGATTCCACGGATTTCATGAAAGGTGTACACCAGATTTCAGAAACGGTTAACATCTCGACTCTATATTTATTGGACGTACGTAATATAAAATGTCACAGAATAAATAGAAAATAATGCAAAGAATAAATAAACAATAATGCAAAAATTAATTTTAACATCCAAAACTGGTTTCAATTAGCATAGTTTGAAAAGATACTTAGAAAGAGGAAACTTACGTAAGATATGCTTTAGACCCCCATCCATAAGATTTTCTAGACCCCCC
>JAUMHM010000001.1:13806815-13865466 GCA_032362435.1 Melikaiella ostensackeni | reverse complement strand
ATAATATGCACATATTGTTAGTATGGCATCTTCCTCAGAATACCATTTTTTGTAGGCAACGAGGGTATAATTTCTTTTACCTGCATGTGTGTAAAATCAGTGACAACCTTATTTTTTGATAAGTACCAGGTTAACATTTTAATTAATTATAAAACTGAAAATTGTATGTAAAACCTTATGGTAACCTTATTTTATGATAAGTACCAGGTTAACATTTCAATTGGTTGTACAAATTGAAAAACCTGAAAAAATTGTTACAAGATTTATGTACGCAGAACATGGAAAATAAAGGAAAAAGATCATAGTGTCAAGATTAAATTTTGTGGGTTGATTAGGAACCAATCTATTCAGATGATTCCATTTTTCAAAAAGAAAAAGGTAATAATCCAAACCAATAAAACATTTCTAAAAAGTTTCTAACTTCGTCAAGCTTGTAAACAATATTTAAGTAAAATAGATATCTTTTGGTAAATTGAGTTAACCATCAACACCTCAATTAAAAGAAATCTTAAGTATTCATAGGCAACCCTACAGATTGAAACAGATCCTTGCTTAATGTCTCTCTTTAAAAATTTTTCAATTAATTAATTAATTTTAATTAAATTCAAAAAGTATATTTCAAATTGTATACATCCTTCTGGAAACCATATTTTATTTATAATAAGTACCATGATGAAATATTTGATTATATTAACAGTATACTTAGATAAAATCAAACGTATAGTAAGCTGAAAGTATATTAAATATATTTGAAAACAAAAACATTTTTAAAGAAATTATAAGATTAGACAAAATGTAACAAAAAAGTACTCATTGGTACATAATATGCACATATTGTTAGTATGGCATCTTCCTCAGATAAACATTTTTTATAGGCAACGAGGGTATAATTTCTTGTACCTGTATGTGTGTAAAATCTGTGACAACCTTATGTTTTTATAAGCACCAGGTTAACAATTTAATTAATTATAAAATTGAAAATTGTATGTAAAGCCTTATGGTAACCTTATTTTATGATAAGTACCAGGTTAACATTTTAATTGGTTGCACAAATTGAAAAACCTGGAAAAATTGTTACAAGATTTATGTACGCAGAACATGGGAAATGAAGGAAAGAGATCATAGTGCCAAGATTAAATTTTGTGGGTTGATTAAGAACCAATCTATTCAGATGATTCCATCTTTCAAAAATAAAGAGGTAATAATCCAAACCAATAAAACATTTCTAAAAAATTGCTATCTTCATCAAGCTTGTAAACAATATTTAAGTAAAATAGATATATTTTGGTAAATTGAGTTAACCATCAACACCTCAATTAAAAGAAATCTTAAGTATTCATAGGCAATCCTACAGATTGAAACAGATCCTTGCTTAATGTCTCTCTTATGAATTTTTTAAATTAATTAATTAATTTTAATTGAATTCAAAAACTATATTTCAAACTACATACATCCCTCTGGCAACCTTATTATATTTATAGTAAGTACCAGGATAACATATTTAATTATATTAACAGTATACTTGGATAAAATCAAACGTAATGTAGAATGAAAGTATTTCAAATATATTTGAAAACAAACACATCTGAAAAAAGTCATAAGATTAGAGAAAATATAACAAAAAAGTACTCAATTGTACATAATATGCACATATTGTTAGTATGGCATCTTCCTCAGAATACCATTTTTTGTAGACTCCAAGTCTAGTTTTGACTGGTGAATTTTTTGGTTGTTTCTTCTTCAGTACACCAACAATTTTTTGATAAGAAAGTAAATATCATCTCGATCTTTAAGGAAAAAAAAAGATTGATGAAATTAACGCATTCCCCTTCCAAAGAGTTGCACCTTGCTGTTTGCTGGAACCTCGACTGGAACCAGCGTGGGCGTGTACTTAACTCTGGTGTCTTAACTCGAGACGCAATTCAAAGTTGGGTGAGGTTAGGGTAGGTCGTCAGATTCTTCCGTGTGTGTGAGGTGAGTCGAAGAAGCTTTCGCAAGAGGCAACAAATCGCCCGGAGAAATAAGAAATAATATTCTTTCCCATGCACTATTATTATTACAGTATCAATCCTGTTATTGTCCATGTTATTGATACACTCGTTTAATACAGCAACTGCCTTCCCAGCATTTGCAATTTGCAATAAACTATGATTTTCAATTTGTCTTTCCAACTTGCCTTTCGTATTCTCTTTAATAAAACGTATAAATGTTGCGTTAAACATTTCCAGTTGTATTAAACACGATTTTGATAAATTGCCGTTAATTCCATGGGAGACGCTTTGTTGAGGCACATGAATATTCTCCATATTTGTATGATGTAAACAGTCAGGGGGAACTGCTGAACTTCGCTAAGCTCACGCGCCTCTCTGTCGGTCCCTTGGACCCCTTTATCAACAAATTCGAGCCGGCAGCAATTCTTTCTCTCTCTCGGCTCCTTGGACCCCCTCATCAACGAATTCGAGCCGGCAGAATTCTAGGAGCACGGTATATGGGGACCGGTTAAATGGGGGTTTTAGTGTATTTATTTTACCTGCAATTATTAGACCGTATAGCAATTTGCTATCATTTTTATTTAACCTAATTGCCAATTTAACTAATTTTTATTTTTCGGAATAAATTTTTGTTCAAATTTTTAATTTTTCGAATTAGCATTTGTCATAGTCTTCATACTTCCAAAAATCACCAAAAGTTACTAAAATTCAATAACTTTTTACCAGATTTTACTTTCAGTGGCGCGAATTTTGAATCTATATTATATTAATGAATAAAAACAGTGAGAAGCAATAATAATAGTGCTTATAATGCAAAACTTATCATTTGAACATTCACAACTACTGCAAAATTGAATCTGCATGTCGCTTCAAATTATTTATAATAGATTACACAGTAAAAACTTTAGCGAATATTTAATTAAGTATTTTATAGAGTACATTTTGCCAATCTTCAGTATAATGAAATGTACAATTTTATTGAAATTTTTATGTTTCAAAAGTTTTGGGAAAAATAGAAAAAGGACAATAAAAATTGTGTCACATAGTAATTCGGAAAAATAAAAATCATGTTAAATAGTAACTTGGTGTCATAAAAATAATGTCAAATTAAAATTCAGTAAAATAAAAATGATGTCAAACCATATAACGTAGCCGTTGGCTTCACACGCATTTCATATTTATTCTGCGATTTTTGAACAAAATAGATGCATTTTCAAAAAAAAAAATTAATTTTTAACCAAAACAGTTGCATTACCAACCGGATAGTCGAAATTTCAAGCAAAAGTGACAAATTTTCAACAAAATAGTTGAACTTTTAACAAAATAGTTTTTTCAAGCAAAGAGGTGAATTTGCAATAAAAATGAATTCTTAACAAAGTAGTTTGACTTTCAACCAAGTAGTTGAATTTTGAACCAAATAGTTAAATTTTCAAATAATTAGTTTATTTTTAGAACAAAAAGTTTAATTTTCCAGCAACGTGATTAAATTTTCTACCAAAAATATGAGATTTTAAAAAAAAGTTTATTTTCAACCAAATAGTTTTAATTTTTTACCAAATTGTTAGATTTTCAAGCCAAAAAGATGAATTTTCAACAAAAAATGTAATTCACAACCAAATAGTTAAATTTTCAACAAAAAAATGAATTTTTTCTAAAGTGGTTCAACTTTAACCAAGTAGTTGAATTTCTGACCCGAAGAGAGATGAAGTTTCAACTAAAATGATGAATTTTCAAAAAACAAATGAATTTTCAACAAAACTGTTCAACTTTCAACCAAGACGAATTATCTACAAAATACATGAATAGTCCAATTTTCCATTCAAGAAATTAATTTTCGACCAAAAATGAAACGAATTTTCAACACAGTAGTTACATTTTCAACCAAACAGTAGAATTTTTGGCCAAACGAGATGAATTCCGAACCAAAAATATAATTGTAGAAATATGAAAATGATGAAATATGAAAGTGATTTTCAAACTTATCAAGTTACTATTGTGTCTGAATAAAAACTAAAGTCAATTATTTCATTCTTTAATTGAAAAGTGATTTGCACATAGGCAAAATTCTGACTAAAACTACTGTCAAAGCAGGGCCCAACAGTAGTAGGGGACTAACATGTTTCGAAGCCAATTTAGACTTCCTCATCAGGGGTAATTTATAGGAAAACAACAGGCACACAAAATGGAAACATTGTTAGATTAGTTAATTATTTATATCATTCCTTGATTAAAAATTATTTTTCACATAGGCAAATATTTCGAATCAGAACTAAAGTCAATTATTATTAAAATTAATCATTAAAATTCAATTAAATTATTATTTAAACAGAGATAATTAATAGCAACTTTCATTTCGGTAAGTATATCATTCCTTGATTGAAAACGTTTTTCACATAGGAAAACATTCTGAATGTAGAAGCCCATTATTCGAAAAATCGTTTGACAAGCCCGTAAATTTTTCTCTAAATATAAACTCAGAGAAGCGAAATCAAATTCTAGATCTGATACGAACATGACAGGCATTTCCCAGGAATGTGAAGAAAAAAAAACAAGGTTTTACAATTTTTTTTCCTTGAGCTGATCGTTCCAGGTGACCTGCCTCCTCGACAAATGTCCTTCCATATCAGCGAGGCTGATTCTTGACCAGGACTGGAAACAAGAAAAAGTGAAGGACTCGCGTGATGTAAAAGAGATCGTCGCGAAGTGGAGTAAATATCAACAGTTACTTGCAAATCTGCACTCTAATATCTGGGTCATTCCAATGATTAATATTATACTATTAAGCTAAATCCCGCAACACTGCTCCGACAAGGGTCGCTGATCAATCTCACTAGCAATCACCCCAGGTGAAGAGCTTCGCAAAGCCATTATACTACTCCACTAAAAAAATCTCCTCACGCGGGCCCATCAGTATCCAAAATCTTTCGTTTCAGCTATCACTCTTCTAATTATAAACAATTGTCCTCCATACATCCCTATTCTTGCATTCATCTTTTGCTTCCCTTACATCCATACATCGTTTCATGCAAGCTCTTGTGTTTCTACGACTATATCTCTCTGCCTTAAAGTCTCATTCACACATTCCAACCATTCTTTCTTCGGTCTACCTCTGGATACGCAACCACTCAATTTACCCAAATACACTTGATTCGTTAAACGCTCTTCATTCATTCTCTCAAATGACCAAACCATCTCAGCAAATTTCATTCACTCTTGTCAGACAATGCTCAAAAACCCCTGAAAAACGAAGTATTAGATTTTTCGAATCAAAATTGGAACAAATATTTGCATAATGTTTCTGTTTTAAAATTTCTTGAAGATCTAAATGAAATCTACTTTCTTATGAAAATTTTTTGTATACATAAAAAGAACACCTAAAAATTTCACTAATCAAGAATAGACTTCGAAACTACACACTTTTGCGGCTCATTAGAAATAAATATAGAATGAATGTACAAAAAAAAAGAAAAAAAAAGGGGAAAAGGAAAGAGTCGACCAAACCAACCTCTCAGTCTTCCTTTTCTCCGTCTTTCTTATACTACTGGGGACCATCATGTTCCGAAGCCAATTTAGGCTTCCTCATGAGAGGTAATTTATAGGAAAACTGAAGTTAACAATAATGAAACCTATTTTAATTAAATTCAAGTATTACCTGAAATAAGAATTTTTTTTAAGGATACCAGTTTCTAATTTTTCCTAAACAATTAATTTGCTTATTTTGTTCAAAACAGGGCCTTAAATGCATGAAATTCCTTACATTTAAAATAAAAATGTTATATTTTCAACAAGATAGATCAATTTTCAACCAAAAGTGTAATTTGCTATCAAAAAAGACGAATTTTCAACGGAAAAAGATAAATTTTTAACCAAAATGATGAATCTCCAATCATAGAAATGAATTTTCAACAAAGAAGTTCAACTTTCAACCAGGTATTTGAATTTTAAACCAAAAGAGATTTTGACTTCAAATAAAAAACAGTTGAATTCAACTAATAAAGACAAATTTTCAATAAAATAGTAGTATGTTTTACCAATAAAAATGATTATCTAACAAAAACATGAATTTTCAAACTAAAAAGACGAATTTCCAACGAAAAAGTTTAATTTTGAACCAAGAATGATTTTTTAGTTAAGAAAGGAAACAAATGTGAATTTGAAAAATTTTGAATTTTAGTGTAGAAGGAAAATTTCAGCTTTCCTATTTTGACCTATAAATATCTTTGGCGCTAAAAATTAGTTATTTATTTCTAAAAGTGTTTCCTTAGATTTACCTAGTTACGACTTCCACTTCTAAAAGATTTACAATATTCTAAGACCAACAGAAATTTTTTTATGAGACGTTGAATTTTCAACAAAAAACATGAATTTTCAACTAAAAAAGATAAATTTTCAACCGAAACAGACATATCTTCAACAAAATACATGAATTTTCAAAAAAAAAAAAAGAGAGAAATATCCAACCAAATAGTTGAATCTTTAGCTAAAGAATATAAATTTCAAACCAAAATGGAATGGTTAAATTTTCATTTAAAAAATAAACGTTTAACAAAAAAATGTTGACAAAATAGTTAATTTTCCAAACAAGAGATGAATTTTCAACTAAAATGATGAATCTTCAACCAAAAAAAAAACATTTTTAACAAAGTAGTTTAAATTTCAAACAAAAAAGATGAATTCTCTATGAAAAAGGTAATAGTTGAGATTCCTATCAAAAAAGATGTTAATTTTGGATCAAATACAGTTGAATTCAACCAAAAAAAAGAAGAATTTTCAACAAAATAGGTGAATTTAGAACTAAAGAGATGAATTTTCAACCAAGAAGATAATTTCTCACTAAAAAAAGACAAATTTTTAACAGAATATATAATTTTTTTTCAATTGAAAAAAAATAGTTTTGAAGGAAAAAAGATGAATTTTTGAACAAAAAATGGAATAGTTGATATTTCAACTAAAAAATATTCTCATTTCGAATCAAAAACAGTTACCTTCAACCAAAAAAAAATTTTCCAACAAAATAGTTGAATTTGCAGTCAAGACAGAAAAAAATCAACCAGATTGTTGAAGTTTCAAGCCAAGAAGGCGAATTTTCAACAAAATAGTTAAATTTGATACAAAAAAGATGAATTTTCAATAAAAAATGTAATAGATGAAATTTCAACTAAAAAAATGAATTTTCAACAAGATTGTTTAATTTGAATCCAAAGAGATGAATTTTTAACAAAATACATGGATTTTCAGCTACAGAAGATCAATTTTCAACGAAATAGTTCAATTTGAAACCAAAGAGATGAATTTTCAACCAAGAAGATTAATTTTTTACCCAGAAAAGGCGAATTTTAAACAAAATATATTAATTTTCAACTAAAAGAGATCAATTTTCAATCAAAAATGCCATAGTTTTCAATTGGAAACATTAATTTTCACCAAAAGAAAAGATGAATCCTCAACTGCAAGTGTAATAGTTCATATATAGTATTCCAACCAAAAAATATTTAATTTTAAATTAAAAACAGTTTAATTCAACCAAAAAACTAACTTTCAATAAAAAAGTTGAATTTTTAATCGAATGAAATGATTTTCTTTCAAAATCGTTCAATGTCGAACAAAATAAATAAATTTTCAACACAATAATAACATTTTTAAGCAAAGGAGATGAATTTTCAACTAAAATAACAAATAAAGTAACTGGAATAGTGAAACTTCCTGTCCAAAGAATTCATTATCAACCAAAGAGAAATGAATATTGAACTCTGAGATAATTTTTTTATTTCTTTCTAAGTATTTTCATAAATTTTTGAAAATTTGAAATCTCAGGGAGGGAGAAAAATTTCAGTTTTTCTCTATTGGGCTATAAATCTCTATGGCTATTTGCCGCCACAATTTGAAAAGTGAAAATGAAAAAATAGTTGAAGAAGCAATAAAATTGATTGATTTTCGTAAAAAAAAATTGTGTGTTGAAAATTAAATTATTTTGTTCGAAATTGAACGACTTTGAAAGAAAATCATTTCATTCGGTTAAAATTTCAACTGTTTTGTTGAAAATTAGTTTTTTGGTTGAATTAAACTGTTTTTTATTTAAAACTAAATATTTTTTGGCTGAAATATATGAACTATTACACTTTTAGTTGAGGATTATTCTTTTTTTCTTTAATAATTTTTTTAGTTGAAAACTATGACATTTTTTGTTGGAAATTGATCTTTTTTAGTTGAAAATTTATATATTTTGTTAAAAATTGTATTAATTGGTTGAAAAATTTAATTACTTTTTTTGAAATTGAACGATTTTGAAAGAAAATCTTTTTATTCGATTAGAAATTCAACTTTTCTGTTGAAAATTAGTTTTTTGGTTGAATTAAACTGTTTTTTATTTGACAATAAATATTTTTTGGGTTGAAATATCTGAATTATTACACTTTTAGTTGAGGATTTTCTTTTCGTTGAAAATTAATTTTTTAAATAGAAAACCATGACATTTTTGGTTGACTTTTTCTTTGAATTGAAAAAAATTGACTTTTGAGAACTGATCTTTTTTAGTTGAAAATTCATATCCTCTGCTTGAAAATTTTATTAATTGGTTGAAACTTTAATTATTTTGTTCAAAATTGAACGATTTCGAAAGAAAATCATTTCATTCGGCTAAAAATCCAACTGTTTTGTTGGAAATTAGTTTTTTGATTTAATTAAACTGTTTTTGATTCAAAATTAAATATTTTTTTGGTTGAAATATATGAACTTTTACACAACTAGTTGAGGATTCATCTTTTTTTCGTTGAAAATTGATTTTTTCAATTGAAAAGTATAACATTTTTGGTTGACAATTGATCTTTTTTAGTTACAAATTCATATATTTTGTTTAATAATTTAATTAATTGTTTGAAAATTTGATTATTTTGTTCGAAATTGAACGATTTTGAAAGAAAATCATTTCATTCGGTTAAAAATTCAACTGTTTTGTTGAAAGTCAGTTTTTTGGTTGAAATATATGAGCTATTACACTTTTAGTTGAGGATTCATCTCTTATTCGTTGAAAATTAATTTTTTTTAATTGAAAAGTATGACACTTTTGATTGTAAATTGATCTTTTTCAGTTAAAAATTCATATATTATGTTTAAAACTTTTATCATTTGGTTGAAAATTCAGTTATTTTGTTTGAAATTAAACGATTTTGAAAGACAGTCATTTCATTCAGTTAAAAGTTCAACTGTTTTGTTGAAAATTAGTTTTTTGGTTGAATATAACTGTTTTTCATTTGAAATTAAATTGTTTTTCGGCTGAAATATCAACTTGTATATTTTTCATCGAGGATTAATCTTTTTCCGTTGAAATTTTTTTTTAATTAAAAAATTTTACTATCCCATTTTTGGTTGAAAATTAATCTTTTTTAGTTGAAAATTCTTTTTTTTTGGCTTGAAACTTTAACAATCTGGTTGATTCTTTTCTGTCTTAGGGGCTGAGCTAGGTCACCTGTAAAAAAATATTTCGTCTTGGATTTGTCTTCAAGTCGTCCATTTTGTCTTTAAAACATTAAATTCTAGCTCCGTCTCATAAGCCAGACTTCATCAAGAGTGAAAAAATCAGAATTTGTGGGTCTTCACGACTATAGCCATCTAAAATTTGCTTCAAAAAGTTTAATATTGTAGTTTTCTATAAGGCTCTCCTAAACCGTAAAAAAGACGGAAAAACGGACAACATTTTGGAATTGTCGCCAAACAAGTGTAACAATAACAACAAATGGAATTAAATGGCTCTACTTAATATGCATAGTCTATAATAAATTTACAAAATTGTTTAAACATAAATAAGGATTAGCTTTCATAATGGTATAAGGATGACCCTTTTCGCCAAGGCAGGTAGGCATTGGAAACCTTTTTCCTGGACAAACCAAGACGATATATTTTTACACGGGTCCAGTTTGTTAAACAAATAATTGTACCAATTTTGCTTATTAAATTTCGTCATGATTTATTTGAAATTGTATTTCTTTATTTTGGATTGAGTCATTTGAGTCGACCTCAGATAGGTTTGGCACCCAATCATTATTTTGATTTGGTGGAGGCAAAACAAAGTTTCATTTAAAGGTACAATTAATCGTTTTAAAAATAACCAACTAATTGCCTTAGAAAAAAAGTCTGTCACAAAATATTACCGAAAAAATTTTATTTAAATATAGTATACAAATTTGAGGAGATAGAAATTTATAGAAATGTATTATTGTTTTGGATTATTACCTTTTTCTATTTTGAAAGATAGAATAATCTGAATAGATTGGTTCTAAATCAACCTACAAAACATCGAGTGCACTAGACTCCGAACTGTGTAAATCAATCCCCTGGGATTTAATAGGCGTGTAGCGCCATTTACAAAAGTTGCCGTTTAATTAACCGATTACTTGGCCTATTCGCTGTCAAAGGCTGTCAATATGACGAAAGGATACTGAATGAACTTCTTAGCTTACCCAGAATGCTTTGGGTTCAAAAAGACTGTCAAATAGATTTATTATCTTGGAGGCGTTACCAAGATTCTAATCTCTAAGGGGCTTACCGAGAGATAATATATGGAGAGATACTGCACACGTTGGGTTATTGAGAGGCCATTCTAGAATCGAGAGTTTTTCTTGCATGAAAGACTCCCATTCAGAAATTCTGAAAAGTCAAGATTTAATTAAGGGTGAAAGATTTAAAGATAATTAAGATATTTCTGCATATAATGAGGAGCAACCTTTGAACCGAGAGTGTTTAGGTCGCAGGAATTTATTGCGCAGGTCTAGGTATCGTTGATAACTACTGCGCAGGTCTATAAACCGGGAGTGCCTACTGCGCATGTGTAGGAATCTACCGCTCATGTTTAAAAACACACTGCGCATTATACGGAACTTTTTCGCCTGAGGAAGCTGAAGAGAATTACAAATCTGTCAGTTTTATACTTCAGTGTAATATTTTACTTGTTGAAAATTGTGAAAGAAGTAAAAAGGAAACTGAAAATATGAAGTTTGCAAATGAAGCTCGCGTTTTAACCCTCGATTTGTATCCTGAAGATAAGCAACTCTGGAATCTGGAGGTGTTTTATCTGCGGAAGTGTCGACGCCCGCCGATTAATTACTACGATTATTAATAATTGATAGGTTTGCCCAGCAAGCATGAGGTAGTGCCGTTCTGGTTCAAGAAATACCCTTTTTTTGCACAACCTCGCGTGCAGAGGATTCAACCGAGGCAATTAAATCTATAGGCTTCTGCTATTCCTGAAGCTTTCTTCAGTTAATTCTCGTTAAATGAATTGAAATCTGGAACACTAAGAAGTGGAGAGAAAAAGTTGAGTAATTATTCAGATTTTTTTCAGATTCGAATTCACATTAAATTGTTATTGGACAATAGGGTGAAGCAAAAATATATTTTTTTCAAACTTGTAGGTGGTCTAAAAATTGAATTTCTGTATCCGAATCGATCACAGAAGAGTTACAGATTTAAAAAAATTGAATTATTATATTTTATGTCTTACAATATCTTATGTTCGCGCATCTACGATAAAACTCAAAAGAAGGAATGATAGCGAATTTTTTGTTATTTTGGTACGAAATCAATTTTTTCATAGTTGAAAAGGATTCTTTAAATTAGTATTTATAACTATAATCACCCTTGTTTTGTTGAAAATTCGTCTTTTCGGGTTGAGAATTCATCTTTTATGGTAGAAAATTATGTTTTTTGGCTAAAAATTTATCTTTCTTCGTGAAAAATATTTTTTTGTTAAAAATCCAACTTTTTAGGATAGAATTTCAAACTGCCCTCTTAGAAATTTATCTTCCTCACTTTAAAATTCAACTATTTGATTGAAAATGAATCTCTTTTTGATTGAAATTCTTTTTTATAGATTCAACTATTTTTTTGAAAATTCATCTTCCATGATTGAAAATTCGACTATTTGTTCTTAGAATCAACTTCTTGATTGAAAATCATTTTTCGTTTTTGAAAATTCATCTTTTCGACAAAAAAGTCGCTTGAAAATTTCAGTATCTTCTAAAAGATTCATCTTCTTGATTTGAAAATTTAAATATTTGGTTGAAAATTCGTCTTTTTGGGTTGAAAATTCATCTTTTATGGTAGAAAAATGATCTTTTTTGCTAAAAATTCATCTTTCTTGGTTAAAAACATATTTCTGTTGATAATTCTACTTTTCAGAATGAAAATTCAACTATCTTTAAAAGGTTCATCTTCTTGACTTGAAAATTCAACTATTTGGTTGACAATGCAACTCTTTTTGAATGAAGTTTTATTATTTTTGTTTGAAAACTCAACTAATTGGTTAAGAATTCGACTATTTTGTTGAAAATTCGTCTCCTTGGGTTGAATCATCTTTTATGGTAGAAAAATTATCTTTTTTGGCTAAAAATTCATCTTTCTTGGTTAAAAATATTTTTTTTGTTGAAAATTTAACTTTTCAGAAAAAAATATCAAGCTGTCCTTTAAACAATTAATCTCAGTCACTTTAAAATTCAATTAATTGAATAAAAATTGATTTCTTTTTGACTGAAATTTTTATTTATAGATTCAACTATTATGTTGAAAATTCATCTTTCGTGGTTGAAAATTATTTTTTGTTTTGGAAAATCCATCTTTTCGAATAGGAAAGTCATCTGAAAATCTAAGTATCTTCTGGAAGACTCATCTTCTTGATTCGAAAATTCAACTATATGGTTAACAATGCAACTACTCGTATTTCTGGTTGAAGTTTTATCATTTTTGTTCAAAAATTCGAAAAATTGGTTAATAATTCAACTATTTTGTTGAAAATTCATCTTTTATGATAAAAAATTCTCTTTTTTGGCTAAAAATACATCTTTGTTGGTTAATTTTTTTTTTTATTTAGAAAAATCAACTTTCAGGATGAAATATCAAACTGTCTTCTAAATAATTATTCTGTCACTTCAAAATTCAACTAACTGATTGAAAATGGATCTCTTTTTCATTGCAATTTTTTTTTATAGATTCAACTATTTTCTTGAAAATAATTCTTTCGCGGTTGAAAATTCAACCATTTGGTTGTAGAATCAACTTCTTGGTTGACAATTAACTATTTGGTTAAAAATTCAACTATTTTGTTGAAAACTCGTCTTTTTTCCTTGGAAGTTCAACTATTTGGTTGGAATTCAACAGTTTGGTTGATTTTTTTTATTTGCGAAAGTTCATCTTTTCCAGCAGAAAAGTCATACTTTTTGGTACAAAATTCATCTTCATCGCTTGAAAATAACTTTCTTTTAAAAATTCAAATTTTTAAGTTTGAAAATTCAACTCTCTTCTGAAAAATTGGTCTTTTTGTTTAAAAGTTCAACTATTTGACCGTAGATTCAATTTCTTGGTTAAAAATTGTTTTTTCTTTTTGAAAATTCATCTTTTCTGATAGGAAAGTCACCATTTTGGTAAATAATTCATCTTGCTTGCTTAAAAACATATTTCTCTTGATAATTCCACTTTTCAGGATGAAAATTCAATTATTTTCTAGAAGGTTCATCTTCGTGACCTGTAAATTCAACTATTTGGTTAACAATGCAACTCTCTTTGTTTGAAATTTCATCATTTTTGTTTGATAATTCAACTAATATTGGTTAATAATTCATTATTTTGTTGAAAATTTATCTTTCTTGGTTGAAAGTTGAACTATTTAGCCGTAGATTCAACTTCTTGGTCGAAAATTATTTTTTGTTTTTGAAAATTCATGTTTTCCGGTAGAAAAGTCACCATTTATTAAAAAAATTCATCTTGCTTGCTTGAAAACATATTTCTGTTGATAATTCCACTTCTCAGGATGAAAATTCAACTATCTTCTAGAAGGTTCATCTTCTCGACCTGTGACTTTGAATATTTGGTTAACGCAATGCAACTCTTTTTGGTTGAAATTTTGTAATTTTTGTTTGGAAATTCAACTGATTGATTAAAAATTCTACTACTTTGTTGAAAATTTGTCTCTTTGTGTGGAGGATGATCTTTTATAGTAGAAAAATAATCTTTTTTGGTTGAAAATTTTTCTTTCTGGGTTAAAAATGTTTTTTTGTTGGAAATTCAACTTTTCAGGTTGAAAATTCAATTTTTTTCTAAGAAAATCGTCTTCTAGGCTTCAAAATTCAACTATTTAGTTAAAAATGCAACTTTTTTCGGTTGAAATTCAATCTTTTTCCTTGAAAGTTCAACTATTTGTTTGTAAATGCAACTGTTTAGTAATTTTTTTTTAAATTCAACTATTTAGTTAAAAATTCATCTTTTCGGGCTTAAAAGTCAACTGTTTTCTAAAAAAAGTCATAATTTTCAATTAAAAATTCATTTTTCTTGGTGGAGAATTCAACATTTCAGATTCAAAATTCAAAAGACTTCTGAAAAATTCGTTTCTTTTGCTTGAAAGTTCAACTATTTGGTTGTAAAAGTAACTGTTTCGTTGCAAATTATAATTTTTTGGAAATGCAACTATTTGGTTAAAAATTCATTTTTCTTTGTTAAAAATGATTTTTCCTGTTACAAATTCATCTTTTATGGTAAGAAAGTCATCTTTTTAGTTAAAAATTCATCTTTCTTGTTTGAAAATAACTTTTTTGTTAAAAATTCACATTTTTATGGTTTAAAATTCATCTCCCTTCTAAAAAATTCGTCTTTTCGGGTTGAAAATTCATCTTTTATGGTAGAGAACTTATCTTCTTTGTTCAAAAATTCATCTTTCTTGGTTACAAATATATATGTTTTTTTTTTGAAAATTGAAAAATTAAAAAATTCAAGTTCCCTCAGAAGTCTTTTCATTCATCAATTCCGTTCTCAAGTTTTCAATTACGGAAAAGCATTTTTTGTTAATAACATCTTGTTTTTAATCTTAAATCAATAGACATTGGAATCATCTAAAGTGCCCCTCAATCTCGGTTCCAAACTGATTATTAATAATAATTTATTAATTAGTAATTAAAATAAAAATTGAAATAAAAATAAATTATAAAAAATTATTAAAAATTTATAAAATTATAAAAAATCAAATTAAAATATTATAATAATTAATCAATAATAATTTATTAATAATAAATAATATTAATAATATTTATGAAAGAGATTTTAAGCCTCATAGTTTGTTTTATATGCTGAAAAAAGATGGAAGATGCAGAAAATGCACAGTAAAAATAAAAACGTGAAAATTTGGAAAAATTCAATTTGAGAAGAATAAAATTGAATACACGAATACTTTCAAGCCTAAAACTTTAGGCAACTAGAGACTTGAAAAATTTAAAATTCAAAAAGTCGACATTTTAAGTATTATGCAGCATTTTTAAATTTTGGTCTAAATTATTTTTAATCTATAGTCATAAAAAGTGAAAAATTTCGAAAAAAATACCGAAAGTACTTTTTTTCTAATTTGTGCTACAAGATTTTGATTTTGATTGAACGAATTCATCGTTGATTCTCAAATTGAAATTTTTGTAGAATCAAAAAAACTTCTTGTTTATTTGAAAAAAAAACGTTTTTTAAGTACATAGATGTTAGTAGTGAAACTTATTACTTTGCAGAGAAAAGTAAAAGTGACTTTAAAGTAACGACTATTTACTTTACCATTAAAGGCGAACTACAATATTTTTTCAATGTAATGGTTTCGAAAATGATTACTCACCACAGTCCTATATCACTTTAATGTCTACGGAAATTGCCTAAGTAAATTGACTCACCTGGAACAACAAATAAATTAAAGGTAAGGTGAGATTTTTCCCAGAAAATTGAATTATTTAACAATTTAAACCTTAAAATTTACATAATGAGCCAATATTTATACGACTAGGAATAAACATCACAGTGAAAGACTTAATTATATTTATTATATTGTTTATGCATTCTGTATAATAATATTTAATTTTATTCAACCTAGGTTTATTAAATTTGATTAAATATTTACATTCCAATATTGTTCCTTATTCACTAAAAAGTCTAGTATTTGTTATACAACATTTTTGTGTCGCTTCAAACAATTTTCGTTAATTCAAGAAATTTTTTTAAAAATTTTTATCAAATTTTGTCACACCTACTCAAATTTGATTCAAACATCACAATGAACTTGCATTGATACTTACGAAACAATTTGTTGATTTTGCTTTGCTTCTTTCCGTTTTTATTAATTTTAATAATTTTGTTGATTCAACCAAAAACAAAGTTGAATAAACTAACTTATTGCACAAACAAACTTTTTTGTTGGTTGAGCAATATTTTTTTGAGGTCAACAAAAATTTTCATGAATCAACAAATGTTCACCCAACAAAAAGTTGTTGCAGGTAATTTTTGTTGATTTACTTTTGGTTTTGATGCTGAACACGAATCTGTCCTCTATTTGTTGACATCAGGTGTAAACAATTTTTTTTATTCAAAAATGTTATATCGATTCAACCAAAGCCAATTCCAAATAAACAATTATTTTTGCAACCAATTTTTTTGTTGGCTCAACTACATTTCTCCCAAAAAAATTCTAGTTGATTCCATGAAAATGTTGCTTAATTAATAAAAAAACCTTGCTGCAGAATTTTTTATTTATTCAGCTTTGGTTTTAGTTAAATTAACAAAACGTTTTTTGTTGGCATTTGTGCAACAAAATTGTTTTTTTTTTTGCTGAGGACCATTTTTGATGAGTTAAGAAAAGTAGTCATCCGAAAAAACAATTTGGCTTAATAGAATTTTGTTCATTGAACGACCAAATTATTTTATTGCGTGAGCAACATTTGGTCGAGACAACAAAAACTGTACAAGATCTACAAAAGTATTTATCCTACGAACAAAAAAATTTGGAGGTAAAATTTCGTTTTTGCTTTGGTTAAATCAACAAAACGTTCTGTTGAGTGAAGAACCAATCAACGAATACTAAAATATCCCCCGAAATCATCAATTTTTGTCAATGATTCACAAAAATTATTGTGAAAAAATTAACGGTGTGTGCCTCTTCGTATTAGTTACGGATCTCGCAGGTGAAGACAACATTGAGAGTACGTTCCGTTTTGGTCACCACGAATTTGTACCATGTGAACGAGTTAGACCAAGCTGTTTAAGCAAAAAATACTAAAATAACCCACGAAGTGATCAATTATAGTCAAAGATTCACAAAAACGATTGTAAAGAAATTAAATTCGGCGTTAGTTTTTTCAACCTTGCTTTTTCTACACTTTCGAAATCAGCGTAGGTGTGTGCCTCTCCGTATGAGTGAAGGAGCTCGCAGGTGAAGACAAGATTGAGAGCATGTTCCGTTTTGTTCACGACAAATTTGTACCGTGTGAACGGGTTAGACTGAGCTATTCAACCAACAAATACTAAAATATCCCCCTCAATGATCAATTTTTGTCAATGATTCACAAAAATGATTGTAAAAAAATTGAATTCGGCGTTAGTTGTTTCAACCTTACTTTTTCCGCAATGTCAGAATTAGCGTAGGTATGTGCCTCTCGGAGTTAGTGAAGGAGCTCGCAGGTGAATCCAACATTGAAAGTATGTTCCGTTTTGTTCACCACGAATTTGTACCATGTAAACGGGTGAGACTGAGCTATTCAAGTAAAAAATAACAAAATATCCCCCGAAGTGATCAATTTTTATCAATGATTCACAAAAAAGATTGTGAAAAATTAAATTTGGCTTTAGTTGTTTCAACCTTGCTTTTTCTACACTGTCGGAATCAGCGTAGGTATGTGCCTCCCCGTATTAGTGAAGGTGCTCGCAGGTGGAGGCAACATTGAAAGTATGTTCTGTTTTGTTCACCACGAATTGGTACCGTTCACCACGAATTGGTACCGTGTGAACAGGTTAGACTGAGTTATTCAACCAAAAAATACTAAAACATCCCTAGAAATGATCAATTTTTATCAATGATTCACAAAAATAATTGTAAAAAACTGAAATTCGGCGTTAGTTGTTTTAACCCTGCTTTTGTCGAAATCAGAGTAGGTGTATGCCTTTTCGTATGAGTGAAGGAGCCCGCAGGTGAAGGCAACATTAAAAGTATGTTTCGTTTTATTTACCACGAATTTGTACCGTGTGAACGGGTTAGACTGAGCTATTCAACCAAAAATTACTAAAATATCCCCAGAAATGATCAATTTTTGTCAATGGTTCACAAAAATAAATGCAAAAAAATTGAAATTCGGCGTTAGTTGTTTCAACCTTGCTTTTTCTACACTGACGGAATCAGTGTAGGTGTGTGCTTCTCCTTATTAGTGAAGGAGCTCGCAGGTGAAGGCAACATTGAAAGTATGTTCCGTTTTGTTTACCACGAATTTGTACCGTGTGAACGGGTTAGACTAAGCTCGAACCAAGCATATCGTCGTAACTTTTAATGGGTCTCAATAATTTGCTTGATATTTGGTTTCCACGTGCAAGAACTACAGAAAAAGAGAAAAAATTAAAGATACAAAGGTTGAGAGAGAGAGAGAGAGAGAGAGAGAGAGAGAGAGAGAGAATTACACAGGAGTTTCAAATCGGGTCTGAACAATAAAAACAAGCATTAAGTACTGTGAATTGAAAAATGGCCTTTGTTGAATTCGTCATAAATTTTAAATGTCCCAAGAAAGGCCCCAGAGAATGTCTAATATGCACACTTTCTGGGTGGAACCTAACATTTTCTCTGCCAAGTCTGTCTTTATTTCTTTCTCTAAAAATCTAAACGTCATGAACCTCAAAGCCGCGGGTGCGGGTGTGGTATAACACGTATATGTTAACCACACCGAAATACACCATCAAATCAAACAGTTTCGATTTTTTTCGATTTCTTATCTCGATTAGCCACAAATTGTGGATTGGAAATGCAGGCATTAGCAAATGAGATATTATCGAAATGAATACTTCGAAATTCAAACTTTGTTGTGGTATTGCACAATCCTTAATCCATGTGCTGCAGTTTTCTTCACGTGATACTTTATGATTTCTTAGGGCCGATTTCTCTCGGAGAAAATTCACCTGGAGGTCTCTTTATCCAGAAGTTGGGAAATAGGGAAAAAATGTTTCCAGAGCACTGTTTCCAGACTTATGAACTATTGTTGGGCAAGAGAATATTACGGGTTCTTGATACATAAATAAATTAATTTGGTAGAGACAATCCCTTTTAATTTCAGGATTTATATTGGGGAACATCCATTAATTACTTAAGGATGATCTTTGAAATTTTAGACAGAACAATACGTATATAGATAATTTTCATAGTAAATGAGATTTCGAGGGATTCAAGGTATTTCCAATGACTACAAAGTATTTCAAGGAATTACACATTTTCTACGGAACTTAACGAGATTTTCAAAGATTTTTAAGGATTTCAGGAGATTTCATGGGATTTAAAAAGATTTGAAGGGATTACAAAAGGTCTAGGGTATTTCAAACGATTCCAAAGGATTACGAGAGGTTTCGCAGATTTTGAGAGATTCTTAAAGGTTTTAAGAAATTAAAGAAATTCCCTAGTACAATTTCAGAGAGAATCTTAATTTTTTAAAGAGATTTTAGAAGATTTCAAGGGATTTCAAGAAGTTTAATCAGAATTCAAGAGATTTTAAGGAATTTCGAAAGATATTGAAAGACTTTTAGAGATTTTTAGGGATATAAGGGGATGAAGAACGATTTTCGCGGATCACAAAGTATTTTAAGGAATTTCAAGGTATTTTTAGGGACTTCGGAATATTTCAGAAAAAGTCACTGGATTTCGAAGAATTTCAAAGTGTTTCAAGAGATGCCGAAGTACTTTCACGAATTTTGAAGGGTATCAGAGAATTTTAATTGGATTTCGAAGATTTGAAGCGACTTTGAGTTTAATTTAAGGTTTGAAATCTTTCTGAAATCTTTGAAAACTTTTAAAATATTTGCGAAATCTTGGAAATCTTCTGAAATATTTTGAAACCTTTTCTTAATGATTTCTTGAAAATCGAAATGAAATCGAAATGAAATGTACAACAAAAAAAGAAAAAATGGGAGAAAATGAAAGAGTTAACCAAACCAACCTCTCACTTTTTCTTTTCTCCGTCTTTTTTGTACTACTAGGGACCAACAGGTTTCGAAGCCAATTTAGACTTCCTCATCAGGGGTCATTTTTATGAAAACTACATTTATAAATAACGAAATCTATATTAATTAAATACAAACATTATCTGAAAATAAAAGTAAAGAATTTAGTAGCAAATTTTGTTTGATAAATTATTCTATTTTCTTATTAAAATTGAAAATCTTCAAGATCAAAATGAAAACTGCTTCCTTATGAACATTTTTGTGTAATAAAAAGGAACACTCAAAAAGTTCACGAATTCAAAATAGACTTCGAAACTACCCATTTTCACGGCTCATGAGAGACAAATGTACAATAAATGTACAGTAAAAAGAGAAAGGATGGAGAAAAAGAAAGAGTCAATCCCACCAAACTCTCACTCTATCTTTTCTTCGTCTTTTTTATACTACTGAGGACCAACATGTTTCGAAGTCAATTTAGACTTCCTAATCAGGGGTAATTTATAGGATAATGATAGGTACAAATAATGAAAACATTATTATTATTCCGGTTAGTTAACTACTTTCTAATCTAAATCTGACTAAAGGTCTGACACTTGGACGATTGCATCTTTAAGTTAGACAGGGAGGATCCACTCATAACGGACAGATTTTCAATCCGTCAGAAACATTTCTCAATGATTTCTTAAAGATCGAAATGAAATCTACTTTCTTAAGAAAATTTTTCGTTTACTAAATAGAACACCCAAAAAGTTCACAAATCAAAAATAGACTTCGAAACTACCCACTTTTACGGCTCATTACAGATAAATGTACAATAAATGCACAACAAAAAGAAAAAGAAGGCAGAAAAAGTAAGAGGCAACCACACCAACCTCTTAGTTTTTCTTTTTCCATATTCTTTATACTACTGGGAACCAACATGTTTTAAAGTCAATTGAGACTTCCTCATCAGGGGGGATTTTTATGAAAACTACATTTATAAATAACGAAACCTATATTAATGAAATACAAGCATTACCTAAAAATGGAAATAAAGAATTTAATAACAAATGTTGTTTAGTCAATCTTTCTATTTCCTTATTGAAATTGAAAATCTTTAAGATCAAAATGAAAACTACTTTTTTATGAACATTTTTATGTACTGAAAAAGAACACCAAAAAGTTCAAGAATCAAAGTAGACTTCGCAAAACTTTTTCGGTTCGTTAGAGACAAATGTGCAATAAGTGTACAACAAAAAAAAAGAAAGAAAAAGAAAGAGTTAACCGACCCAAACTCTCACTCTTTCTTTTTTTCTTCTTTTTTATACTTCTGGAGACCAACATGTTTCGAAGTCAATTTAGACTTCCTCATCAGGGGTGATTGAAAGAAAAACTAGAGTTATAAATTATAAAACCTTTATTAATTAAATTCAAATATTACCTGAGAATATAAACGAAGAATTTAATATCAAATCTTGTTTTTTATATTTTTCTATTTCCTTATTAATATTGATGACCTTTAGGATGAAAATAAAAACTACTTTATTATGAAAATCTCTTGTTTACTAAAGAAGAACACCCAAAAAGTTCACAAATTAAAAATAGACTTGGAAACTACCTACTTTTACGGCTCATCAGAGACAAATCTACAATAAATGTACAACAAAAAGAAAAAGGAGGGAAAAAAAGAATGAGTCAACCGAACCAACCTCTTACTCTTTTTTTTATCCATCTTTTTCATACATACTAGGAACCAACAAGATTTGAAGTCAATTTAGACTTCCTCATCAGGAATAATTTATGGAAAAACTACAGCTTTGAATAATGAAACCTATGCTAATTAAATTCAAATATTACCTGAGAATAAAAGTAAAGAATTTAATATGAAATGTTGTTTGTTCAATTTTTCTATTTTTTTATTATTATTGATAACCTCTAAGATAGAAATGAAATCGACTTTATTATGAAAATTTCTTATTTACTAAAGAAGAATACCCAAAAAGTTCACAAATTAAAAGTAGACTTGAAAACTACCTACTTTTACGGATCATTAGAGACAAATGTACAATAAATATACAACAAAAAGAAAGGAAGGGAGAAAAAGAAAGATTCAAACAAACCAACCTCTTACTCTTTCTTTCATCCATATTTTTCATACTACTGGGGACCAACATGTTTCGAAGCCAATTTAGACTTCCTCATCGGGGGTAATTTCTAGGAAAATTATAGTTTTAAATAATGAAACTTATATTAATTAAATTCAAATATAACCTGAAAATAAAAATGAAGAATTTAGTATCAAATGTTGTTTGTTCAATTTTTCTATTTTCTTAGTAGTATCAAAAACCTTCAAGACAGAAATAAAATCTACTTTCTGATGAAAATTTTTTGCCGTTCAAAAAAGAACACCCAAAAAGTTCCCAAATTAAGAATGGACTTAAAAACTATCTTCTTTTGCGGCTCGTTAGAAACAAATATGCAGTAAGTGTACAACAAAAAGAAAAAAGAGGGAGAAAAGAAAGAGTTAACCAAGCAAACCGCTCACTCTTTCTTTTCTCCGTCTTTTTTATACTACTGGGGACCAACATGTTTTGGAGCCAATTTAGACTTCATCATCAAGGGGTGATTTGTAGGAAAACTACAGTTATAAATGATGGAACTCATATTAATTAAATTCAAATATAACCTAAAAATGAAAATAAATTAATATAAAATGCTGTTTGAACGACTTTTTCTATTTTCTTATTAATATCAAAAATCTTTAAGATCGGAATGAAATCAATTTTTCCATAAAAATTTTTTGTTTACTAAAAGAGAACACCCAAAAAGTTCACAAATCAAAAACAGAATTCAAGACTACACACTTTTAAGGCTCATTAGAGAAAAATGTACAATAAATGTACATAAAAAAGAAAAAGGAGGAAAAAAAGAAAGAGCTAACCAAACCAACTTCTTGCTCTTTTTTTCTCCGTCTCTTTTATCCTAATGGAGACCAACATGTTTCGAACCCAATTTAGACTTCCTTATAAGGACTAATTTATAAGGAATCTACAGTTTTTAATAATGAAACATATATTGAATAAATTCAAGTATTACCCGAAAATAAAAATGAAGAATTTAATATTAAATGATGTGTGGTCAATTTTTATATTTTCTCATAAAAATTGAAAATCTTTTAGATCGAAATAAAAACTACGTTCTCATGAACATTTTTTGTATACTAAAAAGAACGCTCAAAAAGTTCACAAATCAAAAATTGACTTCGAAACTACCTACTTTTACGGCTCATTACAGACAAACACACAATAAATGTACAGCAAAAAGAAAAAAGGGGGAGAAGAAGAAAGAGTCAACCCAATCATCCTCTCACTGTTTCTTTTTTCCGTCTTTTTTACACTGCTGGAGACCAGCATGTTTCGAAGGCAATTTAAACTTCCTCATCAGGGGTAATTTATAGGAAAATGACAGGTACAAATAATGAAAACATTATTATTATTCCGGTTAGGTAACTACTTTCTAATCTGAATCTGACTAAAGGTCTGGCATTTGGATGTTTGCATCTCTAAGTTAGACATGGAGGATCCACTCATAACGGACAGGTTTTCGAACCCTCAGAAACATTTCTTAATGATTCCTTAAAGATCAAAATGAAATCTATATTCTTAAGAAAATTTTCCGTGTACTAAATAGAACACCCAAAAAGTTCAGAAATTAAAAATAGACTTCGAAACTACGAGTACCCACTGTTACGGCTCATTAGAGATAAATGTATAATAAATGTACATCAAAAAGAGAAAGGAGGCAGAAAATGAAAGAGGCAACCACACCAACCTTTTAGTTTTTCTTTTCTCCATCTCTTTTATACTACTGGGGACCAAGATGTTTCGAAGTCAATTTGGACTTCTTCATTAGGGGTAATTTATAGGAAAACCACAGTTTTGAATAATGAAACCAATATTAGTTGAATTTAGAAATAACCTGAAAATGAGAATAAAGATATTAATATCAAATGTTGTTTGGACCGTTTTTCTATTTTCTTATTAACATCAAAAATCTTCAAGATCGAAATGTACATTTATTGTACACTTGTCTCTATTGAGTCGTAAAAGTGGGTAGTTTCGAAGTCAATTTTTGATTTGTGAATTTTTTGGGTGTTCTTTTTTAGCAGACAAAAAATTTTCATAAGAGAGCAGATTTCATTTCGATCTTTAAGAAATTTGTAAAGAGAGACATTAAGCAAAAATTTATTCCAATATGCAAGGTTGCCTATGAATACTATCAAGATTTCTTCTATTTAAGGTATTAATGACTAACTCAATTCACCAAAAGATATCTATTTTTATTTACATGTAGTATGCAAATTTGTGGAAGTTAGCAATTTTTAGAAATATGTCATTGTTTTGGATTATTACCTTTTTCTATTTACAAAAATGGAACAATCTAAACAGATTGGTTCTAAATCAACCTAAAAAATTTCCTAATGAATAATCCGTATCTCTGTCAATTATGTGATTACGGTACCTGGCCCGAAATTATCTCTTCAGGATCGGCATTTCTTTCGGAAGAAGTCTGAGTGTCAGAAAACCAATTAGGATTTGCAAGTATAATTTGATAAATGCAACTTTAACTCATGAAGCAATTCCCATTAATCAGTTTAACCATCATTAATTTTTCTTACACCTTTTAATGAAAAGTAATTAATTATCTGTTGGATTTAAATTTTAAAAAAATTTTATTGGTATTTGTGCAAAAAAAGTTTTTCCTGAATTAAACAACATGTTTGTTGAATCAACGAAATCTATTGAAAATCAAATAAATGATTGTCCTATTTAATAAAATTTTTGATGAGAACAACATTTTTCGATAATTTAATCAAAACTTAATTGAAAATGAATTGAATCAATAAAACATTTCTCTGATTTTTATTTTATTATGATTAAATTAACAAATCGATCTGTTTGCGTTTGTGAATTTTTCTTGGTTGAAGGAAATAATTTAGTCGCACAAACACCAACAGAACGATTTGTTAATTTAATCAAATCTCAATTAAAAGGAACTACATGTTGTTTAAATGATCAAAACAAAATAAAAAATGAATCGAATGAATAAACAAATTTCTGTGATTTTTATTATGTTCTGGTTATGTTAACAAATCGTTTTACTTGTGTTTTTGAAATTTATCTGTTTGGCTGGACGAAATAATTGAGCTGCACAAATATCAACAAAACGATTTGCTACTTTAACCAAAGCCCAATTAAAATCAGTCAAATTTTGTTGATTTAAGCAAAACTGAATGAAAGTCAATAAAACGTTTATTTCATTCAACACAAAAATTCTGTTGTTTTTGTTCAACCAAAGTAACATTTGGTTGAAATAACAAAAACCAAATTAAGAATTAATTGCATCAATAAAACATTTCTTGGATTTTGATTTTGTTGCGTTCAAATCAGGATTTTTTTCAATTTGTGAAATTTTTTTGTTTAACTCAAAGAAATAATTTAGCTGTAGAAATATCAACAAAATGATTTACTAATTTAACCAAAAGTTAACTAAAAGCTACCACATTTTGTTGATTTAAGAAAAACCAAATTGAAGATCAATTGATTTTGATTAATTTTTTAAATTTTTATTGTGTGACGGTTTATCCAATTTAAAAATGTACATTAAAATAAATAAAAATCTTGTTGAACAAAACAACAAATTTGTTGCACAAATTCTAAGTAAACAATAGGCTAATTTCGTTCTCCTAATTGTAATTTTTTTTGTGTGCTTTAATTTGGTTTCGTTTAAATGAACAAGAGTTTCTTTGGTTCTGATTTTGTATTTCTATAAGGATATTCTTTTGTTGATTGAACAAAATTTTTAATGATCGTACAAAACCTTTCGGTGATTCTTATTCGTTTTTGTCGATTTTTACTGGATTTCGAGTTGATCTACCAAAAGTTTTGTTGATTCTGATTTGGGTATGGACGAATAAACAAAACATTTGGTTTCATTTTTATTTGTGGATATAGATTGGGCTTTGATTTTGGATGAAAAAAAAATAAAAGTTGGGTTTATTTTTATTTGGCCAGACAAATGGCAACAAAAAAACAGGTTTTTTTAAATTTAATCTCTAATTAAATGTTAACAAAAAGTTTTTTTTGTAACGCTTGCACGGAATTTTTGCTCTTCGGAGCATGTATTGCGTGCGGGAAATGATCAATTCTAAAACCGTGATGAAAAGTAGTTATAAAGAGACTCTTTCTAGCCGCTGCGCTTGCGTTCTTTGAGCAAGATAACTTTTTCTGGCTGTTGCGCTTGCGCACTTTGAGCAAGATTACTTTTTTTAGCTGATGCACTTGCGCATTTCGATTCAAAATTCCTTTCTAGTGATTGGACCAACTGGAAGCAATGAGTCATAATAAATTTCTGATCAATTACCATAAATTACCGATAAATTAGCATAAACAAAACTCGCACAAAACACACTGAAAAAAGATTTCGATATATTTCTTTCGTTTGGTCACTTCTCATAGACACTAAAGGAGCTCTTCCGATACTCGATAATTGTTTAGTGCCACGTTCAGGGATCCTGCCCAAATCAATGTATTTTTGATATTTTGGAGTTTAGGATCCCCTCATCAATAATATCTATGTCCGAAAGTCGAAAGGTGAACAGTTATTCAAAGGTGTGGCACCGGATGTCACTTTTAGTGCACGCTAGAGAAGCTCTGCCGACACTTACGGCCTGTTGGGTGCCTCGCTCAGGGATCATGCCCAATTCACTGTTTCTTTCATATACTGCAGTTAATGGAAATTTTCAAGCTTGTCAAGTTTTGCTTAGGGTTGAGAAATCTTATCACATTTATGACTAAGTGAATGGTCTTTTTCCATCTTAGAGGCCAAACTGCAGAAAATTGGTGCCCTCCTCAGTATGCAACACAAACCGATCATAATCTTTCGATTCTGGCATCTTTTCACATACTTTCCTTTGCATGACCGAAGTTTGGTGCAACTGACGTTATGAATGGACACTCCACCTTATAACGATTTAGCTGCTCAGTTTGGACATGATTTAAGACTTACGGAAAAAATCTCTCAAGTTGTGTGTATGCTTTAAGGATAAATAATACAAATAATAATGTAGCCCCAAGGCAAAAGTGTCACTCCTATCCGAATAGGAATAACACTTTTGCTGACGAAAGGCATGCCCGCGCTTGTAGCAAAATATTCTATTGCACAAATATCAAAAAAAATCTTTGCCAATTTAACAAAGCAGTTTTCTCACAACAATAGATACTAATACAGTCTTGGTAAAGTAAAAACAAAAACAATAAACTGCCATAAAAGGCAATGAAATTAGCAAAGTGAGCTCTCATAGCTACGCATTAAATTATGAATAATTGCGTCTCTAATTATACAAAAGGATTTAGTATTGCGTCAGGAAGTCAAACAGAAGACTGTAGAAACACATAGCATGTGAATTGGAATGTAAATAGTATCAAATGTAAGCAGTGTTCTTATGGAAGTGTAGTCCGTGCACAGAATTCCAATAGTGGGTGTTCAAGAAGAAGTACAGTGATTCGCTAGCAAATTCTCTACTAGAAATTTCAAGCAATACGCGAGCACATTCGAGGCTGTGCAGTCAGTCGTTAACCCACTGAACTCAGCAAGATACGTGCGAAATGAAAAGACAATGAAATCTGCTCTCAACTAACAATTCGACTTCGTATACTCGCAAATCCTCGTTTATATGCAAGATAACATCAAACTCCTACGAAAGAGCGGATCATGTGGGTGCGCACTTGTATATTACGATTATTTGCTAACGGGTTAATGCATGATATAAAACCTTATTCTTCTCCCTCTTTTTTTCTCGATAGAAACTTTAAATCGATTTTTTTACTTTTTCGGGACTTTCCGTTCCTGAGCCGAATTCTGATCTCAGACAGTCCTAGGATACCCTAAGATTTGCTGCCCTTTTTCAATTTTCATTACTTGTTTCTTCTATTGCAGAGTTTGAATGCAAAAAAGGACAATACCAAAGTGAAGACAGACGTGTTCCGTGATAATAAAAACAAATTCTAAGCCATCGTGCCGCCCCCAAAAATTTGTAAAAAAAGACAAAACAAGTAAAAACAGACGTGTTCCGTAATGAGAAAGAAAAAAATTCTGAGCTGCCGTGCCGCTCCTAAAAATTTACCACTCTTTTGTAATTTTCATTACTAGTCTTTCCGATTCCAGAGCTGAAATCCAAAAAAAAAGAACACGAAAGTGAAAACAGACGTGTTCTGTAATAATAAAGGAAAAAATTTCAAGCCGTTGTGCCGACCCTAAAAATTTGCGCTCTTTTTCAATTTTCATTATTATTGTTTTTCGATTGCAGTGTAGACAACCAAGAGAAAGACAAAATACGTGAAAGCAAAAGTGTTCTGTAACAAGAAAAAGGAAAATTCTAAGCCGCCGTGCCGCTCCTAAAAACTTACCACTCTTTTTCAATTTTCATTACTATTTTTTTCGATTGCAGAGCTGAAATGCAAAAAAATCATACAAAAATGAAAGCAGACGTGTTCTGTGATAACAACAAAATTTTTAACCACTGTGCCAACCCTTAAAATTTTCAAACAAAGAAAAAAGACAATATAACTTACAAGTGGAAGTAGACGTGTTCCGTAATAAGAAAGAGGGAAATTCTAAGCCGCCGTGCCGCCCCTTAAAATTTGCCGCTCTTTTTCAATTTTCATCATTACTGTTTTTCGATTGCAGTGTTGACAACCAAAAGAAAGAAAATCCTAGTGAAAACAGAAGTGTTCTGTAATAAGAAAGAGAGAAATTCTAAGCCGCCGTGCCACTCCTAAAAACTGACCACTCTTTTTCAAGTTTCATTACTAGTTTTTTCGATTGCAGAGCTGGACAATACAAAAGTGGAAACATACGTGTTCTAGGATAGCAACAAAAAATCGAAGCCACTGTGCCACCCCTAAAAATTTGCAAACCAAGAAAAAATACAATACAAGCAAAAGCAGACGTGTTTCGTAATAAGAAAAAAAGAAGGAAATTCTAAGCCGCCGTGCCGCTCCTAAAAATTTGTAATGAAAAAAAAAACAAATAAAAACAGACGTGTTCTGTGATGAGAAAGAAAAAAATCTAAGCCGCCGTGCCGCTCTTAAAATCTTACCACTCTTTTTCAATTTTCGTTACTAGTTTTTTTGATTGCAAAGCTGAAATGCAAAAAAGGACAAGACAAAAAGTGAAGACAGACATGTCCTGTAATAAGAAAAAAAAGTTCTAAGCCACTGTACCGCCTCTAAAAATTTGCCAACAAAGAAAAAATTCAATACAAGTGAAAGCAGACGTGTTCCGTAATAAAAAAGAAGGAAATTCTAAGCCGCCATGCCGCCCCTAAAAATATGCCGCTCTTTTTCAATTTTCATTACTAGTTTTTCCCATTGCAGAGCTCAAATGTAAAAGAAGACAATATAAAAGTGAAAACAGACGTATTCCGTAATAAAAAAGAAGGAAATTCTAAACCGCCTTGTGCCGCAAAAAATTTACCACTCTTTTTCAATTTTCATTACTAATTTTTTTGATTGCAGAGCTGAACTGTAGAAAAAGACAATACAAAAGTAAAATCGGACGTGTACTGCAATAATTAAGAAAAAAATTCTGAGCCACTGTGCCGCCCCTAAAAATTTGCCGCTCTTCTTCAATTTTCATTATTACTGTTTTTCAATTGCAGTGTTGACAATCAAAACAACGACAATACAAATGAAAATAGAAGTGTTCTGTAATAAGAAAAAAAAAATCTAAGCCGCCGTGCCGCTCCTAAAAATTTACCACTCTTCTTCAATTTTCATCACTAGTTTTTTCCATTGCAGGGCTGAAATGCAAAAAAGGACAATAAAAAAGTGAAAACCGACGTGTTCTGCAATAACAAAACAAAATTCTAAGCCACCGTTCCACCCCTAAAAATTTTTAATAAAAAAAAGACAAAACAAGTGAAAACAGACATGTTCTGTGATAAGAAAAAATAATTCTAAGCCGCCGTGCCGCTCCTAAAATCTTACCACTCTTTTTCAATGTCCATTACTAGTTTTTTCGATTGCAGAGCTGAAATGCAAAAAAGGACAATACAAAAGTGAAAACAGACGTGTTCTGTGATAACAAAAAAAAATTCTAAACCACTGTGCCTCCCCTAAAAGTTCGCAAACAAAGAAAAAAGCCAATACAAGTGGAAGCAGACGTGTTCCATCATAAGAAAGGAGGAAATTTCAAGCCTCCGTGTCGCCCCTAAAAATTCACTACTCTCCTTTACTTTTCATTCCTTTTTTCGACTGCAGAGCTCGAATGCAAAAAAAGACTATACAAAAGTGAAAACAGACGTGTTCTGTAATAACAAAAAAAATTCTAAGCCACTGTACCGCCCCTAAAAATTTGCAAACCAAGAAAAAAGACAATACAAGTGAAAGCAGACGTATTCCGTGATAAGAAAGAAGGAAATTCTAAGCCGCCGTGTCGCCCCTAAAAATTTACCACTCTTCTTTAATTTTCATTACTTTTTTTTCGATTGCAGAGCTGGGATGCAAGAAAAGACAATACGAAAGTGAAAACAGACGTGTTCTCTTGTAATAAAAGAAAATCTAAGCCACCATGCTTCCTCTGAAAATTTGCAAAAAGAAAGACAAAACAAGTAAAAACAGACGCGTTCTGTGATAAGAAAAAAAATATGCTGAGCCACCGTGCCTCCTCTAAAAATTTGCACAAAAAAAAGACAAAACAAGTAAAAACAGACTTTCTCTGTGATAAGAAAAAAAAATCTGAGCCGCCGTACCGCCCCTAAAAATTTACCACTCTTTTTCAAATTTCATTGCTAGTATTTTCGATTGCAGAGCTGGTAAGCAGAAAAAAGACAATACAAGTGAAGACAGACGTTCTCTGTAATAATAAGGATAAAAATTCTAAGCCGCCGGCAGTCGGCAAAATTATCAATTTACTTTTCATAATCCTCTACAGGCTATATTTCTTGACGGATTTAGAATTCTTTTTTGGAAATTTAAAAACTAAATTTCGAAGGTCCTCAAACTCCTCGATTGTTCAATTTAATTTTGTTTGCAACAATATATAAACAAATACTCGTATATGAAAAGAAAATTGCTTGAACGAACTCACTATTGATCAGAATTAACGCAGATATACTTGAAGAACATGAATAATTAAATAATTGTTTAAGTTAATTGTTATGAACAATTTTCAAAACAAATACTTTACTATAGTGCGCAAATGTTGAAAACATCGATTTTTTACCCAAAATGCCTTATACTTTGTATGAGGTTTGTAATTAGTAATAACTTATCAATAAATTCTGTTGGAAATAAGTTGATTCTGATATTTCATTGACATTTTGAGATGATATCCGAATCTAAAATTGTTATAAAAAATATATGAAATAAATAGGCAACTGTAAAAGTTTTGTACTTAAGTAACTACTTCTTTCAATCCAACTGTTATAATAGCTCAGTACTGATTTTGTGAGAATAAATTTTATCGAAAATTCAACAATTATTATTGTTAATAACAAATATTAAACAAAAATGACACAAATGATCATTTCTTCGTGGAAATAAATCGTTTTTCCCATTAAATCTTTTCAAAAGCACATGTTGAATCAAATTTATCATTGTTATGCACAAATTGTTTCAAAAAATTCCACATTATCACGTGGAAAGAAGCATTTCCTTTCATCGGTTTTATTTATTAACGCTCTGATTTTGAAATTCTGTCGTTGAATTCAGTCCCCTTCAGTGCGAATTTTTGTTATCAATTAAAATATGTTTTTACGTAAAATCTTGATCAAAAATTAATATTAACTAGCCTTAAAGAAATCATTTAAGAAGATTTAATAAGAAAAATGTTTTATTTCCACGAAGAAATGTTCATTTGTGTAATCTTTTTTCAATAATTGTTGCTAAAAATATTTTTCATAGTTACGTGTTCATTCAATAAATTATTCATAATAATTGCAGATTTAACTATTAACTGAAAATCTTGAATAAATATCAGTATTAACTTGCTTCCAAAAGAGCTCACTAAAAAAACAAAAATTTCCAAGAATAAACGTTCTTTTCGGGCATTTGTTGAATATGGGAAATGAAAGGAGTGACAGATGAGGAATAGATTGGTGGAAGAGGAATGGAAAAAAAAATATTTAAAAAAATTAGCAGATGAGAATCAAATTTTGATATGTTTGTTGGGAAGAAAGAAACGGTAAAAAAGTATGTATGGCGTAGAACTTACTATGCAAGGTGACTAAGAGACACCATACCACTATATCTCATTTAACCTACTAAATAAGAAAAATAACGCAAAAAGTGAGATTAAAACTTAATTACCTTCTGGTTATCGCCTTCGTGTCAAGTTTTCGCTGGTATGATAGAGTAATAAAAAACAATGTCAGTGGAATAGTACATGTATTTATCAACTGTTTTCGCTGTTTTTATCTACTTTCGGATAAAAGTCGTCTTTGGATTTTTCAGCGAAGATAATAAAGTCGCTTAAACGTCCAGTAAATTGTTCTATCATGAAATGCGTAACGCAATCTCAGCCTGGCTTCCAGCATAAAGAGTCGATTTTTTTCTGTTTGCTCTTCATGAAGTCATCTCAGCGGAGAATCAGTTCTTTGAAGCGCGGATCAAACGAATTAACTCTGCGATTATCAATACGACGTCCATCAGTTAAGAGGCTATGGTTAACAAGGAATGATCGAAAATCGATATTCCCTATAATTTCCCACATCCTCGCGCCTCCTTCGTGACTCATCTCGTTTCGCAGTGTAATCCTTGTAATTACGGCCTGCTGAATTCACGTACGATAGGCAATTCTCCGGATACGAATAACTGCAATTATTCCAAGTTTGCAAATCAAGGTTTCTGAAATCGTGCCATCGCAGAGATTCTACCTTCCAAAAACCAGCTATTATCCTCGATTATTTACAATTTTATTCGCTATTAGAATCGCGAAGTGTAGGCTCCACCTCGAGACTTTAATCGCGTGGAAAAAACTCAAATGGAGAAATTTTAATTTTATTTAATTAAATAAAGGACTTTGGGATTGGCACAAATAAAAGTGGGGAATAGAATTTGTCCTTTCTGATTCGCAAATAAATGGTGTGTAAATGTGAAAACTAATCTTTCATTTTTTGTTTGTTTCAGGTGAGTCACTTTTTCTTCGAAAACGAGTTTGCTTTAGTGTGATATAAAACTGGTGAGTAATCATTTTCGAATCTACTCGATTTAAATACTATTATTATGATCTCAGTATATAGGAGGACGAGAAAAATTACTGTTACTTTTACAAAAAAGTTATTCCTTACCGTTATTCTTTTTTAATAGCTAGTTTCATGTTTGACAAAAACTGAGCTTTTTAATTTTAAGAGATTAAAATTTAAAATTATTCAATTTTAATTTTTAATGTCTGGAATTTTTTAATTTGTGTTGTTGCTCGACTTGAAGAGCCAATCAAAAAAAAAACAATAATCAGTCTTGACTCTTGAGATACAGAAATGAAAACTGATTTTTCACTTACGTCTTTTGTAATTCTTACGATTCGAAGGAAAAGGCGAGAAATGAAAAATTATCGAACAAAGCATAATCATAAATAATAATGGAAGACAAAGAAGAAACCTAAATAAAATCCGAATAAGCTGAACAAATTTTTTATATTCAAGCATCTTTGACCGCGATATAGGAGGTAAAGAAGAATTCAACAGAAATTAATATATTCTTGATGTTTAAATATCTTAGACAGCAATATGGAGGGTAAATAAGAAATCCAAATGAAATAAAAATCAACTAATCCAATTTTTGACGTGTAAACATCTTAGACAGCAAAATGAAGGGTAAAGAAGAAATCCAAAAATGAAATCCAAATAGATTCATCAAAATTTTCATGTGTAAACATTTTAGACTGCGATATGTAGTGTGAAGAAGAACTCCAAGTAATCTCATCTAATTTTAGAGTGTGAACATATTAGACAGCGATATGGAAGGTAAAGAAGAAACCAAATTGGAATCCAAAAAAACTAATCACATATTTTTGAGTATTTATATTGTACCGTGATATGGAGGATAAAGAAGAATTCAAAATAAACTGATCCAATTTATTTTTTCCAATCCAGTTCTTATTTTTGTTCGAATTCAAGAGTCAATCAAAACAAAACAATAATCATGGAGGGTAAAGAAGAATTCTAAATAAACTGGTGCAATTTTTGTTGTGTAACCGTCTTGGACCACGATATTGAGGGTCTATAAGAAATTCGAATAAAATAAGATATAGCTAATCAAATTTTTGACGTGTAAACATCTTGAAACGCGGAATGGAAGGTGAAGAACAATCCGAAATAAACTGGTAAATTCTTATTTTTGTTCGACTTCAAGAGTCAATCAAAAGGAAACAATAATCATGGAGAGTAAAGAAGAATTCAAAATAAACTGGTCCAATTTTGGATGTGTAAACATCTTAGACCACGATACAGAAGGTGAAGAATTTAAAATAAACTCATCCAATCTTGATGTATAACCATCTTAGACTGCGATATGGGAGGTAAAGAAGAAACCAAATTAAAAGCCAAATAAGCTAATCAAATTTTTCATGAGGAGACATCCTAGACCGCAATATAGAAGGTAAAGAAGTATGCGAAAGAAACTAATATGTTTTTTGATGTTTGAATATCTTAGACAGCAATATGGTGGGTAAATAAGAAATCCAAATTAACTCATCCAATTTTTGATGTTTAAACAACTTAGACAGCAATATGGAAGGTAAGGAAGAAATTCAAAAATGAAATCCAAATAAATTCATCAAATTTTCAATATTCAAACATCTTAGAATATGATATGAAAGGTAAAGAAGAAATCCAAAAATGAAATCCAAATAAATTTATCAAAATTGTGGAGTGTAAACATCTTGGAGCACGAAATCATCTTGGACCGTGATATGGAGCGTAGAAAAGAATTTAAAATAAAGTTGCCAAATTTTTGATGTATAAAAGCCTTAGACCGCGGTATGGAGGGAAAAGGCAAATTCAGAATAAACTCATTTAATTTTGATGTGTCACCATTCTAGACCACGATATGGAGGGTAAATAAGAAATTCGAATCAAATAAAAATTAACTAATCCAATTTTTGATGTATAAAAATCTTAAACAGCGATATGGAAGGTAAAAACAATCCAAAATAACTGGTAAATTTTTATTTTTGTTTGACTTCAAGAGTCAATCTAAACAAAACGATAATCATTGAGGGTGAAGAAAAATTCAGCATAAACTAATCCAATTTTTGATCTGTAAACATCTTAGACAGCGATATGATGGGTAAAGAAGAAATGCAAATAATGTTGTCCAATTTTTGATGTGTTAACGTCTAAGACCACGATATGGAGGGTAAAGAACAATCCAAAATAAACTGGTAAATTTTTTTTTGTTTGACTTCAAAAGTCTATCAAAATGAAAGAATAATCATGGAGGGTAAACAAGAGTTCAAAATAAACTTCTCCAATTTTTATGTGCAAACGTCTTAGACCGCGGTATAGAAGGTAACGAATAATTCAAAATGAAACCAGATAAACTCATCAAATTTACGATGCTTAAAAATCTTAGACCAAGATATGAGGGGTAAAGAAGAGTTCAAAATAAACTGTTTCAATTTTTATGTGTAAACGTTTCAGACCGTGGTATGGAAGATAAAAGAGAATTCAAAATAAACTGCTCTAATTTTTATGTGTCAACGTCTCAGACCGTGGTATGAAAGGTAAAAAAGTATTTAAAATGAAATCCAAATAAATCCATCAAATTTTATGTATAAGCATTTTAGAGCGTGATATGAAGGGTAAAGAAGAAATCAAAATAAACTGCTCCAATTTTTATGTGAAAACGTCTTATAATGCGACATGAAGGGTAAAAAAGAATTCAAAATGAATTATAGTATAAATTTTTATTTTAAAATGAAACCAAATAAACTCATCAAATTTATGATGTGTAAACATCTTAGACCACAATAGGGGGGGTAAAGAAGAATTCAAAATAATTTTCTCCAATTTTCATGTGTAAACTTTTCAGACCATGGTATGGAAGGTAAAGCAGAATTCAAAATGAAATCAAAATAAACTCATCAATTTTATTATGTGTAAACAACTTAGACTGCGATATGGAGGTTAAAGAAAAATTCAAATAAACTGCTCCTATTTTTATGTGTAAACATCTTAGACAGCAATATGAAGGGTAAAGGGAAATTAAAAATAAACTGTATATTCTTATTGGGGTTCGACTTCAAGAGTCAATCAAAACAAAACAATATTCAGTCTTGACTCTTGAGATACAACAGTGAAGACTGATTTACCACTGACGTGTTTTGTAATTCTTACGATTAGAAGAAAAAGACAACAAATGAAAAATAATCGAACAGAGCATCATAAAGGGTGAAATAGAATTCAAAATAAACTGCTCCAATTTTTATGTGGAAAAATCTTCGATCGCGGTATGGAATATAAAGAGGAATTCAAAATGTATATACAAATAAATTCATAAAATTTCTTACGTGTAAACATCTTAGATCGCGATATGGAGAGTAAATAACAATCCAAAGTAAACTGATAAATTTTTATTTTTGTTCGACTTCAAGGGTCAATCAAAACAAAACAATAATCATGGAGGATAAAGAAGAGTTCATAATGAAATCTGAATAAACTCATCAAATCTAATGTGTAAACATCTTACATCGCAATAAAGAAGGTAAAGAAGAATTTATTTAAATAAAACTAATATATTTTTCGATGCTCCAACATCTTAGACAGCAACATGGAGGGTAAATAAGAAACCCAAATGAAATACAAATCAACTAATCTAATTTTTGATGTGTAAACATTTTAGAGAGCAATATGAAGGGTGAATAAAAAATTCAAAAATGAAATCCAAATAAACTCATCAAATTTTATGTGTAAACATCTTAGAATGCGATATGGAGGTTAATGAACAATTCAAAATGAACTGCTCCAATTTGTATGTGAAAACGTTTCAGACCACGATATGGAGGGTAAAGAGGAATTCAAAGTTAGCTGTAAATTTTTATTGTGGTTCGACTTCGAGAGTAAATCAAAACGAAACAATATTCAGTCTTGACTCTTGAGATACAACAGTGAAGACTGATTTACCACTGACGTCTCTTGTAATTCTTAGGATTAGAAGAAAAAGACAAGAAATGAAAAATTATCGAACAGAGCATCATCATTGTTTTCATTTGTGTCAAAAATCGTGTTGAACATAAACCTCGAACCGTTGGAAATGTTCGCATCGTGAAGAGCCGCTCTAACGGAATTCGCCATTGTACGTCGGTGGAATAATGATTGATCGTTGCATAATAGATAGGTTATGTAATTTGCCGCGGTAAAGCAGGCGAACCATGAATGACGACCACGCAGGCCTCGTTTAACGATCTCTAATCATCCGACCGTGCTGATCGGGCGCCGATCGTAGGTGAATCCTAACCTGGTTTTGCATTTTACCACATCGATGATTTTTCCTCATAAAATAAACTCTTCCATGAAATATTGAAATCAATTCTTCTCGTAAGATAAATTCTCTTCTTGCAATTCAATCTTGATAGAAGACACATAATCCAAAGAGTTTTGTGTTCGGATCCAGGGCCTAAATTATTAAAAATTTACAACTGAAAATTTTACTGAGCTCACGCGCCTCTCTCTTGGTTGCTTGGACCCCCTCATCAACGGATGCGGTACCTGAATATCCTCTTTTCCAACTCAGTAAAAATGTTAAAAATAACAAATTTTCCTTTTCCAGTTCAAAAAAAATCCTTCTTTTCTTCTTAAGAAAATTTTTGGAAATATAAAAGTTGTCCCCCGTCAACTCAATAAAAATGTTAAAAACAAATAATTTCCTCTTCCAATTCAGAGAAAAATTAAAAACCAAAATTTCATCCTTTTCCAATTCAGAAAATATTAAAAAGCAAACTTTCCTCCATTCTAACTCAATAAAAATTGAAGAATTTAAAATTGTAAGCCTTCCAGATTTAACTACATATTCCAAAAAACTTTCACAATGCCATTTTAAGTATTGGAAGCTTTTCAAATTGAACGATTCTAATCTTCGTTTGAAACAGAATACATTTTAAATGAGAATTACGAAATTGAAACGTTTTTTATACTAGAATCTTTTAAAGTGGAATTATTTTACTTCAAATCGTTTGAAATTAATGATTGATTAATTAATTGTGATTTTCAAAGTTCAGCTGTTTTCAGTTATAAGTGGAAAATTTACAAAATGGAAAAATTGATATAATAAGGTTCAAAATTGAAACTATAGCATTTGAAAATTTTAACGATTTGCAATTATTAAACAAATTATTCAACTATTTCTGCTTTCAATTTCAAATGGCTCAATTCTAAACAATTTCAAACCTTATAATTTTGAACGCTACAATTTTAAGTCATTTGATTTTGAAAGCTTTATTTGAAATTGTCAATTGAAAACAAATCATCAAATATTGCTCAACTTTAAAAGATTAATGTTTTGAAGTATTCAATTAGAAAATTTTTGCATTAAAACGTTTTCAGTTTGTCAGTGTCGTCTAAGTATGAATCCACGAATTTGAAATTATTTGAAATTATTTCAAAATTGAAAAAAAATTCCTAAAATTTTAATCTGAAAAATACAATTATTCAACTATTTGGCCTTTCGATATTAAAAATTACAATTTTGTATATTTAAATTGAAAAATCGTTTAATTTTGAACAGATTCAAATTTGTTCATTCTTAGAGTTTTCCACAATCAATTATTATTAAATTTGAAACATAATTGCTCAATTTTTTTAATCTTTAATTTATTTATATTTACAGTTAATTGACTTGAAATGCTTTACTGGCAATGTTGTTGTCTTTCAAACACTTACAATTTTGAATAATTCAAGTGTTTAAAACTGTATTTAAAAATGTTTTAATTTCAAAGTATACTATTAAAAATTAAGGCTAAAAAATGAAAATTCGAAAAAGTGATATCTGAAGTGATTGGCAAGTTTTTTCTGAAAACATTTTCAAATATGTCCGAAAAGAGAATTCTGTCATTTCCCGGTTTTTTCTAGTCTCAAAAAATTGCCGGTCATTTCTCGATTTCCCGGTCCAGTGGTTACCTTAAAATAAAATAAAATTAAAATTTTGACAAATTGTAGTTCGGAAAAGTTAGAATTATGTTAAACAATAATTTGGTATTATATAGTTATGTCAAATTATAATTCAAAAATATAAAAATTATAACAAATTGTAGTTCGAAAAAATGAAAATCATGTTAAACAGTAGTTCGGTATCATAAAAATGTTTTCAAATTATAATTCGGCAAAATAAAAATTATATCAAATGGCATTCCGAAAATATAAAAATTATGACAAATGATAATTCCAAAAAAAATATGACAGATGGTAGTTCGGTAAAACAAAAATTATGTTAAATAGTAACTCAAAGAAATAAAAATTGCGTTAAATAGTGATTCGAAAGTATAAAGATTTGGACAAATTGTAGTTCGGAAAAGTTGAAATTATGTTAAATAGAAATATGATATTATAAAGTTATGTCCAATTATAATTTGGTGAAATAAAAATTATGACAAATAGTAATTCAGGGAAATGAAAATAATGTTAAATAGTAATGCGAAAATATAAAAATTATGACAAATGGTAGTTCGGAAAAATAAAAATCATTTTGGAGAGTTATTCAATTTTATAAAAATGATATTAAATTATAATTCAGTAATTGTCAAATGGTAATTGTCAAATGTCAAATGGCAATTAGAAAATAAAAGAATTATGACAAATGATAATTCGGACAAAATATGACAAGTGGTGGTTCGGAAAAATAAAAATTATATTGAAAGGTAATTTGGTATCGTAAAAATTATGTCAAATTATAATTCAGTAAAATGAAAATTATGTCAAATGGTAATTCGAAAATATATAAATTATGACACATAGTAATTCAGATAAATAAAAATTATGTTAAATAGAAATTCGGAAAAATAAAAATTATTTTGGAGAGTTATTCAATTTTATAAAAATGATGTCAAATTATAATTCAGTAATTGTCAAATGGTAATTGTCTAATATCAAATGGTAATTAGAAAATAAAAGAATTATGACAAATGGTAATTCTGAATAATAGAAATTATGTTTAATAGTAATTCGGTTTTATAAAAATTATGTCAAATTATAATTCGGTAGAATAAAAAATTGTCCAATGGCATTTCGGAACTATAAAAATTATGACAAATGATAATTCGGAAAAAATATGACAAATGGTGGTTCGGAAAAATAAAAATTATATTGAAAATTAATTCGGTATCGTAAAAATTATGTCAAATTATAATTCGGTAAAATGAAAATTATGTCAAATGGTAATTCGAAAATATATAAATTATGACACATAGTAATTCAGAGAAATAAAAATTATGTTGAATATTAATGCGAAAATATAAAAAGTATGACAGATGGTAGTTCGGAAAAATGACAAATGATAATTCGAAAAAACATATCACAGATGACAGTTCGAAAAAATAAACATGTTAAATAGTAATTCAGTATTATAAAAATAATATCAAATGGTAATTTTAAAATATAAAAATTATGACAAAAGGGAATTCAGAAAAATAAAAATTAGCTAAATTGGTCATTAGGATAAACAAAAATGATAGAAAAATGCTATTTGCTTAAATCATTTTAGGTAAAATACATGTTAGGTAAAATAGAATTTGGGGATTATTCATGCGCCTCTCAGAACTACACCAAGTGTGTCGAGTTGCATACAGTTTGAGGCCCTAGTGGGCACCTTAGCCTCGAAGTCTCGAAAATCGAAATATTGTCACAATGGATTTCAATTTCCATATTTCGCAAGTGAGGACAATTCGGGAAATGAGAGGTTGACGATTTCACAATAATTGGAGGAATTTCGTAAGAAGTAGAGACAAAATGTCGAGGCTTTGATACGAGCATGGTCGCGTGGGCACGTGGAGGCATGTTTGATATATTTCTCTGCAGACCCACGCGTGTTCGCGAACGACATTCCTTTTAAAATGGAGTTGCCCTGCTATGGTCAATCGAACAAGTTGATGCCCACGTGTTTATATTCATAGAACAGCTGTCAGTCGGGATGTACTTAAAATGGCAATGAAAGACTCTCGACGATCGAAATTGTCACGCTCTTGCATAAAGGCGGTCATTGTTTTCCTTTCCTCCATAGCAAACACGCTATAAACTTATCTAGAAATTATAAAGCAAGCTTTTACGTCAGATTGAAGTCTTGTTGTGCTAATGTCTTATACCGCGATATACTCGTAGAAGGTGAAGAAGAAATGCAAATAATCTTGTCCAATTTTTGATGTGCAAACATCCTAGACCGCGATATGGAGGGTAAAGAAGAATAGAAAATAAAGTCAGCTGATTTTGATGTGCAAACATCTTAGACAGCAATATGGTGGGTAAAGTAGAATTCAAAATAAACTGGTCCAATTTTTAATTCTGTAAGCATCTTAAACTGCAACATGAAGGATAAAGAAGAATTCAAAATAAAATGGTCCAGTTTTTGATCTGTAAATATCTTAGTTAGCGATGTGGAGGGTCAAGATAAAATACAAATAAACTCGTCCAATTTTTGATGAGTAAACATTTTAGACCGAAACATGGAGGGTAAAGAAGAATTGAAAATAAACTCAGCTGATTTTCATGTGTAAACATCCTAGACAGCCATATGGAGAGTAAAGAAGAATTCAAAACTGGTCCAATTTTTTGATCTGTAAACATCTTAAACTGCAACATGAAGGATAAGGAAGAATTCGAAATAAAATGGTCCAGTTTTTGATCTGTAAACATTTTAGATGCCGATGTGCAGGGTCAAGAAGAAATACAAAAAACTCGTCCAATTTTTAATGAGTAAACATCTGAGACCGCAATACGGCGGTTAAAGAAGAACTGAAAATAAAGTCAGCTGATTTTTATGTGTAAAATTTTTGGTTCTGTAAGCATCTTAAACTGCAACATGAAGAATAAAGAAGAATTCAAAATAAAATGGTCCAGTTTTTGGTCTGTAAACATCTTAGATAGCGATGTGGAGGGTCAAGATGAAATACAAATAAAATCGTCCAATTTTTGATGAGTAAACATTTGAGACTGAAACATGGAGGGCAAAGAAGAATTTAAAACTGGTCCAATTTTTAGATCTGTAAACATCTTAAACTGCAACATGAAGGATAAAGAAGAATTCGAAATAAAATGGTCCAGTTTTTGATCTGTAAACATTTTAGATAGCGATGTGGAGGGTCAAGAAGAAATACAAAAAAACTCGTCCAATTTTTGATGAGTAAACATCTGAGACCGCAATACGGGGGTTAAAGAAGAACTGAAAATAAACTCAGCTGATTTTGATGTGTAAACATCTTAGACAGCAATATGGAGAGTAAAGAAGAATTCAAAATAAACTGGGCCAATTTATCGATCTGAAAACATCTTAAACTGCAACATGAAGGATAAAGAAGAATTCAAAATAAAATGGTCCACTTTTTGATCTGTAAACATCTTAGATAGCGATGTGGAGGGTAAAGAAGAAATATAAATAAACTCGTCCAATTTTTGATGAGTAAACATTTTAGACCACGGTATGGAGGCTGAAAAAGAATTGAAAATAAACTCAGCTGATTTTGATGTGTAAACATCTTAAAGTGCAATATGGAGGCTAAAGAAGAATTCAAAATAAACTCAGCAGATTTTGATGTGTAAACATCTTAGACTGCAATATGGAGGGTAAAAAAGAATTGAAAATAAACTCAGCTGATTTTTATGTGTGAACATCTTAGACCCCAATATGGAGGGCAAAGCAGATTTTAGAACTAACTGGTCCAATTTTTGATCTGTAAACATCTTTAACCGCAACATGGACGCTGAAAAAGAATTAAAAATAAACTCAGCTGATTTTGATGTGTAAACAACTTAAATCGCAATGTGGAGGCTGAAGAAAAATTGTGTATAAACTCAGCCAATTTCGATTTGTGAACATCTTAGACCGCAATATGTAGGGTGAAGAAGAATTGAAAATAAACTCAGCTGATTTTGATGTGTGAACTTCTTAGACCGCAATATGGAAGGTGAAAAGGAATTGAAAATAAACTCAGCTGATGTTGTTGTGTAAGAATCTTAGACCCCAATATGGAGGGTAAAGCCGAATTTAAAATTAACTGGTCCAATTTTTGATATATAAACATTTTAAGCCGCAACATGGCCGATAAAGAAGAATTCTAAATAAACTGGTCCAATTTCTGATCGGTAAACATCTTAGATAGCGATATGGAGGGTAAAGAAGAAATACAAATAAACTTGTCCAATTTTCAATGTGTAAACATCTTCGACCGCGGTATGAGGGCGGAAGAAGAATTGTGTATAAACTCAGCCGATTTCGATGTGTAAACATCTTAGACCGCTACATGGAGGATAAAGAAAAATTCAATATGAGCTGATCCAGTTTTTGATCTGTAAACATCTTAGATAGCGATATGAAGAGTGAAAAAGAAATACACATAAACTCGTACATTTTAGACAGCGGTATGGAGGCTGAAGAAGAATTGAAAATAAAGTTAGCTGATTCTGATGTGTAAACATCTTAGACCGCAATGCGGAAGGTAAAGAAGAATTCAAAATAAACTGGTCCAAATTTTTGATCTGTAAACATCTTAAACCGCAACATGGTGGATAAAGAAGAATTCAAAATGAACTGGTCCATTTTTTGATCTGTAAACGTCTTAGGTAGTGCTGTGGAAGGTAAAGAAGAAATACAAACAAACTTGTCCAATTTCTTATGCGTAAACATCTTGGACCGCGGTATGGAACTTGAAAAAAAAATTAAAATTAAGTCCAAATAAACTCACCAAATTTTATGGGTGAACATCTTAGACAGCAATATGGAGAGTGAAGAAGAAATACATATAAAATCGTCCGATTTTTGATGTGTAAACATCTTAGACCACGGTATAAAGGCTGAAGAAGGATTGAAAATAAATTAAGCCAGGTTTGATGTGTAAACATCTTAGAGCGCAGTATGGAGGGTCAAGAATAATTCAAAATAAATTAAATCAATTTTCATCGTTTAAAGATCTTAAACAGCGATGTGAGGAATAAAGAAGCAATCCAAATGAAATGCAAATTAATTCATTAAATTCCTGATGTGTAAACATCTTGGAGCGCGATATGGAGAGTGAAGAGACATTCCAAATAAACCCATCAAATTTTTCATGTGTTAACATCTTATACCACACGATATGGAAAGTAAAGAAGAATTCATAGACTAATCTGATTTTCAACGTTCAAAGATCTTATACAGCGATATGGAAGGTCAATAAGCAATCCAAATGAAATGCAAATTAACCCATCAAATTCTTGATGTGTAAATATCTTCGACCACGATGTGATGGGTAAAGGAGTATTCCAACTAAACTCGTCCGATTTTTTATGTGTAAATGTTAGAGTGGGCCAAAAATGAAAAATTTTGAAAATCGAAAATACCTATTACTGAAAAGTTGCTACGTTTTATTACAAGCTCCAATGACTCTTGATATCAAAAATAATCCTACGGTGTCGCAATAAGGTCGAAAATTTGGAATTTTCAATATATAAAAAAAAATCCTATGAGTTACGAAAATTATGGTACATTTTTATGTAAAGTTTTCGGTACGAAACACGAATTAACAATTAAAATAAGAAAATTTAACTTTCGTTTCAAGTTGGAATTTTTTGAAAATTAGCAAAAATGACATTTTTCAAGATTCGCTTGATCCTCATTAACATTTTCTTTAGTTATATGTGAGACATGTCTTTAGTTGCAATGGACAAGCAAGCCAGAATGTCCTTAGATCTCGAAAAATAATTTCTTAGGCGTTACATTTCTTCTTAAAATAAGCAAAATCTTCAAAAATGTCATTTTTGCGCATTTTTCTTGAAATTCAACTCAAAAAAGTTTTATATTATTGAGTTTATTTTTTTATTCGCATTCAGCACTAAAAACTATATATAAAAAAATGACCATATTTTTTTTACCTATAGAGAAATTTTCTCAAATTCTAAAAATGAAATTTTTTTGACTTTATTGCGAGACCGTAGGACCATTTTCGATTTTAAAAAGTTATTCGAATTTTTTATTTGTGATAACACGTAGAAGCTATTCAGCAATAGCCATTCTCGAGTTTGAAAGATTTTGTATTTTTGGCCCACCCTAGTAAACGTCTTGGACCATGAAATGGATGGTAAAGAAGAATTCAAAGTAAACTAATGAAATTTTTTTTTGAGCATCTTAGACTACGAAATGAAGGGTAAAGAAGAAGTCCAAATAAACTTAACCAATTTTGTTGTGTATACATCTCAGACCACGATATGGAGAGTAAATAAGAAGTCCAAATAAACTGGTCCAATTTTTGATACGTAAACGTCTTAGACCACGATATGGAGGGTAAAGAAGAATTTAAAATAAACTAATATAATTTTTGATGTTTCAACATCTTGGACTACAATATGGAGGGTAAAGAAAAAGTCCAAATAAACTGATCCAGTTTTTGATTCGTAAACATCTTAGACCACGATATGGAGGGTGAAGAAAAGTCCAAATAAACTGGTCCAGTTTTTGATACGTGAACATCTTAGACCACGATAGGGAGGGCGAAGAAGAATTCAAAATAAAGTAATACAATTTTTGGTGTTCAAGCATCTCAGACTGCAATATGGAGCGTAAAGAAAAAGTACAAATAAACTCAGCTAACTTTAATGTTTAAACACAGTAGACAGCGGTATGGAGCTTGAAGAAAGAATACGGATGAAATCCAAATAACCTCTCCAAAGTTGTGATGTGTAAACATCCCAGATCGTGATATGGAGGGTAAAGAAGAAGTCCAAATAAACCTCCATTTTCTAGGTCGAAATATCTTAAATTGCGATATGGAGGGTGAAGAAGAATTTCAAATAAACGCATCAAACTTCTGATATGTAAAAATCTTAGACCGCGATATGGAAAGTTTGTATCAGAGTGTGAAATGCCTTGAGTCACATAAAGTGTGAGTTCAAGTTAAAGTTTATCGAAGATATATACACATAAATCTGTCTTGGTTCGTAGTTTAGGACGCTTGTACTCAATTTATTTGTTATTAAATTCAATCTCGCTGAAGGACACTAATCGCTGTAATATCCCCTTTTACCCCATTTCCCCCTCACATTTGACCTCTTTAAACTCGATGCAAAATCTCGAACCTGAGACCAAGTACGACTGCTTCCTATTAATTCAGTCGGTAATCATTATCGCAAATCTCACTGTGGACGTGGGACATTGGCTGGTATGGTGGAGACCTTGTAGTCATACTTTACCCTTCTGGGCCTTCGGATCCGCTCCCAGTCGAAACAGGAGAGCAACAGGTGGCTATCTTCTACGTCTGCGTCCACTGAAACCATAATTCCATGTCTCGTCGATGTCTCCAGTTACTGTCCTATCGATCCCTTCCTCACCAGAAACGGTGAAACACAACCATTGCCATTCCGTATCCTACTGACAAATTGAATCCTTTCTTTATATCTCTCTCATTTTTACGCTAATGACTGAAATGCAACAGTGATTTTATCTCGAAATGGGATACTCTTCTCCATGTAACCTATTTAATTTTCTATTTAAAGGAACAGAAGCCATTATTTTTTAACTGTTCCATCCCAAAACTTGATCGGGCTCAAACTTAGACAAGTAGTCTTCTTTATTTTGTTTGTACTCACTCCCTTTTACGGGATTAAGGGTCTTTACAGAACCATTACATGTTTTCTTATCGACAATCCTCATATACTACCTTACCAACTATTTCTTACATATCGACTTAACCGCTATTCTTACTTCTAGGTGCTTGCGACCTTCCTCTGGACTTCCGCTTCCTCTTACCACTACCAATCTAAAGATTGTAGCTCCATTACGCAACACTTCATTTTCAGAGAGCGGACGATCCCAGTCTGAAGTTGTGCACCGAGCCTAGGCTCAACTCCCTCGTTGTGGTGAACCGAATGACGGGAAGTGGTGGGAGAGCGCGGGCGAGCATTTTAATGTTACTGACTGTGATTAGCGGACAGCACTGTGCCCGGCGCTCGCTCTTCCACCACTTCCCCACATGCGGCGGTTCTCCGCAACGAGGGAGCCAAGTCTAGGCTCGGCGCGCAACTTCAGACTGGGCTCGTCCGCTCTCTGTTCAATATTCTTCTTCTTCAAGAATCATTTTTTGTCTCTTCCGTACCCCGTACAACCAGCTATTTCTCACTCTCCCCTTAACTCTTCAGCTTCCTTATCCATTCTTCTCTCTGACCAATCCATTCAGAAAACCTTACGGATCCTTGTAGCATTTATCAAAATCCGATGAAATTTTTCTCTGATGAGTCATAACTCGCCAAAATCGAGGATCTTCGATTTATGATCCTATTTCTCATCGTATTTAATTCCATAACTCTGAGTCGACATTTTTCATAGCAATTTTTAATAACCGTTGGATTCAGAAAACCTCATAGATCCATGTAGTATTCATCAGAATAAGGTGATATTTTCTCCTAATGAGTTATAGCTCGCCAAAATTGAGGATAAGCGATTTCATATTCCTATTTTTCTTCGTATTTCATTTAGTAACTCTACATCAAAAATTTTTATAAAAATTATCAAATCACCACTGGATTCAGAAAACCTCATAAATCGATGTAGTATTCATCAGAATCCGGTGAGATTTTCTCCTAATAAGTTACAGCTCGCCAAAATCAAGGATCAGTGATTTTTTATTTCTATTTTTCTTTGTATTTCATTCAGTAACACTGATCAGAATTTTGCTGAGGTTTTTTGTGATGAGTTATAACTCACCAAAATCAAAGATCACCGATTTGAATCCCTTTTTTCTGCGTATTTCATTCAATAACTCTAAGTCGACATTTTTTATAACAATTCTTGAATCACCGTTGGATTCAGAAAACCTTACAGATTCATGTAGTATTCATCAGAATTCGATGAGATTTTTTCCTGACGAGTTATCGCTCGCCAAAATCAAGGAACACCGATTTTTTATTTCTATTTTTCTCCTTATTTCATTCAGTAACTCTGCATACAAATTTTGTATAACAATCATCAAATCAGCATTGGGTTCAAAAAACCTTACAAATTCATCTAGTAACTATCAGAATTTCGTTAAGGTTGCTTCTGATAAGTTATAGCTCACCAAAATCAAGGATCACCGATTTTAATTCCTATTTTTCTTCGTATTTCATTCAATAACTCTGAGTCGACATTTTTTAGACCAATTCTTGAATGTACCTTGTCATTCTTCCTGGTGAGTTATAATTCACGAAAATCGAAAATCGCCCATTTTTTATCCCTGCTTTTATTGGTATTTCGTTCGATAGCTCTTAATGAAATTTTTTACAACAATTAGTAAAATACCATGCCGATTCATAAAATCTTACGGATCCTTGTAGCATTTATCAGAATCCGATGAGCTTCTTTCCCAATGAGTTATAATTCGCCAAAATCGAGAAACCTTTATTTATAATCCTTTTTCTCTTTGCGTTTCATTCAATAACTCTGAGCCGACATTTTTTATAACAATTCTTAAATCATCGTTGGGTTCAGAAAGCCTTACAGATCGATCTTGTAATCATCAGAATTGTGCTAAGATTTTTTTTGATGAGTTACAGCTGGCCTAAATCGAGGATTACCGATTTCTTATTCCTATTTCTCTTCGTATTTTATTCAGTAACTCTGAATAAAAGAACTTGTATAACAATAAGAAAATCACAGTTGGATTCAGAAAACCTTACAGATCGATCTTGTTAATATCAGAATTTTGCTAAGGTTTTTTTTGTGATGAGTTATAGCTCACCAAAATCAAAGATCGCCGATTTGAATCCCTTTTTTTCTTTGTATTTCATTCAATAACTCTGAGTCGACATTTTTTATAACAATTTTCAAATTACCGTTGGATTCAAAAAACCTTACAGATCCATATAGTAATTATCAGATTTCACTGAGATTTTTTCTGATGAGTTATACTTCACGAAAATCGAGAATCGCCGATTTTGTACCTTTTCTTCCTTGGTATTTCGTGCAGTAGCTCTAAATCAAATTTTTCGCAGCAATTAGTAAAATACCATGGCGATTCATAAAACCTAACGATTCCTTGTAGCATTTATTAGAAACCGATGAGCTTTTTTCCCGATGAGTTATAACTCGCCAGAATCGAGAAACCTTGATTTATAATCCTTTTTTTCTTCGCGTTTCATTCAATAACTCTTGAGTCGACATTTTTTATAACAATTCTTAAATCATCTTTGGATTAAGAAAACTTCACATATCCATGTAGTATTCATCAGATTCCGATGAGATTTTTTCCTGGTGAGTTATAGCTCGCCAAAATCGAGTATTACCGATTTTTTATCCCTATTTCTCTTCATATTTCATTCAGTAACTCTGGATGAAAGATTTGTATAACAATAAGTACATCACCATCGGATTCAGTAAACCTTGCAGATTGATCTAGTCATTACTAAAATTCAAATGAATTTTTTTCTGGCGAGTTATAGCTCACCCAAATCAAGGATCACCGATTCTATATCCTATTTTTCTTCGTATTTCATTCAATAACTCTGAGTCGAATTTTTTTTAAAACAATTAGTAAACCACCATTGGATTCAGAAAACCTTGTCTGAACCTGACAGTTCCTGACAGTTGTAGTCCCATCACTCCTTATTCTACTAGTATCCCATAAAATTTGTACTATTTCTAGTAACCATAGTATTATTAGTTTACTTTTAGTTTCCGTTGCCCTGAAAATGAAAGGTGGGCGTTTTAGAAAATGTAGCCTACGGTCGACTTGTTATTTAAGCCGGTCTGGATAATAACGTCATAGGTGAAAATATGATTTCTTGTCCTGTGTATCGAATTGAATAAAACTGGATTTAATCAGTCTGCATAAAAGTGGCGTATGTCTTGCAACCGCCGGAACCAGCCGCAAGGCCGTTCGAAATCACTCGACCGCGTCGCAGGACCCCCGCACCAATAGAAATTCAGCATTCGGCTACCGCCTTGGGTTGCAACTAAATTCCACCGATAAAATTGAGATTGGACTTCCTCGAAAGCATAACCATAATAACAGCACCACAAATGACACCTTAATGGTCAGGAATATTTATTTTGATTTTTAATTCCCACTCTAGCTCGAAATCCCTTGAATTCCAGGGCTATTTTTAGAGATTTCATTTCAATGAAGAAAAATTAATAAAATTTGAAAAGCCAAGATTCTAATGACTAATTGCAATCTAGTTTAATTAAACCCGACCGTAAACATGCGGAAATGATTCGCGTATTGACGGAAGTAGGCCACTATTTTGTATTACTTACGTGAAAGCGAGTTATCGCTTCATCAAGCAGAAGACAATTAAGCAAATGAAAGCAAATAAAGATTCAATAAAGATCCGGCTGCCTTATAAGTTTTAATTAAAATCGTTAATAAGGCCGATGAGATCGAAAACGATAATTGCCTCGGCCAATTAAACCTGAATGCGAAGCAAAAATCGAAAGTATACGTAATGCACTCTTATCGTGAAAAATGCGATGAGAAAGTTCCTTTTATCTGGCTCTGATTTTTGCCATTTTATTGCGAAACTTAGCTGAAATTAAGAGTCTGTATTTTTGTGTTTTTCTGAAATTAAGTTATAATTATTATTTCTTGATGAATCTAATTTCAAGAATAATCCTTCACACTTTGTTTCACAAGGTAGCGTGCTCATTGCGGCTTGGAAGGTGTCGTTGACTTGGAAAATGAATGTCCTTGCCTTTTTTTTGCATGACCTGTTCGCCTTAGCAACAAACCAATCGCTGCCGGGTACATTGGTCTAATTCTACTACCTTGGTAAAAGGCGTTTTATTTCATCGCTGCAGTTTCCGAAATGGTCGTTTCGAAACAAAAAAATTCACAGCCGTCCTTGCGCTTTTCTCTGGTATCGGTAAAGTGATTTTAACTACAAGCGAAGTGACTCATTTTCATTTGTTTTTATTTATTTTCATTTGTTTTTATTTTTTATGATAGCGCAATTTTTTGACGTGACGGGCCTTGCCATTTTCCACAATCATTCTTTCATTCTTTCTCATTCGCTCCTTTAGCACCCTCCACTTCCTTCATCCATTCCTCCCTTTTTTTATTATTAATTTCAGTGCATTTTTAGATCGGGTTATCACGAGCCTTCCAAATCTCTCAAAGAAGCATCAAGTTTTGAGAAAAAAAAATTAGAAAAAATCAAGATGAAAAACACAGGAATTTGTATTCTACTTTCGGCTTTGGTGACCATCTCTCATCAATCGATTAATTATCATTTACCCACTTATTCAATGCCACATCACTACAAATTATATTTCACACCGCACATAATTCCGGATAACTTAACATTCAACGGAGAGTCAGAAATTGATTTGGAAATTTTAAAACCGACGAGAAATTTGACATTACATTCCTTGAATTTGAAAATACACGAGAAAAGTACAGCTCTCATTAGAGATGGAGGAAATATTGTACCAAGTGAACATGTTATCGATGAAGAAAGACAATTTTTAATACTGCATTTTTTACACGACTTACAACCAGGATATTACGCACTTCATTTTGAATACGATGGTCCACTCAATGAGTATACTACAGGATTTTTTTTGGATTTTTACCTTAATGAAAAGAATGATAAAGTGTCAGTGCTTTTTGATTGAGATTATTCAAAATTACGCATAATATGAAGTTATAAATTAATTTATAAAATTACAGATATTTTGTTTCAACATTTTTCGAAGCAACGCAAGCTCGGCAAGCTTTTCCATGTTGGGATGAGCCAATCTTCAAAGCAACTTTCGATATTTCAATCAAGAATTTTCCAAACTATACAGCATTATCCAACATGCCAGTGAAAAAAATAGTAGATGACACCAAAATTGATGGGAAGATATGGACGAATTTTGAAACGACTCCTTTGATGTCAACATACATAGTGTCCTTTGTAGTTTCTGATTTTGAAAATTTCACTAATCCCGAAGGGAATTTTTCTGTTTGGTCTAGAAAAAATGCTTTAAATTCAATGTCACTTGGATACAAATACGGCTTGAAAGCAATACCCATCTTGGAAGAATACACTAATATATCATACACGATGCCAAAATTGGATGTCGTAGCAATTCCGACTTTTGAAAATGGAGGTATGGAAAATTGGGGTCTTATTATTTTTCGGTAAGTTTATCATCAAAAATCCAATTACTGAATACACTCATCTCGCGTAACTGTGCCAGTCTCGGATCTGGTCGGCACAGTAACGGGCGCTATTTAAATCTAATTTCAACCGGATTTAAAGCGGTCGAGTGAGTAAACACTCACGACGTCGCGATGCAAACAACTTCTGATACGGCCCTGACTGTCCGAGCGAAGATCTTCAGTATGTGGCGTCAAGGGACGCTTAGGGGCAAGACAGAAGCAGCCAAGCGTGAACAACCTCGAAGCCGGTACAAGAATGGGCGGCACAGTTACATGAGATGAGTGTAGTTTTTTTTTCTTTCTGTGTTATAACCAAACCGAAATCAACAAAACGTTTCTCTGAATCGTGGGTAATAGAAAATGATTGGAAAAGAATAAAAAGTATATTGCCGAAGGGTTTTAGGTGGGAGTTACAAGGGGCCAAAAAGGAAAAGGAAAGGGTAGGGCTAGTGGGGGAATATTCACAAGAGTGAAAGAGACGCTTGAAGAAAAAGAAAATGTATAAAAGGAAAACAATTAAAATAAGAAATCATCTTGGATTTTTCTAAGTTTTGTTTTCGAAATTTGGGATTTCTTTTAAATATTTGGAAATAAATTTGAAGAAATGAAATTTGGGAGATAGGGGTTGGTATGTAGTTTATGGTAACAAAACAGGAGATGAAGTGAAATACACGTATGTAAGTAGTAGTTCGGCAGCAGTTATTGTTTATTTAATCGTAAAAATTAAAGGGTGCGGAAAGATGATGAAACTAAGTGTAGAGACGAGAGTAGAGTTAGGTCATCAACCATTACGAATATGGCTAAAAAGTAAAATGAGAAAGGAGAGGAGGAAAGCAAAGGTGGAAATAATAGAGAGAGAAGTGTGGACAGAGGAAGCAAAGGAAGAGTATATAGAAAAGACAGAAAAATTCAAAGTCGAGAAAGTAGAATTAAATAAGGTTTGGGATGAACTGACAGGAAAAGTAAGGGAAGCGAGAAGAATAAAGAAGATAAAGGCTAGGAAGGGGAAAGATAAAATTTGGACAAAAATTTGGTGGGATCGTGAATGCAAGAAAAAAGAGAAGGAAGTTAGAAAAACATATAAAGACTGGAAGAAAGGAAAAAGGGATAGGTTGAAATATGCGGGGAACAGAAAAGAATATTGGGAGTTATGGTAGGGAAAAAAGGAAAGGAAACAAAAAGAAACAAAAAAAGTAAATCTAAAGTATTAAAACGGAGGGAAAGCGTGGAAGTTTGTCAATAAAATGAGGAAGGAAAAAAACGTCTTAGTGAGAATATAAAAATGGGAGAATGAAGGGAATATCCCGAATAAATGTTTCAAGGGTCAAATGTAAGGAAAAAAATTGGTAGAAGGAGATTAATAGAAGGGGATGAAGACGAAACAGAGAATAGGGGGAGGAAAGGGAATGATAGAAAAAGAAAAGTACTTTAATAGGAATGAATGGTTAAGGGAATTAGTGAGAAAAGCACATGAAAAGGGTATAACGGTAGTACCTGAGCTGATAGAAAGACATAGGCAAGTCCTCAAGTAAGGAATAGATACTAAAATAACGGAGACGAGATATAATTAAAAATATAATTGGGTTAGAGTAGAGGGAGTAGCAAAACATTTGTAGAAAAAAGCAGACAGAGGATCTCAAAAATAAATGGTGCGTGTGAGATGTAGAAATACAGAATACAGGATAATGGGGAAGGAAGAAAAATGCATTCCATGTGAGAGAGGCAGAGCAACATTAAAGCATTGGCTAAATAATTGTGAAGAAATAGATAAAGGTAGCACGATGATATGCTCCTCGATTTAGATGGGAAAAAGTTTTAGGTGGTGGAGGAGGTTACAGAATTGCACCGACTGCACAGGATTGCATCCTGTGGGTAATAGGGTGACTGAAGGGAAAACAGAGGATGTCCGCGGGAGAGAGGGTGAGTGCTGCGAGGTAGGGAGTCGAGCCCCGCGTTGGACGCTAATTGATATGCTCCTTTCTTTTCTGCGGGGCGGTAGTATTTGGCTGTTGTAAGAGAGATGGGCGTGGGTATCTATTTCGTAGGATAGAAAGAGGGGGAACGATTGGAGAAGCGAATCTGGGAAATTATCAAAGTGAAGAGTAAGAGGCAGTGTCACTAGGGGGTTGGTGGGGAATTGGTAGACTGCGTACTGTGAGTGCCTAGGGGAATTTATCTCAGAAGACAGAAGAGGATGAGGCGATGGTGTAGACGAAGGAAATGGATCTGGGGAATCACCATAGGTAAGAGTGAGTGTCACTAGGGAGTTGGTGGGGAATTGCTAGGTCGCGTACTGCGGATGCCTAGGGGAATGTATCTTGGAAGATAGAAGAGATGTAGACGAGGGAGTTGGGTCTAGGGAATTACCAGTGGGAAGAGTGAGAGGGAGAGATAGCGTAATGTGACGTCATAGGTAAGTCGTAATCGTATCGTGTTAAGTCGTCGGTTACTCTTCGTGAGGGAGAAGAACCCACTGAGGACTCCAACCATTTCAGCGGAACGAATCAGATGGCATTCCAACCGATTCGTAAATGGAGGATAAATCAGGAAAAGGTAGTCAGTAGTTTTAATATTGACAAAAATAGGATCTGATGAATTACCAAAGGGAGGAGTGTTAATTGGTTCCCCCGAGTAATGTCGGATGTGACGTCACGAGTAACTCGTATTCGTATCGTTTAAGTCGTCTGTTAGTCTTTCGTGAGGGAAGAGGACCCACTGAGGACATGTGGCATTCCAACCGTCTCAGCGGAACGAATCAGATGGCATTCCAACCGATTCGTAAATGGAGGATAAGTCAGGAAAAGGTAGTCAGTAGTTTTAATATAGTCGAAAATAGGATCTGATGAATTACCAAAGGGAAGAGTATTAATTGGTTCCCCCGAGTAATGTCGGGTGTGACGTCACGAGTAACTCGTATTCGTATCGTTTAAGTCCTCTGTTAGTCTTTCGTGAAGGAAGAGGACCCACTGAGGACAGGTGGCATTCCAACCGTCTCAGCGGAACGAATCAGATGGCATTCCAACCGAATCGTAATGGAGGAAGAGTCGGGAAAACAAAAAAAAGGTAGGAAATGGATTCGGCGATCTTTATTCAGGATAGGGTTTTCAGATTTACAAGTTTCGTGGTGCAGCCTTTTAGTGCCCGTTATTTCTCTAAAATTGGAGGCAAACCTTTGAAGGATCTACAGTTGGCTACCAACCGTAGGGATTTTTGTTAGAGCTGGTTACCAGTTCTGAACACACTAACGATCCTGGCTGAAGCGCGCCTTTTTATTGCGAAGCTTCGAGGGAGGTGCGTGGGAGGTCTCGCAGAGGGGGCAGAAAACTGGTGGAGGGAGATGCGCGCGTTGAGTTTCGCGGGCGCTGTATTCGCGATCTTTGCCTACATCAAAGTTTTGCTACTCCGCTGATGTGAGGAGGAGAGCAAACCTGCCTTAACCTGGCAAGAATATACCAATGTGAGTAGGTGTGTCTGTACCAAGGCAAAGGAGGCGCCTCCCTTTTTCCGTGATAGGGGGTACTTCAGCTGAATCCTTACTTACTTACTTACTAACTTACCAATCATTTGAATTATGAGTGAATGAATGAATCATTTCAATTTTAAGGGAAGATTATATTTTACGAGATAACCAATCTTCGGCAGATAATATCACGAAAGCGATAGAGTACATGGTTCACGAAATTAATCATCAATGGTTTGGAAATTTAGTGACTCACGCTACATGGAACGACATTTGGTTAAGTGAAGGATTAGCCTCGTACTTGCACTATTTCCTCACTGGAAAGGTTACTATTTTATTAAATATAATTTTTACATTGAATTTTGAGAAAAAAAAACTTTTATACTAAATTTTAAACTAAATTAAAGGTGACAGACAATGCAAGAATGATGGATCTTTTCCAAATTCAAAACAACTACAAAGTATTCGACGATGACTATTTTCCGACTTTAATTCTGGCACCAACTATCAATACTACAGAAGAAATACATGATCTACTTAACGCTGTTCATGGCAAAGGTAAAAAAAACTTTTATCTACATGATTCGGGAATGAGAAATTTTTTAGAATTTTTTTGAAGATATGATTTCAAATACTTTAAACTCAAATGTATGAGAGAAATTTAAATAATTTTCAGCTGCAACAATAATGCAAATGTTAAGTGACTTGCTATCTGAAGAAGTTTTCCATGCTGCAATTAGAAAACTTTTGCAAAAATAGTGAGTTTTAATATTTAATAGATATTTATTTTAAAATTGAGTATGTAGATTGTAGAAAAATTGAAAGACGATAATTTATACAAAATCTTTCTCCTAGTCAATTTAAGACGATAACAACTGATGATTTTTGGAAAACTATGCAAGAAGCTATATACGAATCAAAACTACCTCAACGTTTCGATATAAAAAGAGTAATGGATAATTATATACATAAATCAGGTTATCCTATTGTGAATGTAATCAGAGATTATGAGACTGGAGTGGTAAAATTATCACAAAAATGTGTTGTGTGTAAAAACAAATTTGTGGATGATCCAGATAAAGATAAAACAAAGTGGTGGATTCCGATAAACTTCGTAACAAATTCGTCCCTAAATTTTACTTCGACTTTGCCTACTCACTGGATGAATCCAGAAGAAAAGGAATTAATTATTGAAGGTGTTGATCCTGACGATTGGATTATCGTCAATATCCAAAGAAGTGGTATTTCTTCACTCTTCTTTATTTTAGCTCTATTTCACAAAGTTACTTCATTATTCTTTTTTAGGAGTCATTTTTTAGCTTTTCCACAGATTTCTTTGTTTTTGTGAAAAAATACTGCTATAAATTTTCTTTCATTATTAAAAAAATTACTTAGAGGTGCCGCTAAGCTGTTTAAGGTCTGAAAATGAATTTTCTTAGTTTTCTAAAAAAAAAAAAATACAAATTGTAGGCTAAAACAATCTTTGACCCCTAGAAAGTATTTCTTGTATATTGAGAAATATGCCCTAAATTTGATGAAAGAAACAATTTTTTTTAAAGATATTATCGGGCTGAAGGTATGAAAATTTGTAATTTCATTACAATTAATGGTCCGAAGTGTCCCTTAAACATTTTTGTGGAATAATACGCACAGGATTAATTCTGAAATATGAAGAACATATTCTCCATAAGGAATAAATACAAAACATTTACACTTGGTAATAGAAAAAAATCTTGAATTCCGAAATACACATTTTTCATAGTTCGAAGATTCAGATAGTAATTTAAAATGTTTCTTAACGAATTCAGGATAAATTCACGAGAAGTCAGGATGAATTCATAGGAATTCAAATTGAATTCAAAACAATCCAAGTTACATTCAATGATCCAATGAATTAAATAAAATTCAAGAATTTCGAAGATAGATGAATTCAAGTATATTCAAAAGCATTCAAGTTGAAGAAAATGAGGAGAATACCAAAGAACTCAAATTTTATTATTATTTAGAAGAATTCAAGTGAATTATACGAAATTCATACGAATCCAAGATGACTTTAAAGAATTCCAGGTGGATTAAAAAAATTTTTAAGAAATTCGAAAGAATTCAAGAAAATTCAGAAATAGCTATAGACTTGAATTAAATAGATTGGATGAAATTCATACGAATCCAAGATGAATTTATAGGAATTCAGAGCGATTTCAGAATAATTCAAGTGAATGCTACAAAATTTATCAAGTTTGAGAAATTAAGTTCAAAATAAATTTAATTTCAAATTCTTTTTTAACGCCCAACATTCGGATCTAAGTTGAATTTAATTTAATTTAAGTTAATTTAATTTAGTTTAATAATAATATATCAGACCATCATTTGTAATGAAATTGCAAATTTTCGCATTCTAAGCCCGCTAATATCTACAAAAATGTTTTTTTTTTCATAAAATTGAGCGCTTATTCCTTAATAATAAAAAAATAGTTACTAAGGTTGTGAGACTTTTTTAGCCTCAAATTTGTATTTTTTTAATTAAAAATTAGGAAAATAAATTTTCAGGCTTAAAACGGCCTAGCGAAGCCTCTAAAAAAATTTTTAAAAAGAAAAGTAAATTTATAGCAGTATTTTTTCACCAAAATAAAGCAATCTAGGAAGTAGCGCTTGCAAAATTCAAAAATTCAATTTTTTGGGCACCCTATTGTATATATATATATATATATATATATATATATATGTTCTTTTCATTTTATTGTTTTTCCACCTTTCGTTATCGTTACTTTCTAAGTTATTTTCGAAATATGGTTCGCAAGTCTTTTTTACGACAATAAATCAATTTCAATTGCTCTTCCAACTGATTTTTCATTTTCACTATTCAAATTGTGGCGGCAAATAGCCATAGAGAGCCAAG
>JAUMHM010000001.1:13767106-13806715 GCA_032362435.1 Melikaiella ostensackeni | reverse complement strand
AACATTTTTGAAAAATAATAGAAATTTTTGTTCAATTAGTGTTGTGGTGAAGTGTTTGCCGAACTTTGGATTACAAATTTTGGATTTTATACGCGGGAAGTTATACAGAAAATTATTTTATCTTTTTTTATTTTCTGAGATATGAATTACTTAGTAGTGAAAAAAATTTTCCAATGAATCGAAAAATAAAAGCTGAGGGATCATCCACAAATTAAGAACCTTAATCAAATTAGTCTTAGAAGAGAAAATTTTGAGATTTTTAAAATAATATTTTTAAAGTATTAAAAATGAACTTCAAAGTTCATTTCAACTATCATTCTTTAGCCTTGGTAGGATATGCATGAAACGAGCTACTCTAAAAAAACTTTTTTGACTAAAAATAAGTTTACGCATAATTTTTTGCACTACAACTTTTTCTCTAGCGTCATTAATTTTTGCTGCTTAGTAACATGTTTCGCAAACGAGGTCGAAATTTATTTTTATCAGTCTCTTCATTTTTGCCAACGAATTTTGACGCACTTATGAATTTTTTCTGCTTCCAGACGAAATACGCACTACGAAAGTGTGATGCCCTCTACAGGCAATATTTCAAACTATATTTAGGCCGGGCGCGAGATTCAAATACTTCACCATAACGATTCTAGGGATAAAAAGCTAGCGTGTCCCAAAATAGCCCCTGGTGACCCAGAATAGCCCTGGTTAACGGTGTTTAAAATCCTTTTTAAGTAATAATTTGTGGAAAGGATATTTCCGCTGGGTAATATTTGAATGTCAGCTCTTGTTTGTGGTAGGACGCTACGCTTCGTTTCTTGTGCAAGGCTTATCTAATTTATGTTTAGCAGTGTGTCACTTTGTAGAGAGTGCACTACTAATGCTCCAGTGATACTAAATACGGCTATATATCGAGCTTTCGGAATATTACACCATTAATCTTACATACGGATGTTAATCTGTACGAATGGTGAACGTCCATTACCCATACGTGACATCAGTGGAGAAGCGTCAGACTATCTGCAAACGTAATATCTCGAGCTACATTTGTAATCCGATTTACTTCAATTAGAACTCGAGCAAATTCATGTTTTTTTCTTCTCATGAAATGTATTTTGCTTTCAACTTTATTTATATTCACATCCACGTTTTATTTTTTTAAATTTATTTTCACCATTTACAAATAAATAAATCCCTTTTTATTCTATTAACACTATGATCCTCATCAAAATAAAACCTTTTTTTAAAACTAGTGCTCAAGTCTGAATTTGATCACAGAGCGAAAAAAGCAATGAACAACAAAAGCAATTTTTGCCTCTGGCTCGAAGGTCGGTGAGATTTTTTTGCGGGCGCCACTTCCGGGTTCTATGGTCGTAGAAGGTGACCGAAGCTTACTGGTCTTTTTTTTTGTGATCCAATTAGTCGGATAAAACGTCCCTGTTTCTCATACTGATCGAGCGTGAAGACGTCCTTGATACATAATGCGATCTTGCTCATTAAAAATAATAAAAAAATTATTCGGTGCAAACTTATTCATGAGCACTACAAATTATGGGATTCAGTGTACTCAGAAAATTGTATTCAGCATCAGATTGATTGCTCACCTTTGCCTTTTTTTGGTTTGTCGTTTTTTTCATGGGAAAAAAGTCGATTGAAAAAGGTGGAATTTTAGTTAGTATTATTACAATAGAAGCTATTGGGTACTATGATTACAGCCAGATGATCACGTGTTGTAACAAAAAAATATTGATTGTGATCAAGTCTATATGCTATTCAGTTGGAGAGAATCTAGATATAGATCTAGATATAGATCTAGATGTAGAAAAGCTTTAGATAGACTTTTGAGCCAAATTCACGATGAATTTTGAACTGAAAAGTTGAAAAGAATGTACTGTTTGAGTCGAACGTGGTTCACACCGACTGCAGTGAGACACTTCTGTCAAAGGCGCATCACGTGCCGGTTACACGGCTCACTGAACATGAACACAGAGAACAAAGAGTCACCAGGAGCAGCTCCAAGTTCCTCGCTGAAGGCTCCAATTATTGTGAGAGATGTCTCCAGCTAAAGCTGGAGGCATGAGAATAAGGAAACAAAGAGGAATCGCCGAAAGACTGAGACGATCTCGCTCTGGCTGAAAAGTAAACTGAAATGTGCCCTAGGGCGGAAATTCCTGTAATTAGCTTATCGTAGGTTATGCAGTTGCTTGACAATAACGCGGAAGAAGCGAGGTTATGCATACAATGTCACGTAACCTAGGTGGCACAAGGATTTTTCTTTGTTGGTAGATGATACTGATGAGGCAAGTTCTGAAAGAAGGGGTAAAGCAAATATAGAATGTGAAATAATGAGCTATTGGGCCAAAATATACCTTCTAGTAAAAAGTACACTACTGTCAGAAATTATCAACAAGGCTTGTCAGAGTGACACTAAGAAACCAATGACGTCTTTGAAACACGGTAACTCGGTCGGAAACATAGCTAGACATTTTTTTTCGAAAAACGGTTAGAAAATATATGAAATTTCACGTCGAATGACCCCTAGTAGAGATATTTCCGATTTTTTGAAACGGACATATCACGTAGTCCTGACGTAGGAAAGTTATAGCAAAAATTTGAAACTTATAGGACGCAATCAATTTTTCGCAAACTTCTCATGTATTATATCCTCTTCAAAGAGTCAGAAATGTCTCTACTAGGGGTCATTTGATGTGAAATTTTATAAGCTTTCTAACCATTTTTTTAAAAATGTCTACCTTCATTTCCGACCCAGGTATCGTATTTCAAAGTCATCAGTGATTTTTAGTACCGCTCGCTCGGGTAAAGAAGTACTTCTCTTCTCTACCAAAAAATAAGTATCCCTGGGAAAAGAGCCTCTGGGTAAAACAAACTTTAGCTGATTATCAGAAATCGGAATATAGCTAATAATTTTCTTGAATCCCGACACGTAAAGGTACTTGTTTTGCGATGAAAACGAAACTGATATCTTTAGCTGGATCTCGTGATCAGGGTTCGAAGGTCAGCCTCGCGTGGAATTGCTTTATTTAATAAGCGGCGAAGGAAGGACGTTAATAAAGCGGCCGGAGATAAATAATACGAAAAGGCGAGGCTGTCGAACCTTCGTCGTGCATTTTCAGCCACGAGTTTCCAGTCGTGATACATGGTTTCTCAGGAGCTGTTCCATTTTCACCTTTTAAAAAATCCCATCCCTTAAAAATATTTTCCTCCAATAAGAGACCTCAGAGATGAAAAATGAAGAGCCTCACAAGAAGCGATACATCCAACAAAAGAGTATCCACAACATATCTTAAATTCAGTACTCACTACTAGGAATGAATAACCCTTAAATTAAATTTGAAGGCAATTTCTCACACGGTGAAATTTCTGGGAAAATTGCGATAATAAATTTCACTTTTTTGTTCCTTCAGCATATATTTGCAAGGAGCACACGTGGCGTAAGAACGATGCAGTACGCACATGGATCCGTTACATGTTCCAGTGAACGGGCACGTAATTCTCACTGATTTTGCAATAGCTGTGCGAACAAGCCGGTTTTCGAATTGAGCTGCTTATTAAAGCTGCTGGTAAGACTTGAAACCAATAATAATAATTGATAAGGCGAACCTGTATATCGAGGTGCAAGTCAGTTACGCTATATCAAAAAGAAAAATATCCAGGAAAGTTTCTACTGATTTACATGCAACGACCGCATCAGTTCCGTGTTCCTTGCGGTTAGACTGTCGACTTTGCACGATACATTGCGGATTTCTTGGCGAGACCGTCTCACAGGATACGACTTTCTTCACCTCTTTATCGCTCCCACACTTCCTGTAATGACTAAACCTTTTTGTGGATCACGCTCGTAATTATGGAAACTCTTACACGTACTTGCCAGAGACTGCATTAAATTAATCCAATTTCCACATTTGGATGATTCTTTTTTAAACAACGTAATTTTTGATACGGAGTCGCTTTTATACCTAGAATTTCGACCTAGAAGTACTTTCAGGCATTTCTGCCTCAGAAGGTTTTTCTGCCGCGAAGGTGACTGATACGTCAAATTACAGATGTTATGTTTCTTCATCAGGACGGCAGATTTCTGGCTCACATGTACGTTTCTGGCTTAAAATTACATTTCTGACTATTAGAAGCACATTTAGTTAGAAATAAGTACATTTCTCACTCGGAAGTACATTCCTGACTAAGAAGTACATTTCTGGCTCAGACGTACATTTCTAGCTCAAAAGGATATTTCTTTCTCTGGAGGACATTTTTGGTACAGAGTTACATTTCTGGTTCAGAAGTACATTTTTCACTTGGAAGTTCATTTATGACTTAGAAGTACACTGAGAAGCAGATTTTTGGACCAACTGTAGGTTTATGGATCATAATAACAATTCTGATAATTAGAAGCACATTTCTGACTTGAAAGTACATTTTTGACTAAAAAGTACATTTTTGACTTATTAGTACACTGAGAAGTACATTTCTAACTCAGGCGTATAATTTTGGCTCAGAAAGACATTTCTGTCGTCCTGATGAAGAAACATAACATCTGCAATTTGCCTTACGGCCTGTTTATCTCTACGCCGCGCCGCAAAGGTGACTGTTACGTCAAATTGCAGATGTTATGTTTCTTCACCAGAACGGCAGATTTTTGGCTCAGAATTACATTTCTGGCTCAGAAGGACATTTCTGACTCAGGAGCACATTTCTGATCCAGGATGCATTTCTTATTTAGGAGTACTTTTCTGATACAGAAGTACTTTCCTACTTATCTCCTTCTCACCCAGACGCACTTTCTGATCCAGAAGTACATATCCTATCCAGAAGTGCTTTTCCGGTCCAAAAATACTTTTCTGACCCAGAAGTACTAGTTAAAACGTTTAATTTACCGGGCGTAAAATCTCTCTCTTGTTTTAATTATTTATGTGATTTTGAACGTTACTCTTTTGGCAAAAGTGACTCATGCGAATCTCGTTTGGCTCAAACAGTACATTATTTTTGCGCAGGCGCATTTCGAGCCACATGCTCCACCTGACCACGGTTTCTGTGTACGACCCCATAGATTACATGGGACTCACTCAAACGAAGAGAATTTCTCGTATGTGCAGATTACATGCATGTATTGGAGGGACGGCTCTCACTTTCACGGAGTCACCGTGACCGAGATAAACATGGTGGCAAGTTACCCACACGGAGTGACCACTACCTCAATGCACCATATATGGTTTGTGTGTGCACAACGGTAAGTTGCGAACTTGTATGGCTTCAACCTGTCTTTAATAATGCTTACCATCTACTCATTTTGGCTTTTATGCACACTTAAATAATACTATTTATTTAAAAAGATGTTATTCATTTATTTCCTGGCAGACAGCCTAGCAGTTGACCGAATTCCAACAAAGCGGATTTCTCATGAGTTGATACAAAGTGGATAATATTGTTTAAATTTGGAAACTTTTCTAGAATAGACTAGTTAAAAATGGTGCATTTTTTATCTGAATGATTTAAAAACTCTTAGATTTTCTTTAAATATAATTCGATTAGATTTTCATTTGAAGAAAGTGCCAACACGATGATGCAATATCACTTAAAACACCTGAGAATGATTCAGCTGTATATAATGTTTCAGAAAATATAAAGTACAGATTGCCGACTGGACCGCAGAAAGGACATTTTCCAAGAAATTATCTCTGTTGGATGGAAACCGCCGCCTTTATGGTGGTTTAGACTAAAATGGAGGCATATCAAGACAAATTATCCAGGAAGTCGTTTCAGTGGTGAAAAGTCGACACGATTCTTGAAATAAGACTCTTATTAAGGGAAAGAAACTCAGAGGCGAAAAAGGAGAAGTTGAAGAAAAAAGCAAAGAATAGAAAAAGCAAAAAAAATTCTTGTGGACAAAATTATTATCTTAGACAATAATAGTCACTTCCTTACCCACTGGAGCAATATCATGCAACTAATTAGAGCAGAAATTAATTAATCATATTGTGCAAGAAAATCCTTTTACTTATCACATGAAACCGGTTGATTATTCATTAGCCTAAGAGACTCCTTCTTTCATAGTGAATGAAAACTGATATATTTAATCGTAAGAATGTCCGTTAGTGCTCGTTTCCTTACAGAAGTAGTGAGAAAAATCCATTAGCGCTTGAATAATTAATACTGACGTGAAAGCGTGTTTTTCGTTTCTCACCCAGTAACTGATGAAGGTGCTTAAACTTAAATCATGTCGAAAGTTTAAGACCCGGTTCGGTGGCTAATTATGTAAGCCATAGCGGTTGTTCCATTCAAATATTATTGAATCAGATCCCACTGAGCTGAACCACTTCTCACGGGATCCTTTCTGATGAGAGAGCAGACGACTTGATGAATATCAAAGTCAGCCCTCACTTTCGAATCAACGGTTGGCTAGGTTAGGTCAGTCGAAGGGGCTTCTGATCATTGACAAACAATGGGAATCAATTCCAAATCAGTATGATGGACTCTGCTTGATTTGATTCAGAGGTCTTGTCATTATCTTATTATTCTTTATTAAATTCCTCAGAAGCATTACCCAATGCGCCTTGCATCTTTTGGAGCTGGGCTGTGCGAATAAAATGCCGTAAGTCAATGTCCGTTGCGTAACGAGACGAGTCTGGTCGGTGCTCTCACAACCCGATCTGATAATGATACTTGAGCAAGAGAACCTCTTCGGTACTGTTTCGGAATCCGGTCAGATCTTTCCTCAATGATTGTTGCATTTTAATCGTTGTTTTATTGAAGAACTGGTATTTTTAGAACCGGACGTACTCTTACCGCACAGGTGCCTTTTGTTCCGGAAGTACTTTTGGCCCAAACGTACTATTTATCCGGATGCACGTTTTTGACTCAGGAGCACTTTTCTGACTAAGGAGTACTTTTTGACCTAGAAGGACAATCACAAATTTGTTTCTAAACTTTCAATCTGAAAAGCATATTATAAATAAGATGACCGAGAGGTGAAAATGAAGCAGTTGTTCCTCAGAAGTTTGAAAAGGGAAAAGTTGCACGGTGAATGAATCAGGCCTAGAGAATAGGGGGCTAGAGAAATAGTTCCGCGGATCTCTAGATTCCATATAGGGTCCGAGTCGGGTCCACGCAACCGGCGTTCCCTGTATGGCGAATCTCAAGAATCCACTTTCGATTTCTACCGGCAGCCTCTCTATAAAACCGGCGACCATAAGCGAGGATCGTGTTTACAACGCGCACAGATGCGCGAGCGCATAATCAAAGGGCTGCGGAACGACCCGACGAGCGACTATAATGAGTACCCACCTATGTAGCAATGTGCAAATTCCCCACGAAAAATAGCGAGAAACATTCTCGTTAATATTCCTGGGAACGCTCCTGCAGCCAAGAATTTCTCGGGAATGAAAGGATACTCGTAAAATTTCTCATTTTGTACTAACCGAGAAATTTCGTCCTCCACAAATAATAAATTCTCTTCCTAATTATACTTCCACTCTTGCCTTTCATCGACTCTGCGTTCTTGTAATCTCTTCTTACAAAGTAGACTTTCAACGATATCGTATTTCTTTCCTTATCCGAAGGAGAAGATCAGGCTATTAAGGCTGTTTGACTTCATTATCGGTCTGTAAGGAGCGAAGTGGGAAAATTATCAGACAGAGGAAGCTGCAGGATCTGCACAATTCTTAGAGGAAGCCCCATCCTGGCTCTGGCCCTTCCACTCGACACAACTTTCTTCCAATCCGAATGTATCATTAGAGAAGGACAACATAGCGAATCTACCACGCCTAGAAACGTCACCTTCTGATGAAAGAGTGATAATCACAAGTGACTCCCCTAGAATGACTTATGCACTATTGGCATTCATCTTGCATCGTAATTCGATTTAAACCCCCCGAAGAATGAAATCTCCGCTTGTCAGAAGAGACCACTCTGAACAATGATCAGAAATTCCTCAGCGTTCAGTTATAGCATTCACGAATTGCAAGCATTTCAAATAAGAATTCCAATTATCCACTCCGGACCTCTCTACTACCCATTGTCTATCTCCAATTAGAATGATTCACTCTGTACAATCACCCCTACAACCTTCTTTACGAGTGTGAAAAGGCTGCAAAACGAATTGAGCATCAGGTCTGGCTCTTATTATACGAATGAAACTGAAAGTGAGGCTCTCAGGGTATGTTCGATGGGTGTGTGTTTCTCTTCGAATGTTTGTGTTTACGTATGTGTTTACGAGTGTGGAAGTTGGCACTAGTATTCACGAGTGGTCGCGCACTCGTGTACCATGGTGTACTCTCGTGTACTCTCGTGCCTTGGCGGGCAGGACGGTGGCGCCTTGGGCGATTGTGGACGGCACAGGTGTCTGTCTACATTATGCCTCGTGCCTAGTGACGTCGCAGTGGATGCCGAGCGACATTGTAATTTGTAAATTGCAGGCCTGCTATGACGTTTCATATTCTAACAATCTCACGAGTTCTTTAAAACGTTCAAAGATTAAATTAAGAAATAATCAATACTTTGCAGTCTGTACTTCATAGCAAAGAGAGAAACTTTTTGTTATTCAGTGTGTACCACACTATCGATTCTACCCCATGCTGAGAATCTGAATGATATTTCCAGGTAGTTTGGCACTAAAGAAGTCAACGATCTCTCATGGTTTCATAATATACAGGAATTCAACGAGAAACGCTAGGGTCCATATTTATCAGCGGATACCGTTCGGTGTCTGTATTGGCAGATCGTGCAGTTCGATTCGTTCGTACGAGCCGTGAAATTCGATAAGTATCGATAGCAGAGCCGTCGATTGTGTGGTATTGTTCCGTACGGTGTAAACGGTAAACCGAGTCGACCTTTATTTTATTTCACTATATAGACACCTTGCGCTCACCGGCCGTTCTTTCCTTCCTTCGTGGCACCTTCTTTGCTATCCGACTGCGCGATTGTTTGCCTTTCGCAACCATCGCTCCTGGGAGTTATTCAGTATACTTCCAATATGGAGAACTTGATGGCGCAATAATCTTATTCAAGTGGTCCTCAACATCTCTCATATGTCCTTTCAAGGAAAACGAGAAAAGGGAAACAGGTACACACTAGATAATTAAGTGTGACCCTTCATTGGGTAAGACTACTAAGAACCAGCGATATTAGATGTTTTTTTTTCATGCGACATTTTTATGAAGACTCATTTATTCACGCTGCTAATCGATTGGCTTTAATCTTCAATTCGACTCTTGAGAGCTACTATATATCTCGCGATAATAATCTGAGAAAGCAGAGACAACCGGACAAATAACAATGAACTATTGTCCAGCATTTTGTGCAATCTTATTCAATCTCATCGACCTTAATCCTTTCGAGTTGATGCAACTTCATATTAAAGATGTTTGCAAGGACTTTTTGAAGAAACAGAAAATTCTGAATAATGAGACAAGATCGTGAGAGATAATAAAATTTTCAAACTTGGTGAATTGATTCGTTCTCGAGAGTCGATTATGCGACCTTGCAAAGTAGGTTTTACTTTTAATTTGCTTACTTTTACTTCATTTAGGTTATCACTGATTCTTTAATCAGTGGATTATACAAATATACACCATGGTTACCTCCAGTGTAGAGTATACAAAGGACTTAGGACCGTGTCCTGAAGTCGATTCGACCTTTCGAGTTTAGCATTCAGAAACAAGCTCTTAGGGTATCGTGACCATCGTGACTTTAGGAAGAATTTCAGATGAGCCTTTTTACAGAGTGCGATCTAAAGATTCTGCCAGTCACTCTTTTTTCGGTTGGTGGCAAATGAATCCGAAAGAGAAAGAGGTTTCATTTGGCTTTATTGAATTACCTTCTCATATAGGATGACATGCTACAAAGTGATTAATCTTGAATATAAATCCAGTTTTCTTTCAAACTATTATTGTAAAATTGATGGGATGAATTTGAGGACGCAAGTTCGCTGAACGTTTAATATTGTTTTTCACTCCGCGAGGAATTTTGCTAAATCAAGATAGAATAAAGTGGCCACACCCGTCTCCCGGAGATTAAAGCAGCTTTTGCAACGGCCTTGCCTCGAGACAGTTTTAATGCCTCGTCATCGAGTCGAGACCATGCCGTGGGTATAATATAAAAGACAGGGAGAATAATGACGGATCTTGATTCAGTTCGTTGCAAGAATCCAGCTCACCGTATGTACACCTTATCGTCGAGTATAGCAAGTCTGGTCTATCGAAGGTCTCGCGAGTAAGAGGCTTATACTAGTGTAATATAGCTGGATCAATATGTTATTGAAGCATAATGTAAGCTACTGGTATTATGTCACTAGCAAGACTTGTTCATCTGGACCACCCGTGTGATACAAGGGTAACGTCAAGAAGCTAATTATGAGTTTGCACTTGTTGTAATAATTATTGTATGAAGGAAGACTAACCGTTTGTCACTACTGACATGACATTCTCCTCGAGCGTTGCCTGCATTAGCGGCGTGTCTTGTTCTCGTGAAGACGTTAATTATTGGGACTACTTTGTACAAGGCACTCTTGGTTGTTCGAAATTAAAAATTTAAATTATATAAATGACGTAGTTGAGAAGCTTTTCCACTCAAAGCATCATATTTCAAGGACACTCCTCTCAGTTTTCTATAAAGGTTTTGCCTTTTTGTATGAAAAATGAGAAATCTAGAGAAGAAGGTAGCAGACTGCGTTGACAGAAAGCTAATTACGGCGTAATAATGATCTTACGATGCTCTGGCCAAGTTTATGTAGAGAGTCATCGTTCCAGTGAGCCTTATACGATCCTCAATCGGATCCACTTTCGCAATGAATTTTTCTCGCGATCGATCGCCATGTATCCATGTATCTGCAAGCCTTAATCGACAGACAGGTACATTCGTCTATGTAAATGTTCGATGGCGACGCGCGTACAAGGCGAAAAAGAATCGCTACGTAACACACTTTCCAAGTAGGGTATAAACGATCAGGCTCAAAGCCACTTGCATGATGCCGCGGCTAACCTTTTCTAGAGATTGCAGATCGCAGAGAATCGTTGCAAGCTCAGGAGGTCATAGGAGTATCTCAAGGCGTTGATCGGGTAGTTTCAGAGGGTGGGGGGTGGGCATTTAGGGAAATTCTCTCAAAACTGCAGCAAGATACATGTTTGGAAGTTCTTGAGCGTCGCAAGTGAGAGGCAATCTATGGAAATTGGAAAGTCTGCTTCTTTTGTATCCAACTCGGTGACTAGGATAGCGCAGAAACGATTTCGTGCAGGAATATATAAAGCGCCTACACTTCACACCTACACCTAAACCTACACGATATCTCGAGAGCACGTTTCAAGGGAAAGTGGGCAAACTTCGACGGGTAACACGCGAGGACAAATTCGATCAGGCAGATCTCGTTCGATCTACACGTGGAAGCGAATGTCGAACTTGCACGGAATTTGCAACAATTATAGACCGTTTCACTCTTCATCTAATTCCTCAAGACATGTGACTCGAATCTCGAGGCGGAGTGCCTTTCTCTATTCAAAATATCTTTCCCTATAGGGAGATACTATAGTAGCTTTATTTCGACTTCTCGAGGAATGTGAATGTTGAATTAATTTAAATTCAAAGATCAGGATTTAAATAACTTGGTAGCGATTTGGCAAGGCACAAATGCGAAAGATCGGAGGATGGTTTAATGAAATTTAAACGTTCACCTCGTCTTGTAATCATTGACTCGTCTATAATCGCTAAGCAAATCTTAGACTAGAATTCTGAGCGACAAATCAAACGAGCTGTATTATGCGATCGCAAGAAAGGCTTTAACGATCGCGCGGCATAGAACATGAGGCGCAGGCACCATAAGCTGCAAGATATCAATAAATAACCTATCTGGAAATATTATCTAAACGGTTTTATGCCCCACGGAGCGGGAACGCGATCCAGTTCTGAGGTATAGTCGCATCTACATCTCAACCTAACACAACCTATCGTGTACCGACCTAGCCCTCTGGAATGGAGGTGTGAATGGTCCGCCTACCATAAAGCAAAGTGCATCTAACTTTGCGAGAATGCGAGTGCTTGAGACTTCTTGGCCTCCCCCTCGTCCTTCGTACTGTGCTATGATCGCAAGAATCTTTTATGGTCGGATTTGAGTCTTATTTTTTGGGATTTAGATCATTCTTTTTATGGTTTGGTACTTCCTTCATCCGGAAGAGACCTAATCAGACGGAGACGATAGAGCCAGCGGCAAAAAGTTGCTCATTCGACATCTGAACTTAGGGATTCTTGCCTCGAACGTTTCTCGAGCAATCGCGCTAACGGATCGTGCGACCTCTTGTTTGCCGGCAGGGGAAAAAATGGAAAATTGGACGAGCGTGCGAGGGTGGTAGGCTGCTCGGCGCGATCGTTTCCGTAGTGCATGTAAACAGCTTTAACGGTAGCGATCTGGAAAGTCAATATCGGTTAACTCAATCCGGTATCCGAGTCGTCGTACAGAGCCACAAACACGCCCAAGCCAAGTGAGCTAATAAATTCTAATGCCCCACCGGAGCAATAGATCAGCGCGGTAGAGCAAATGCCATTAGTGTAAAGTGAACTTTCGATGGATTGGAGAGCTCATAGTATAAAATATAAATAGATGTACTGTGTATAGGTCAGCTTGTGAGTGCAATGCACTGGAGGTGTGGGCTCTGCATGCCAAGGATCTTCCACAGACAGATCATCATCTATAAGCTACTTTATTTTGGGTCTTGTATTTTTGGGCAGCATTTTTTGGCACACGCGATGTCTTCCCAACCTCATTCCCTCAAAATGCAGCTGTCAAATATTTTTTACGGACTCGCGCGAGGTAAATCACTTACGAATCGACTTATTTATTGCTTCTCTGATTTAAAAACATAAATCGGCCGAAGATAGTAGGTTTTTGTAGAGGCGAAATGCAACCGATAGAAATAAATCATTTCCGTGGGTGTAAAGTCAGGCAGGAAAGTCAGCGGGAAGTAAACGGATTTCGCGAAAGTTTCTCGACTTGTAAGTAATTCCCCATCGCGGATAAAGGATAATGGTGTGTTTTACGAGCATTTATTATTAATTACCAACCGGGAGTTAATGGGTTTTTTGCGATCTCCTTTTACTCACCGGACGTTGTGAAAGCACCCTCACCACCTCGCGAGGTATCCGAGCGTGTATCTTTGCACCTGGGCGTGGATCGACCGAGATATTATTGCCACTTTTGTCCATGTGTGCGTTTACATTGTCGGAATGAATTTGTGCTAAAATTTAAATGCCACTTGACCAATTCGTTGCGCGATATAAACCACCTGTTATTTCGAACGCAGTTGTGCAATCAGATAATAGTGAACCGTGAGACTCCGCGAGCTTACCAATGCTTTTGTACTTATTGTTTGCACATTTGGCTGATTTTCAAGTCGTTGTATTGAAATGTACAACGCTTATGCGATCTTATCTCAGGAAATTCTTTTATTTGTAATTGTTATGAGGAAATTCTTAGAAATTGACAAATTTAAAGTCGAGAAGCAAAAATGACGAACTTTGGACAAGTGAAGATGCAACTTCCATTCAAAGTATTTAAACAAAAATAAATAAAAACCGAAGTAATAAAGGCAGAAGGAAAAGAATTGGAATTGGTTTAAAAAATATATATATAAAAGAATAGGAATGGCTTGAGTTTCTTCAAAAAAGTATTCGGAATCGCGAGAATCAGGCGAGCGTGTCGCGAAGTCATTTTTCCACGTTTTGTAACACAGGAAGCTCTTCTTCAGCGATATAAAAGTTCCGTTACAAAATTCCATTTAAGGTCTTTCGTACCTAGACTGCATATTCAATGAGCAAGCCATGCGACAACATGCGGTGGCGGGGTCAAATGTCAATAAAAAAGCGGGTTCCTTTTTTTCCACGGGATGAATACTTTAAAAACATTTAAAGCGGCGTACAGAGGAACTACAGTAAAAATGTTGGTTCGAATTTAAATTAAACTGAGATAACAAAATAAATATACTAATGTGGACAAGGAAACTAATTAATTTGTCGAAAAATGCCCCGATTATGCATTTGTTTATCAATTTTACTTATAATCATCGCAAAATATATTGGCGAATATTGTCTAGTGTTGAAATTAGGCTAGGCTGGTCTATTAAAAACACCTAATAACTTCGAAAAAAAAACAATTATTTGGCGAAAAATCCCTACATTAGGCATTTGTTTATAATATTGACAATAATTATTCTTCTACAAACTTCTTCCATCATAATAGTATCTTGACAAAAATTACTTGCAATCAATAACGAAAACGTCAAAATATCAAAATTTGTTATAAATCCACTTTTAACAAATAAATTGTTAATACAAGATTTTCTTGTTTATTGTATGGTGGCAAATTATCTTCATCTAATGTCGCGCTATGAAATTTAGGCAATTTCAAATACTTTTTCCTTACTTAAAAGAGCTCAAAGTTTGAATTAGAATGTGGTTTTTTTAGGAACATTTGTTTATTGAAAAAACAATCAAAAACCTTTTTGAAAAAAGGAGCTCAAGAATTCTTTTTAAATATGAATTCGCTTTCTTTACGAAAAAAAGCAATCGAGATCGGTTAAGAATTGTAGACTTTTAGTTGAATCGAAAAGTTCTCCTTTTTCCCACTGTGTGTGGGTTCCCGAACCACCTATTCTTTTTCTCCGATCATAGATAGAGATGACGCAGTACTTGTCGGAGAATAGTACCAGTCACGATTAGTATTCGCAGTTCTATTCATTTCATGCAAATGGTTTTCACATCTTACGGACGTACTCTTTGCTTCTACGTATTAGAAATGTGCAAAATTGAAAGAAAAGCTGACAGGCTTTTGAGTTTTTGGGCTAAGTTGGATGTTTGGACCGGAGTGGGGGACGATTATATAACTATTTCATTTTCGTTTCCACATCAACTTTTCCGAAGTTCACGTTGGCTTTTTTTTCTTCTGTCACAATTGAATTTTAAAAAAAGACAACCGACGTGTATTTTGACAAAGTGGAAGTGGAAGTGAAAGAGTTACATTATCGCCCCCCTGGTTGTGAACCCGAAATTCGATCCGACCAAAAGTCATTTTGCACCTTTATTACGAATCTTCCCATTATCTCGGGCTGTTTCGAGTTCGAATAAATGAAAAAAAATCAAAAATATTTTGAAAAAATTAATGATTAGAAAAAGACTCACCTGATTGATGTCGCTTCCAAGATCACGGGCACTTCTTGCACTTCGAAGCTGGTCTCCTCGGTACTCCCTGTATCTTGTCGTCACTTCATCATCGGTATGAGCTCCACTATAACTGCTCCTGAAGTTTTTCTTATTCTTCTCCTCCTTAGCCTTCTTTTCCTTTTTGCTAAACAACTGCTTCACCTTGCTCATGGTCCCACTCTTTTTCGCCGCCTTTTTCTCGTATTTCTTATCAGCACCTGATGGTGGTTTCGAGGTCACTGTGGTTTTCGTCTCAATAACATACTTATCGTACTTCCGCTTTTCTGAAGGAGTCAAATTCATGTTTCTATCAGTGTGCCTCCGCTCATGCTTAATAAACTGCAAGGTCGCGAATCCCTCATCCTCCGACTCAAGAGGTTCACGCCTGTCCGCTTCCTGAGAATCTCTCCGATAATCATTCTCAATTCCCGAATCTGCAAGGCGATCCTTCCGATCTGGATCATTAAGTCGTGTCTCCCGATGCCGCCGTTCTACATGTCCTCTTGTCTCATGACGCATGTGCCGCAATTTGCTTTCGTGATGAACCCTTGGAGGTCGCGAGGGCGGTTCATCGAATGTCTCTAGCCTCCCGTTAGAGGTCTTTCCACGTAGACTGTCTCTGGCATCTGAATCATCAAGATAATCCAATCGGTTGCGTGACCTTCGAAGTGGCTTTTTCGGATCGTCCTCAACTTTTTTGTATTCCTTCCTAATTCCACGGGAGGAATCAGAAAAACGCGTTTCGCACCTAATTGAGTCTCGGGCTGTCGTGTCTGAATCGTATCTGCTTGAATTGTAACCGCCGCGGTCGACCCTTATTCGAGGAGGTGAGCTGTCATAATCATCATGCAGAGCTTGCTTCTTGAGATACCTTTGAGTGGTGCGAGTTTCTTTATAGTATTTAGACTCTAGTTGGCTGTTGGTCACTTGTGAGATATCAGTATCGTAATCATCATTCGGGCCCTCACGAAGGTCGTCGAGATCGCGTTTAATGAATTGGGACCGATTCTTGTAACCATTTTGGGTCGAGCCGAAAGGACGTCGAAAGTCTCTAGCGTTTACGTAATCTGCGGTGCTGAGGTTCTCATGGGATCTGGTCTTGTACTCGTTCCTGAGAGATTTCACCCTATTGTTCTCTCCGATCTCATCCAGACGCTGAGACGACTTGCTACGCCCGCGGATCGACTCGAAGGTTCTTTTCGACTTAGGAACATAAGGCTCCCGGATGGGCCTGGGATGACGGTTCAGGATGTCTTCGCTCTTGGAGAACTTCCGCTCTGAAAATTTGTTAACGACTATTGGTGACGAGAGCACGTCTTCTCGAGATGCCCTGACTCGGCTTTGCTCTTCACTGAGGTAATTTGGTTTGGGACTGTTAGTGGATCTCTGTAGGTTCTCTTCGGGAATGATCTTCTGGAATCTGTCCTCAGGACTGTTTCTCGATCTGTCGCTCAAGAAGGGCTTAAAGTCCTCGGAGAAGCCCTCGTGAGTGCGTGTTTCAACAATGTACTTATCCCCATACTTGTCTGTTCTAGTCTCGACTGTATAGCCTTCTCTGGGCACTGGTTCAATAAAAGTATCGGTCGGAACCTTGTTTATCTTTTTTTCGTAGCCGTAGACCTTTCCATTGTCCTCGTGGATCTCCTTCTCGAAGATGTACTTCTCTCCATTGCTACTCGTTCGCGTCTCTGTGATGTAAGTATCAGCGTAACGCTTGGGTGAAGCGACCCGGCTAGGGGTCACGGGCGAGGGGACGATGGGCTTATCGATGATTTCGTGCTCGCTCTTCTTGGGAACATTGATGCCGTTCTTTGAGGCGAACATCTCGTCCGCGAGGAGCCGGGATTTTATCCTGGATTCAAGGAGGTCACGCCTCGCGCTGAGCTCAGAAGTCTTGGTTGAGATTCCTCTATCAGCAGATCTTGAAAACTCAGCGCTGTCCCGACGTCTAGCATCCATACCGTCGGCTCTACCCCGACTTGAAGTATCAACAAAAACTGTAGAGGTGTACTTTTCAGACTTGTCAAAAAGGTTCCGGTCGATCTCGTCGAAATCGTGAAGCCGCTTGGACTCAGCACTCCTGTTGGGAAATTCCGTCTTGCTAAAGTCGCCGAAATGTGTTGCATTCATACGGTCCTCTTCGTAATGAGATTTAAAACTGTTGATCTCATTATTCCGCCGTAGATCATTGACGTAGTAATCAGTTCTGCGGTATTCCTTTTCCGCGGGGCTGTTTTCTCTGGAGGAGTCCTTCCTATCGAGACCGAGACCTTCATCGCTATCAGAGTGACTCCTCTGGGCTTTCTTCTTGTCTAGCTGTACTTGGGCGTAAATAACACCATTCTGAGGAGGCGAAGGACTAGACTCATTGGGTCTCGTGTAGGAAAAGGGTCGATTGTTATTGTGGCCGAACCCAGGACTTGGCGATACCATGGTCCTTGTGAGTTGGGGTGGGGGTGAGCGATCGTTCGATAAGCGGTGTATCATTTTATTAATCGTGGACTCTTCGCCGTGTTGCTGATCGTATCTACTGCTGTGCAACATATTCCTAGCCTGGTCGACCTCGTCAACGTCGATCTTCCGATTCACGGGTGGAGAGCCTCGCTTTACCTCGACGTCGATTATTTTCTCAATGGAAATGGGTATTACTTTTTCTTCTTTCCGAGGAGACTTAGGGGGTCTATTTACGGACACTTCAATAACTTTGCCCTCGTTTTGCTTTGATTTTTTTACTTCGGACTTGTTGCTGAAATGGAAGGGTTGTTGGTCCACTTGGGGAGAAGCTTCGATGATTGGCGAAAGTGGTTTCTTTGCCCTGGCGGTACCAAAGTGCGAACCTTCACTTTCACTCCCACTCCTCTTTCTATGTGACCTGGTGCTGCTGCCCGCGTCGCTCGTGCTTCGACTCACAGGCTTACTCTTTCTTTCTAATTTGGGTGAGAAGAGTTTAGCAATCGTGTTCTTAAACTTTTTCGCACTAGCATCGCTGTAGCTCCTCTCGAGCGCTTTTTTCTTTGACTTGGGTGTATCGGTCAAGTTCTGGGTCGTGACACCAAGATCTTCACTCTTTCGCCTCGATTCAAGCGGAACTTCGAGTCGCTTTTCTTTACGACGAACCGGAAGTGTGCTGAACTTGCCCGGCAGGCGCCGATTGTCGTGTGCCACGCAATGTACACTGTCCGCCTGCTGAAGCACGAGAGCGGCCTCCTGTGCTAGATCTTCCTTGCTGCGAGAGGTTATGCTCTCCTTGTGGATCGGAGTGGTAGTCAGCCTACCTTCTCCATCTCCAACAAGAGCTGCAGTCACTCGCGGTGCTCCACGTCCTGAAATAAGAAAGTTTCAATTAAGTTTGCGATCTCTTAAACTAGATTGTGATTCACTATCATAAGGTATAATCCGATTCAAAATGGAACTTTTGCTCTGGCAGATCAAGAATTGTAACTCTGAATTGATCGCGGAGCATATCTGGTTGGGAATCGCTAATTTGTTATTGGGTTGACAAGCATAGCAAAAATGTAAATCATGTTTCACGCTGTATTCTAATTCACATGAGGATGAACTTTTGACACAAGAGACCTCCCTTACATTATGCCTAAGTGACGGCTAGCATCTGTGACCTCGAGCGCCATAAAACGGCACCACCGCCGGATGATCAGGAACTAGAGTTAGAACAGAGACTCAGATGGAACGGTCGAGGCAAAGGTCAACGGGTGTGTACAAAATGGCACAGCACAACCGGCTAAACCGGAGTAGTCTCACCGGTAAGATTGCAATCGAGTCTTATCCCAGACTTGTGTTGCGCTTCCACTATTGAGTATTTGTATTTTTAGATAAAAGAACTCGTCATTCTTCAAACGTCACAAGTGACATAACATAAAGATGATAAACAAGATTGTGCATTCATCTCCGCTAATCTTCATCATCGCTAATAATCTACAATAATAAATTTCAGAAAGCTATTTAAACCTAATTAATAGTAGCGATATTGAATTCAGAAGTTAATTGGAGCTAAGAATCTAAGATAAAACTCACCTTGATTAGGCTGCTAATCATTTTCAAACCAAACAGTCCGACAAGTGGAGAAAGCAAAAATTAAATAACTATCATGATTTATATCTTCCCTGCCCTTGTGTTTAGAAGGGCACAAGTAAATATTATCAATCCTCTCTAACAAAAAGAAATTAATAGCCCTAAATCTTAGGAGGGAGAATATTTTCTGATTTATTAATTCGATCCCTCTCTAATCGGCGCTCCGGTTTCTAAGAAAATATAATTCGCTGCTCAAAAGAACTAGATCCGTATAAATCTTGGCCTAGTCCCGGGATATAAAACGCTCATTCTTAGATGATGAAAAGGGTATAGTTGTGGGAATTCTATTGATTCACGTTCGGTATTTATCATGAGAGCGATAGGCTCGTTTTGAACTTCATTACGTGCAAATTAACAGTAATTAGCAGGACCGTCGCGTGTTGTAACGAGGTGTAGATGAGTTAAAGGTTTCCTGCAAGGCTTTTGATGGATTTATAGCGTCATAGTCGCAGCTGGAGAACCGAGAGACTGCGGAACCCATGGAGAACATCTTGTCGAGGTCATCGACAAGATCCCCAGGAAAGAGGTCGTTGCGCGATTAGCGTGCCTTGTGTCTGCTATACACTGTGCCACATTTAATGCCTGCTATGCACGACATTGTTTCAGAGCAGCGAATACTAGCGAATAACATGATCCCCTTTACCACCAAAGGAAGCGAGCATTGCGGAATGTTGGGAAATTTGAAAGATCTCAATTGTGGATAGTATTGTATAATTTAGCATTGCTCTAATATTGATTTGTAGATGGGGATGCGTGATGAGTATTATTCGGAATTAGAAGAGAAGGATCTCTCCCTCTCGTTCCGGAAGACTAATTATTGGCAGAAGTAGAGAATAACAAATCAGTAGAAGAAAGGGAGAGGCAGAAGCGAATTAGCATGTGATGTGCGTAAGCGAGAAGGTGAATTGATGTACCAGCTGGCCCTGATGGGGACGTTAGGTTAAGACTTTAGTACCGTGGCTGTCGAGGAGAGTGCCGTGATGAGCCATTCATCTTGCAGCAATTATCGACTCGTAAAGCATCGGCTATATCTAGTATTATTTATATCGGCGTGCTCGTCGGTATCAGAGAGTATATCGAATACCCGTCCATCGAGTAGAGACCATTACTATTATCCTCTTATGCACTAGGTAACAGATTGTATTCAACTAGCATAGTTGGGAAATAAAGGATCGGATCTCCTAAAGATATTTCTCCAAACTTTTTCTTACAAATTCATCTTCCTGTAATCTCCATAATCTTTGACAGCAAGTATTATAAAAAGATTCATTAGTTTTCTTACGCTAGTGAATTACTTCCACAGGAAATCGTCAGATCTCAATCGATGCAGCAATTGGTCCTAATTTTTGAAGGAGCGAGTCTAAGCATGAAGCGTCCTTTCGTCTTCAGCCCTCACTTCCGGTATTTCTTTGGCTTCTTTTATCCCCCTTTTCTTATCTTTAACACGACCTCGGATTCTCGGCACACCTGCTGCCGCGGTCGCGGTCGCTCTACCCACCTTGTAGCTCACAAAGCGAACATCAGAGTCAGATTGCAAGGCGGTTTAATTGAACATAAATCGTTCATAAGCCCTTGCGCACGGACCGTGATTTTAAAACGACTATCTTATGAGCTATCTCTCCACCATTCTAGCTTCGGCGGTACGTTCATACCTGCCTCTGCTCTCGGCTGCCTAGAGTACCTGTGGAGATACCCAGCCTAACGTACCGACGACTTACGGGATTGGTTAAACGTCGGTACTCTATTCACAGCCAGTTAATTATTAACTGACGTGCAAATGCACCACGGGACGTGGGAATACCAGCCTCCGCAACAAGGACAATCCATAACCTCAGCAGAACAGTCTAGCGCTCCATCGGATATATTGTATTCCGGAGACAATCGATTGCGGAGGATGTACTGGTCGCTTTTAATCCCTTCTCGCGAGAGACAGTCAATCAGCGGCTTAATTGAGATTCGTGATTTTCAATGACGTCGTTAATCAACCTAGCCCAGTCACAGTTCGGCTTATCGATCTTTCCAACTGATCTACTCCCGAGATCGGTAGGAACGAGCAGGTAAGATCTAACGATCTAACCTAATGATACGTCTGGCTTTGAGTGACTCTCCCTTCGTTTTCTCATTTCTCTCCATCATGGATTCATTCCGCACGCACCTAACTAATATATGCCTGCTAATATCTCCGTAATTAAATCAACATCGATGATTTCATGACCTAGCTTCTATGCCAATCAGAAGCTTGATCATAATGATCACAGACCGATTTATCTGGGCCTTCTGGTTTGACCGGCTTGCCGACTTGATGCGTAATTGGTTGACGTAAATTTTGTCACACATTTTGTCACAAGATATTCTTCTACATCTTAATCATTCTTACAGGTGCATCCTGCACCAGTTTCATCCTGTGCCAGTTGCTCTTTTTAAAAATTTTTTTCTGACGTCCTTAAGTCAAGTGTCGCGACGTTTTCCCTTTGGATGAAGGAATTTTATATATGCAAGCAATATTCCGCTGCGTACATCATCAACCTATTTCAGCTGGTCAAAAAGTCAAGCAGATCTTGGTCCTCTTGTGAATGAACGATGTGGGGAATGTTGACTCGCCGCCGCGACAAGCGGGGAAAGTTATGAGCCAGACATCCGACATTATCGAGGAGGAATCTAATTGCGCGGATCTAAGCTGAAGCCGTGAAGCTGGTTCCCAGGCTCACCACGAGCAGCGCTAGTTTATTACCACGTGATCGTGTGTAAAAGTTATGGTTCTTCAGCGAGGGGGCAGGAAAAGGGAAACCGGCGGGCTTTTCTTATACTGCGTAAACTTAGTGTCCTCCACTGAAGCACCTGTAAACTCTCGGTTCCAGGAGATTTTTCTATCGACTATCAGACATCCCTATCACTGCATTGTAGTCGGTAAAAGCCTCGAGAGGCGCTAATACAAAAAATCCCTCGCATTTTTAAACCGAGCTAGGCGTGCAGTTACCAGGGCCGCATGAGGTTAATTTATAAGGTGCTGCAATAATCAGTAGAGTATCTTGTTAACTGTTCGGGACCTTCATTAAAAGCTGTCAGATTTCAGAATCCTCGTCACGGGAAACTGGGTGGCTCCCAGTTACAGATCTGGCAACACATTCCAATTAAAGATGCATAAATAATTCCTACCTCGCGTAGGTTTTTTTTACGTTTGCATGCCACGACCGCTTGCACTCGTTACCAAGATGGTGCGTGCAAATATGCGTCGCAACTCCTCCTCTCGCGCGGACTTTGTTCGCAAATGCATGAATGTACCTTCTCCATGCAGGCCAGTCCCTCATTGCCCTCCCACTTTGAAAGATCGTGGTGCTGCAAGGGCTGGTAGAGAATAAATGGCCACCCTGTGGTTCTCAGTTATTATCAGATCTCGAGCGTTTAGCAACAAAGAATTAAATAAAATTGCGAACACGAGTTGGCCTTTTTTTCTTCCCACTTCATAAGGGCACGACCTGCACAATGCAAGCGATATAAACCCGCCCGACATATCCGAGAACTCTATTCTCTGAAGTAACTATCACTCAGCGTCAATCCGAAGCCAGTAATGAGTTTGAATTTCAAGAAGTGTCAGAGAATAGTGGGTCATTTTCCGATTTCCCGATCCAGACGCCAGTCTGTAAATCAGTCAGCTAAAGAAAAGAATTAGTCTCTGCATGATGAAGACTTGGCTGACTGGCGATTTGGCTCAATGCGAAATGAAAGCCTTGAGAAATCTTAAGGACTTATCTCCCTTTACAGAGTGATACGTTCTTGCGTCGTTCATTTGTCGTGCGACGATTGCAAGCTTCCCGAATTAACTATGATCACCGGCCAGGACGCTTTCGACAAAGAGCGGACCGGACAATGGCGCCGTTGATCATTCCTGACGTTGATATTCCGCCTCGTCAGCGCGAAGAAAGAAACTTCCTGTCGTTCGCCATGGTACGATTTATTGTCGCTAAAGAAAGACTGGATCTTGTTCCGATTGCAGAGTTGGTATTTCACTTCGTCATCAACTCTAACTTCAAACAACCCTATTTTCAAAATTATCTGCCTAACAGGTTCACAATATTATAATAATGAAACTCTTCAATACTTGTTATTTAGACTTCAAATGAATGGTCAAACCATGGATGCACCTATCACGTGTCAAGGGCTCGCTCGTAAAGTCGATGGATATCACTATAAAATAATACAAATGCTGCGACTTCACTTTATTGCCCATTAATTTTCCAGCCTCTGCGGGTGGCTCTTTTTCCTGTTTTTTCTAAGCTTTAGCAATTAAGGTTGTAAATTTGGTTTTAGGGAACGATTCAGGTCTCTTAAGATTAGGAAATCTGGGAATATTCGGAAAAACGCATAAGCTTTTTATTATCAAATAAAAGTCGCCAACAAAGTTTCTGAAAGACATTCTTTTTCAAAACAGAATGATCTATTTCTGAAAGTGAAAGTTCAACAATAATCTAAGTTAACAACTGTCTCAAACGTTTTCATATTTAATTTTATAGCTACCTTATTAATTTTTATCCCTATTTAATTCGAGAGCAAAGGTGAATATATGATAATCTGGGTAGCTAAATATACCTTTTAAAATGACAGTTCAGACTTTAAACCCTTGTCATTTATACTGCTCTACTTGTCAGGATTCGTCGAGGCTGACATTAACTCTGCCATTTCTGCTATTTAGTATATAAAATGGGACATGAAGGTGGGTTCAAGAGTCCACAAATGTCAGGAATTCACTAATAAGCTAAATTTTTTCGCATCTAGATTATGCGTAATTTAAGTGTGATTACGACGCTTTCTCGCAGAAATTGCTGAGAAAAACGTTTCCGCGTTGCTCGAAAATTCGTTTGTCGTAAAATATTATCAATTCTGATACATAATTCATTTCTCTCAATTAAGACTATTTTCATCTTCGTGACTTATATTATTGACTTGCTGGCCTGTTGATATGTCTCCTGAAAAAATATTATTAACATAAGGAATAAAAATTGACGAAAATGATGACAAAAGTTCCATTGAATTTCACTTTCGGATTTTGGGCTCTTAAAGCGTCATCATATTTTTATGAAATGGCCATCCATTTGTATTAATAAGATCGTCAGCTATTCATTATTTCTGTGAAGGAAATAATTAAAAACAAATGTTTGAAGAGTTAATACAATTAATGAATAGTAACAGAGGAATGAGTCCTGCACACAAACACACTCCAATACCAGTACGAGCCCCATGTGAGACAAAAAAAAACATATGAGACGAAAGACAATGTAAGATGGCAAGAGCCAAGGAGGCAATGTAAATTGTCAAGAGCCAAGGAGGCAGTTGACAAATCGTTAAAGACAAAAGATTGAATAATATTACAGAATTAATCACGAAAAATTTGGATCACTGATACACTGTTAGGCATTAATTTCACTTGGCAAGAACATAATGGTTATTTTTTAAGTTTCTAACAGTGCCAGATCATAAAGATCATGCCGTTAGTAGCGGCAGGCTTTGATTATTTTGTGTTATATTAATATTGACTCGTTACAGAGTTTTAGATAAGTTAGGATTGAGTTAGGTCAAGTTCGCGTGGAGCTGGTAGCGTGACGCTGCTTAACACACGAACTCTGATCCAAAAGATCTTGTTACGTTGGCATCGCAAAGCTGAAGTGGCTTACAAGGTGGAAGTCGGTAAAGGGGTTAGGTTAGGTCAGGTTAGGTTAGGTGGCTTGTAAATCTCCAACAAATTCTTCATTGGGGATTCTAAGATAATTGTTTTTCAGGAAATAATAAAGAGATGGAAGAAGCAGGAAATGACATGTACTGGACACTGGTTCTTTAGTCAAGCAGCGTTTTCACACAAGGTTTTGTAGTGCGATTGGACTGGACTCACCGATCCTCTTGACGTGGACGTCTCGATTGAAGGAGACACTTCTTTCAGCAGGCTTCAAACCGGAAGGGGAAGCATCGTGTAGCGAATTGGTTTTTTCGGATGGGTAGCAGGCCTCTCCCTCAATGGCGGATCTGAGAGAGTCCGAGCGCTGGACCTCGGGCATCTTTCCGTCTCTTTAGTTTACTTCCACTCATAACAGGTGGACTCTGCCTTTCTCTCTGTCTTGCCCCCACCCAAGATCTGCTAGCTTATACCTCAATTTGCCACCCTCGCTTAACTCTCCCCACTCACACCTAGCTTCGTCACCAAACTCCAAGTGTAGACCGACCTGGAACCCAAGCAAAGCTGCGGACTTAGTCTCTTCTAATTACAAGGAAAACTATAATATATTATAAGTGTAGACATCTTTTTGCAACACCCACCTCAAAAGTTGGGCTCCATGCCTCTAAATTATGCGGATAGGTGTTGCAAAAGTAGCTATTATTTAATTTCACGAATATTTGGTTAATTAACAATGCGCAATGGGTAAGAAATGAATCAATATGATTTTCTTAAATTAATATCCCTGAAATGGACCTATCGCAAGAAGGTCTTCATGTAACTGACCTTCTCTAACAAATCTCAAATGTCCTCTTTATGAAGAGACTGAAGTTTGACCTTGAAAGTTATAGCTCAATCTTCTCCAGTTCCTGGCAACTTATCTCAAGTAGTTAAACAAATTTCACGGTCAACATGTCAATACTGATCCCTCTAAATAAAATTGCCCTAACCTCAATGTAAGCAATCCAAATTTTCCCGTCTCCAGGATATTGAAAACTATCATTTTGCCGTGCATCACGTGCCAAGAGAAGAGTCTGTACGAATTAAGATGCATCAGGCATTTTTTTATCTAGGGGCCAAGCCTCTCGCCCTTGAAGACAATGGGGGTCATCCTCGACGTCATCTCGCAAGGCCATCTTCCTGCGACACGGGTTCGCGGCGCATGCGCGTGAGGCTGTAATTCAAGCTCTTTATTTGTCCGCAGCCTCGAGCGGGGGAACGTCAGTTTTAAATGAGACAATTCGCATGGTCGCGATCATGATCCGGATTAAGACGCTGCGCTGGAGTCCGTATTTGGCTCGGATTCGCGAGGGCGGTTCCCTAGAGGATCATCGACTTGCTCCTGCGTCGTGAAAGTGACATTAAGATATCTTACGCCTTTCTGAACTTTATGACAATCCTTCTGCGAAACCCGAATCACTGTTCTCCATATCAGGGTTACTGATTCTACCCTTGCCTGATCGAATTACATACGTTCTCTCAATGTAAAATTGAAATTTGATAAATTTGAGGGACGTTTCGACAACCGATCAAAACTTATCTGCTCAGGGAACTAGAAAATTAGCTACGGGTTTCAGATCGCATTAGGTAAACCCTCAGGTATCTTTCAGACGGATGGCGGGAAATTTGAATTGGACATAATAAAATGAATTTGATAATTGATAGTCACAAATGAAGTACTTAAAAGTTAGTTTGGATGAGTAATAAGAAGAGTGTACAAAAGACACTTATAAAGTGAATTAGCTAATGATCGATTGTTTAATTTCTAGAGTTGAGGACGCCAGTTGTTTTTAATTTTTTTCGTAATTTACTTTCTTTCCACTTGTGTGTACAGTTCGTAAAGATTCAACTTTACGAACTTGTCCCGAAGAGTCTAATCTGAAAAAATCATCATTATGCACTCTGAAAGGAACGACTTAATGCATTTTAGTCGATTCCACTTTGAAATGAGAACGTAAAAAGTCTTGTTTAACGAGAATCCAGAACATTTAACTTTTTTAACACTCTTACCTGGTTTAAGAGATTTTTCGGATACTATATTTTTCTTTGTCAGTCTTCCCTTTTATTTTTCCAATTCGAAAAGAACCTGAGCAAGAAACGGTTGTCCTTTATGCTTCTTTTATGTTTAATATCAAATGGACAATATAGCGCAAGGGGGGAAAAAGGACCGAAGAAATTGAAAAATGACTTTGGAGTACCATAAATAAAAGCAACCTGTTCTTTTCGCATGTGGCAGTTTAGTGTCTCTGTAAAACGACAACAGAAAAAAAGTGAATGCAAGATCCGTGTCGACTTGTTTTCGAGGTCCCACCATCTGGCCCGTGCGCGGCCCGGCGAGCAAATTGATAGGACTTGTTTTTGCTTCGTTATTTTTTTTGGGAACTCCTCGACTTTATCGCAGTACCCTGACGGGACCAATGCGGTTTTTAGTTAATAATGAGCCTATCTAATAAAATTCAGTAAACACAAACACCATTAAAGTAGCTTCAGCTTACCGAGAGTAATACCTTTTTTTGTATTTTTTTTTCTTGTTTCATTTAAATTCTATCTACTTTAGTGAGATAGCTTCTGTTTCACTTTAATCTTAACTACACTTGCGACCAACAAAACTGATGTTAAATTAAGAAAAGATTCATATATGCTACTGAGGTATTTCGATTATTTACATTCTACTCAAAGGGTTTCTTTTATTGTATACCTGATTCTTCATTTTCAGGTATTTTGCTACTTTCTAAAATATCTCAATTTTCTATTTAATATTTTCAATATTCTTCACTTGTTTCTTAATATTCACGTAAATTTGCAGACATGAAAAATACTTCAGAAGATAAAATTTAAAATTCAGATAAAATAAATTGAGTTGAAAATAATGCTAGACGCTAATCTAAATTGATTGTGACTTAGGCATAATTTTAGGTATTACCATAATACTAATTTTAGTTATTTGTTCGCCTCAAGTTATGAGCAAAGAGGCATGGCTATGAAAAATAAATGAAATAGAAATCGCACGTCGACCGTTTTCTTTGAATAGCTTGTTTTAAGTGAACCGTTGCGCTGCATGCAAAACTAGTATAAATTGCAGTTTCCTGATTCTAGAAAAAAATACTCAAGTCTTTTTACTGACGAATGTATGGTTATGAGGTTGCGCAACAGAGTTGAAAATATATTATTTAACAGTTTTTTTCTTAAACATGATTACAAAGTTACATAAAAAAACTAACATAATGTTGGACTAACTCGTTTCTGCAGTTAAAAAGAATCGTTTTACTTCAGTATCTCTATTACATTCAAGGAAATTCGATACACTGGAAGAAACGTTTATAATTTTACAAAATTAAATATCGCAATTGATAATAAACTAAAAAGTTAATTTTACTATCCAAGATCGTCTTAGAAACTCGATGAATTGCATGAAATCAAATCTTGTCGGTCGTTGAAATTGCTTCCATTCATTTCAAGCATTGAAATCACTGTCTGAAGTTCCAGTGATTATTTTTCATCTTTGATGAAAAGAAAAAAAATATTGAAGAGAATTAAAAATTTTATTCCATCTTACGAACTGTAAAAGTCAAAGAAAAAATATAAATGATATTTCAGCAAAGTTAGAACACTTAAAAAATCATTAAGAGTTACAAGAAATGATCCAGTGACTCTAGGTCACAGGAAATGAAATAAAATAACCTTAATATAGAGGAAGGAATCTGAAGTCTGACAAAAACAGAATCATGTTTTTGCAGTCCATGAAAGTCCGTTTTACAGAAAATATCCCAGTTTCATAATTTAACTTGATTTTAGACTATATTTATTTTCCTATAATATTTAATTTTATAGTTAAAGTATATAGTTTCTTATAGCTTAAGTAGTTTGCTTATAGTTAAAGTAGTTTGTTTATAGTCTTTACTACTATTGTTAAATAAATATTTTTGGAAATAAAATTTTCGCAAGAGACTAGGATTGATATGCAATTTATAATAAAAACATACAATTATAAAGTCAAGAAGAAATTAAAACTGTAAAATAAAATAAAAACTCTATATAACAGGGTGAAATAAATTAGGAGTTCTCACTTTTTCAAGCTTTGATAAAATAATATGAAGTCGAAGGTTCAAACTCTGAATAAAATTTCTCTTAACAAGGTAGTATTTAATTATGATGTATTTCAATTACAAACAATAAATAGGTTTTAAAAAGTAATATGAATTTAATGAATTATTTTAGTTATTAAATTAATCAATCATGAATATTATTTGAATGGAGTTATTACCAAGGAAAGACTGAAAAATCCCGAAAAATACTTTTCCCAACTCTGTAAAATTTCTGAAAGAGAAAATATTCCAAATAGAAAATTTCCGAATAATAAAATTCTAAACAGTTTATAATATTACCGAATTTGAAAATTCCCGGTAATTAATCCCTTAAACGACATTGCCGACATTATAAAGTATCCGACACTATAAAATTGCCGAATCTAAACAGTTGGATATTTTACAGTGTCGGATATTTTATAATGTCAACAATTTTATTTCGGGAATTTCAAATTGTTGACGATTTTCGAATTTCGGGAAATTTTTATTTCAAATATTTCATTTTTCGAGAATTTACTGCGCCGGGAATGTTCTATTTGGGGTGTTTTTAGTCTTATAATTCATCTCAAAATTATATTTGAAGAAGGACCATATTTATTTAAACTATCACTTTATAAAATAAAACTCGAAATTTCCAAATTAAATTCAATTGAAGAATTTTGGTGAACAAAAAACCAAATTACACTTTAAGACTTCAATTAAAAAATAAATTAACGTTATAAATGTAACTCTTATTTCGTATTCGTACTATTTTTTCCCTAGTTCAGAGTAATTATTATTCAGATCATGTTTTTGAACCTTGAGGTCACCTGGAGTCACCGGAGTCGCATTAAGTCCTGAAGGCACTCAAAAACTATAAAAGCACTTTTAATCACGTATTCACTCAACCTCACTGAAACCACACGAACTGTAAAAGTTGCCTGAAGTCACGAAGCCAAGATGTCAACGTAGAATAATTAACTTCATCTCCATTAAAATTTGCAGCATCAAATCCCCTTCCCACCTTCATTAACTGTAATTTCCCTCATCTCTCTCTGTATCCTTTCAAATAAAAAAAGATAATAGAATTCGGGTATTATATATTTGGCCAGTCAGGTACTTTTTACAGTGGCTAATTGAGTACAAGACGTGAATAAGTGTTTTTTCGGTGGTAGTTACTTGTGTGTATTCAGATTGTCGGACGTGAGGTGCGAATGGTCCCACGGCCGTCGAGTTAAATTAAACGTTAACTTTCGAGAGAGGAGGAGGAGGATCCCAGGGTGATTAAAGTGTCCGTTAACGTGAGTTAATTGATCTCTCAGTTAATAAGAGGCTTTCAAGAATTCTGGTTCCGCCGGCCGTTGAATGCGAGCTGCAAGTTGCGTACTATAATCAGCCGTAAACGCATCGTCGCACGCTTTGCTCCTGATTACCATCCGTCTCACACTCAACGAATTAATCACGCGTCACCAGCCGGCTGCCCCAGCTCAATATTGTAAAATGATTGCTCTTGACGTCCTCTCAAGTTTTGGTACCTTTAGGTACCAATTAACACTGTCAGGTACCAACAGTTCCTAATCTTACCGAAAGTACCTGAAGGCACTAAAGGTATCGAAACTAGTTGAGTCTGTCAAGAAGTACCTGAAGGGACCAAAAGAATCTCCAAAAATCCTTGAAGTGTTGAGAGTACCTGATGGTACCAGACTATGAGGACGTGAAAAGTACCGGATGTGTTAATGTCAAGAACTGAGGGTTTTTAGAGGCACTGGCTTGGATTCCATTCTAGGAATTGAACTGGGAATCGATCTACTTCAATCAGGGAATTTACCTTCACTGGTATCGCGGCATTTCGATCGCCGGTGGTCTTCGTGTCCCTGCGCGAAGAAACGGAAGAAGAAGAAGAGGAGCAGTAGGAAAAATAAGAAATGCTGGTATGGAGCACTCGCGTTCAACAACTGTCACTATCCCCGCAAACAAGACGGTCGGCCGATCTCGTGGAACCGGAGCGCCATGCTGACCGGGATCAAAGGTAACGAAACCGGTCACCCTTAACCAGACCCTCGCACTGCAATCGACCCGGAACGATTCCCGTCGAAACGTCAAAGTCGACGTCACCCGCGGCACTTGCCACCGGAAGATCTTGATTGTCGGAAAAGAAACTCACCGGATAAAAATAAACTGATGGATGAAGAAAAACTGATCGGAGAACTGATTGGAGAACCGATCGAGAGGTACGGTCGGTGACCGATCGCGGGACTTGTGCCGGTGGCACTGGTAACTCTCGGGTTGCAGCGGCAACCGATCGCTCGGGGTTTACTCGGCACGCACGTTCTCCGCCGAGCGCCGAAGAACTAATAAAAGCTGGGCCCCAGGTTGAAACTGCGTAGGCTTAGTGCTCCTTCCACCGCGACTCGATCCCATCCCACCTCACTGTCGCGGAGGCCCCGCGGATAGACGGATAGACGGACGGACGGGTCGTCAAAGGTGGAGTGAGAAAGAGAGAGGAAGAGAGATGGAGCGGTCCCAATAGACGGACCAAGAGACGTACAGGTAGAGTGCGGCTGGGCCCGCTGGTGAACGTCACTCGGTCAAGGTCCCCCACCAAAAACCTGCAGCAGTGAGTACGAGCTCTCGGTCCATGGACAACGCTATACTTGGTGCGTCCAAGGTGTAATACTGGCAGTGCGAGGGTGGTCGCGACATGTTGCGCTTCGCGTGTCAGTCCAGCATCCAAAGACGATGTGGACCAATTCGGATTCACCTTCGAATTCTGGGACCTTCGGATGTGTGCTTGTTTAGGAATTGTCCGCTTCGTTAGGAGTCGTCAAATATTAGGTTGTCGCACACAAGACCAAGACTCAAGTAAAAAGTTAAGCCAACTATTTATATAGCCTCCTGCAAAAGTATAATAATAATGATAAATGATTATGATGGGTCGAGACAAATCTAAAATTATCGCGTCTCGCCAAAATTACCTTTTCTACTAATAAATAAATGTCGAATCATAAGTCTTCAGTAGAAAAGACATTCATGAGTGGGACAGATACCTTCCTCTTATTTCTCGTTTCTCATCTTACTATTCTTTCCATTTCATCAATATTCACTTCTGACTGTACTTTTTCACCACTTCTTATTACAACTTTCCTTATCTTATTTTTAGGGTGTCTCCCCAACGGACGATTTAAAATTCCCGGTCATTTTCCGGTTTTCTTCTGGTCAGTTTTTTATTTTTTTCGGACAATTTAGAAGAGTTCAAAAGATTTGAATGATTTGAAATGTTTTTCAAAGATTCCAAGAGATATATAAACACTTTAAAAGATCTCAAAGATTTTTAATTTGGAACAGGGAATTCCGGAAAAGAATTATAATTCTGAGTGGGAACATCAGATAATTTTTGTACACAACAATTACAATTATGATTTGGAATAGAAAATTTTATCAAAGAATTTTATTCTGAATTTAAACATGCATTTTTTTATATTCCCTTCTTCAGCATTGAAATTATTTTCCACGATACCCATTTGGTGTCACAAGCTCTCTGTTCCAAGTAAAATAATAATTCTTTACGAAAAATTCTGTCCTAAAGTCCAAATTATAACTCTTTACGGAAATTCCCTGTTTCAAAGTCTAAATTATAATTCTCTATGGAAATTCTCTACTCCAAGTCACAATGACATTCATTAAAAAAATTTACCTGTTCCAAGTAGGAATTATATTTATTTACAAAATTTTATATTATAATCCATAAATATAGTAGCTCCCTTTTTTAAAATTTAGAAGAAGAAAAATTCAAATTCTGACAAATTTTTATTTAAACAAAAAGAATATTTAAATTCAAAGAAATTGTGATTTCGAACGAAGAATCTTCTCAATCTGACAAATTCTCATTTGGAACAGGGATTATTTTTGTGAATTCATTTTTATATATGAAAATTATAATTATTTTCCAAAATTTGCCAAAATCAAAATTATATTTTTCTACGGAAACTCCCTGTCCTAAAATAAAAATTATAATCCTCAACGAAATGTCCTGCTCTAAAATGAATCTAAAATGAAAATTCTAATTCTTAATGGAAATTCTCTGTTTTAATTCAGAACGTCAATTCTTTATGGGAATTCCCTATTTCAATTGTCGAGATTATATATCATAACTGAAATCCCCTGTGTCAAACTCAAAATTATAATTCTTTATTGAAATTGCCTGTCCTAAAGTCAAATTTATAATTCTTTACGAACTTCCCTGATCCAAAGTCAAATTTTCAATTCTTTACTGAAATTCCCTGTTCCAAAGTTAGAATTATAATTCTCTGCGGAAATTACCTGTCCCAGAGTCAAATTATAATTATTTACTAAATTCCCTGATCCAATGTCAAAATATTTAATCATTAACGGGAATTCTTTGTTCCAATTGTCAAAAATATACACCGTAACTGAAATTCTCTGTGCCAAACTCCAAAGTATAATTCTTTACTGAAATACCCTGTCCCAAAGTCAAAAATATAATTTTATGCGGAAATTGCCTGTCTCAAAGTCAAAATGATAATTCTCTGTGGTAATTGCCCGTCCCAAAGTCAACATTTTATTTCCTTATGGGAATTCCCTGTTTCAATTGTCTAAATTATACATCATAGCTGAAATTCGCTGTGCCAAACTCAAAATTATAATTCTTTATTGAAATTCCCTGTTCCACTGAAATTCTCTGTGCAAAGCTCAAAATTATAATTCTTTAGTAAAATTTCCTGTCCCAAAGTCAAAATTTTAATTCTTTATCGTAATTTCCTGTTTCAATTGTCAAAATTATATATCATAACTGAAATTTCCTGTACCAAACTCAAAATTATTATTCTTCACTGAAATTCCCTGTCCCAAAGTTGAAATTATAATTCTCTGCGGAAATTCCCTGTCCCAAAGTCAAAATTATAATTCTTCATGAAATTTCCTGATTCAGAGTCAAAATATTTAATTCTTCACGGGAATTCTCTGTTCCACTTGTCAAGAATATATATCATAACTGAAATTCCCCGTGTCAAACTCAAAATTATAATTCTTTACGGAATTTCCTGATCAAAAAATTTTAATTCTTTGGGAGAATTCTTTGTTCCAAAGGTAAAATTATAATTATCTGCGGAAATTGTCCGTGGCAAAGTGAAAAATATAATTCTCTGCGGAAATTGCCTGCCCCAAAATCAATGTTATAATTCTTTACGAAATTCCCTGATCCGAAGTCAAAATTTTAATTCTTCACGGGAATTCCCTATTCCAATTGTCAAAATTATGTGTCATAACTGAAATTCCCTGTGCCAAACTCAAAATTATAATTCTTTACGAAATTCCCTGATCCAAAGCCAAAATTTAAATTCTTTGCCAAACTCAAAATTAAAATTCTTCACGGGAATTCCTTGTTCCGAAATCAAAATTGAAATTCTCTGCTGAAATTGCCTGTCCCAAAGTGAAAATTATAATTCTTCACAAAATTCCCTGACGCAAAGTCAAAATTTTAATTCCTTACGGGAATTTCCTATTCCAATTGTTAAAATGATATGTCATAACTGAATTCCCCTGTGCCAAACTCAAAATCATAATTTTTTACTGAAATTCCCTGTCTCAATGTTAAAGTTATTATTCTCTGTCGAAATTGCCTGTCCCAAAGTCAAAATTATAATTTTTTACGAAATTCCCTCATCCAAAGTCAGAATCTTTATTCTTCACGGGAATTCCCTGTTACAATTGTCAAAACTATATACCATAACTGAACTTTCCTGTGCCAAGCTCAAAATTATAACTTCTTACTGGAATTCCCTGTCCCAAAGTCAAAATTATAATTTTTTCCAAAATTCCCGGATCCAAAGTCAAAATTTCAGGTCTTTATGAGAATTTCCTGTTCCAAAGTGAAAATTATAATTTACTGCGGAGATTGCCTGTCCCAAAATCAAGATTTTCATTCTTTACGAAATTCTCTGGCCCAAAGTCAAAGTTTTCATTCTTTACTGTAATTCCCTATTCCAATTGTCGAAACTATATATCATAACTGAAATTCCCTTTGCCAAACTCAAAATTATAGTTTTTCACTGAAATTCCCTGTCCCAAAGTTAAAATTATAATTCTCTGCGGAAATTGCATGTCTCAAAGTCAAAATAATAATTCTTTACGAAATTCCGTGATCCAAAGTCAAAATTTTAATTCTTTACGTGAATTCCCTGTTCCAATCGTTAAAACTATATATCATAACTGAAATTTCCTGCGCCAAACTCGAAATTATAATTCTTTACTGAAATTCCCTGTCCCATAGCCAAAATTATAATTCTCTACAAAATTCCTCGATCCGAAGTAAAAATTTCAATTCTTTACGGGAATTCCCTATTCCAATTGTCAAAATTATTTGTCATAAATGAAATTCCCTGTGCCAAACTCAAAATTATAATTCTTTACTGAATTTCTCTGATTCAAATTCAAAACTTTAATTCATTACGGGAATTTCCTAATCCAATTGTCCAAATTTTATATCCTAACTGAAATTCCCTGTCCCAAACTCAAAATTACTATTCTCTGCGGAAGTTGCCTATCCTTAAGTCGAAATTGTAATTCTTTACGGGAATTCCCTATTCCAATTGTCAAAATTTCCTGTCGTAACTGAAATTCCCTGCCCTAAATTTCAAATTATGATTCTTCACTAAAATTCTGCGTCTCAAAGTGAAAATAATAATTTTTCGCGGATATTCCCTACCCTGAACTGATGATTATATTTCTTCATTAGAATTTCCTGCCCCCAACTCAAAATTATAATTCTTTTAAAAAATTCCCTGTTTCAAGTCAGGATATTCGAAATTCTTTACGTGATTTTTAAAATATTTCTTTTATTTACTTCCCGTCCCAGCTCAGAATAACAATTCGCTCAGAAAGTGTGCTGTTTGAGCTCATAATTGGAGTAATAAAATATATTAATCCTCTTTTAATTTGCATGCTGGTACATTCGAGAGAAGAATTCCTGTCGCTGAATGAAATTCTTGTTTTTTCCCCCGGTGAACGAAATTCCTGGTCATTTCCCGGTTTTCTTCCGTTGAACAAAATCCACGGATATTTCCCAGTTTTTCCAATTTCTCGGTCAAGTACAGACCCTTATTTTTCACTAAAAATACTTTTTTTACTAAGAAATAAATGCCGGATTATAAATCTTCAGTAGAAATGTTATTCTTGAGTCGGACACAAACCTGTCTTTGATTTCTCGTTTCTCATCTTATTTGTTATTCTTTTTAATTTTTCAATATTCACTTTAGATTGTATTTTTTCATCTTTTTCTTATCACAACATCCCTTCTCCCATTTTTCACTTAAACTACCTTTTCTGCTAAAAAATGAACGTCGGATCATTAGTCATCAGTAGGAAAAGTATTCGTCAGTGGGACACAAACCTTCCTTTCATTACTTATTTTATTATTCTTTTTTTTTTTAATCAATATTTACTTCTGATTGTATTTTTTTATTCTTTTCTTATTAAAACTTTCCCTCTCCCATTTTCCACTAAGCCTATCTTATTTACTGAGAAATAATTGTTTGATCGTAAGTCTTCAGTAGAAAAGGTATTTATCAGTGGGACACAAAACTTCCTATTATATATCGTTACTCATCTTAATATTCTTCAAATTTTATCAATAATTAGTTCTGATTGTATTTTCTCATCCTTTTCTTGTTACAACTTTCCTTCTCACATTTTCCACTAAAACTACATTTTCTGATGAGAAATAAATTTCGGATCATGAGTCTTTAGCAAAAAAGGTATTCACGAGTGGGATATAAATCTTCCTTTGATTATTCGTTTCTCATCTTATTATTCTTTTTTCTTCTCATCAATATTCACTTCTGATTGTACTTTTTTCATCCTCTCCTTATTACAGCTTTGGTTCTCCCATTTTCCACTAAAACTACCTTTTTTGATGAGAAATAAATGTCGAATCATTAGTTTTCAGTAGAAAAAATATTCATGATTTGGAAACAAGCCTTACTTCTATTTATCGTTACACATCTTATTATTCTTTTTATTTTACAAATATTTACTTCTGATCGTACTTTTTCATCATTTTTTTTTCAAATTACCCTTCTCCCGTTTTCCACTGAAACTACCTTATCTACTGAGAAATAAATGTCGGATCATAAGTCTTCTGAAGAAAAGGTATTCATGAGTGGGACGCAAATCTTCCTTCTATTTATCGTTACTTGTCATATTATCTTTTTTATTCTATAAATATTTACTTCTGATTGTATTTTTTATTCTTTTCTTAATTAAAACTTCCCTTTTCCCGTCTTCCACTGAAAAAAATAAATTGGAGAGACATTAAGAACCTGCCTGTATCAGAAATGATTGTTGTAAATAAATTAGTGAACAAATGTTATCTTCTCTGCTTGCGATAATGAAGTTTGGACCAACTTTGGACCAATATTTTTTTAAAGAAATCTAAGTAATATAATGTTTAATTAAAATTAGAAGAAGTTAAACATGAATTATTGATTGTTTATAAAAACTTAATGAACAAATTCCTAATCAGGTGATATTTTAATAGAAAGATTTCGTTTTTTCCAGCAGAATTAAGTACGAGTATCTTGCCGAAGGTCTTCCGGTGTAATAATGTGCTATTAGACAAAAATTACGTATTACTTAAACAAATTCAATAAACAAATTTATTAAATTGATTTGATTAAAAAATTCATAATGCGGCCATTTTTCGGTATATAAATTTCGTTTTTTCAACAGAATCCACTATAAATTTCTCCCCAATGGTTCTTTGCCATGGAAATTGTGCTTTTTGATGAAAAGGGTTAAATGATGAATTTTTTTATAAAATATGTTTAAATAATGAACGATTTTTAGTTAAGAGCCCACTTTCCATAATAAATGATTATCAATGAGAAATGAATAGTTGATTCATCTAAAAAAACACAATTTATCTACTGAAAAATGGTCAAATGATGCATTTGTTTATAAAGCTTGTTTAAATAATCAGGGATTATTATTATTTGAAATCACATTTTTCGTAGCGAATGACTTGCAGTGAAAAATGTATAGTTGATTAACTAAAAAAAAATAAATGAACTGACCTACTGAAGAATGATCAAATGATGCATTTGCTCATAAAACTTGTTTAAATAATAAACGCTTATTACTTAATAGCCTATTTTTGTAGTTAATGACCATCAGTGAGAGACATATAGTTAATTGAAAAAGAAACTAAACTTACCTACTGAAAAAATGTCAAATGATGCATTTGTTTATAACGCTTGTTTGAATAATCAACGATTGTTATTTGAAATCTAACTTTCCGTAGTAAATGGCCATCAGGGAGAGATGTACAGATAATTCTGCTCAAAAAACGAAACTTATCTACTGAAAAATGGCCGAATTATACATTTGTTTATTAAATTTGTTTAAGTGATAACCAATTGTTATTGAAAATCACCATTCTCATAGCAGGGGACCTTCAGGGAGAGATTTATAATTAGTTTTGTAGAAAAAACAAGACTTGTCTAATGAAAAATGGCCGAATTATGCATTTCTTCATTAAATTTGTTTAAATAATACACAGTTATTGTCAAGTATCACAATATTACATCGAAAGACCATTGTCAAGATACTCCGTACTAGATTTTGCTGGAAAAAGCTAAATCTTCCTATTAAAAAATATACTAATTAGGAATTGGTTTATTCAATTTGTATAACCTATTAATAATTTATGCTCAACTTTTTCTAATTTCAATTAAACATTATTTTACTTCCATTTGTTTCAGAAATTATTTGTCCAAAATACTTCGCAATCGCAAATAGAGGAGGTATATTTTTTGTTTTCATAATTTGTTCACAACAATCTGAATTAAATGCACAGGGAGAACTGCGGGAGGGAGAAGTGAGCGGAGAGGAAAAGAATGAGTATTGAGAGAAAATGAGGGAAAGTAAGGGGTGGGGGAGCCCTTTGAGGGTAAGTAAGTAAGTAAGGTAAGTAAGGTAAGTAAGTAAATAAGGGATGTAAGGGGTGGGGAAATGAAAGTAAGTGATGGGAGGGTGGTGGCCTTTGGGAAAGTGAGGGGAAGGGAGGTGATGTTGGGGGATGGTTGGGGAGAGAAGAAGTTGAAACTCCAAAATACTATATAAAACAGGCTACAAAGCCCATTATTGTACCTTTTTGTGGGGAATGGGGAGAATTGGTGGAAGCGGGGAAGTGAGAGGAGGAAAAAAGAATGGGAATAGAGGAAGGAGAAATGAGGAGAAGTGAGGGGGTGGGACGTGAGGGAAGTGGGAGGGGTAGGAAAAATGAGAGGAAGTGAGGTGTGGGGAAATATGAAGAAGTGAGAGGTGGGGAAATAAAGGAAAGTGAAATGAAGGTGGTGGTTTTAGGGAAAGTGATGGGAGGGGATGTGATATTTGGGGATGGTTGGGGAGGGAAGAAGTTAAAACTTTGAAATACTGTATTAAACAGGCTATGAAGCCCTTTATTGTACCTTTTTGTGGGGAATGGAGAGGATTGGTGGAAGTGAGAAAGTGAGAGGAGGGTAAAAGAATGGGAATCGGGGGGGGGGGAAT
>JAUMHM010000001.1:13738796-13754409 GCA_032362435.1 Melikaiella ostensackeni | reverse complement strand
CTGCGACTTTTTCCTATTCGGTCGACTCAAGAAACCGCTCCGCGGAACGCGTTACAGCACCCGAGATGAGGTCATGGTACTATAAAATCGAAGATGGCTCTGATGGCTATACCGCAAACCGATTATGAAAAATGTTTCGAAGATTGGATCAAGCGCTGGCATAAGTACGTTGCAATCGATGGGGAGTACTTTGAAGGGGACAATATCGATTATGATGCAAAACTTGTATTTTTGATTTTGAAAATAAAGTCCTAAAACTTTTTGATCAAGGTGGTATACTGAAAATTTACAAAAAAGCTTGAGCAGAAAGTTGTAGATCATTCGAAAATACACATTTCATGTGATACACGGTTTTTCTAAAAAACCATCGTTTTTTAAGAAAAGGAGGAAAATGCTGGTACAAAGTGTAGAATTGCTTGGAATGGGACTCGTGCCACTTCTGTGGCAATCGAAGAAGAACTAGCAAAGAAAATTCAAAAGGAGCGGAAAATTTCTAGGGGTGGCACTTTTCATCTCGTTGTCAGTAGGGAGTATTTTTTTCTCAGTGAAGAACTGCTTGTCCAGTCACATCTTTGTGGTTGGTTTTAAGAGTCAAATGAAGATACCGAGTTGATGTCCAGATTCCTGTGTAATTAACCCAGTAGTTTTCGCAACTCTCTCAGGGCGTAATGGAGTGAAAAAGAGTCATAAAATGTGAACGACGTACATTTGTACTGTTTCCCCCGATCTTGGTTTCTTCGACTTCAGGAATCAAGACACGGAGCCTTAATGGCCTCATCCCATCGCTGGGGGACTTCCGAACGCCTCAGTACGTAAGAGGAATTAACTCTGATTGCCGTTCCGGCGTGCATTCCGCAAGGCCCTAATTATCAGCCTCCGAGAAGGAAACGCGCGGGTGCGTGCAAAACTGGCAGCCTCGTCTCCGTCTGAACTCAGGAGACAAACGCAGATGGTGACAGTCGTCGGCTCGTTTGAGAGAGGCTTGTGGGACTTTCGATCTATCCTACCCCTGGTGAATAAAAGTCAGACTACAAATGGCAGCCAGGTGTGTAACTGCGCCAAAGACACGATAGCTAGGAGGAATACGGAATGCGTGCCGGGGGTTAAAGTAGAAAAGGTATGCGAAGTGGTGGACGTAGTGGACATGGTAGACGTGGTGGACGTGTAACTGCAGGACTTTTTGTCCTGGGAGCGAGTTACTGCTACAAGAAAATAACATCATTACACCCATAAGACTAGTACCGCGGCCCCATTCGTGCTACACACGTGCACATCACTACCCAGAGAGCTTCCTTCCATTTTTTTGTCGTTTCGAGACTAAACATTCAGTCGTTCTCATTATCTCCTCATTTCACACGAGCTCGACCTAGAGGCGAGGTCAGTTCCATGGATGGGCATTGTGAATGAAAGGGAAAAGTAGAATCATGCACATTTTTAAATTTTTGTCATTTATAATTGAGAAAGTATTAGATTCGTCCGAAATTTCACATCTCAGTTTTTCAACGGATCTCTATGTTTTGAAACTCCCTGAAGCCAAAAAAAAGTTTTGACGATGGCGTCTGTCTGTCGATCTGTATGTTCGTCCGTCCGCCCATCCGTACGTAAGCACGATAATTCTGCAGTAAACCCCAGGAATAAATTCTATCTTCAAATTGGATAAAAACGTTGCAGCATATTTATCCACTTAAAGATAAGATTTATCTTGTGGAAGATAAAATTTATCTGTTTAAAGGTAAAAATGTATCTTGCGGAAATATTTATGTCACATGCGTAACATTTGTCAAGTGACACTTCGATGTCAAACAGCTTCCTATTGAAAAAATCTTGGGGGAAATACTCGTGTAATTTTCGGACAAAAGGTAAAAAGGTCGACTCAGTAACTTTGGTTTTCATAGTCCGCAAAAGTCCCTTTGAATGCTTCAGGATCGTTCAGCTTCTCGTTTAAAATGAGAGCTTGCACTTTAATGATCGGCCAAGATATTGGATCACCTCTGTCTCTCACTTGTTCAAACATTCTATTCATTCCATTCTAACACAGTATCCTCCAAAACCACATTATCACTTGTTTTCGACGATTTTTTCTTGAAATATTCATGACTTTTGAACCTATTCCTTATTATTCCAGATAAATTTTATCTTTCGCCAGATTAATTTTATCTTTGAGTGGATAAATGTGCTGCAGCTTTTTTATCCAATTTGAAGATAGAATTTATTCCTGGGGTTTACTGAGTCTGAAAAAAATGAACGGATCAAATCGGGCTTTGGTACACTTTTCTGGGACATAAAGGAAAGAACGAGTTTGTTAACCAGCCTTCCTTAACCAACAGTTCCGGTTTTATCCATGAAAAATGCCATACAAAAAACGGAAATTTGAATTTTCCGCCAAACCACAGGAGATACGTAAAAACATCTATAGGAAGAGTTGTAGCTTTTTAAAAGACTTACAAAGAATCCTGTATTTTTTTTTGAAAGGCTTTATCATTTTGGTTTTATTTATCGAAAATACTATGAGAAAGTCAAAAATTCCAATTTTGAGTCGAACTATACGAAATACGGGAAGAGGGTTTAAGGAGAGATTGTACCTTTTGGAAAGTCCTGTAAAATTTTCCCTTACTCTTTTTTGATAGGTCTCGTTATTTTTGTTCTATTTATCAAAAATACTATGAATGAATTCAAAATTCCAATTTTGAGCCAAGTTACGCAATATATTGGGAAAAGGCTCAGAAAGAAATTGTAGCTTTTAAAACTCTCTATCGAGAAGATTGCTTTCAATTATTTCTTGACCGAACCCGCTGTTCATAAATTATTTATCAAAAATACTATGCAGAGATAAAGAAAAGGATGTTTGTGTTTTACTTTGCATCATCCAGATAAGCAGTCCCAGACCGAAGTTGAATATTTATTATTAATTAATAATAGTTAATACTTAGTTTATTTAAATTATATAAATAATAGTCAGTTTTCAAACAGAACACATCAAATTTTTATTCATTTTGTACATAGCATTAAAGAATCATGGTTGCTTTTAAGTTCATGGCCTACGTAAAGTATAGCCATAAACCTAACAAATAACTCAGATTCTATTCCTGTATTAAACAGCGTATTCAATTTCATTGTAAGATAGCTTAGAAAGTAAATATATATTTGAAATTTTTTGTCATAAATCGAGCGCAAAGTGCGAGAGTCACGATGAGAATGTGTGCCTTAAACCTACAGAGCTTTGACAAATTTAATATTTACCTATGCGAGGATGAGGATACGATGATGAGGAAATAAGGACGAGGATATGAGAATACGAGGATATGAGGATAATGATATGAGGATGAGAATATGAGAATGAGAGCATGAGGATATGAGGATAAAGATATGAGGGTGAAAATAGGAAAACGAAAAAATGAGGATAAGTATGAAGAAATGAGGAGGAGCATATGAGGATAAAGAAATGATGATGAGGACATGAAGACATGAGGATGAGGATACGATGATGAGGAAATAAGGACGAGGATATGAGGCTACGGAGATATGAGGATAAGGATATGATTATGAAAATATGGGAATGAGAATATGAGGATACGAGGGTGATTTTGTGAGAGTGAAAATATAAGAACGAAAAAATTAGGAAAAGGATGAAGATGAAAGGAGGAGGATATGAGGATAAAGAAATGAGGACGAGAATATGAAAATATAAGGAGGAGGATACGATGATGAGAAAATAAGGACGAGGATATGAGAATATGAGGATATGAGGATAAGGATATAAGGGTGAGGATATGAGGATAAGAATATGAGAATGCGAATATGGAGGTATGTGAGTGAGAATATGAGGGTGCAAATTTGAGGACGAAAAAATAAGTATAAGGATGTAGATGTGAGGAGGAGGATTTGAGGATAAAGAAATGAGGGCGAGGATATAAAGACATGAGGATGAGAATATGAGGATGAAGATATGAAAATAGGGACATGAAAATCAGGATATGTTGATGTGAATAAGGATATGAGAATGAGGACATAAGGATGAGGATATAAGAATAAGACTATGAAGTTAAGAATGTGAGGATATGATGATAAGGATATGTAGATGAGGATATGATGATGATGATATAAGGATGAGGGTAAGGATGTTATTATTGTCCGTTGTTAGGGGATCTTTTATGAAGTTTATTGTTAGGTCTTTTTATTTTATATGATATGATATGACATGATATGAGGATGAGGAAATAAAGACGAGGATATGAGCATATGAGGATATGAGGATGAGGGTACTATGTTGAGGATAGGCATATGAGAATGAGCATATGGGTATGAGCCAATGAGAATATAAGAGGACGACGATATGAGGATGAGGATATTAGGATGATGATATAAGGATGAGGATATTAAGATGATGATATGAGGATGCGGACAGTAGGATGAGGATGTTATCATTGTCTGTTGATAGGGAATTGTTATTGGCGTTCGTTACTAGAAGTTGTCATTGATGCCCACTGATATGGTTTGCAATATGATATTATTTGATATGATATAAAGATCTGAATTTTATGGAAGTGAAATTCAAATTTCAAGTCCAAATTATCAAAAATTGTATTATGAGAACATAGAGAGGCTACCTATAAATTAAACATTTTTGAGTTATTGTAGCTTGAGGAATGACTTTTAGTGAATTTGCAATTAAATTAAATTACAAAATAAAATTTTTAGCCTTTGTTTAGTTCATACAATTATTTTACATCATCTCTATAAATTATTTACGATTCTTTTTAGAATTAATCGACTTTTGAATAGCAATTTGGAATCCGCTAAGAAATTTTTTAAATAGAAAAAACTAAAAAATTTCTTATAAATCTCAAAAAATTAAGGAAATTCCTTTTCATCAAATGACACAAAATGATTTGAAAATATGAATTTCGTTTCTTTTTTGGATCACCCTAATAAGGATAACGGAATGAAGATGCGCATGAGGATGTGATGATTAAGATGAGAATATGATAATATGAGGATATAATCATAAGGATATGAGGTCTAGGGTGTTAAAAAAAAACGAGTTTTCGATTATTTGAGATCTCATCCCCTCATTTTGCGCTATTTGATGAAAACAAGTATTTTAGAGGTAGCTATCGTTTCCAAGCGTTAAAAAATTCAATAAGTTGTTTAGTTTTCCAAAGAATCGTAAATGCTTCATAGAGTGGATCTAAAATGATTATATGAACAAAAAGAAGGCCAAAAATTTCATTTTGTAAATGACTTTCAAGTTTCGTAAGTAAGTTAAATAAGTTCAAGAATTTTATTAAAGTAAAATGAAAATTTTAATGGCAAATTATAAAAAACATTCATTATACAAATATGGAAAATACTACCTTTAAATTAAAAGTTTTTTAGTTATAGCATCTAAAGGGGTGACTTTTAGCGCATTTGAGGGTGAATTTTTTTAGAAAACGAAATTTTTCGCCTTTGCTTTGTTCACGCAATAATTTTGCATCACCTACATGAAGCATTTACGTTTATTTCGAAAATTAAACGATTTACTGAATTTTTAACGCTTTAGGATCGACAGCTACCTCTGAGCAATTGTTTAGACATCTCAAAAAAATTGGAAAATTTTTTTGCACCAAATAACACAAAATAGCGGGATGATATATTGAAAAATATATAATACATTTTTTTTGGACCACCCTAATGAGGATGAGAATATGTAGATGAGGATATGAGGATGAGGATGCGATGATGAAGATAAGAGGATAAGGATATCAGGATGAGGTTATGAAGATGGGGGTAAGGATGTTATTATTGTACGTTGCTAGGGGATTTTTCATGAAGTTCATTGCTGGGTGTTTTTATTTATGCTCATTGATAGGGTTTGCGTTGATATGATATGATGATGAGGATGAGGAAATAAGGACGAGGATATCAGAATAAGGATATGAGGATGATGACATAAAGATGTGAGGATGAGGATATGAGAATGAAAATATGAGGACGAAGATATGAAGATGAGAATATCTGAATGAGGATATAAGGATGATATACGCGGATGAGGATACGAGGATGAGGATACAAGGATATGAGGGTTAGGGCGGTCACCCCTCACGATGCTACGACTCAATTTTTGAGTATCTTTTCTGAATTTTATGAAAATTAAAATAAAATTTTAAGTCCAAATTATCAAAAATTTTACTATGCGAACATAGAGAGCCTACCTATACATCAAACAATTTTGAGTTATTGTAGCTTAAGAAGTGACTTTTAGCGAATTTTGAAAATTAAACGACTTATTGAATTTTCAACACTTTGGGATTGACAGGTACCTCTGAACAATTGTTCAAAAATCTCAAAAAAATTGAAGAGAATGTAAAGATGATGATACGTATATGTGAATAAGTATATGGGGATGCGAATTTAAGGATGAAGATATGGGGATAAAGATTTTAGGATGAGGATAAGGATAATGATGTGAAGATGAGAACATGAGGATAAGGATGTGATAATCAGGATATGAGAAAAAGGATATGAGGATGTGGATGCGATGATGAAGATAAGAGGATAAGGATATCAGGATGAGGATATGAAGATGAGGGTAAAGATGTTATTATTGTACGTTGCTAGGGGATTTTTTATGGAGTTCATTGCTGGGTGTTTTCATTTATGCTCATTGATAGGGTTTGCGATGATATGATATTATATGATATTATATGATATGATATAATATAATATGATATGATATGATATCAGGATATGAGAATAAGGATATGAGGATGATGACATAAAGATGTGAAGATGAGGATATAAGGATGATATATGCGGGTGAGGATACGAGGATGAAGATATGAGAATAATGATATGAGGATGCTAGTACTGTCAGTTGCTAGGAGATTGTTGTTGACGTTCATTGCTGGGGATTTTTAGTGACGCCCATTGATAGGGTTTGCAATAATATGCTATGATATGAGAATATGAGGATGAGGATAAGGATATAAGGATAAAGGGATGACGGTATGAGGATAGGAATAAGGATAAGGATATGAGGATAAGCATTTGCGGATATGAGAATGAAGATATCAAGATGATGACATGACTATAAGGATATCATGATGATGACATGAATATAAAAATATCATGATGAGAATATAAAGATAAAAATGAGGATATGAGAATATGAAGACAGAGATGAGGATATGATGATGAGGATGATAAAATGAGAATGAGGACGTTATTATTGTCCGTTCCTAGGAGATTGTTGTTGTAGTTTGTTGCTGGTGATTTTCTTCGACGCCCATTGATCGGTTTTGCAATAATATGCTATTATATAAGAATATGAGAACGAGGATAAGGATAAGGATATAAGGACATAGGTATCAGGGTATGAGGATAAGAATGAGGATATGGGGATAAGCGTATACGGATATAAGAATGAGAATATGAGAATAATGATATCATGACGAGGATACAAAGATGAGGATGAGGATACGAGGATAAGGATAAGGATATGATGATGAGGACTATGAAAAGAGAATGAGGATATGAAGATAACGGTACGGATATGAGGATGAGTGTATGGGGATGCGGATTTGAGGATGAGGATAAGGATAATGATGTGAGAATGAGGATGATGATATGAGGATGAGAATATGAGGATAAGGATATGATGATCAGGTTATGAGGACGTAGATGAGGATATAAGGATGAGGATATGAGAATGAAGATATTAGGATAATGATGAGGATGACGGTATAAGGATGCTAGTATTGTCCGTTGCTAGGGGATTGTTGTTAAAGTTCATTGCTTTGGATTGTTGTTCGAGTTCATCAATAGGGTTTGCAATTATTTTCCGTTGCTATCTGTGGTTTTTATTTCGTGTTGCTAGATGTTGTTATTGCGTGCTCTTGAGTATTCGGCAAAGAGAACTGTCGGAAAGGGAACTGCTATTAGTTCGCGCGGCAGGCCAAATTGCAGATCGGTCTCTTTTGCTTGATTTTTTGCCACTTCGAATGCAGCACAGATCCTTAGACCGACGCGAATAGTGAGAGTTCGAGGAGGGCCCGTAGAGAGTGAGAGCGTGAAAGAGGGGGGGTTTGGGCGGGAGAGGGGGTCGACTGGCCGTAACATTAGCAAAGAGCCTGCTGAGTGAGATATTACCGCCGTCACAACCTCTAATAACCACACAGAGCCCTTTATAACAGCTCTAGTACCTTATTGTAAGCTCTCTTGCCTCGTTGTAAACATGCACGACCTCCACTTGTAAAGGGTGGGGCAAAATTGGGTCCAAATCAGCGTGAAAACGATTCAAGAATCCGTTGAGAAAAAGTATTTTATTAGTCCTTAATCTCCGGTTAAAAGTGGCCTTTCAGCATTCGTAAACTGCACTTTTCTACGTTTCTATCTGGAATCTTGGGTCTTATATTTTGTATCTTGCAATTATTGTACTCTATTTTTTATTTCTCAAAGCGAACTAAAGGGGACTTTAATGATACGGTGGCTTAAATTTTTGAGGATGTGGATGTAAGGATAAGGATGTGAGGATGAGGATATAAAAATATATATCTCATCCCCATCAAATATCCTCATCTTCACCTCTAGTGTCATCAGTTATATTGAGGTAGTAATTATCTTTCGACAGGGATTGTTGTTGCCCTTTGCTGTGTGTTGTTTCTAGGGCTTTTTATTGGCCATTGCTAGCCGTTGTTAGGCGTACTTGTCCGTTGATAGAGGATGTTCTTATTACAGTTGCTGGGACTTTTTATTTTTGTCCGGGGTGTGAGGAACGTATTGATTCTCAAGTTAAGTTACATTTATAAAAATGAAAGATTCATAGCATTTTAATTATCAAATAGGACCACTTCTTCTTTAATTGCAATCATCTCTATATCATCTTATCCATTTTGCCCACTGTATGCCATTTCTTCGCCTACTGACATTTTTCTTATCAAGCCATGCCAGCATAACACGAAACGAGCCTTAATGGATTTCACAACCAGAAGCTGTTATGTTTTATTGCATAGAGTGTGTCATGAGACTCCTGCAAACATGATCCTCACGTCGTGAGTTGCAACCATGCTGCAATTCTGATCTATTACAAGATACCTTCAACCTCCGTCTCTAATTCTCTCTTTAGTCGCTTCAAGCAGAATCCACCATAAATCTGGAAAAGTAGAGACACCCCCTTCCCACTTCCTCTGGCTCTGAATCCTTATAATTTCTGACTCTTTGAATCTGCGAGAGTGATCAAAATCAGTAATCATCCAACTCTGGATGATGGGGTATGCTCACCCTGAGTGGTGGTGTTAGGAAGAGGTATTCGAACAAAGCGAATGTAGGCTACGAGGCCAGAGGAGCTTATTATGCCTCTCGAGAGAAAAGTGGCTTCAAATCTGTTGCAAAATGCAGACTGCAAAATACCACAAACAAAATACAAAATACAAATCACGATTGCACAAAATAAGAGTTCGAAAGTGAGAATATTCGTGATCAATCCTTTTTTGAGGATTCATTGAAATTTGAAGGGTCATTGAGGAAAAAGTTTCGAAATCTGAGACTTGAATTCCCAGATATCTATTTGTTCGATATCTGTAATTATAATATTACATCAAACACCAAATAATTGCATATACATATACATTGTAAAGTGATTCCTGATTTTTCTGCCAACGGAAAGCTGTACATCCATTTTGATCATTCTTTTAAACACAAAGACGTATCATCTGTTGAATCAATGCAGTACTTATAGACTTAAAAAAAATATGGTTCTTTTTGTCAATACTCACGGCTGATATTGTTTAATTATTTTATTTTTTCATACAACATAGTTGAACATTATTTTTTTACGTATATACTAGTTGTCTTGAGCTTCACTGGGATTGTCAATTCTAGCAGATGCTTGTTGACGTATGGCATCACGCATTTCCAATACTGCAATTGGGTCTATTTTTATAAATTTATAGCGATTTCTATCACTAAGAAATAGTACACGAAGTACAACAGTTTGGCCATGAAAAAATAATGGATGAAAATGACCAGCAGCATCTTCTGTTCCAATGGTAAGTCCATTATCGCCTGTTACTGGCCGACCCAAAGTATAAGTGAATCCTCTTGGCATATTAGATGGAAAAGGATTTTGATGCGACCGAGTCTGTGAACTTAATTCTGCAATAAAACAAAAGAAATATATGAGTTTTGAATAACAATTTTTTTTCACGTTTACACATAGTTACGTGCATATTAATTTATTCAGTGAATTGGTCTGCGGCCAGTAAATGTTACCGATCGCTGTTATTTACCGTTGCTAGTAGTTGCTAAAAATTGTCCGTTGATAGGTTTTTTTTTGTATTGTCCGTCGCTGGGGCTTATTATTGCCGTTCATTCTTAGGGGTCGTTACTATTTTCTCTTGCTAGAGATTGTTATTGGTCGTTATCAGAAGTAATTATTGATTGGGAGAGAGAATGACAAATACTGACATAAACAGACAAGTAATATAGGCTGGAATGAATTCTCCTTATTTCTTTTTATCTCCAAAATTCCAAATGAAAAAATCTTATTTGAACGTATGATTTTTTCAAGTTTTGGGTCTGTATGCTTATTTTCATAAAGATTGATGTTCTTATCGAATCCGCAACCCCTTAAAACCTCTTTCGTGTATGATATTATATTGTCCTTACTTACCAATAGAGTCCAGGAAAACTGCTAAAGTTAAACAGTAAGTACTAGAAAATAATCTCATGTTTCGGAATAATAGAGACTGATTCTTGAAAATCATTTCGGGAAGAGACTAACTTATCATTCGTTCTAATTCATGTAATTACTAAGTAGCATATATAATTGTGATCGTGTTCATTCCAAGTGGTTTGATATCTACGTTTTTTGTTTGCGGATTGAGAAATAAAATTTTATGATACTTCAGTCTTTACTCTTCTTAAAGTACCTGAAGGTCGTAACCTACAGAGTGTTATCTGGAATTATCAATGATTATATTATAGGTGCGTATGAAATGAAGTTCTACGTTCGTTTTGTATTTTATGTTTGCAAATGCAAAGCAGCAGGAGATTATTTATAGTATATGTTCAATTTTATACTTTTTGTATAAATTTGAATTTTATTTACAAATTATTCTATTTTAATATTGACAAAGTCTTTCCAGTAACATACATGCATTAAATTGTTTATATTCCAATCTTTTGCTATCATTATGCGCCCGTTCTTTCATTTCCTGATTTTCTCATCAATGGACCACGCGATTATTTTTTAAATGCGTCAGCAAACATTCTCGTATAAATTACGATGCTTTTCCTTTAACTTTATTCACAAAGAATCACAACTTTCCTCTCAGAATGATTTATGGCGTCTTTTTAGAGTTGAAGCAGCTGCTACTACTCTTTAAAAATAATGTGTTCTTAATTCGGCCCTTGAAATTTGTCTGCTGAAGACATGTTCTGAGAGCAGTTATAATCTGGAAGGGAGTCTAGTGGATTATTCAAATCCAGTGTAAATCCCCATTTTGGGATGTAATTCGAGTGTGAACGCGTGTTTCAGCCCCGTTGTCGGGGAAACAATTTGTTCAGGTGCTTATCCTCTCCACGTGATCCCTCAGTTTATGTAACTACATACATGCATTACATATTTGTGACCTTTCTTTCTTCTGTAGTTGCATTACATTTTGTACATTATCCGATAACATTACAGAAGACACGCCAGCAGATAATTAGATCTTTTCAAGATACAAACTTTCAAATACAATATACAGAGACTGCGCAGACGCATGTATGGGATAACTCTACTGCTCAGGTGCAAGAAGTTGAGGCGCAGGCACAAGAAAATAATTCTTTATGTCACAGTCAGTTTTTCTTCAGCCACTTATGCGAACATGCAAAAAAGATGATTTCAATCATTGATTGTATCCTCATCTTCGAAAGATTGCATCTCTGCCAGTTTACAACTGCAAGAGTGTAACTACCAAAATTATTCGACGTGATGGCTATTTAAAATAATTAAGAGTTTCTTACCGTCGTTCGTGTTAGTGAGCGGTGCACATTACCAGCGAAATTGTAGAGTGCGCAAGAAAAATGTACTTTGCACCCTGTTATTTATGTTGCCTCCGTACTTTTCGCGGAAAGATCGATTTGCCCGGGGTGTCTCGAAATTCGATGATAAATATACAGGGACTTTTTATTAAAACTCGCCACAGGGTTTACACTCCGTGGTTGAATGCTACGCAATCTAAAGAATGAAATCTTCTTTTTAAAATCATTTTATCTGATAAAAGATCAGGAAAGAGATAATTCTGGTAGGTCCAGTGTGGGCAATTTTGATCCTTGAATAAAAAGTTACTTTTGAGTCGTAAGGTGGTGAGGACTGGAAATTTTGTGTATCTTTTTCTTCTGTTTGAGGCATTCACCTGTGAATGGAGTCTTGCTTCTTCAATGAGAAGCTTCCCATTGAAAACGATTCCAGCATCCGAGTGGAAGAAATCTGGAATCATCTGCGAGGATGGACTTAGAAAGGAAGCGAGGAATGCACGTAATAAATAGATAATGCACGATTTAATGCATTACGTGGAAACGCTGGAATGGGTCTTGGTCTCAAGTCCCACAAATGTGAGGAAAACACTCGTTCTCGGTACTTAGGCTTTAATTGTAGCGAGGAATTTTATTGCAGCAACAATTAAACCAAGAGGTTGACGAGAAGAACATCTCGCTGGTTCTTTGGTGGTTGAATTGACCCTAACTCTCTGAAGACGAGACAAGGAAATTAGTGCGGGAGGAGGACAGATGATCAAACCGGTAAGAAGTCGTGACGTGCACCAGAGAGAAAGGAGGATCCTACCCAGAAGACCTTTAGAGCTAAGAGAAAAGGTATTTCACATATATAACTACATAAACCCTCTTCCTAACCCATCATCCTAACTCAGGAACCTCACTTCACGAGTCTTAGAGATATCAAAGCACACTTTGCATGATCAAGATCTAATGACTCGTTCAATTTCTCTTCCAGCATTTCTCTTTCGATATTGTACTGCAATAACATATTGTCTATTTGGTAAAGTATGTCTCAACTGCGCAGTAATAGGTGCCATGAAATCATTGGCAATTGTTGACAATAGTTTAAAGGAACTTGAATATTATATCTGGTAGTTTCGTTCAATATTTAAAAAAAAGATAAATACGGTTTACATAACTGGCAGTCACACCCGGAAGGTAGACGAAGTGCAAGTAAGTTCTGTGTGCACTTTCACTGAAGCCGCTCCAGGCGAATGTGACACTTTCCCGGTTCCTTACCTCAGAACCGTATAAACCTCACAAAACCGATCCAGGGTTGTCTGGAAGATAATTCCGGACGGATACAAGGCCAGAGAGAAAAACGAAAGTGTCTGATATCATATGTCTCTTTTACATTTATTTCGGGATTGAAATTTATTCTGCATTTCAAAGAGCAGTAAAACAAATTCAAAAAGTTCTACAAGACTCATTATTCTTTAATTATACTTATTCACATTTTAAGCATTTTATTTATCTTCGATTCAACTGATAAATTACTGAAATGAATAGGAGAACTCAGGCCTGTTGAAGCAAAATCTTAAATTGCAAACTTTATTCGTGGCAGCAATAATCATAACTGATAGAAACACCTTAAGTGAAAATAATTGCCACCATTTCTGCAACATTGCTCGAGACACTTCTCACCTCATTCACTTTCTTCCTTTTTCTCTTTAATTTCCATTTTCAGTTCTCTTTTTATCTTCCTTTCCAGGTTTCTGGTTCGAAAAGGCGTATTCCACATTTAATAAAATTCGAGAGGCGTTTCTCGAGGTTCGAAAGTGGAGCGCAAGGTCGACGGGTACGGCTAATGAAGAGATAAGGGGAAACTGAAAGCTCTACCCTGGCATCGCGTCGAGCCTCGTACACCCTTAGAAGGTGATGTGATTTTTTTTCTCCTTCTTTATTTTTCTTTTTTGTCGAGTGCCTCTCGGTTTTGCTCCCTTCCTTTTTCCTCTCGTTCTCCGTTTCCTTTCCGTTTTCTCTCGTCCCTTGTAAACCTTTTCTTTTCCTTCGTCTTGCACACCTTGGTTGCTTGATGGACAAAGCAATCCGTGACGGAGAAATAGGTCGTCGTAATCGGAGCTCAGATGACGTAAAGCGGCATTCACACGATTATCTAGGGAGCTCGTTAACGGTCATGCACCCATGACCAATGTCGAAGAAGTTTGTCAACCTTGGGAATTTTTGTCTCTAGTCATATTAACTGCTTCAGTCTAAACATGTGGTTCCGAATTTTTCTTCTCACTTGCTTGTACGTACCAGGTAGAGTTGCTAGGATAATACATATGAAAGAAAAGATCTTCATGGTCTAATGGATGAGGCTGACTAAGGAGGTCAGATCGTTACCTTGAAAAATGACCGTTGTGTAACTAGCCTTAATAAATCTCTCATCTCATGGTTGGTCGTACACAAAATGTAGTGCGTTTCGGCCTCTAACAATGTGATTCTCTCTCTGAATGATTCACGTCATGCTTGTCTGAAACAAAGAAGAGGAAACGATGTCATTAAGGAAGCAATTTAAGGAAATGATGCTTATTCTATAAAATCTAGGTGTTTAGAACAAAAGTGGCTTGGATCCCATATATCTTTCTAAGCATTGGAATGCAACCTTAAATAATAAAAGTCAGGAAGTTGTGAATCTCAACATCTCTCGCGATCCTGTCATTTAAGGATCAGGGAGTAAAGAATTTCAGTCAATATAATAGTTACGACCGGGTTTAAAGAGTCGTTATGCTGGCCCTTGGTTACATAATGCGGTCCAATTAATACTTCTTGGTAAGGAAAACAATTTTGAGTCAGGAGTGGCGCAAGTACGTTACGATGACTACAGAGGCATAAACGGCAGCTATTAGCAGCCGACTCCAGGGTCTGTATACAAACACACGTAATCTCTCGTGATGCGTGCTTGAAAATTGAAGGGATAACGCAGTACGCATTCCTGGTTGTAAAGAATATAATAAGGAAAAGACTGCCGTAAAGTACTTATAATGACGAGATAAAAAAGTGAGGTTAAACAAATTATAGTATTTGGTGAGAGAAATTAGAGGAGTTCGGTTCTTTGGAAGTAAAAGATGCAAGTGAAATATTAATAAGCAAAAGTTGAACAGTCAAATCCTAGGAGTGGTGACTGTTGATTTGAAAACAGAATATGTAACTGAATTTTTGAGAAGCAAAGCACGGGCACAGAACAAGAAAAGCGCAAACAAGACGCAAGCAGTTGTTTAGACTAAAAGTAAAACATAAGAAAATTGTCCACTGGGTAACTCGGAAACATTTCTGATCATCTGTTTTTTTTAACAGAGACTTGAAGTCTCAGCAGAGATAAGATTGGATCAACGAAAAAACTTTTGTTTAAACTTATGTTTCTAGTATGACAATAGATTTTTACCCAATGATTTTCTATTCTGTGTTGTAGTGCTTGTGTCATTATGTTTGTAGTATGACAATTCACGGTGCGGTTGAAACAACTTCAACACAAAAGTGCGAACATCTAAAATGTTTTTCTTTTTTTCGTGTCTGGGATGTCCTAAATCTATTTTTAGACGAAACACAAAATCTTTGCCCGGGCTGTTTTTGAAAAAATCCATTTTTA
>JAUMHM010000001.1:13708893-13730097 GCA_032362435.1 Melikaiella ostensackeni | reverse complement strand
ACAGGACTTTCAGTAATATCTTTCATAAAATCACATTCCGCCAAATTTTTTCTTTATCAATTATACTGAAAATTATATTAACATAAACATGAAAATAAGAAAAGATGAAATAATTTTTTAACATAACTTCCTGCGCATACTATCCAAAATTTTGCAATTTAAAGTTCGACAAACACTTCACCACAACACTAATTAAACAAAAATAAACGAACCTGACTCAAGAAGAGCATTTGTACGACTGACTCGTCTATATAGACACTCAGACAAACAAAAACGTTTTTTTTTGAGACAAAATAACCAGTCTTGAACCCTCGTAAAAATCATCTGTTCGAAGAATGCCAATAGATTTTGGGAAATTATACAGAATGTCTTAGCCCCAAATATCAAGAGACAGAATTCATTCCAAAGAAACAATAATATGATAGTAAAATATTTTAAACAGTGAAATGTGAAATTTAATTTTAATTAAGAACAAATACTGTATCTCAAATTATGTACATCTTTCTAGCAACATTATTATATTCATAATAGGTACCAGGATGAAATTTTAACTCGAGTTAATTCGAATCATTCCAGTCAAAACAAAATTGGAGTTGTAAAGAATTTAACTGATAGACTCTCAAATTATCTCATCCTACATACCATAAAAAAATATTTAATTATGCAAATAGATTCTTTTTCCAACCCACTATCTTATTACTTTTATTGACAAGCATATGCATAACAGAATTATTCAAATCATGAATAAAAGGTAATAATCAGAAAACTTTGTAATGAAAAAAACAAAAATTTCTTACGAACTAATAAAGATAACATGTGAACTATTGCTGATAAAAGTAACAAAAATATTATAATGAATGAACACGTTTACATTAAAAAAGCTTTACAGCTTTAAGATGGTGAATCATCTTATGAAAAATTCAACTTCGATCCTACGAAAAAGTAGAAGTTCAACTCACACTTCTTCTAACGGAACTTAAAAGTGAAAAAATTATTCACTTAAGCCAATATAACTTTCATCATAGCACAAATGGTAATTCACCTAGATTTTATGGTTTACCAAAACTGCATAAAATAAATTGTCCTCTGAGACCTAACATTTCTTTTCCAGGTTCACCGTTACATAATATATCTAAATGTTTAGCTAAATCTTTACAAAAAATTGTAGGCAAAACTGATTACCACATTAAAGACAGCTGGAATTTTTAACAAAAAATTTATAGAATTAACATTCCTGATCACCACACAATTATATCACTCGACATTGTTTCAACGTACACTAATATATCTTGAAAATTAATTCTAAACTCCATAAATAAAAAATGGGAAATAGAAAGAGCAACTTTCAAATTGTTTTTTCTATTGAAAATACTTTTAATAATTTTTTTTTAATGTTAAAGATTTGATTGATAAATATCATGAAGTAAATATCACTCATAGAATATCATGTTTAAATTGTAAGATGATATACATTGGACAATCCTTCAAACACTTAGGGGATAGAATTGGAAAACATGAAAAGTCTGTGGAAAAAAAACAAAGATAATATAGCTTTGGCAAAGCATGCCTGTTCAAACTTTCATAATTTTGATTTCAATATTGAAAATGTTAACATTTTAAATATAAAGCCAAATAATGATAAAAGATTAACCTTAGAAATGATTTGCATAAAAAGGGGGAAAATGCAACAAATTACAAAACTGATATTCAGAATTTAAGTATTATATACCACAGTCTCATTTCTCATATCAAAATTTGAAAATTGTCAATTTTCCCGGGTAAAAATATCACATTACATCTTAACCTAACCTTAAAAGCTGTTATAAAGTCTATCTTATAAGTGGCACATGTCTGTCTTTAAAGACTGCGTGAAAATGTAACTTTTTAGTTTTTGAGATAATCCAGGATATTTCCTGTGAATTCTGAAAAATGTCCAGTATGTTTTATTTAATAACGTTTATCTAATTATAAAATTCTTCTGTAAAAAAATAGCATCAAATTTCAAATCCATAGTTTATCTGGAGGTTGTGTATTTGGTCTGACCTTCACATGCTATTCGAAAGTAAGCATTATTATGGCTTTTAATACAAATTAACTTTTATGGTTTTTATGAAGCAACATTATTTTAATCATGTTCACCTATTTTAAATATCTCCAATAAGGTAAATATATATTTTCCCGCTTTTAGCACTAGATTTCTTCGGTTCATGTTAGGTTGTAAATAATACTACATGTGCAATGATATTTAAAAAATATCTTGTTTTCCTAGCTTCAACAATCTTCTGTTAAGAAAAATGATTTGATAAGGATACATATCTGCATTGAAGCGCGTCATCTACAAATATTAGAAAATAAACGCCTTCACAGGATTAGCCACTAACTGAATCTTTATTGTAATAGTATAATGGTTGAGAAAAATATATGATATATAATATATATTTAATTATTGTTACTTCCCTTTGTGTCCCTTGGTGACGAAAATCCAGGGATTGTAATCCCATGATTATTCACTATTAAACACACAAACCAAAAAACTTTGTTTCAAATTGTTATTTCTAGTTTTTTTTAAATTGCAAAAATGTTTACACAAGTCATTTTCGCCAATGTCAAAATTTCAATTTTCAATAATTGAATGAAATATGTAACAAAACTGAAATTTCGAAAAATGGAATAAATCTGAATAGATTGGTGCTAAATCAACCCACAGAAAATTTAAATATCCAAATTAGATAAAAAACTATGAAAGGTTAAAGAAGAAGAAAGTGTTTTTCTCAAATAGACCTCAAAATTCAAATACTCGTAACCCACAAGAAAGCTGCTAGCAATGATTAATCACATATTTCGCTTTCAAATTCACAAATGTTTTTGTGAGATTCGATTCTCCTTAATGTTTTCAATATATAAGCGACAACTGAGATAAACCGGTCGCCAAAAATGTTTTATTTTTATTTTAAGTTAGCTTGTAGCCAATCTAAAATTTGCGAAAATCCTGTAGGAATCGAGATAAGAAAGATTTACATTTAAATCCCACCTCTTTGAGAACAAGTTCCACCTACTCTTAAATCCTAAGTTAAATATAAAAAGCCTCTCTACTATTGAAATGAGAATCAGCACAATACACCTACGAATATCCCGAATTATTGTTATCATTGAATGGCCACTTAAGAAAAATCAATCTATCAACCTGAAGAGAATTTCTTTTTCAGAATCTCGTCATCAGATTAAATTCCGGTTTAACTCTAAGTATGTTAGCAGGGTTAGGATGACGATTCGGAAGCTTCCTTTTTGGCTGAGTGTGGGAGTAATTAATTTCTTCTATAGCCTCGTACAATCTCTGCAAGACAAACCCACCAAACCACAGGAATCCAAATCATTATTGCAGACTGTTTCTTCCGCCTTAGGAACTAAAGGAAGGTATGCGGAAAAGATGAAGCCTAAAGATTTTATTTTAGGAACGATGAAGAAAATTACTATTATTCCGATTCACGTCAAGTTTTGATTTTATGTGAGACGAGCAATCGTAACAAAATTTACGATTCTTGGCTACAATTTTCTTCAGTAAGGGAGTCAAACTATTAAGAATGGGGCACTGGGAAGAATAAAAAAAGCGGTAGGGGTAATAAAACTGATATAAAAAATACGATGTCGCTCGCAAATGCGTTCTCAATTTTATGATTTGTGTGAAAACTTCTTTTCCGTAACGTTTTTCTTTTCAAAATGGATTTCAATGTGGGAACTTTTATACTGTAAAAGATTTCGTCTTTGTTACACACCATAATATTTATAAATATTTATAGGAATCTTCTCTAAATTGTTCACCTAAATAAATACAGGTTATCTGAGATCTCTGGTGAGCGAGTCAGAGCCGATGCGTCGCGGCTCCCGCGATTTCGACGAATCGTCGTTCATCTGTCCCCGTTTTTCGCGAGCAATCATTCACCGCTTCTTTTACCCCGTTTTTTGTGAGTGGCTAATCGCTGATTCGCATGCCCCACTTTTTACACGGCAGCCAATCCGCGGCGTCACTATCCCTCTTCGGGATCCGCGCTCAGGCCATGCGTATAAATATGACCCAGTTTCGCGCAACTTGGCGTTAATTTCCCGGTCGACGACTGTAACGCGTCTCGTACTCAAAAAAATTTGAAGATCACAAACCCGACTCCTGATTGTCTGGGCGTAACAACCATCGACTTTGCTTCGTCGCACTGGCGTTCAACGCCAACATAATAAACAGGAAACGAGATTCTTTATTTTGATTCCCACGCCTCAATCATTCGTAGGAATACTCTTTTTGAGTTTATTGATCAAACATGTTTTTTTGTAATACTTATTTAGATATGACGAATGAATTATAATCCATTTATTTTATGCGTGGTTTCCGAAACGACGATAAGTGAGTCGTATCCTCAAAGTGCCCCTTGAACAGTCGGCTCACGGAGGACCGATTTTTATTTTGGTGTTACCCGAGTCATATTTTTAACGTGCCCCTCAAAAAGTGGGCTCACGGAGTGCTTTCGCTTTCTTTGTTTGTGTTCGCTTTTGTTTCAACACATCCCCTGGTGCCTTATAAATTGTACACTCCCAACAACAATGTAATTTATTAAATTTCTATAAATAAATTAAGGGATCACTACAACGAAAAAGAAGATGCAAAATATTGGAGAAGGAGAATGTGGTGGTTTGATACGCTAGTATGATCAGTTTTAGGCTATGGAGCAGATATATATATATATACATAGACTGAAGGTAACCTGGATATCTGGGGAGAGAAGAAGCATAGAAGGATAAATTAGGTACTAGAGCAGGAAAGAGGTCATGGAAATTTAAAGGGATGGTAAAGGAGGAAAAGGGAGGAGAGATAGCAAAAAACTGTTTTAGGGAGATGGAAGAAAGGATAGAAAGGGCAATGAAATGAGCGAAATGGAAACTAAAGTAAACTACGAAGAATTAGAGAAAATAGACAGGGAAACACAATTAATAGAAAGATGGGGCAAGATTAGAGAATGAACATATAATAATTAATATAAGATGAGAAAAAGAGAAGGGGTACCAAAGTATTTATAAAAGGAACTGGGAGAGAGAAGCTATACAAGGATAGCAAGATTTAGATTAGGAAACAAGATAAGAGAAGGAATGTATTGGAAAAAGAAGGACAACAGAAAGTGCAGAATATGCGAATGGGAAGAGGAAACATGACAGCATGTATGGGAAAGATATATGAGAGAAATTGAAGACGAAGCTGGCAAGAGAATGTGGTAAAGATCTTAGGGGAGGATGAAGTGGTGGAAGAGTGGGTGATGGAATTGGTGGAGGCTAGAGGATCAAATGAGAAAGAATAAAAGAGTGATTGTGAAACGGGAAAGGTTGAGGTAGAAGAGATGTGAAAGAAAAAAGAAACGGAAGTCGCTTAGAAAAGTAATGATTCGCAAGCAGTGGTTAGGTGGTAGTATAAGTAGATTAGGATCCGGATGGTATCTCGCATGTTCTCTCTCTCTTTCATTCGCCCGAACGTCAAGAAATTGCGCTATCACAAGAAATGGAAATGAAGATTTAGATGTAAGAATTAATGTAAATAATTGTAGATAGCAAGGTTAAAAAAATATAAAATATGTACGTAGTGGTAAAAAGTAAGAAATGGAATTCACGCAAACCCCAACAGGACACATTTTGAATAAAAAAGAAGAAGAATAGCTATATGAATTTAAAAGGGTTCGATAATTGACTATTTTTAATTGCAGCCTAAAATATCAAGATTTGTGGCTTTGGAAACATGCAATATTTAATATTTATATTAAAATTTGTATTATATTGCACACATACCACAAAAATTAAAAAAATTCAAGATTGTGAGGTGTAGCTTATAAGATCTCGTTTTTTCTTAGATATGATTAAAATTTATATTTAGTGTGGATTAGATGGTAGAATCAGCAAAATATATTTTTTCAGACAATACAAACTGTTAGAATGGAAAACGTCATTTATTAGACTTAGTGCTCTTTTCTTCTGCTCATAGGAAATGTTATTCACAAAATATTTTTTGTCAAGTTTATAAACCCGATTATGGAGCATAAAAAACTGATAGGAAATACCCAGCACCAAATGTAAAAAACTGGCTTTTTGTCAAAATGTCTAATCATACAATTTTTTGTAATTTCGAACACGTAGACGAATTCACGATTTTGTGTATGCAAGATGTTTGAGGGTTGCCTTAATATCCATTAAACATTCAAGCAAGAAAATCGACTATTCCAAAAAACCAAAATCACGGAAGATTTTTAAATTAAATTATTGGAGTCTAAAAGACCTTTAAAATAAATGTGGAAATCATCCCTCACAGAAAAAAAGTTGAATTTTTAAAGGGTTGTTTTTGAGTAGCTAGGGATCATTTGTAGGTGTTGGGAAAAGTAGGTGCGGTTTTTTGATTGCTCAGGGATAATTTCTAGGTGTTGAAAAAGTTTGAGTGTGCTTTAAGTGCCTAGGGAAGATTTTTAGGTTTTGGAAATAGCAGGGTAGTTTTTGAGTAACTAGAAATAGCTTTTAGGTGTTGGAAATGGCAGAGGTGGTTTTGAAGAATCTAGGGCTTATTTTGAGGTGCAGGAAATGCCAAAGATGAGCTTCGAGCACCTAGAAATGACTTTTAGATGTTGGAAAAGGCAGGGGTGTCTTTTGAGTGCCTAGAAATCATTTTTAGGTGCTGGAAACGGCAGGGGTGATTTTTAAGTGCCTAGGGATGACTTTTAGGTGTTGAGAAAGGCAGGGGTGATTTTTAAGTATTTAGGGCTGATTTTAAGGTGCTGGAAATGAAAGAGTGTTTTGGAAATATCAGGGGTGATTTTTAAGTGCCTAGAGATGAATTTTGGGTGTTGAAAGATGTATGGATCATTTTTGAGTGCCTACGGATGATTTTCAGGTGTTCTAAAAAACAGGGGTGATTTTCGAGTGCCTAGGGATGACTTTCAGGTGTTGGAAAAGGAAGGGATGATTTTTTGAGTGGGTGTTTTTTGAGTGCTTAGGGATCATTTTCAAGTGTTGCCAATGGCAGGGGTGATTTTTAAGTGTCTACGGATAACTTTCAGAAGTTGAAAAAGACCAGGGTGATTTTTGAGTGTCCGGGGATGACTTTCAGGTGCTTGGAATGGCAGGCGTGATTTTCAAGTGCCTAGGGTTGACTTTTAGATGTTTGAATAGCCAGGGGTGGTTTTTACATGTTTGAGGATGACTTTCAGGTGTTTTAAAATACAAGGGTGATTTCTGATTGTATAGGAATGACTTGTAGCTGCGGGAAAAGGCAGAGATGTGTGTTAAGTGCCTAGGGGTTATTTCAAGGTCCTGGAAATGGCAAAGGTGATTTTCAAGTACTTAGGGATGACTTTCAGGTGCTGGAAAAAGCAGGGGTGGTTTTTACATGCCTAGAGATGACTTTTAGGAGTTGGAAAAAGCAGGGAAGATTTTTGAGTGCCCAGGAATGACTTTCAAATGTTGGAAAAGGTGGGGCTGTTTTTGAGTGCCTAGGGATCATTTTCAGGAGTTGGAAATGGCAGGGCTGATTTTCAAGTGCCTAGGGATGACTTTTAGGTGTTGGAAAAGGCAGGGGAGATTTTCGAGCGTCTAGGAATGACTTTTAGGTGTTGTAAAAGGCAGGGGTATTTTTTGAGTGCCTATGGGTTATTTTTAGGTGCTGGAGATAGCAGGGGTGATTTTCAAGTTCCTAAGGATGACTTTTAGGTGTTGGGAAAGGCAGGTATGATTTTTGAGTTCCTAGGGATGACTTTTAGGTGTTTCAAAAGACAAGGGTGATTTTCAAGTATCTAGAGATGACTTTCAGGTGTTGGAAAAGGCAGGGATGTTTTTTGAGTGCCTAGTCATGACTTTGAGGTGTTCTAAAATACAGACAAGATTTTTGAGTATCTGGGGATCACTTTTAGGTGTTGGAAAAGTCAGGGATGATTTTTGAGTGCCTAGGGATGACTTTTAGGTGCTTTGAAAGATAGAAGTGATTTTTGAGTGCCTAGGGATGACTTTCAGGTATTTCGAAAGACAGGGGTGTTTTTGAGTGCCCAGGGGTCATTTCTATGTGTTGAAAATGGTCAGTTCTTTTAGAGCTATATCTTCCTCAATTACAAGTTCTCTAAGTTTTTTAATCCGTGTATCTTAAAATTTTGTTCCGTATATTGAATCCACCATCTGGAATTTTGCAAATCTGAGCTCAGATTCGGATTCAGCAATCTCAAAAGCTTCAAGAAACTAAGTCCTGTAAAAATTGAAGCATTTTTTAAAGTTTTGCTCCACCATATTGGACCGCCATTTTAAAATTTGAAAATCTAAGCTCAAATTCAGATTCACAAATCTCGAAAACTTTAACACACTGAGTTTTGTACAAATTCAAGAATTTCCCAAAGTTTTAGTCCTCCATATTGCATCCACCATCTTGAGCCTTGCAAATATGAGCTCAAATTCGGATTCATCAAACTCAAAAACCTTAAGACAACAAACACTTCATCAATTGAATAACACAATTTTATTCGCTTTCTTCGTCTTCGTTGCTAGTTTTTCAGTGTGAACCTATAATGGTTAGTGCGCCATATCTCGGATACTTAGGTTAGGATACCTCGTGATCCTGACGCATAGGAAAAATTTGGACAACGGATTCGGTTTTAGGACATCAAACTCCTTCGGGGTCATCTAGTCCAATCGTTGGGTACAAACAAATTTTAATTTTTGTCGGCCTGTGTAATCCGTAGGCACTTAAAAATTACCCCTGCATTTTCCAACAGCTAAAAACCATCCGTAGGCGCTTGAAAACTACCCTTGTTATATAAAACATCTAAAAATAATTCCTAGATACCTAAAAACCACATTTGCCTTTTATAACACCTAAAAATTATCCCTAGGCACTCAAAACACACACAAGCCTTCCCAATACCCAAAAATCATTCCCCGGCAATTAAAAATTACCCTTGCTCTTTCCAACACCTAAAAATCATCCCTGAGTACTCAAAACACAACCCTGTCGTTCTCGACAGCTAAAAGTCATCCCTAGGTACTCCGAAATCACCCCTGCCATTTTCAACATTTAAAAATGACCCCTAGGCACTCAAAAAACACCCTTGCCTTTTCTAACACCTAAAAGTTATCCCTAGGCACTTGAGAATTACACTTTCTCTTTCCAGCACCTAAAAATTACCCCCAAGTAATCAAAATGCTTTTCTGCCATTTTAGAAAGCTAAAAGTCATCTATAGGACCTCAAATCCCACCCCTGTCATTTCCAAAACCTAAGAATCAGCCCTAGATACTCAAAAACCACCTCTGCCAATTGCAACACCTTGAAGCTATCCCTAGGAACTTGAAAACTTCACCTACCTTTTTCAACACCTAAAAATGATCCCTGAGCACTCAAAAACCACACCTACTTTTTCCAATACCTAAAAACCATCCCTATGCAGGGGTGATTTTGGAGTGCCTAGGGATGACTTTTAGCTTTCGGAAAAGGCAGAAATGTTTTTTAGTGCCTAGGGGTCATGTTTAGGTGTTGGAAACGGCAGGGGTAATTTTGGAGTACCTAGGGATGACTTTGAGGTGTTGGAAAAAGAGGGGGTGATTTTTGAGCGCGTAGAGATGACTTTTAGGTGTTGGAAATGTCAAAGGTGCTTTTTGAGTGCCTAGGGATAACTTTCAGGTGTTGTCAAAGACAGGGGTGTTTTTTGAGTGCCTAGGGATCATTTTCAGGTGTTGAAAATGGCAGCGTTGATTTTCAAGTGCTTGAGTATGACTTTTAAGTGTTGGAAGATTCAGAGGTGATTCTTAAGTGCGTAGGAATGACTTTTAGGCGCTGCAGATGGCAGGAATGATTTTTGAGTGCCTACGGATGACTTTTAGGTGTCGGAGAAGGCAAGGGTGTGGTTTTAGGGCCCAGGGATGACTTTCGGGTGTTGTGAAAGGCAAGGGTGATTTTTGAGTGCGTAGGAATTATGTTGAGGTGTTCAATTTCAATGAATGTGGAAAACACCCTCTAGCAAGTAAAGTTGTCAAATTTCTTTTAAGGGTTGATCTGACATCCCTCCAAGACTCAAGCAAGGAAATCAACATTTCCTAACAAACAAAATCAATGAAAGTTTTTTGAATGAACTATTGGGGTCGGAAATCAATTCACAATAAACATGGGAAACATATTATACCAGCAGGAATATCGTGTACATTGACTCTAAGGGTTGTTTTTACATCCCTTAAAATGAATGTAACTACTTTCCTGTCAGGATATGTGTCCCACATTTATTGTAAATTGATTTCCAGTCCAGTAGTTTAATCTCGTGGTTTCCGTTTTTTCGAAGAATGTCGATTTTCCCACTTTCATCTTTAAGGGATGTTGAAGCAACCCTTAAAATGAATTCGATGACTTTTTCTGTTATGGGACGTTTCCTACATTCATTTCAAAGTGACTTCCGACTCTTATAGTTTAATCAAAACTCTCTCGTGGTTTTGCTTTTTAGGAAATGATTTTCTCACTTCAATCTTTAGGGGATCCTAAAGTTACCCTCAAGATAAATTCGATGACTTTTTTACTATGAGGTGTATCGCATTTTCATTCTAAAGTGATTTCGGACCCCAGTAGTTCAATAAAAGAATCTCTCGTTATTTTGGTTGCTAGGAAGTGTCGATATTCTTGCTTGAATCTTTAAGGAATGTTACAACAACCCTTAAAATAAATTCAATGGCTTTTCCTGGTATGGGATGTTTTATACATTTATTCTCAAGTGATTTTCGACTCTAATAGTTTATTCAAAAGATGTCCCGTGGTTTTGCTTTCTAGGAAATATTGATTTTCCTACTTAAATATTTAAGAGATTTCAAGGCAACCCTTTACGTGAATTTTACAACTTTCTCGGCTAGAATATATTTCCAGTGTTTATTGGGAATTTAGTTTTGATCACAATAGATAATTCAAAAATTTTCCGTAATTTTGGTATTTTGGAAATGTCGATTTCCTTGCTTAAATGTTGAGGGGAGGTTAAAACAAACCCAAACATCAAATATACACAAAACATTTGTTTCAGTTTGTTTGATCTACAAAATCTAACGAATTTCGCTAAATCAAACAAAAACTTTTTGCGAAGGATAACATTTTAATAATAAATGAATTTTTCTATCAGAATACATGTAAAGATTTGAAGTTTGGCCATGGTTTCAGTAAAAACTCTCCATTTTTCTGACAATTTTCTTTCGAATCTGCGGATCGAAGCTACAAAGAAAATCTGATTTTTTTTTATTGGACATTTGGTAAAAAGCCATTTTCTGTACATTTGGTGCAGGGTTCTTCTTCGAAACGCGACAGTCTGCAGCTTCGTTCTGTAATAGTTTAAAATTCAAAAACACAGAGCAGCTCTGAAGTCAATAATGAAGTGTTTTCTGGCAAAAAAGCCTCATTTTGGCAGTGAAGAGAAAAAACTTTGCGCTATTTGTGAAAAAAGCCTTCATTTCGAATACCCTAATATATAAGTCATGATAATATGATAATTGGAATAAGTTTAGTACGAATATTTCGACTTAATATTTTTACATTCTGTTACGCATTTTTGACTTCACTATATATTTCAAAAATAGATGACTTTCTAATGTGTATCACATAAGCTACATCGAAATTGTCTTTAGTTTCTATAAACTATCAAAAATCTAGATGTTATACTTTTATGTCGGCATTGATGTCAAAATCTCTTTTTCGTCGTTCATGATGCAATATTTATTCCTGATGACAGTGCTGAATTGCTACATAAGTCAAGAAGCTCAACGTATGGAAAAAAACAATGCGGATAAAGAAAATTATTAATTTCTTCTGATTCTTTGAGAAACTAAATATTCTTGACTGATACAGAATGAGATAGCGGAGGAAATAATTCTCTTGATTTGCGTTCTGAAGATTGAATTCACAGCTAGTTGAAGAAGATATTGCAAAAATAATGCATATTTCAATGTTTACCTAAGTTTAGATAAAAGTTGAACTAATAAACGTTCTGCAATGGTAGTAGGCTCATTTGGTTATTATCTATAGAATCTCAATAAATCATCATTATTGTTGTGCATTTTTTTGCTTGCATGATGCAAGATATGAAAGTTGAAACCAAATATTGGAAAAATTCGAAGACATCTCAACTGTATAAAAATAATAATAAATATGAAATAAATAAATGAATATATATACCTGTATAAGCAAAATTATCATCAGTTTATGTAGACTATCACAAATCTAAATGTTCTAATTTTATTTTGGCCTTGATGTCAACATCTCTTTCATTACCGTTTCTGATGTAATATTTATTCTCGTTGATAGTGCTAAGCTGATACATAAGCCAAGAAGCAAAAACTATAGGAAAAAAAATTTCAGATTAGGAAATTTTTTTTTCTGAATCTTTAAAAACGCAATTTTTTACAGTATGATTGATTTTGTTGGATTGATTATGATTTTTTGAAAATTGCCAGAAATTCATGGATAGTTTGGAAAACTTATGACCATTTTTGAAAATGGATGCAAATGTTTGAAACTTTTGGAAGCTTGTGAGGATTTTTGAAAAGTGTATAACTTGTAAAAATGTTCAAAATAGATGGAAATGTCTAAGACTTTTTGAAACCTCTGGGAATGCTTGAGACTTTTAAAAGCCTGGAAAACTTTTGAAGGGTTATGGAAATTTTTGGAAGTTTTTAAGCTTGTGAGGTTTTACTCAGGGTTGAGAAGTCTTATCACACTTATGAAGTAATAAATGGTCCTTTCACATCTTAAAGACAAAACTACAGGAGACTGATGCCCTCCTCAGCATATAACACAATTTGATCAAAACTACTTTGGTTCTGGCTTCCATTTCATACCTTTCATTAAATAACTGAAGTTTGGTGGGACTGACTTTATCAATGGACACTACACCTTATGACGATTTATCTCCTTCGTTTGGATATGATTTTATACTTATGGAAAATATTTCCTGCATCAAGTTGCTAGTTGTGTGTATAATTTAAATAAAGAACAATACAAATAATGATGTAGGCTCGGATAGGATTGACACTCCTATTGACAAAAAAACTGGGTGTTTGGAATGCTAGAGGGGTAAATGATCCTGAGAAGAGGAAATTGCAAAAAACAAGGCGCGTGAGTTATATATTTTATGTGTACTGGGAACAAAGAAGAAGGGATGTGAGATAAGAAAGATGGAAAATGGATTAGAACTTTGGTTAGGAGTAGGTAATGAATCACATGGTAGCTAGGAAGTCGATCTAATTATGAATACGAGAGCGAAACATCATGATAAAAAGTATAAATGTGTATCTCCTAAGATTAAATGGATTCGAATGAAAGTGGGATTCAAAAGGCTATTTACTATAGCATGAGCTACAGAAAAAAGATTCAGAGCCAGAACATTTAGAGTTAGCATCACCTCCAGCTGATCGTGACAACAGTAATGCAGAAGATACCTTTTGGGACTCGTTAGATGGTATTATAGGTACTTGCGATCCTAGGAAAAGAATCATTATACTCAATGATATCAACGGTTGGCGAAATGTGCAACGTGAATGTACCAACAGTGTACTTGGTCATTTCGGAGATCCCATCCTGGCATACATCTTTCGATTCAATTACATCCATACATCTTTACGCAAGCTCTTGTGCTTCTACGACTCTTTACATCCCTTCGCCTTAGAGTCTTATTCTCTCAGCATGATCAAACCATACCAACAACTCTCTTACACTCTTGACAAATAATGTTTCTTCCACACCATATACACTTCATGCTGGTATCCAGTCAGCTCAAGATTCTCTGCAAATCATCGGCTGATTCTGCTGTAACAATCTTATTATCCTCAAAGGCCAGTCTACGCAACTTTCACTGTCCCGAGATCAACACCTTCTTCGTCGAAGTGAGCTATTCTTAGACATTTGTCCATGTATATGTTACACTCCATAAGCGAATTAGGGCATTGTCTGAAAACTTTGCTCAGAATTAGTTTTGCGCGCCAGAAAATACCCAAGCCCGGAATATATTTTGCCGAGTTGGACGATGGTTAGTTATAAACGGATGGTTTTTTTTCAAATACTGGAAATGGGTCGAACATAATTGAAAGGTAGATTTTCCCGAGTTGAGGCGTTGCCAACTATAAATCTAACCTAGTTTCGTACGTAGGTCAGTATGCCATTCTAGTACTGCTCAATTTTGATAGAGCAATATCCGATCTGACGGTACATTTCGGGTTTGGGCATTTTCTTATGCTCGAAAGTAGTTCTGAGCAAAGGTTTTGGACAATGCCCGACTTTGCTTATAGAGTGTGACATATATATTGAACATCCGGGAGGCCATAACGCAGCCTTGCCTAACGCCCTGATTAATATCAAACCAATCGTTCAATTGTCAATTCACTCTTACACTCGGTTCACTACCATTATATATTGCTTTTATTCGTTTTAAAAGTCAACCATTCACCCCATGCACTTTCAGGATTTCACATAATTTAGTTCTATCCACCTTATCGAAAGCCTTTTCCAGATCAACAAGTGCACAGAAAACTTTTTTGTTTACTTTCAAACTTCTTACTATGATCTGTCTCAAGCTAAATATCTGGTCCATACATGATCTCCCTTGCGTAAATCCACAGTGGACTGACCAAGTCCTTCCTTTAGTTATTTTCATGACAATACAAAAAGTGGCCAGTTTCAGGTCGGTAGACCAATCGTGAAAAAATGTAGGGTGAGCGTGGAAGAGGACTGAAGATTGATGGAGGTGGAAGGCTTCCTTATCTTTAATTCATTTCTCCAAAGTCAGCTGAAGTGAATTCAGGTTGGCTGATATGATTTTGCCTGAGCGCGCCCTCTAGCGGATGACACAGGCAGTGCCGAGCAATAACAGTTCACGTCCGTTTGCAGTCTTGGTCCAGTGTTGATGTTTAATAATCAAATCTCTTTTTTTCAGTTCATTGTTGCTTTCCAGCGAACTTATTCGCGATGAGGAGATAATAAAAAATATTGTGTGTAGCAGGTGCGAAACGCTGATTTTTTTTGTGAAGTTTGTATCACTTGACCCTGGCTCGAGCTCCGAATTTCATGTGCTCACGAAATCAGCCTTGTTTCGCTTGCTACACAAATAACTATTTTAGCACACCTCCGTTATTAGTGCGATGATATCACTAAGTAGGATGATTCGCTCCCCAGGATCGCAAGTACCTAGAATATCATTTAACGAATCCCAAATGATATCTTTTACATCTCTACTGTCACCATCAACTGGAGTGTAGCATGCTATAATAAATAGCCTTCTGATTCTTACTTTTATTCTAGTCCATAATAATGTAGGAGATACACATTCATACACTGTGACATGCTGTTTTTTCTACTTTTTGAGCGTTGTAAAAGGTATTTTTGATCTCTTAAGCGGAGTGATTATTGAGGGAAAATAATTCTCGTTTGATTTATAATAAAATATTCTGAGCTGCTTTCTCCCACAAATGGACAATAATTACGAAAATCATTCTGCAGGACCAAAAGTTTATTTTGTTCGCGTGAAAATTTGAATATATCTTTTTCGAGTGCTAGAAAATATGATCCATTGCACAAATTTCCACAAACTTCTGCAAATCAAGTTTTGCACGAGTTTCTTTGCTGAATCTAACTAGGCCTAAATTTCAAAAAGGGAGAATCTTATACGAATGTGAGAATTTGTTATTCAGAGAAAGAGACAATTAATTATAAAATATCAAGTTGCGGGTGAGCCGGTTTTCCCCACACGCTCCGATAGCCTCATTTGACGGTACTTTAAATTGGTCTACCGATGATCTTGAATCAGAAAATGTCCCGCTAAAGCATTTGTTAATATTATAAACAAATTCTATAAATGAATGCACTATTCGGATATTAATTGACTAGAAATAATTTTTTTCACTAAAACTACTTTAAATTGGCCTACTAGTTTGACTGCAAAAATTATTATTTTCTATAAACAAATAAGCCAATAATGCGTTTGTTTATAGGCAGTGTTTACTAGGGCCACAAAATTCTATTTATTTGTACCGGAATTTTGATACGAATAGTCTCCTATTTCAGCTGCCGTTATTTATACCACGAAAATTTGACTATTCGTTCTCAGATTTCAGTGAAAGTAGCCACGGCTTTGTTAATGGTATTTGTTTCATAATATTAAAAAAATATATTCATGTAGGAAAATATTTCATGATTCAACATCACTGGTAAGGCAATTTGAAGTTGTTTTAGTTAGAAAAGAATTATTTTATGTCAAATAGTGCATTTTTTATAGAATATGTTTATAATATTAACAAAGATGTTCGCAGGACAAACTCTTCTAATTCAACATCACTAGTATTCAAATTTGAAGCAGATTTAGTAAAGAAAGAATTTGTGTCTGTGAATGAATATCCGAATAGTGCATTTGTTTATAATATTAACAAATGGTTATACATATTTATATGTTTATATAATTTGTTGATAACATTAACAAGTGTTAGCGAACGGTGATCTTAATTCACCATCACTCTGAAGATAATTTTAAATCATTTTGGTGAGAAAACAATTAGTTTTTCGCTGTTAAATACCTGAACGCATTTTTTACATAATTTGTTTACAAAATCAATATGTATTGTCAAGTGACAATATTTCTTCACTTTTTTCCACTAGCAACTTGATATGAAGTATATTTGTTGAAAAAAAATGTTTTCCATTGGAAATCCACCAAGTTAGAACTTTGTTTATGAAATTTCTTTACATATTCTTATTGAATTATTTGATGAAATAACTTTTTGCATTGGAGAACAGTACACTTTGTCTGAAAGTACATCATTTTTTTTATATACAGGTACTCAATAATATTGTCAAATGCTTTTCACTTGACTATTTGTTAAGACCTAAACATCTGATGTTCTAATGTGTATTATTTATCGAAATTATCTTCTTTCATAGTTAAACGATAAAAATGTAAATATTTATTTTTATTTTATGCTTGATGTCAAAATCTCTTTGGCTACCTCCATACCTGGCAAAAACTCTTATTCCTCCCTTATATTCAAAAAAAAAATTGTTAACGTTACAAAATAAGTTACAGGCAATAATTAATATTTTGCGTCTCACCTTAATTGCTAATATTTCTTAATTTTGTTAGATCACAAGATTTTATGATCCTTTAAAATATCCCATAGAACAAAATTGGTGTATTACAGAATTTTCGCAAAAAAATTTAAAAAATTATACCATATTGAATTTAAAAACAGAGAAAGATACCAAAATGCATATTTGTGGAGTATAAAAAGGGGTTGCGTTGCGTGTCGCTGGAGGACACTATCGTTCCGAATGTCCAAAATTTATCCGTCCATAAAATGTCCGGTCATCAAAGGCTGTAGATTCGAAGAAGGCTCTGTCAAATAAATTCCTGGTACTGGGAACGATAAAATTCGCCGAGGCGCCTACCTTACTCCCTTAATTTCATCCCACAATAAAACCCAAAATGGCCCCTTCGGGCTGGTCCCGGGTCTCAAACTTAGTCGTAGGCGTTTTTATTGTGGTCATAATATATATTCCGAGTTCTGAACCGGCTAATGCCCTTTTAAATTAGGAGAACCGAATAAAATACTTGCTTGTTCAAACATTATGGTCTCCAATTTGAGCACTAATGCCCGTAGAAGATATTATTTCAGAATTTTCCAGTTTCGGAAAAAGCGGTGGAGTAAATACGTTGTCACGAAATGTCTTTGACCGGGGTTCGAGTCCAGTCACCTGTACCTTTTTTTTATCTTACTACTTAAATGAGTACATTCAGAATACATCCACCACTACTTCCCTCCCCTCATTTCACCTCATTACCCCCAATTTTTCTTCCCCATCCCCTTCCACTGCCCCGCATCCTCCTCATCAACCATACTTCTACTCACTCCTTCTCACTTCACTTCACTTCACTTCTTATTTCCCCTCGCATCATCCTGATTCCCCTTCCCTCGTAACCCCTCCCTAAATCACTCTTCCAATCATTACTATTCACTTTCCCTCCTCTCATTTCCCCCATCACCTTTTCTCATCTTCCCACCCTTCATTCCTCAACCCCTTCCTCTCTTATTCCTATTCATCCCCCTCACTTCCACGCACTTTCCCCTCCTATCACTTTTCCTCCCATCACCCTAATCCCCGGCCCCTTGTAATCCCTTCCTAACCCACTGCTCCCCTCATTACCCTTCACTTCACCTCCTCTTATTTCACCCTTTTCATTTCCCCCCTCTCACCAACCCTTGATTCTCCCTTCCCAACCCTCACTTCTCCTCACTTTCTTTCACTTTACCTCGCTACCCTTCTTCACTACCATTTACTCTCCCTCCCTCACATACCTTACTTCCAGTCCCCTTGTTTCCTCTCGCTTTTCTACCCTCCCTTCATGTCCCTTCATTTCTCCAACCTGAAACCCCCTTCGTTGTCCTTCGTTTTACCTCACTTCCCCTTTCCTTCCGGAAAAAGGTACGATGAATCTCAACATTTATGAATGTACTTTTATAGATTAGGCGAACGGTTGAGCTTGACGAAAGAAACCTAAATCTTCGAAGAATGGCAGTCGTCTTAATAAACGGTACTGGAATTTCATAAATCGAGACATATCAATTTTTCCAGCATCTATTAACAAATTACTTACTATTTGAATTTTAAAAACAATTTTGAATATTAAAACCCTTGACTAAAGTTTGTTGGTTATCTTTCGGCAAGTACGAACTGTTGCCAAGCGTCTAAAAGGACTTTGGGCGATCTCAGGGTACCGCATACTACCTGGCGGCTTAGTCGACCTTTCTTTTGTCTTGCGCTGCGTGTACCCTGATCCCGAGCCCAGTGCGGTTCGAGACAGAGCAGTGCTCAACCGGAGGCTACTGTATTAGGTATTACTATTAATTATCCATCGTTCCTCATTCTTCAGAGATGAACTATATGTAGTACGGTCCTCCGACACCAGATGACGCCACTTTTCAGAGTCCCCCGAAATTAAGAGTGAAACCTATATCCCTTGCCGTGCAGAAGCGGTGAGCCATTACGTCTTTTGGCGCCGATGACGGCACATCGTGATAGCATACCATAGTGTACAAAATGGGTGATAAAGAGAAAAAGTTTAAAATGAGTGAAAGAAATTCACACAAGCGCAAAAAATCTAATGAAGAGATTCATGAACTTCAAGAACAAATGAAAATATTGAACAAAAAGATAAGAAAAATTCAAAGCGAACAACAGAGAGCTACAGATGTTGATGATTCAGAACAGTCAGTAATTATAATTACTTATGTAAACAGGTGGGAACATAGTGTTATTTTTTCATACGGCTGACCGAACTTCACTGAAGTGAAGACATGGTCGGGCAAACTATGACTAAAAATTGATGCGCAAAAAGCGGTGTCATGGCGTATGACATAATTTTGGTTTGTTCTGCAGCCGGCCGAGCTCACGTTAAGGCAGAGACATGTGCCGAGCAGAAGATTTCGAATACTATTTGTAGTTAGGTATATATCTGCGTCGTTGTTCTGATTTTATAATTAAACAAGAAACCCAGTCGAGCTATCGTCTAAGCGTAGACATGAGCTGAGAATTTGATTTCCAAAATAAATAAAGACAATTGAATACAAAGCTAAAAATAGAATTGAGACAAATAATTTTTCTTGATATACTTATTTACACGACTAAATATTATAGTATAATTTTGTCTCGTTTCCATTAGATTCTTGGGACGAATCAGCTAGTAATAAGCGGAAGATGGGAACGGAGACAGAGTCGATAGAAAATAAACATCCCCAATTCATCGAGTGACGATACTCCAGAATACGATAATTAATAATTCGATTTTAGACAGGGCATTTCTGAGCTGTATAGTATATTGGGTACACTTACCACCAAAACTCCAGAAAACCGCGAAGGTAAGGAAGAGAATGCTGATAAGGATCTTCATGTTTTATTATCAGATTTCGTGAAAAATAACTGATAAATTTAGCAGTTATCCACCGCTATATGTATACTATTCGTTATCTAATCTACAATATTTGTAAATTGCGTGATAGAACCAATACAATATCTTTTGAGCCAGATCTAATTATTAAAATTAAGAACAATTAAATAGAGCTTCGACTCTGTCATTCTACTAGTGGGGTATATAATATGAATATTATTCACAGTACATTCTTTGCCATATTTAAGAACTCAGTTGTGTAGAAAAATGAACAAATATAAATTCTCCGAACTCTCCTGTTGGACATTTCATTGTATTTCTCGTTGTTTAGCAATAAATTTATGCAGTGTACGATTTGCGAAGGGAGGAAGCCTTTTTGGTATTACACGTCCATTCGAAAATTGGACTTGATTGGGGAAGTCTTAGTACAAAAATGAATTCTTCAAAAATTAAAAATGTCATATTCATATAAACTGTCATTATTTTTTTGTGTGTTATTATTGACACAAATTCATGAAGTTTCATTCAGTTTTTAAGATTTCCGCCTTGAAAGTACTAATTTTTTATTGCTGCGATTTAAGTTCTCCAGTTACGAATTTTTATTTGAAAAATACATGAGGAGAAATATATCTTATGCTTTAATTTTTTTTAGAAATGAGTGGGAATATCAAATCATTTTCTTCGTATGTGTAACCATGTTTTTTCGAAACTGTTCGACATGTAACTTCAGCCAAAAGTTATAAGAATAATATCCAACTTCAACTCAAGAAACATTCGAAAGCTTAGAAAGGGTAATAAAATTTAATTTTTGAAAAACACAACTTAAACTTTTCATAATGCTTCATATTAGTATTGTACACTGAGGAGGGCACCAGCCTCCTGAAGTTTGATTTTCAAGTTGGGAAAAAAACTTTTCGGTCCCTTAATCCAACATATGCATTGTTTTGCAGAAAAAAATTAATAATATTACGTCGAAAAAACCGATTTTTGCATTGCTAGCTTTATTCCAGAGTTATCTGTCAAACTGACTCTTCACATAACATACAGGTAGACATCCATACACTGACCTAGACGTCATAATCATGTAACTTAAAGTAGTGATAAAAAAATGTGATCTAAAGATAAATTCACCGCCATATTCACCGTTCAAAAGGGAACAAATTTTAAGGTCAGTTACACCAGCCCCCCCCCCCCAATCATAATTTTAGAATTTCTTCAGCACACTGAATTGCGCCGCAAATGCGCTCATATGCGCCATCA
>JAUMHM010000001.1:13697845-13708793 GCA_032362435.1 Melikaiella ostensackeni | reverse complement strand
AAAACTCTCCCCGTAGAGTTCTTTAATAATAGATTTAATGCTTTCACGATGATTCATTATGATGAAAGGAGGTGTTTTGGGTTTCAATTGTGTGCAAAACTACGAATCTTGCCGACATTTCGTGAACATTGCATACATTGCATACATAATGAATCATCGTGAAAGCATTAAATCTATTATGAAATGTATAAAATTATCTCTAAATTAAAAAAAAAAGGACTTTTTACACTTACTTCGGATATTATATATACGGCCGTCGCGGGCAGTACTCAAAATTACAGATGACTTCGAATCACGATAAATCCGTCGGAAATGCGGCTAGAAATTTTTTTAAATTTTACTGTGTTCATATTAATTTATCTAACGTAAATTGCGGTAAAAAGGGCAGTTTTACCGTTTTTTTTTCTCTCTTCAGGAACGATTGTCAAATGTCACAAAACATCTTAAATCCATTCAGAAGCACTCAAAGGAAACGAATAATTTGCATAATAATTAACTTAATTGTTATAAACAAATTAGGTCAACGAACAAATAACGAACTAGTTTGAAGAACGAAAAAACTTTCTTCGGACTAAAATTGCGATATTTTATCTCTAGCATAACATCAAATGGTGAACATGTATGAAATATATACAAGTATTATTTATATGAACAAATATCACAAAAAAATAAATAGATTCTCAGTTTTCTGCAAAATTTCACCCCTTTTCTCTGTTTGATTGCTTGATATGCTCATAGAAATTACAAATTCTCATTATCAGTTGACAAAATATGATAACAATTATTTTTATAAACAAATTGGCTGAACAAAAGCATAGTTCTGTCAGTATCGCGCAGATTCTTTGATTTTTTCACGCGAGTCTGCCTCCAAATGCGTTGGCGGAGAGGCTCAACTACAGAACATTGGCGCATTATAACAATTGCCATTGTTATAAACAAACTGGATAAACGAAAGGAAAATTTTAGCATTTTCGCACAGAATTTCTGGTTTTTTCACGCGAGTCTGCTTCTAAATGCGTTAGCAGAGAGGGTTGACTATAGGACAATGTGGATTATTAACAATTCGCCACTTTTATAATGAAATTTTATATAAAATAGCTCATTTTTATGTTTTGAACTTGAATCCTACACTTTTATAAACAGATTTAATACACAAAAACCCATTTCTAATATTGCGTTAAAATATTAGGGTAAAAAAATATATTTTTTTCAACTTCTTCACCTTGGAATGACTCAATAAAGTAGGATCTGTATGAAGTTGAAAGAGATACGTTTTTACTCGGAAGTGTTAATGCAATATTAAAAATACGTTTTCGTTTACTATATTTGTTTATGAGAGTAAATAATTCAAATTCCAGATAAAAATTCACGATTTTATATGTAATTTGTTTACAACAATATCATTTGTTATTAATTAACAATGTTCTGTTGTTGACCCTCTCTGGTAAAGAATTTAAAGGCAGACACGCGTGAAAAACGCTAAAAATTCTGCACTAAAATGCCAAAATTATGCTTTTGTTTAACCAGTTTGTTTATGAAAATGTAAATTGTTATTAATTAATAATGAGCCATGGTTGAGCCTGTCCATTAACACATGTAGAGGAAGATTCACGTTAAAAAACCAAAGATTCTGCGCGAAAATGCAAGAATTCTGCTTGTTTTATTCAGTTTGCTTATAAAAACAGCAATTATTACTAATTAACAATTTTCTGTAGTTAAGCCTCTCTGTTCATGAACTTAAAGGCAGACTCGCGTGAGAAAAAATCAAAGAATCTGTGCGAAATGCCAAAATTTTGCTTTTGTTTAACCAGTTTGTTTATAAAAATGGATATTGTTATTAATTAACAATGTTCTGTTGTTAAGCTTCTCCTTTAACGCATTTAGAGGCAGATGTCCGAGAAAAAACCTAAGCTTCTGCGCGAAAATGCCAACATTTTGTTTTTGTTTAACCAGCTTGTTTATTAAAATGGAAATTGTTACTAATTAACAATGTCCTGTGGTTGAGCCTCTCTGTCAACGAATTTAAAGGCAGACTCGCGTGAAAAAACGAAATATTCTGCGCGAAAATGCCAAAATTTTGCTTTTGTTTCACCAGTTTGTTTATAAAAATGAATATTGTTATTAAGTAACAATGTTCTGTTGTTAAGCCTCCCGGTTAACGCATTTAGAGGCAGATGTGCGTAAAAAAACCTGAGCTTCTGCAGAAAATGCCAACATTTTGCTTTTGTTTAACCAGTTTGTTTCTTAAAATGGAAATTGTTACTAATTAACAATGTCCTATGGTTAAACCTTTCCGCCAACGAATTTAAAGAATTTAAACAAATTTAATTTATAAAAATAGCAATTGTTATAAATTAACAATGTTCTGCAGTTAAGCCTCTCCGCTAACGCATTTAGAGGCAGACTCACGCAAAAAGAATCAAAGATTCTGCGCGAAAATGACAGAATTTTGCTTTTTGTTTATCCAATTTCTGTATGAAAATATTACTTATCATATTTAAATAACTGATAATTTTGCAGCTTCCATGAGCATATCAAGCATAGACACTAAAAGAGGGTTGAAATTTTCAGAAAACTGAGAATCTAGTAATTTTTTGATGATAATTGTTTATAAGAATAATAGTTTTATATATATTCCATACATGTTTACCATTCAAGTTTGCCCTTGAAATAAAATCTAGCAATTTTAGTTCAAAATTTTTTTTTTTATTCATCAAACCACTCCGTTGTTTATTAGTTGACTTAAGTTGTTCATTAAAATTAGGTTGATTATTACGCAAAGTATTAATATTTTGAGAGTGTCTTCGCATGGATTTAAGACGTTTCGTGATACTTGACAATCGTTCCTGAAGAGAAAAAAAACAAAAGCTGCAAAATTGCCCTCTTTACCACAATTGCGTTGAATGAATTTGAATGAATCCAAATTTAAAAATCGCGTATCACAGATCTCTTAATTTAGGACAGGGTGCCAAAAAGTTTTCCAAATTATTTTTTTCCAAAAGGAACGAGCATTTTTTTTAGAATCCAGGATTTTTTAATATAATGGAGATAATTGACTTTGAATTTCTTATTATTGTGGAAGGTTTCCTACATTTTCTAAATTCGGGGAAAAATTTGAGAAAGCTAAAAAATTTTGTGAGGTGAATTTTTCTGAAAATAAAAAATTCGGGTTTTTTTCGACAAATATGCTAGATACGGGGAAAAGTTCAATGTCAAAATTGTTATCTTTCAAGAGACCTACAAAGTGTTCCTTTCCTATTTTTCGATATTTTGAACCGTGTTTTAAATACGTTTTGAGTAAAAATACAGAGAATGGACCTTTTTTCTGTATTAATCTCGGGGGTTCCCTAAATTTTATAAATCCGGAAAAAATTCAAAGATTAACAAAATGGCATTTATTTTTCCAAAAATAAAAAATTTGAGCTTTCTCGAAAAATATGCTAGATGCGTGCAAAAGCTGTAGGTAAGAATTATTCTTCTTGAAAGGACCTAAAAAGAGTTCTTTCACCATTTTTCGATATTTTAAACCGTTTTTTGAGTAACAAGACATATCCTTCAAGGTACTCAAAAACGGTTGGAAATATCGAAAAATAGAAGAGGATATTTTTGAGGTCACTTCAAGGAGAATAACTTCTTATTTGGATTCATAGATGATTTTTATTGAACGAATACCGGTCGTTATATGGAGGCATAAACATACCTTATGGACAACATTTGCACCTCCATAAAACGACAGGTTTTCATTTTACAAAATTCTTCAAGTTAGACTTTCTCACGCAATTTTTAGCGGCTAAGGAAGTCCAGTATTCTAGATTAATAAACTCTTGGAAAAAAAAAACTTTTGAAGAGAGGACTTCACAGATGTTTTTCACTTTGTGCTTAAAAAACTTCCACACCATCCTGTAGTTATATCCTGCAAAAAACGCTGAATGTAAAGACTTTTAGGTGGAAATTGGTTGATGTTTGCCGTGCCATATCTCGTGAACTATTACGGAAAATACCTTTTTTTCAATTTACATAAATTTTATACACTTTGATTTCTGTTCAAACTTCTTCAGGCATTCAATGCTCTACAGTGGAAAAATTTCAAAAAAATTCAATTTTTTCCCTTACTTTCAGCATTTTCGAAGGTGTTGAGGTATCGCACAAAGTTGAATACATAGATCTTGTTTTAAGATGAAAAATAAAAGAGTTTCAGGAAATAAAGTATTGATTCTCACTGAGGACCCTACCAAAACTTTCGTTTCGAAAGGTCTTAAGCCCTTTTAAGTGAAAATTGGTTCAGGCTAGGCGTGCAGACTATAAAGTAAAATAGACGGCTTCCTGATTTGGTAGACCATTTTCAATACATAATTTTCCATACATTATGTTCAGTACATTATTTTTGGTACATCATTTTCGATACATCATACTTGGTAAATCATTTTCATCAAATCATTTTAAAATTACAAAAATGACAAGCTTCTTTCGGTATCTACTCATTACGAATGAACCTGGGAATGGGTATGTTCTAGGAATTTATACTGAAGTTTCTGAAAGTCGATTAAGGTTAAGACGAGTTGGTTACGGCTCGTTGAAAGTACCATTTACTCTAACGACATTGAAAACATTCAATCCTGATATTCCTCTTGATTTCCGCACTTTCTCAATGCCATTCCGATTGTTATCGCACAAGAATCGTTTCCCTTTCTTCTTCAGTGGCTTGCAGTGACTTATAGGAGACGTACACTCAGTCCCAACACGTGAATGTGCGTGTAAAGAAAGGTCGTATTCCTGTAACGCAGCTTGCCCATAGACTATTCTTCGAGCAGTGCGACATTGAGTCAAGGTCACAACTGACCATACATACGTACAGTACAAAGAAACAAGCCAACTCAGAGACTTACAACACACCCATTCAACTAAGATGCCGTGATTAGAAAGCACCGCTTTCCACTTTTAAAGATCAGACAAAGTAGACGGCAGGAGCCTATAAAAAAGGGTTTCGTAGTCTATCAAGTCGTTATAAAGTCGATATAATAACGAATAACAACGAATAACAACACTTAACTACGATAAATACAACTTCCCAGCAACAGCCAATAACTATCCTCAAAAGCGGCCAAGAACTATCCTCAAAAGCTGTCAATAACATCCCCATCAACAGTTGATAATACGCCATGAGCAACGGTCAAAAACAGCATTCAGCAACGATCAAAATAACTCCCGAGCAACGGTCGATAACAACTCTTAGTTGCTCAGAATTCTCAGCAATCTTAATTCGTTACCAGCATGATAGTCATTAAATTGATAAATTATTTGGATACCTGTTTTTGGATCAATACCACAAAACAAGGTATCTGTTTTTGTCGTACTTTAATAGAAGCACTTGAGAAAGAAGATGATGTCTATCAAATCGTTATAAGGTCGATATAATAACGAATAACAGCAAATAACAACCCTCAGCTATGGTAAATACAACTCTCTAGCAACGGACAATAACTATCCGTAGACAGGGTCAATAATGTCCCCTATCAACTGTTAATCATACGCCATAAGCAATGGTCAAAAACAACATTCAGCAACGATCAATATAATTCCCGAGTAGCGGTCGATGTCAACTCTTAGCAAAGGTCAATAACAATCCTTGGCAGCAGTCAAAAATTACATTCAGCAGCGGTCAATAAGATCCCTTAGCAATGGTCGATAGAACTACCTAGCAACGGTCAATAACAACCCTCAGCAATAGTAAATAACATCCCTTAGGAGCGATCGATAAGAAACATTAGCAACGATCAAATATAAATAATCAACTGGTGGATTAAAAACTGGTCTCTCTGACACGGCTTACCGAGCAAGAGTGTTGATAAAGGAAGCTTCTTCTTTCGCGTTAGCCGTCTCACCACCTTATCTGATTTTTTGAAACGGTCATCAACTACAATTCAGTTCTGAGGCCTGACAAATCGGAACTATCGCTTACAGTCCTAAGGAATACACACGTCTAGTTCCTGCTTATCCATAATCATAATAATCTTTCCCTTCCTTTCTTTATGAAAATGGCGAACTTCACTTGATTTCATCCTGCAATTTTCCATGTTTTGTTTATTTTAATTAAGATCATCATCACTTTCACTTCATCGTATATTTATTCTCATAATTAAATTCAAAATTGCAGTACCAACGCAAGATAAATTATTTCTCATGAATTTTTATCACATAAATCTCATAACTCCATCGACAAGACTCTGTTGTGAACCTGCCACGAGAAAAGATGAGAAGAGACATGGAATCGGGAACTTTCACTTTGCGGATGCCAATCGTGAGAGTAAACGTCATCTCCTGCAACTTCAGCAATAATCAACTTGTTATCTAACATCCTCCAGCTGCTTGTCACATCCAGCTTTTCTCTTTTTATGATTGGGGGAAAAAGACCTCCAGGCTTGTCCTTACTATATTTCGCTTGTATCCAGCAGAAACGCTCCACAGTAGGAACAAACGTAATTTATGTTTCAAAATCGTTGAACTTTTGATAGGAATAACCTAGAGGGATGCATTTTTTTTAAATTGTGGAGGAATACCTGCAGAGTATAGAAAAATTACGAAGAAGGTGCAACAAATTATTTTTGACCTTGAAAATTTATGTTAAATTTGACATTTCTGACCAAGTTTTAGATTATTGATTACCACGGGTCTCTAACTTGAGCTAGAATTTTCTGGTTTTGAGAAAAGGGCGATTGAATATCCTACTCGATTTGTCTGAGGACTAAACTGTTTTCACCGATTCATATTCTATATTATATAGTTTATTAGGCCACTGATTTCGAAAATGAGGTCAAACTGTCAAAATTCAAAATAACGTATCCAATGTGGCGGATAAAAACTGTAAAAACAATACGGACATGACTTGAAATTGCCTTTCATCGTTGAAAGAAAAATGGAAATAAGTACCATCAAGAAATAGTTACTTCTCTAACTGTTGCCATAGTAATAGATTTTATCGAAAATATTAATTTTTTTAACAGCAAATAAAAAGTTTTTGGTTCGGGAGACGTTATTGAATAGAAAGTTATATATTTTTATTTTTATCATGAGGAGGTTCAATTGCACATACCTTTCCACACAGAAATAATCTAAGGTAAGGTTTTTCAAGCTTCAATTTGTTACTCTTCATAGAAAATTGCCTTGAAACAGTGCAATGTTATAGATAACTTGCAATTTTTGTAGTTGTGTTCTATATATGATGATGAAAATAATTATAATTCAACGAAAATAACGTTCCTAAATGAGCAACGCTGAAAGTTTGAAGCAAAAGTCAGGTCGCCAATGTGAAAAGTCAAAAATAAGTAAGAACACCCGGAGGAAACGAGTACATATTGGAGGATCCTCTAAAGCGACCAAGTATAAAAGAGCTGATGAAATTATTAAGCATGCCGAGAATGATAGCTCAATTCTTAAATTATCAGTAAAGTTGAATGGATTGGGCCCTATTGCTTCATATGAAGATTTAAATCAAACGAAACGCTCAAAATAATGAGCTTTAGCTTTTTATTTAGAATATGACTACAATAAAAATAGTTATTCGGCTTTGTCAAAGGACAGTTAAAAAGGAATTGTCCCATATATCCATCATACCGAAAAATTAAAAAAGCTATGAGTGAATGTGTGCCTGGGGATTATAAGAAGTCAGAAATAGAGGTAATGATTCTACTGCAGACCATGTTGAATAAAACTGCAGAACGTCTGTGTGACTGTGTTACTTCAAAGTGGGAACAGAAGAATTTTCGAAATTTAAAGCTCATCATTACGTTAGGATTCGATAGTTCTTCAAGGCACATAATCCACTACGAAAGGTGTGAAAATTCTGATAATGAAAATCTGAATGCTCAGCAATCTTCACTCGTTACCAGCATGATCGTCATTAAATTAAGAAATTATTGGATAACTGTTTTTGGATTAATCCCACTCCACAAGGTATCCGTTTTCGTTGTTCTTCAAGGATAGCACTTAAAAAAGAGGATGATTGTGCGACATTATGCGAATTTAATCGCTTAAACACAGAAATTGGGAAGCTGGTACCGCACACATACAACTGCCAAAGGTGTGAGAATTCTGATAATGAAACTCTGAAGGCTCAACAATATTTATTCGTTACCAGCATGATAGTCATTAATTTGGGAAATTATTTGGACAACTGTTTTTGGATCAAACCTCGCAAAGTATCCGTTTTTGGCGTCCTTCAAGAAGAGCACTTGAAAAAAAGGATGATTGTGCGACATTACGCGAATTTAATCGCTTAAACTCAGAAATTAAGAATCTACCGCATACCAGCCAAGTACCGCAAATATACCACCACCAAAGGTGTGAAAATTCTGATAATGAAAGTCTGGATGCTGAGCCATCTTTATTTGCTACCATCATGATAGTCATTAAATCAAGAAATTATTTATACATGTTACGGGGTTTGTCTAGTTTCGTGAAATTCCCCAGAATTTAAAATCTGGAACAAATTCAAATTGAGTTTCATTCAAACTGAGGTCGACAACCTGTGTGAAAAAATTTTATGGCAGTCTAGTTTCAGGTCTGGCTCAGGTCTGGCTGTATCTTGAACGTCTAGTCTGGAAGGTCTGATCTAGCCCAAATGTAGCCCTGATCAACTCTGAAATCGAAAAAATTTATTTGAGTTTGATCATAAATTTTTTTTACATATTTTAAAAAACTGGCAGGGCACCTGAAATGATAGGAAAAACTAAATTCACACTATCAAAACAACTTTTTTTTTGACAGTGTAGTCCAGCCCAATTTTGGCGCTGATCAGCTCTCCAAGACATACAAATTTTCGAGTGCGTCTATCAACAAAACTTTTTGTACAAATTTCGAAAAATTAACATGATGACTGAAAAAATAATACAAAAAAAAGTAATACTTTTAGAACAAGTATTTTATAATGCTAGCGACTTGGCGGTCTAGCATGGCCCAGGCATGCTACTGGTCATACTTCCATGACATGAGCTAATGAGTGAATCTCTCTTCTGAAAAAGTGAATTTATAACTTGAGATAGTTTATTGGGTAGCGTGCGCGATGACGTAGGCGGTTAGGGTTCGATTCTCGTTACTTGCGAATTTTCCACGAATGCATTTCTCTAGCGATATATTTATTATGTGAGTTAGGATACTTTGGAAAATACTTCAATGATTAGCATTTTTTCAAATTCAAATATTTTTCAAATCGACTTTTGTCACGAAATTTGCGATCTATACCGTATGGTCCGCGCCAAGACTAAAATCCAGACAGTCTGGTCTGGGCCTGGCCAGCGCCAGACGATATCTGAATTAATCAATTTCATAAAGTTAACTCTTGAATCCAGTTTTTGAAAATAATACTCATTTTGAAGCGGAAGTAACAAATAATTTATTTTTTCACTTAAAATCCCGTGAAAATTTCTGAAAAACATTGAAAATTCTTTGGAATCTCTTGAAATCCTTTAGAGTCCGTTGAAATTCCTTGGAATTCCTTCGAATCCTTTGAAATCTTATGAAATCCATTTGAATGTTTGACATTCCTTGAACATGTTTGAAATCCATGAAAATTATCCAGAATCTATCGAAGCGCATTCATGATCCTTGAAATCTGTTAGACTCCCTAGAAATACCGCTGAGCCCTTCAAAATCTCTATAAATCCTTTGAAATCTTCGAAAATATGGAAGGACTTAGAAACCTTTAAAATCTCGTGAAATCACTATAAATCTTTGAAAATCCCTTTAAACGCTTTGCAGTTCCATAAGATCCTTTGGAATGTTTAGGAATTCCGGGAAATCTTTCGAAATTCTATGGAATATTTAATAATCTCCCGAGATCCTTCGAAATATTTATGAATCCCTTGAAAATAATTGAAATCCCTTAAAATGTCTTAGCATTTATTTAAATCTCGTAAAACTCTTCAAAAACATTCAAAACCCTTAAAAGTCCTTGCAAAATCTCTTAAAATTCACTAAAATAGTTTAAAATGTCACGAAACCCCTTAAATTCGAATTTCATAAAAAATATAAAAATCTGATAGAATTCCGTAAAGTTCTTTAAAATATTTAGGAAACCCTTGAATTTCTTAAAAATCTAATAATATCTTTTATGATCGGACAAAATCGCGTAAATTACTATAAAATCTTTCAAAATTCTGGGAAAACTGTGGAAACCCTTGGAAATCATTCACAATCTTTCAAAATCCTGAAAAATCCTTTGAGATCTTTAAGAATTCTTTAAAAACCATTCGAACCCTTTAAGATTTCCTAAGATTCACTGAAGTTTCGTAAAATCCTTCAAAATTCTCTGAGAGTTTTTGAGATGCTACGAAATTTTTGGAAATCTTTCTATTAAGATGAAAATCCTCCGAAATTCATTAAAATCTCTATAAATTTCTCGAAATCCCGTAAAATTCACTAAGATATTTGAAAATCTTACGAAATCCCTTGAAATCGTTAAGAATTTCTTAAATCCATTAAATTTTTGTTTAATTCCATATAATCCTTTGAAATCTCTTAAGATCCCTTAAAATCCATAAAAATCTTTTGCTAATGTGTAAAGTCCTTTGAAATCTCCAAGAAATTCTCTTAATCCTTAGGGATTTGAAGAAATCCTTTAAAATCTTAGAAATTGGCTTAATATCCAATGACATCCTTTGAAATACTTAGAGATCCTCTAAATCCTTCAGCATTTCTCAAAATCCTTTATAGTTTTTAGAATTCGCACATACTCCGTAAAATCCTTCGATTTCTTTCGGAATCCCTTGAGATTCTTCAAAATACAATAAAATCTCTTAAAATCCCTTAAAGTCCACTAAAAGTAATTATTTTTTAATATTGTTATTATTTTAATATCATTTCATTTTATTATATATTATATATATATATATATAATTCAAAAAATTGGTCAAACAACCACCGCAGGGTCCCCCTGGGAGCGACTGCCATCCAT
>JAUMHM010000001.1:13683762-13696884 GCA_032362435.1 Melikaiella ostensackeni | reverse complement strand
GTAGAACCGCGGTAAATCACACCCATGGCCACGCCTCACAACCGTGAGATGGGCGGATATATATATATATATATATAATGTGATATATTATCATATTATTATTTATTATATTGCAATAAATCATTTTTTAATCAATTAACTAAAAACTCTCTACATTATTTCAAATCCTCGGATGAAATATCTTCAAATCCATCAAAATCTTGCGAAATTCCGTGAAATTCTCTGAAAGATTTAGGAATCCCTTTAAATCTCTTAAAATCCAATAATAACGCTCACAATTCCTCGAAATCTTGTAAATTACTCTGAGAACAGTAAAAATTCCGGGAAACCTTTGAAAATCCTTGGGAAGCTTTCGCAATCTTTATAAAAATGTTGGAAACTCTTCAAAATGTATTAAAATCTCTTGAAATTTCTCGAATCGATCAATTGCCTTATGGGAGGCGCACTAGACCAAAATATTCAACAGTATGGCCACGAAATTGTCCGCCATGAAACCGGAGTCAAATAAATGCCCTCAAGATCCTTCAAAATCCCTAAAAATCGCTTGATCCCGAAAATTTCTTTGAAATTTTCAACAAATTCTTCGAAATCCATAGAAATTATTTGAAATCCTCTAGAATGTTTAAAATTCTCTTAAAATCCCATGAAATCTTTTTAAATACTTGAGAAACCCCTTAAATCATTCAGAATTTCTGAAAATCCTTTAAAGTCTCTAAAACTCGCTTAAAATTCTATAAAATTCATTCGATTTTTCAGGAATCTCCTGAAATCCTTCGGAATCGGTTCATAAATAATCGAATCAAAATCGCCCATCTCTATCTTTGACATCAATATCCATTAAATTTTGTAATTAAAACCATCCACATTTAAATGCTCACCAAGTTTCTTAATACTGGAAATAGTACACATTATAAACCCCTTTCCTCTGACTGGAGTCATCGATTCCGTGCATGGCAAAGTGCAGTAAGTGAATCGGCGATGGTTGATGAAGGGTGGGGGGGGGGTATTGCACAACGTTAGGATAGCAGAGGGAAGACTACTTGTACTCCCGTCTAATGAATAGTTGGCTCAGAATGTAGCCTCGGTATATGCTGAGAATTAACCGCCTGCTTCTTGACATTTCGCTCGGAAGAAGATGCTGCTCTGCTCTCTCCTATCCGACCTCTCCCGCAGGGCTATAATCTAAGGGAGCTGGCACGACTCCGTATTCAAATGAAGGATAAATTGTAGTACATTTAAACGAAACGTATTACTCTAGATCGCTAGAAATAACATAGAAACCATTCACTACATGTTTTTCTGACAGGAAACATTTTTCTGATGTACCTCCTTGTCCTTCTGGTTCTCCTGATATTCCTGTTCATCGAACTGGACCTGAACCTCCAGATGATCATGATCGTCCGAATGCTGATGAACCTCCTTTAAGTTCTGCTCTGCCTGTTCATCCAGCTACCCCTTCGCCTTCGGATGACGTTGAACCTCTATTCCATTCTGATCCGGCGGCAGTTGATACACTTCCTCATCTTCTTGAATTTGAGGTGCACGTTAAGTGCAGGTGAATGAGAAGCGTCTCAATGCACACAAGATGCCATGCGGAGAATCCATGCTGCACGGCAGAAGTGAAACTTTCCCCTTCCCTTCTCCCTCTAGCAAATGCATTGGGGTCGGCTGGATGGATTATTCGCACGGCATCTTGTGTGCAATGAGACGCTTTTCAGCTGAATGTAGAAAGATGAAAAGGAGATGTACCAAGTTCAAGCACTGCATTAGCAGCTTGGAATTCCGTCAATCGATGAACGAGTAAGGTACGAGGGATTATTAGGAAAAGCATCTCCTTCTGGCTGATCTGTATCAAATGAAGTTCCAGGATCAAACACAGGTGTATCAGCAGCCGGATGATCAGGATCCGTGCAGGCGCAGGTGCAGCTGGATGAACAGGAATAGTAGGAGGCTTAGGTGGTGAATGAATTTTCTGTGGGAGGGTCAATTTCAGCTAGAGATGTAGGTGCAGCTGGATGATCAGCAATAGCAGGCAGATCTTGAGTTTCATTCAAAGCAGGATCTTGAAAATTAGTTTGAGTTTCAGGTACAGCTGCATGAAAAGGAATAGCGGAGGTATCAGGATGTGCATCAGCAGCTTGGAATTCCGCCAATCGATGGACGAGTAAGGTATGAGAGACTATTAGGAATAGCATCATTTTCCGGCTGATTTGTAGAAAATGAAGTTCCAAGATCAGACACAGGTGCAGGTGTAGCTGGATGAGAAATAATAGCAGAAGAATTAGGAGGCGCATTAGCTGCCGGATGATCAGGATCCGTGCAGGCGTAGGTGCAACTGGATGAACAAAAATAGTAGAAGGTTTAGGAGGTGAATGAACTTACTGTAGGAGGGACCATTTCAGCTAGAAATGAAGTGCAGCTAGATGATCAGAAATAGCAGGCAGATCTTGAGTTTCATTGGAAACAGGATCTTCGAAATCAGCTAGAGTTTCAGGTGCAGCCACATGACAAGGAATAGCAGAAGCATCAGGATGTGCATCAGCTGCCTGAGGATCAATATCAAAACGCAGTTGCATCAACAGAAATATTGGAAAGACCAGGATGTGTTTCAGCTGCTAGAGGGTCAGTATCACCTAGAGGCTCAAATGCAGCTGGATGAAGATGACTGGAAGAAGGATCAGGAGTTCCATCAATCGCAGGGTGTACAAGATCAGCTGGAATTTAAAGTGCAGCTGGATGACAAGGAATAGCAGAAGGATTAGCATGTGCATCAGCTATCCGAAGGTCAATATTAACTAAAGGTGCAAAGACAGTTGGATGAGCTTGAACAGTAGATGGACCAAGAGTCATATCAGTTGTTAGAAAGTCAATATGACCTGAATGTTCAAATTCTGCTGGATTAACAGGAAAAGGAGGAGGATCAGGACTTCCATCAGTTACACGATGTTCATTATAAGATGGAGTTTAACGTGTAGCTGAATGACAAATAATGGCAGAAGGGTCAGGATGTATATCAGCGCCTGGAAGGTCAATATCAACTGCGGGTGTAAATACAGCTGGATAAACAGGAATGGTAGAAGCACCAGAAGGTGCATAAGCTCCTGGAGGGTGATCTGGAGGTTCAAATGCATCTAGATGAGCAGGAATAGCAGTAGAATCTTGAGTTTCAGCCGCAGCGGGATGTTCAAAATCAGCTGGAGCTTAAAGAGCAGCTGGATGACAAGGGTTAGCAGAAGGATCAGCATGTGCATGAGCTATCCGAGGGCAATATTAACTGAAGGTGCAAATACAGTTGGACGAGCTTGAATGGTAGATGGACCAAGAGTTATATCAGCTGCTAGAAGGTCAATATCGCCTGAAGGTACAAACTCAGCTGGATGAACAGGAAAAGTAGGAGGATCAGGACTTTCATCAGTTACAGGATGTTCAAGATCAGATGAAGCTTCAGGTGTAGCTGGATGATAAAGAATATCAGAAGGGTCAGGATGTGCATCAGCTGCCGGAAGGTCAATATCAACTGCAGGTGTAAATACAGCTGGATGAACAGGAATAGTAGAAGCACCAGGAGGTGCATCAGTTCCTAAAGTGTTATCTAGAGGTTTTAATGAATCTAGAAGAGCAGGAATAGCAGTAGGATCTTGAGTTTCAGCAGTAGCAGGATGTTTAAAATCAACTGGAGTTTCAGGTGTAGCTGGATGACAAAGAATAGCAGAAGAATGAGAATGTGCATCAGGTGCCAAAAGGTCAATATCAACTGCAGGTGTGAATACAGCTGGATGAGCAGGAATAGTAGAAGCACCAGAAGGTGCGTCAGCTGCTTAAGGGTCATCTGAAGATTCAAATGCATCTAGATGAATAGGAATAGCAGTAGGATCTTGAGTATTAGCAGTAGCAGGATGTTCGAGATTAGCTGGAGTTTTAGATGTAGCTGGATTACAAGGATTATCAGAATGATCAGGATCGGCGTCAGCTGCTGAAGGGCTAATATCAACTAAAGTTGCAAACGCAGTTGCGTGAACAGAAATAGTAGAATTATCAGGAGGTGTATCAGCTGCGAGAGGGTCAATGTCATCTTGAGGTTCAAATGCAGCTAGATGCACAGGAACAGCATCAGGACCACAAATTTCATCAATAGCAGAACCTTCACGATCAGCTGAAGTCTCAAGTGTAGCTGGATAGCAAGGAATAGCAGAAGGATTAGAATGCGCATCACCTGTCTAAGGGCCAATATCAACTGAAGATTCAAATGTAGTTGCATGAGCAGGAATAGTAGAATGGCCAGCAGTTGCTAGAGGGTTACTATCACTTGGAGGTTCAAATGAGACTGCATGAACAGAAATAGCTGGAAGATCGGAAGAGACTTCAGCTGCTAGAGGGTCAATATCAGCTGAGATTTCAGGAGCAGCTAGATCACAAGGAATAGCAGAAGGATCAGGATGTGCCTCAACTGACGAAGGGTCAGTATCAACTTCAGGTGCAAATCCAGCTAGATGAGCAGGAATATCAAAAGGACCAGAAGGTGCATCAGCTACTAGAGGGTCAATATCATCTGGAGTTTCAAATGTGGCTGGATGAACAGGAATAGCAAAAGGATCAGAAGTTTTATCAGTAGTGAGATGTTCAGTTTTAGCTGCACTTTCACGTGCAGATGTATGACAAAGAATAGCAAGAGGACCAGAAGGTGCATCAGCTGCTAGAGGGTCAATATGATCTGCAGTTTTAAATGTAGCTACATGAACAGGAATAGCAATGAAAACGTGAGTTCCAACAGTATAGCAGGACGTTTAAAATCAGGTAGTGTTTCGAATGCAGCTGAATGACAATGAATATCAGAAGAGTCAGAATGTGCGTCGGCTATTGAAGGGTCAATATCAACTGGAAGTATGAATGCAGTTGCATGAACAGGAATGGTAGAAGGGCCAGGAGGTTTATGAGCTGCTAGAAGGTCAATAGCAAGAAGGAATAGCAGGAGGACCAGAAGGTTCTTCGGCTGCCGAAGGGTCAATATCGACTAGAAGTTTAAATGCGGCTGGATTAACAGGAATTGCAGGGAGATCAGGAGGTTTATCGGCTCTGGAGGTTCAATATAATCTTGATTCTTATATGCAGCTAAAGAGGAATAGAAGTAGGATCAGGAGTTTCATCAGTAGCAGGATGTTTAGGATCACCTGGAGTTTTAGGTGCAGCTGAATGACAAGGGCTGAAGGATCAGGATGTGCATCAGCTGCCGAAGGATTAATATCTACTGAAGGTACAAATTCAGTTTCATCAACAGAAATAGCAAAAAGACCAGCAAGTGTATCAGCTGCTAGAGGGTCAATATTATCTAGAGATTCAAATGCAACTGGATGAACAGGAATATCAGTAGAATCAGAAGTTTCAAGAGTAGTAGGATGTTCAAGTTCAGCTGGAGTTTCATGTGCAAGTGGATGACAAGAAATAGCCAAAGGGCCAGAAGGTGCATCAACTGCTAGAGGATCAATATTGTCTGGAGTTTTAAATGTAGCTGCATGAACAGTAATAGCAGTGAGGCCATGAGTTTCATCAATAGCAGGATATTCAAAATCAGCTGGTGTTTCAGGTGCAGCTGAATCACAATGAATATCAGAAGGGTCAGGATGTGCGTCAGCTCTCAAAGGGTCAATATTAACTGAAAGAATAAATACAGTTGCATGAACAGGAATGGTAGAAGGGCCAGGAGGTTAAACAGCTGCTAGAGGGTCGATATCACCTGAACGTTCAAGTGCAACTGAATCACAAGGAATAGCAGAAGGATTAGGATGTGCATCAGCTGCCGAAGGGTCAATATCGACTAGAGGTTCAAATGCAGCCGGATGAACAGAAATGGCAGGAAGATCAGAAGCAACGTCGGCTGCTAGAGATTCAATATCACCTTGAGGTTCAAATGCGGCTGGATGACAAGGGGTAGCAGAAGGATCATGACGTGCATCAGCTGACGAAGGATCAATATCTACTGGAGGTGGAAATGCAGTTGCATGGACAGGAGTAGCGACAGGGCTAGGAAGTGTATCGGCTGCAAAAGGGTCAATATTATCCAGAGATTCAAATGCAGCTGAATGAACTGTCAAAGCAGGAAGATCAGGAGATGCATCTGCAACTCAGGTGGATAAGTAAGTGTGCATAAGCCTGATATTAATATTCGCGACCTTTTCATGTGAATATTACTACAGCCTCATCTCTTCAAACATAAAAAAAACGTAAACGCATCTTCTTAGTATAAGAATTCAATTTAAAAAGCCCCCTCATTTCATAAATACTAGTACCAGCTTATTTCTTCTTTGTTTAAATATTCATTCGTATATCTTTCTCTTTCTGTTTGGCGTCATGCATCGACCTCGCCCGAGTTTCACGTCTGTGACTCGTTTGCTGCCTTTCAATAGCAATTTACTGTTAATGGAATAAGAGGCAACCCGTGTATATAATATTGATAGATGGCAATTTATTGTTAATTGAAATGCAGCCAATCAATTCACAAGAGTGTAACTGGTATCCCGATTATTATACGGCACCCTGTAAATTGGCAATTTATAAGCGATGCGACCTTTGCTCCTATGTTAAATACGTCCCAAGGACGTTGGAATCACTAGTCCTTTGGAAAGACCGAGGTGCCCAGACTTGATTTTAAAGAACTTGACTTGGCACATTTTATTTCAATACTATGCGTCGTTCGAGCCTACTACGCTAATGCCAAGTCCAAATAAAGGGATTTACTGAGGCGCCAAAGTCGCATTTGATGTATGACTGTTTAAAGAATCACTGGCCTCGAGGCTTAGTACGAATTCGCACGCAAACGGAGACAAAACTTTTTTAAAAACGAAAGTGTTTTTTAAAGAATCTTGACTTTAGTTTGTCAGAAATTTACATTTTAAATAACATTCTTAAGGCCTCCGAACTGGAATCAAAGTTTGATTTGTACGCGTTTAATTTCAGAAGAAATATGTATATTTAAATTCTGATTCCAACAGTACTTCCAAAACAAAGAAGTAGGAATTATGAAAAAATGTATCTAATTAATAAACCTCGCATATTATTTTGCGCTATTAAGTTTCTTGGATGAGCGACCGTTCAAAAATTACGTCACAAATACTATATGAACACCGAACTCCCTTTTGTAAGTAAAAATTTTTTCTTAGATTTCATGAGATAAACTCACAAAATATAACATGAAATTTACAAACGTAATATTTCCGCAGACATCACAGCCCAAAAGTTTTTCAAAACAGGGAAATTTGGGTGATTTTTCACGAAAATTGGGGAAAAATACGGGAATGAATGCTTTTGAATATAGTTCATGTACTCGTATATGTACCCTATTGAATTCAATATAAAATGATTTGGATTCCAAGTTGAAATATATTCGATTTTCAAACAGAAAAGATTAATTTTTAGCCAAGAAAGATGATTTTTCAAGCAAATAGTTGAATTTTCAACCAAAAAACTCAATTTTAGACCAAACGGTTGCATTCACTACCAAATAGTTAAACCTTCATGCAAGAGGAACAAATTTTTAACCAAATAATTGAATTTGCATCCTACAAGGATGAATTTCCAACAAAGCTGTCGATTTTTAAGCAAAAAATATAAAATTTCAACCAAAAACAGTTGAATTATCAACGAAAAATGTCATAGTCGATATCTCTACAAGAAGAACGAACATTCAATCTAAAAAGACGGATTTTAAACAAAACTGTTGAATCATCAACAAAATGAATAAACTGCTGTCAAAATATTTGAATTCTTTGACCCAAAAATATAAATTTTTAACCAAGAAAGATGTGTTTTCAAACAAATAGTTGAATTTTTAATCTAAAAAGATGAATTTTCAGCCAAATGGATGAATTTTCAACAAGAAAATTAAACTTTGATAAGAAAAAACAGTTGCGTTTCAAAACAAATAGTTGAATTTTCAAGTTAAAAAAGCAAATTTTCTAGAAGAAAGTTGAATTTAAGTCCAAAGCGACTATTTTCCTATTCAGAAAAACAAAGGTACAATAAAACAGTTGAAATTCCAATAAAATAATTAAATTTTCCAGAAAATAATTAGATATTTAGCAAAATAGTTGAATTTTCAACAAAATAATTAAATTAAAAGGCAAATTTTCCAGAAGAAAGTTGAAATCAAAAGCAGTCAAATTCAACCAAAAAGATGAATTCTCAACGAAAAATGTAATAATTTATCTTCAACCAAAAAATATTTTAATTTTCAATCAAAAACAGTGAAATACAACCAAAGAAGACGAATTACTCACAAAATAGTAGAATTTACAACTGAAGCAGATTAATTTTCATTTAAACAGGATGGCCTTTCAACAAAATAATTGAGTTTTCGAATAAATAATTAAATTTTCAACTACAAAAGATAAATTTTCAAACAGATGTTTCAATTTTTGAACAAAGAGAATAATTTTCTGCGAAAAAAAATTATTTCCTACCAAAAAGACGAATTTTTTACAAGAGATCTAAATTTTCAAACAGGAAAGATTTTTCAATCAAGAGAAAAAAAAATTTCATCCATATTGTTGAATTTCCAAACGAAGAATTTCCAACAAATGGTTTAATTTTAAAACCAAAAGACGAATTTTCTACGAAAAAGTTAAATTTTCATTTAAAAAAAATAATAATTTTTGACCAAATAGTTTTTCAAACACTTCATTGCAAAATCCGTAATACTTCCTGAAACATCTTCCAATGCTGTTTCAACTCTTATATCTTTTATTTCAGGCTGGTAATTTATGACATCAATTTTGGGCCATGCATTTTGAAAATTTTTAAATATTGGCACCATAAGTCCCGATGTCACTCCAAACTTCTCTTCAAATGCAAACCTTAATATAACCATAACCTCGTGAACATGGTATCAGCAAATCAAATACAATAAATCTTTTTCTAAATTTTGTTCCAGCTTAACGCAAGCACCATTCAGTCGTCCAGTATTTTATGCAGTTGAATCAAAACAAAAACATACAACATTGCCTGTCAAGGTCCATTCTTTAAGTGATTCATATACAGCATTGGTTGACTTGGTTCTATCCCAGAAGATAGTTTTGGAACGCCAGGAAGTTTTTTTCAGCCACATTGCTTGTCACTGTAATGGATAATCTTTCAACATTTTCATTTTCCATTAAGTCAGAAAGCAACTTCCCATCCCAGTGTGCAATACACGCTTTAAATTCGGAAACTGGAAATTCGACTCGAATTTTTTCGCGTACTTTTCACGCAGAAGTTAACAACTTCGCTGAATCGATGATCGACTTATAACAAGATCATTTTCATTATGACCTAATGCTTCAGCAGTTGCTATTAAAATATGCACTGCATTTCTGCCACTTTACATTTGTCCAATGCTCAGGCCAGTTTCAAAGTAATAATCAAACTCTTTCTCTCCTTTTTGGATCAGATGTGCCCCTAGATTTTCCTGAGTAGCTGTCGTTTCTATCGATGGATTTCTTCCACTATTTATACTTGAAGAAGATAAAAATTTAGCAAGCTAATCTATAATTGAAGTTTTCGGAATTGAAACATAGATCTATTTCAGTAAAACCGGACGTAATTCAAAAGCCACAAGTATTTCAGAACAAAGATAGTTCTGCTTGAAGAAATAAGTAAATATTGAATGATTTCATTCCGTGGATCATTATGCTAATATATAAAAAGTTAAAAAATATAATGATATGAGAGAAAATATATCTTTTATTTATATAATTTTCATTTTTATAAGTTCTTACCTATTTGCGTCATATCCTGGAGAGAATGTTCTTCCCTCAAATATTCACTTTCCAATCTTTTTTCAAGTCGATCTTCCTTCTCAGCCAATTCTACATTAATACCGCTCATGTAGTCTGGTCGGCCTTTTTGCCTTTGCAAAGGTAAAGACTGTTTGTCTTCCTCTATAGTCATTAAATGCAGCGCACTTTCATGAGCAATATCAAATAGGTCATCTAAACGCGCAGGAAACCATTCTTCCTTCTCAGTCTGTGTTGAATTTTTCCTTAAACGACTTTTGTGAAGGTTACTCCATTCCAACAAAAGTCTGCCATCATGTTTATATCCCACTAAAAAGTTCCCTAAAAAGTTTTTAACAACTTTCTTGAGGCTTAATCAAGCTGCTTTTCACACTTTGTTCATAGTTGTGACGAAATTCTGATCCCTAAACATTTTCCGGATTTGAGGTCCATCGAATATTCCTGCTTTTAGTTTTGCATCCGACAGTTCTGGGAATTGTCCTTGAAGATATATAAAACAGCTATCTTCTTCTTCTAATGCTGATATAAACTGCTTCACCATGCCCAGTTTTATATTCAGAGGTAGCAGTAAAACTCTCACCGGATCCACTAGTGGGAGGTTGATGATGTTCTCCGATCCTGGATCAGAAATTTCTCTGGCTGGCCAATCAATCTCTTTATAATGATAAGGTCAGTCTCTACTATTCCATAAGCATAGGAAACATAGGCATTTAGCGTTACCTGATTGCTGACCCAGAATTATTCCCAATATTGTTGCTCCTCTTGACCATCAAAGTACAGTAAAATGGTATTGAAGTAACTTTTAAACAATTTCTACTCTTCAGGATTTAATGTTGAACTTGCATAAGGATGACTGACTAAGAGTTTTACCGATGAGGCTAACTTTCCATCTTTTTAAATTCATGATTGATGATAATTTCCATTGTAATTGAAGAATTCAGATTGTATGTAGTGAAATGCAGCATTTGATTTTGGGGCATATAAGACATAATGTTGATCCAACTGAAGGCTTTCAGATACTGAGCGGTGATTTAAAACTTCACATTTTATTGTCTTTCACAAATTTAATCGAATTGTGTGTTGAATTCCAAATCCAAATATAGCTTACTGTCAGCGTTGGACAATCACAGACGTCGTTGGGCTGTATTTTCAACGTTGGACTTTATTCAAAGATCGTTGGGTTGAAATCAAATTTCTGCGCTGGCCGCTCATCGTTGGGTTGCATTCTTCAAATTTTACGCAATCTCGTTTCTTTTAACACTAGATAGATAAGCATTTTACGTATAGATTAAATTCAATCGTCTTGAATTTTGGTAAACAAGTATTTAGGGGAAAAAATAGAGCAAATGAAAAAGTTAAAAACAGGGACCAGGAAATCTGAACTCTAAAACAAGGTATATGTTTCTGAAATATCAGATCGAAGTTTCTAGAAGCTTCGAGATTCCCCTAGCTCACATATGTTTCTAGAATTTTTGATTACAAATAGGGACTCCTAACATTCTGGTACCTTACAACTGGGTCGGTCTTGCAGGGATCCAATTAGTTGAGCGAACATGAATTCGTTTCAGCTTTGTCGAAATTTCGATCACTTTGAGTATTATTTGAGTATAAGTTGAGTTTCCTGTCATCTACTGCTGGTATCAACAATTTAAAGTTTAGCATAGACACGAACCATTATCGAGTTTCGGGAACTTGGCACAGATATGAACTATACTTTATAATGTTAGGTTAGGTTTTTGAATAAACCAAAAATTGAAATTAACATACATTACAGTTTCCACACCTTACACAAAAGGAATGAGCATCGCTGGGGTGTAGACTCTAAGAAAGCCTGTAGTGAAGCATCCCGCCTTACACCAAAGAAACAAGCATCTTTCGATCATAGATTCTCTCTCTGAAGCCTGTAATGCAGCAACCCGTCTTACACCGAAGGAAGAAGCCTCATTGGTTTGAATATTGGAATTTCATGCTCTCGGAAATATTTAGATAATCAGTTATTCATTCTGGTAACTTTAAATAATTTTTAAACTTCAAATTTGTCAATTTACTTTAATGTATAAAGTTAAAATACTTATATTAAATAATTAAACAACTCAATTATTACATTTGTAAATACTAGCCGGTAGCCGAAGCGGTATTGCCATACGTGTGGGACTGATTTCCTATGTGGCGTGGGCTCTCACATTCATGCACTTCAGCGTCGAATCATCCGGAAGCATCGTTGGATCTTTCTCACAGAACAGTCAGAAGCAATGCTTCCAGAAACTTCGGAGCAGAAAATTTCGTAAGAAATAACGCCTTCCATGTCTTGAGCATTCTTTAAACTTCGATTTAGAGATCACGTTCTGTACCCATGCTTCTAGAAAGTTTGATGACAAAGACAATCTATAACCGGTATCAAATTATCCGCTGGCTCACATATGTTTCTAGAATTTTCGATAACAAACAGGTACTCCTAACATTCTGGAACTTTCCAACTAGGTCGCTCTTGCAGGGACTCACCTAGTTGAGCAAACCATAAATTCGTTTTCAGCTTTCTAGAAATTTCGATTACTGTTTACTGACTGTTGCGTTCCAGAAACTTTAATGAAAAAGAAAAATCTCAGAGGTGATAGAGCTGCATCGATCGAAACTTCTGGAAAAAGTACATTTCTAAAAGTCAAGACGGCGGTTCCCCGGTAGCTACCTACCTGAACTTACGCAACACACTCGGTCGGTATTGCAGGGTCCACCCGTACTGACCGAGATAAGATTACATGTCAGTTCCCTACCATACTGACTGAGTCACAACTGTCGGTAAATTGCTGATCACTGTTTTACCGACTGAGCTGCCGCCTAACCGGCCTAGCTATACTTTTTGAGTATTTGAGATTATAAAATTTCAAGTAATTTTGAGATAGAAACATTGAAAATTGAATGATTAAATTTTTTTAACTGAAAACTTTTCAAATTATAAGTTAAATTATTTTTATTTTAAGTCGTTCCAAATAAATAATTGTTCCATTGTTATTTGAATATCAAAATTCAACACTTTCGCTAAAAAATAAACAAATTTTTTAAATGGGAAAATTTAAATTGTAACTTTCAAAGTTTAAATTTAGCACTCTGAAATTACAATGTTTCAAGGCTTTCTACTTCAAACAATTCAGTTTTAAATTGTTCATGTTTGAATATTTGATTTATAACTTTATTTCAAATGAACAGTCCAATATTGCTGAATTTTAAAATAAATTGAGGACTTCTAAGCCAGACTTCTAAGCCAGACTTCTAAGTCAGACCTCTGGGCCAGACTTCTGAGCCACTTGTACAAAACGCATTCTGACTCAAGCATTCCAAATTCCAGAATATGTGATACAAC
>JAUMHM010000001.1:13643247-13683662 GCA_032362435.1 Melikaiella ostensackeni | reverse complement strand
TCCGGCCATCCTTCGCCTCTCCAGACCTTATTACAAATCTTCCACATCTCTTCTCTCACCCCTTCTCCACCATATTTTGGTGCTTCGTTTTCTATACCATCCTCACCTGTTGCTTTGTTTCTTATCAGCTTTGCGATCGCCTCTTTCACTTCCTCCCTACTAATCTCATTCTTGCTGTCTTCGTCTCCCTCCGCAGTCTTTCTTCCTTCACCCTCACCCTATTTTCCACGCCCCCTAGCAGTCTCTTGAAATACTCCGTTTTTTAGAAATAAGTAACGTATTTGAGTGGCAAGAACTTCTGTGGCTTGAGCATGGACTGCCTGCTTTATTTGAAATGAATTCGGTCTTTAAATAAATTTGATAAACAAATACAGATTTTCGTCAATTTTCAACCGGCAGATTTCCTTTCTTCAACTTCCTTTATTCAACGAATAAATTTTGAATTGCTTGACAAAATCATTCCCTGTTGATACTTCATTAACATATAATAATTGTTTATTTTATAAACAATTTTATAAACAAATTTTCAAATGGACTACTTGTCAACAAACAAATGTCGCTTTTTCATGAAATCGACTGCCAATGACGCAGAAAAAACTTTATTTATACGGAAACTTTGTCAGGCGATAACATTTGTTATTTGTTTAAATAAATTTGACAAAGAATACAGACTTTCGTCAATTTTCAACCAGCAGATTTTCTTTTTTCAAAACGGAATTAACTCTAAATAACTTGACAATATACATTTCTTATGTTATTTTACCAATGAGTCACAATTGTTTTCTTATAAAAAATTATATTTAAATATCCGCACTGCTGCTAAAGCATTCATATAGTAAAATACATATATATATAAATTCATATATTAAAATTTATCATTGTTTGAAGAAACGGTTGCGAACTCTTCAAGAATGACGAAATCGCGGATTTTTTAAGAAAATTGTTTATAAGAAAAAAGAATTGTGTCTCATAGATGAATGAGCATGAGAAGTGTATAATGCCAAGTTATTTAGAATTGATTCCGTTGAAGAAACGAAATCTGCCAGCTAAAAATTGAGAAAAATTTGTATTTGCTCATGCAATTTAGTTACACAATAAACATCAATAATTACTCTGGGTTTCTCAAATATGGTAACTAAGCGTTGTTTTTATGTATATTCCAAAGAAAAAATCGAAAAATAAAGTCACCAAGTATTTTTAATTTTAAAGTAGCACTTTTACTTATTAGTTTGTTAACAAACGAATAAAAAAATTGCTCAAATGTTGTAACCTGCTGGATATTATTTTTGAGAAGTTTTGTTACTGATTCTATGAAGTTTTACATAAATATGAGTAGTTTCAACAAAATATGAGGATTTAGTTTTTTTAGGTGTCAAATTTGTTGTTGAATAGAAAAAAATCAAAAGTTATATCTCACAAATTTTTTCGTGATTTAGTTAACTTTCAGTAAAAAAAATATACTTAAATCGGATCAAAGATGTAAGCTCTATAAGCCTAGACTATTTGTCCAAAAAAACCTTTTTTGTCCCACTGTCCACCACGCCGCGCCGAGAGCCACGTAGAATACTAATTGCATAGGACGAAACTTTATTTATTTTAATAACTCAAAAAAATGATTTCTTATCATAAGTGTATTTGGATATTATTCTTTATTTTCCAAAACCTATTTAATTAAATACTAACATCGATAATTTTTTTGTCACGATTTTATTATTCAATTGAATAGCTTTTGTGAAGCGAAAAATAATATCCCAGTACACTTATGGACGAAAAGCATTGTTTTACGTTATTAAAAAAAAATGAAGTTTCGTCCCATGTAATTGGTATTATTCTTGGCCCTCGGCGTTCCGCCATCTTGCCAACTGACGTCATAGAGTGAAATGCCTAATAAGAAAGTTGGTGACTCGGGAAATCCCGCGACAAAGGCGGATAATCCCCGAAGAGTACTCACCGATTAGCGCGGGAGATTTTAAAGCGCGAACATCACAGAAACTGTTTCAACAGAGACTATTGGATTTTAAGATCAATTAATTAGGAAATTTTGCATTCAATAAATTTGAAAATCAGCATTTAAGACGCTATTTGTTTTCAGGTCATTCTAGCATCCAAGAGTCCATTTTTTAACGAATTATTTCTACACAACAAAGAAGTTAATCTGGATGATATCAACCCGGAGGCATTTAAAGAAATTTTAAAATACATTTACACAGGAAAAATAGAAAATTGGTCCTTGAGTTGTGAAATTCTATCAGGTGCAAATGAACTACAAATGGAAGATTTGAAATTTGCATGTGAACAACGCTTGAGAAAAAATCTGACAGTGAATAGCGTAATTCCTATTTTGATGTTGGCTGAAGATTCCAACGCTCAATGTTTGAAACAACATTGTCTCTGGTATGTTTTGCATCATGTTAATGAAATCGGCAAGTCGGAAAATTTCCAATCCCTTAAATCTGAACCAGGACTCATTATGGAAATCTTGAAGGAAATCTTTAACAAATTATCGAATGAAGAAATTAATATATTTGATAGAATAGAACTCTCCAATTCGAAGACCGCAACCAACAGGTGCTGTGATTTTCTGCAGGATTACAAACCATTTTTTAATAGTGACACTTTAAGTGATATCGAAATTCATGTAGGGGAAAAGAAATATCGAAGTCATAAACTTATTTTAGCTGCAAGGAGTTCAGTTTTTCGAGGCATGCTTACGAGCAGCATGAGAGAAGCTCTTTCGAATTTGGTAGAAATTAAGGACATGAGTGGTGAAGTTTTTCACGAGCTGCTTAGGTACATAACTTTCATCTCATCTTATTATTAATTTATTTTCAATATATATTGGAAGTTTTAATGCTAATTTCACAGCTTTCACTCAGGTACATGTACACGGGAAAAGTGGAAAACCTGCAAAATTTAGCGCTGGACATTTTGAAAGCAGCCGATGAGTACGATTTAGATCACCTTAAACATGTATGTGAAGAATTTCTAAGCAAACATTTAACACATGAAAATGTAGTTAATATTGTCAAAACTGCCGACACTCACAATGCTGATTTCCTCAACGAACAATGTGTTTACTTTATTGTAAAGGAGATGGTATATTTAGCAAGAAGTAACAAATCATTAATACCGATTGAGGATTTTGTTGAAACACATGCTCATATTCTCTATGGAATACTGACAATATTGAGTAAATTATCTGATGTCAGATATAAGTCTTGAACTTTCTTTTCCTTTTTTTTTCATTTAAGATGATAATCTAAAAATATACTAAACTGTGTTACTATTTCAATGCAATTGGAATTTAAAATTCGGAAATAAAAGAGATTTAAACTAAGAATTCGTTTTAATAAGAACTCGTGATTCACGCCTGTCTTTTTCAATCCGACTATTGAGATCAGTAGTTGTCGCTTCAGAGTTCCACTTGAGAGCAAAATCGGGCAAGGGCGGATGTGGCGTCATCTGTTGAATTTGCTGATTTTGAATAGCGCCCTCATTCGGATTAGTTCTATACTTCTATGTGCATAGAAATGGAAGTAATCCGCCTGAGAGCGCTATTGGACATCATGAAATCCAAGAGATGGCACCACATCCGTCCTGCCCGATTTTGCTTCCAAAAAGTCTGATAGGGCTGAGAGCACTACACTTTCATATTTCACAGATTTCAGATTTGTTACTTTTTGAAGTTCTACACAACGTTTGCCACAGAGCTGCTTTTCTGTTGATTTTTTGAAATAAATGATTTCGTCATTATTTCAAAATAGCACGTAACTATAAAAAATATATTTCTGAGAATAAATTGAACAACCGATATTCCCCTACCGAAAGAGATCTCAGAATATTTACTAAAGATTCTCAGGCTCTGAGAAGTTTCTGAGACGATTCTCCGCAGGCACTCAGGTAACATTTTTAAAGATCCAGGTAGCATGTTTAAATGGTCTGAACCGAGGTGTGAACAAAGTAGAAAGGATTCTTGTAATATAAGCGGCCAGATGTAAGAGTTTCAAATATAATTTTTTTTTTTCAATTTCCAAATTAGAGATTCGAAAGTTAAAGAATCAGAATCAATGGATTTTCACAATGACATATATCTAAAATTTGCTTTTAAAAATTAAAAATATATCACATTTTGTATGTATCTCGTAAACTGTACGTGATACGTAAAAATGGATAGCATTTTTAGATTCTCCACCAGAGGAATACTGCATATAAATATAAACATATAGGTTGTCACATATAAATACATGCATGTAAATGAATAAATAATAATTTTTTTAAGTGTTGGAAGGGATTAGTTTTATGAAGGATTTATGATAACGAGAACCAAAATATTCTAACGGCCTTTCGTACTTGGGCATCCTCAAGGTTCGGCAGCCATAAATTAAGTCGTAAAAAGGGACTCAAATCTCTAAGACTTTTTCTTGAGACGAAATCATTCAAATCGAGCCTGAAACAGGCCTGACTTTTTCTCTGACAATCTTCAGTGATTTTCTGCCGGTAGGGCGTCTATGAAAAGTGGTCATATTCTATGTTTTGGAGGTCGCTGAGTACGAATCCGGAGTCGTTGTGGTTTTATGACGTCACACTTTGTCTCTAACCTCAAAAAAACGTGGCGAAATGGTAATTTTATGTAAAACATGTATTTTTTTAATGCAAAGGGTCGTATCCTATGTTTTCTGGGTTCCTGAGTCCGAATACACAGCAAGTTCCTTTCAGTTCACGCCCCTCTTGAGTATCGTACTCTTTTATCTTCGAAAGATCGACGTAATGGATTCCGCTTCCTTTCAACTCCTTTCTGTGAATGTTCTCTCTTCAATGTCCAACAAAAGTCTGCCATCATGTTTATATCCTACACCTCCCTTGGTAGCGACGTTCCATCTCTTTAACACATTGATGGAATCTTTCTCCATGCTCTTCACTGTTATCACCCAAATTCATTGGAAAATAGTCAATATGGGAATTTAATACATGTAACTTCAAGATCATATTACATCCTATTTTACCGAAGTTCTGTATCATATTTTTCACAATTCTTTTGTAATTATTACTCTTGTGGTTCCTTAAAAAGTTTTCAACAACTTTCTTGAGGCTTAACCAAGCTGCTTTTTGCACTTTGTTCATAGTTGTAATAAAATTCTGATCCCTACACATTTTCCGGATTTGAGGTCCATCGAATATTCCTGCTTTTAGTTTCACATTCGATAGTTCTGGGAATTGTCCTTAAAGATATATAAAACAGCTATCTTCTTCTTCTAATGCTGATACAAACTGCTTCACCATGCCCAGTTTTATATGCAGAGGTGGTAGTAAAACTCTCGCCGGATCCACTAGTGGGAGATTGATGATGTTCTCTGATCCTGGATCAAAAGTTTCTCTGGCTAGCCAATCAATCTTTTTATAATGATTAGGTCGGTCTCTACTTTCCCATAAGCATAGAAAACATGGGTGTTAAACGTTACCTGATTACTGACCCAGAATTATTTCCAATATTTTGAAGTCCCCACAAATCCGCCAATTGTGTTCTGAATATTCCAATTTATCCAGTACCAACTGGACATTTTCGTAACTCTCTTTCAACTTAGTTGAATGTGCTACCGACATGAGAGAAAAAACATTCGTATTGTGAAGCAAAACAGCTTTCCTACTTTACTTACAGGAATTTATGAATAGTCTCCATTCGATGGCTCTGTACATTCCTGGTTTCAATTCATCCATCAATCCATTTATATCGTGACAGTAAACTAATGAAGACTCTTTTTCTTTTGTGAAATATTTCCTGAAATCTCTCTCTATTCCTATAGTCAGTTGCTTTCACATTTTTTCCACCAAGTTTTTCTTTTCGAGTATAGAAACCAAGAATTCACTTGTTTCTTTCGATAGTCCTAAATCTCTGATGAGATCGTTCAATTCTTCTTTTGAAAAAAGTTGTGGTTTCTTTTTCTTTACATCCTACATATTCGTCGTCAATGTCAGATTCACTGGAGCATTCTTTTCCGCTAGCGTCTTCTCGGATCTCTAAACTTTCCTGAGAAGAAATACATCCGGTTCCTTCAATACCTTGCTCATCTGTATTGCACATCTTGATGGGTCTTATTACTGTCGAAACATCGACGTAAGCAATGCTTCTCTTATTTTTTTTTTTGAATCCGGTTACACCGTTCTTGCAGGAATAGCCATCCTCTTCACAAGTGGGTTCTGCCCATAAAGTTGGACTTTTTAATTTAATATCTTCAAAATTTTTACTTTTATGCCAAAAAGTCAATTGTGATCTATAATAATCGCATATCTACTGTGGCACCCATTCTTTATTCTGATTAGCAATTATGAGATCATAACAATCTTTGTAAATCGTTCTGATCTGCTCAGAAATTGTCCTATAGAATTCACTGCATACGTAGCAAAATGAATCAGGGTCTCTTTTACAATGATGTTTCGAGGTGGTAGCTTCAAGATCAACTTGTGATGTAGTACCTTTCAGATTGATGAGTTGAGGATTCTTTGGTTTTATTTATAAATGCCATGAGTATATGATAGACCCACACATTAGGGATCCTGGTCCGATCGCAGGTGAGTCTGCCGTCCTGGGGGTTACCTCATACCTCCCCAGGGCTAAGTATGAGGGCTTTTCGACTTTGACAAGGGCAAAGTCAACTCGTCGTCGGACACACTATGCCGTCATCCTCACACCCTAATGTCCTCCTGCAAGGCAGTACGCTGCTACTGGCTTCATTACTCCAACAGATAGTGAAACGAATCATTCTACACATCCCCTTTCGTGTGAAGTGCTGGTTCGTACGGTTGTTATCTGCATAATGCTGTCAACGGCATCAACTGATTTTTGACTAGCTTTCAATTTTCGCTAAGCGAGAAATCGAACAAATGAAGTCTAGTCTGTTGGATTCGAAGTTTTTCCGAAGCTACGTATCAGAGATTAAATGTTAAGACCGTGGTACCAAACCGACTCATAATTTGTACTCAGCGACCTCGAAAACATAGAATATGACCACTTTGCATTAAAATGCATGTTTTACATAAAATTACCAATTTACCACGTTTTTTTTTGAAGTTAGAGACGAAGTGTGACATCATAAAAGCACAACGACTCTGGATTCGTACTTAGCGACCTCGAGAATATAGAATATGACTACTTTTCATAGACGGGAATCAGCGACTTCAAAAACGTAGGGAAAGCTTATTCTGGTTTCTGGGGCTGACAACTTTTTTTTGTGGCGCTGTGTTATCAAACGAGCACTTTTTCGGAGTTGTTTTTGAATTTTTCGAGTTTTAGAAAGCAAGGCACCTAAAACTTGTCACTGGAGGGTCTAAGTATAAGCAGCCCGTAAACGTTGTATGTCTGTTGATATCACCAGAAGGCAAATTTTTGCAAAAGTGGTAACTATAAACTCTGGCAACATCGCATCCTACTTAGGTGCCGGTATGAGCGTCAGATGACGATATCCTTTCAAGCAAATTGTCCCTCTATCCAATTTCCAAGCCCATCGGATCGAACATTACTCAGATGATTAGAAGTTAAGAACAATATTTATGAGGGCAATTACGAATAAAACCCAGAAACCTCTAAGTCTTGAAAGGACGTAACTTATACCCTCCCTCGTCACAAATCGTCACAAAACCTGTTTACTGCCCCCCTCTCTTCCTAGCAGTGTGACATAGTTTTTGAACGACCCCTAAACAAATTTTCCCGAGATTACTTCATCCATCTGGACAGAAATCTGTAGGTAAAGGTGAATGAGAGAAGATAACGTACCTATTATTAGAGTTTAACGATCGTCCAAGGGCCAGTAAAGGTCATACGCTCTACCCACGCGGCAGGTTTGGTATAATTACCATTTTATTGCACGTCTCGCGTATTAGTTTGTAGCAAACTGGTTTTGGTGGGTGCATGCTGTCCAATAAAGTGAAAGCGAACGCATTCGAGATACCGCTTTGTCGCAAAATAATCGTCGGTTCAAGTTAAGTGCTCGCGAGCTTAACAAGGAGGAAGCATCCAACATGAGCATACAATAATTCCCAGTCGACGAAACAGGGCGTAAATCGCTTCCCTGGAGGCAACCACAGAAATTGCATACCAACATAAATTCGATTCCAGATGAGAATCAATTATAACTCCTTCCAAACGCCAGCTACCAGCTGCACACCTAAAGCATTCTGCCACCAACGTAATGTAACTTTAAATTTCATCCGAGGTAGGTGTTTTCTTCGGGAATAAAATATTTTTTACACGAACTTTTAATTAAGGCTGAATTTTAATTGTATTTAAGTTAAGATGATAAAATTCATTAACGGATATTTTTGAATGATTAAAGAATATTCCAACAGTTAGGGGCCATCCATAAACTACGTTACCAATTTAAGGGGGTTGGGGGTCGTGCCAAAAACTACGGTTGGTAACATGGTTGGGAAGGGTGGTCAGTGGAAGTTACGTTACGAACAGGTCTATGCAGTCGTTTAGATTTATGCACCAGAATTTACTCCTGAGAATAAATATTTGGATGTATTACAAAATTTAATTATTTTGAAACAAGTTTTTGATGATTTTTGAATAAAAATTCGTCAATATTATCCATATGTAGACATTTCCAATGTTTATGAATAATTCCTCCTTATATTAATACAGTGTTTTCAATATTTCAATTTTTTTATGTTTTAGTCTTACTGACTTTTAGCTGTCCGATTATTATTCATATTTCTCACTTACAAACGAATCGAACATTTTAGGAACAATCCCTAGGGATGAAACTTCAAGAGACGAAAAACGAAGGTTAATTCTTGATGCTTGTTTTCCCTTTTTGAAGAATTCTTCTTTTTTCTATGTTTTCAAGAAACTCCTCCTTTATGTTTTTTTCTTTTTGTTAAAAAACACGACTAATATATTTTTGATTCGGAATTCACCTCCTCTTAGTTAAAAGTTCTACTATTTGGTTAAAAATTAAAATATTTTGTTAAAAATACAACTATTTTTTGAAAAGTCATCATTATTGGTCAAAAATTTAACTATTTTGTTGAAGATTTATTAAATTTTTAATTGAAAATCAGTTTTTTAATCAAAAATCGAACTATTCCATTTTTGGTTGGAATTTATCTTTTTTAGTAAAAAATTTAACTATCTGGTTGAAAATAAATCTTGTTTAGTTTCAAATTCAAGTGTTTGGTTGAAAATTCATATATTTTGTTGATAGTTCATTTTCTTGGCAAAAAATAAATCTTCTTGGATGAGGAATCATCTTTTCGGTCCAAAATTCAACTATTTGGTTGGATGTTGAACTCTTATGTTGAAAATTCATTTTCTTTTTGAAGATTCATCATTTTAGTTAATACTTCATCTCTATGGTCGAAAATATCCTTTCTTTTGATCGAGAATTTATTTTTTTTATTTTAAAATGTAACTATTTCATGTTTGGTTGGAGATTGATCTTTTCTGGTTGAAAATTTATGCATTTGGCTAAAAATTCGTTTTTTTCTTAAAATCAATCTTCTTGGTTGAATATCACCTTTTTTGGTTAAAAAGCAACTGCTTAGTAGAAAATTAATCTATTTCATTTGAGGATTCAACTATTTTGTCACAAATTCATCTTGTTTGGTTGTAAAATCAACTACTTTGTTTAAAGTCGAAATACTTTGTAGAAAGTTCATTTTTTATGGTTGAAGATTCATCATCTTAGTTTAGAATTCAACTTTTTGGTTGATGATTTAATTTTTTTGGTAGAAAATTAAATTATTTGGTGAAGAATTAAACTATTTATTCGAAAGTTTAAATATTTAGTCCAGAATGAATTTTTGCTTGTAGAATCATACCTATTCGTCTTTTTGGCTTGAAAACGTAAGAATTCTTTTTTTTTAGTAGAACATTAATCTTCTTAGTAGAAAATTGCATTTTTTGTTGTTGAAAATTAAAATACTAGGTTGAAAATCCACCTTTTTTGATCGAAAATTCGTTTTCTATTTAGTGAAAAATTAATTCTTTTATCTGAAAATTCAACTATTCCATTTTTTCTTTTTGATTGAGGATTCAAGTATTTAGTTAAAAATGCATCTTCTTTGATTAACTTCAATTATGTTGTTAATCATTCAATTGTTTTGATAAAAATTCAATTATTTTGTTAAAGCTTTCTTTTTATCTGGGATTCAATTATTTTGTTGAAAATTCGACCTTTTGATAGAAACTTCATTTTTTGTGGTAGAAAAGTCATCCTTCTTCGTTCGAAATTCATTTTTTTTCATCGAAAATTAACTTTTTTTTGAAAATCCAAACATCTTGGTTGAATATGTGTCCTTTGTAAGTTAAAAATTCAACTTCTCAGTGAGAAATTCATATATTTCATTGAAGAATCATCTTTTTGGGTAGAAAATTAATCTTGTTTGATGAAAATGCATAATTGTGATTGAGGATTGAAATATTTTGTTGAACGTTCATATTTTTTAGTTAGATTCAACTCTTTCATTGAAAATGTAATTATTTATTGAAAATTCAACTATTTAGTTGAATTCCTCTTTTTTTGTTGGAAATTCTACTGTTTAGTTCAAAATCCGTCCTTTTGGATTGAAAATTCATCATTTTTGGTAGAAAAGTCATCTTTTTTGGTTGAAAATAAACATTTTTGTTAAAAATTTAAATTTTTAGGATGTAAACTTAAGTGTATTCTACAAAATACATCTTTTTATTTTGAATTTTGAACTATTTTGTTGGAAATTCAACTCTTTTTGGTTAAATTTTAATCTTCTTTGTTTGACAATTCATCTTCGTGATTAAGGATTCAAATTTTTTGTTAAAAATTCATATTTTTGGTAAAATTCAACAATTTTGCTAAAGTCATATTTTTTGGTCGGAAAATCAACTGTTTTGTGCAAAATTCGTCCTTCTGGATTGAAAATTCATCATTTATGGTAGGAAAATCATCTTTCTGGGTTAAAAGAAAAACATTTCTGTTGAAAATTTAACTTCTTAGGGTGTAAACCTAGCTGTATTCTGCACAATTCATACTTTTGTATTGGATTTTCAACTATTTCTTCGGAAATTTCAACTCTTTTTGGTTAAATTTTAATCTTTTTTGTTTGAAAATTCATCTTTGTGATTAAGGATTCAAATATTTCGTTCAAAATTTACCTATTTTGTTAAAGCCATCTATTTTGGTTAAAAATTCAATTGTTTTGTTCGAAAATCGACCATTTGGATTGATGATTCATCATTTATGGTAGAAAAGTCGTCTTTCTTGGTTGAAAATAAACATTTCTGTTGAAAATATAACTTTTTAGGATATAAACTTAATTGTATTCTACAGTATTCATCCTTTTGTTTTGAATTTTCAACTATTTCGTTGGAAATTCAACTCTTTTTGGTTAAATTTTCATCTCGTTTATTTGAAAATTCATCTTTATGATTGAGGATTCAGATATTTGGTTCAATTTTCATTTTTTTACTCAAATTTGACTATTTTCTTAAATATATAATCATTTGTTGAAAATCAAATTATTTTGTTAAAGTCATCTTTTTAAGTTGGAAATCCGTTTTGTTGAAAATTTGTCCTTTTGGATTGAAATTTCATCATTTATAGTAGAAAAGTCATCTTTCTTGGTTGAAAATAAACATGTCTGTTAAAAATTCAACTTTTTAGAATGTAAGCTTCTGTATTCCACAAAATTCATCCTTTTGTTTTGAATTTTCAACTATCTGGTGGAAAATAAATCTTTTTTAGTTTCAAATTCAACTATTTCGTTTAAAATTCATATATTTTGTTGATCGTTTATATTCTATTTAGTTGATAGTTTTCGATAAAAAATTAATCGTCTTGGTTAAGGAATCATCTTTTCGGTTCAAAATTCAACTATTTGGTTTAATGTTAAACTCTTAAGTCACAACTCTTTGGTTGTAAAATCAACAACTTTTTTTAAAGTTGAACTACTTTGTGAAAAATTCATTTTTTATGGTAGTAGATTCATCATTTTAGTTCTAAATTCAACTCTTTGGTTGTAAATTAACTTTTTCGGTTAATAATTCAACTTTTTTGGTAAAAAATTTAATTATTTGGTTAAAAATTAAACTATTTATCTGAATGTTGAACTATCAAGTAGAAAATGAACTTTTTTGTTGTAAAATCACACCTATTTATCCTTTTGGCTTCAAAATTCAACAATTTTGTTAAAAATTGATGCGTTTTGTAAAAATTCTTTTTTTGATAGAACCTTTATCTTCTGAATAGGAAATTCATTTTTTTGTTGTTAAAAATTGAACTATTAGGTTAAAAATTCAACTATAAGGTTGAAAATTCACCTTTTCTGATTCAAATTTCATTTCCTATTTAGTGAAAATTTCATTCTTCTATCTGAAAATTTAACTATTCCATTTCTTCTTTTTGATTGAGAATTCGAGTATTTGGTTAAAAATTTGTTTTTCTTGATTGAAATCAATTATGTTGTTAACAATTCAATTGTTTTGATAGAAATTCAAGTATTTTCTTAAAGTCAACTTTTTTGGTCGAAAACTAAACCGTGTTGTTGAAAATTTGACCTTGTAGATTGAAAATTCCTCATTTATGGTTGAAAATTCATCTTTCTTCGTTTAAAATGAACATTTCTGTTGAAAATTCAACTTTGCATGTTGAAAATTCAATTGCTTCCTAAAGAATTTATCCTGTGTCTTGAAAATTCAGCTATTTGGTTGAAAATTCAACTGGTTTTTGTTGAATTTTCATTATTTTTTTTTTTAATTCGACCATTTGGTTGAAAATGCATCATTATAGGTTAAAAATTCAGCTATTTGGGTAAAAAGTCAACTATATTGTTGAGAAATTAATTATTTTGTTGAAAATTCAACTATTTTATTAAAGTCTTCTTTTTGACCGAGAATTCAATCATTTTGTTAAAAATTCGTCTTCTTGATTGAAAATTAATTTCTCATGGTAAAAAAGTCATCTTTCTTGATTCAAAATTCACCTTTCATCGTTGAAAATTAACTTTTTGTTAAAAAATCAAATATCTTGGTTGAATATGTATCCTTTATGAGTTAAAAATTCAACTGCTCAGTAAAAAATTCATATATTTCGTCGAAGATTCGTCTTCTTGGGTAGAAAATTAATCTTGTTTGATGAAAATTCATCTTTGTGATTGAGGATTCGAATATTCTGTCAAAAATTCTTTTTTTATTAAATGCAACCAAATGAACCATTTGGTTGGAAATTCAACTCTTTTTGGTTAAATTTTAATCTTGCTTGTTCGAATATTCATTTTTGTGATTCAGGATTCAAATATTTGGTTAAATTTTCATTTTCTTGCTCAAATTCAACCATTTTCTTAAATATGTAATTATTTGTTGAAAATTTTATTATTTCCTTAAAGTCATCTTTTTTGAGTGGAAATCCAACTGTTTTGTTCAAAATTCGTCGTTTTGGATTGAAAATTCATCATTTATGGTAGAAAAGGTATCTTTCTTGGCTGAGAATGAACATGTCTGTTGAAAATTCAACTTTTTAGGATGTAAACTTAACTGTATTCTACAAAATTCATTCTCTTGTTTTGAACTTTGAACCATTTGGTTGGAAATTCAACTCTTTTTGGTTAAATTTTAATCTTCTTTGATTGAAAATTCATATCTGTGATCAAAGATTTGAATATTCAGTTAAAAGTTCATTTTTCTTAGTTAAATTCAACTATTTTGTTAAAAATGTAATTATTTGTTGAAAATTCAACTATTTTGCTCAAGACATCTATTTTGGTTAGAAATTCAACTGTTTTGTTCAAAATTCATCCTTTTGGATTTGAAATTCATCATTTATGGTAGAAAAGTCATCTTCTTTGGTTAAATTCAACTATTTTGTTAAAAATATAATTATTTGTTGAAAATTGAACTATTTTGCTCAAGACATCTATTTTGGTTAAAAATTCAACTGTTTTGTTCAAAATTCGTCCTTTTGGATTGAAAATTCATCTTTTATGGTAGAAAAGTCATCTTTCTTGGTTGAAAATAAACATTTCTGTTGAAAATTTAACTTTTTGGGATGTAAATTTGAATGTCTTCTACAAAATTCAAACTTTTCTTTTGGATTTTCAGTTTTTTAGTTGGAAATTCAATTTTTTTTGCTTGAATTTTAATCTTCATTGAATGAAAATTCATCTTTGTGATTGAGGATTCCAATTTTTTGTTAAAAGTTCATCTTTCTTGGTAAAATTTAACTATTTTGTTAAAAATGTAATTATTTGTTGAAAATTCAACTATTTTGCTCGAGACGTCTTTTTTGGTTGGAAATTCAACTTTTTTGTTCAAAATTCATTTTTTTGGATTGAAAATTCATCATTTATGGTAGAAAAGTCATCTGCCTTGGTTAAAAATAAACATTTCTGTTGGAAACTCAAATTTTTTTGAAAACTCAAATATCTTGGTTGAATATGTATCCTTCAGTAGTTTAAAATTTAGCTGCTGAGTAAAAAATTCATATATCTCGTTGAAGATTCGTCGTTTTGGGTAAAAAATTAATCTTTTTTGATCAAAATTCATCTTTGCGATTGAGGATTCAAATATTCTATTAAAAATTCATCTTTTTTTATTAAATGCAACTACTTTGTTCAAAATGTAATTATTTGTTGAAAATTTAGCTATTTTGTTAAAGTCATCTTCCTTTATTAAAAATAAACATTTCTATTAAAAATTTAACTTTTTAGGATGTAAACTTAACTGTATTCTACAAAATTCATCTTTTTGTTTTGAATTTTGAACCATTTGTTCGGAAATTCAACTCTTCTTGGTTAAATTTTAATCTCGTTTGTTTGAAAATTCATTTTTGTGAGTGAGGATTCAAATATTTGGTTAAATTTTCATTTTTTCTGCTTAAATTCAACTATTTTCATAAAAATGTAATCATTTGTTGAAAATTTAATTATTCTGTTAAAGTCATCTTTTTGGTGGGAAATTCAATTGTTTTATTCAAAACTCATCCTTTTGGATTGAAAATTCATCATTTATGCTAAAAAAAGGTTATTTTTCTTGTTTGAAAGTAAACATTTCTGTTAAAAGTTTAATTACATTTAATACAGGTACACTCATGCCACCTAGGTTTAATTTAAGATTTTTTGTTGGAAAACATTTGAGCATTTTGGTTAAAAATGCATCTTTATAGGTTTAGAACTCAACTATTTTGTTAAAGTCATTCTTCGTTGTTGAAAATTTAACTGTTTTTTAAATAATTCGTCACTTTAGCTTGGAAATTTAACTATTCGGTTAAATCTTCAATGATTTTGTTGAAAATTCGTTAAATCCGTATTTAGCCAATGCTACGTCACTTCCGGGGGGGGGGGAGGTTAGCCAAAACTACGATCATCAACGAGGGGGGCTGGGGGATCAAAAATAGTCCCCAATTGGTAGCATAGTTTATGGACGGCTCCTCAGAGAAATAGTGCGACTTGGCAAAAAGAGTCATTGATTTCACTTGAAATTGTTCTTGCTCCTTGAGTGGCGAATAAGGTAACCTATAGTCTGCATAGGGAAAATATTAATATCTGACATTAGCAACATAACTTAGGAAAACAAGTACGCTCAGTTATGAGCCTCTATATATGTGTGCGTAATTTGAGTCTGGGAGCGCGTAGCAAAGTGAGCATAGCGCTAATTAAAATGTATATGGAAATCCTTCTAATTGAAGTGTCCCTACCCATAAATTCCTGTCGGGCCTCAATTAATGCCCTATAAGATATTCTTGGCTGGGACACTCGCACATCAGTGGCTGAACGTAAATTAAGGTCTGGATCAGATATCGAACCCCTGAGACCCTTTAGTATAATATGCATCCAGGAATGAAAGACGAGTTAACATCGAGCGAGATACAATACGCGTCATCCCGTGGTGCATACGACATTTTCTTTAACGCGAGGTAGTAGACGGATGGTGGCGACGGCTTGGATTTTTTTTTTGTAGATTTATTGTGAATTTGTCTCTAATGAGTCGGAAAAGCGGGTAATCTGAAAGCCAATTTTTTATTTGTGAACTTTTTGGGTATTCTTTTTTAGCACATAAAAAACTCTCAATAAGAAAGTAGATTTCATTTCGATATTCATGAAATTTTGAAAGAGAGATATTAAGCAAAAATTTGTTCCAATCTGCAAAGTTGCCTATGAATACTATTAAGATTTACCCTAATTGAGGTATTAATGATTACTCAATTTACGAAAATAGATATATTTTTATTCAAATATAGTAGACAAATTTAAGCACGTTAGCAATTTTTAGAAATGTGTTATTGTTTTGGATTATTACCTTTTACTCTTTTCAAAAACGGAATAATCTGAATAGATTGGTTCTAATTCAACCCACAAAAATTATGAGTTCCATGAAGATAATATCAATAAAGAAATATTCATGTTTAAGTTTTTTAAATGTGGATAAACGATTTTTTCGAGACAAGTTTCTGAAAGAATTTTCATATTCTTATTTCAAGAGTTAACGCATAGCTTACAAACAATTTTAATTATTATTCTTAAGAGATTTTATAAACATATACCCACATCGTCAATTTTTTCAGAAAATATTAGGTTTTTCGCTAATTCTAATCGGAATCAGCTTCAAAGTTGAGGGAATAAATTATGAGTGACAATGACGATTGTTATAAAAACTTTGATAATCTTATTACAAATAATTTTTATACTTTTCGGAAATCACTCAATTGCTGAAATGAAGTACATTATTCGAATCGCTGTTAATTCTCTTTCAAGAAATTTGCAATTGTAATTATTTTCATTCATTATGATTAATTGTATCACAGAATAAATTTGCCAAATTGAGATGAACATTATGTGTGTTGGTTTGCATTGTGGAATTTATGTATGAACTCATGAACGTACGTATAAACTCTGAAATGTATTACTGTATAATTTTTTAGAAATGTATACTATTATGAAAATGATGATTCACTTGGCTTTCGACTGAACATGTGCTCTGACACTCAAAGACTTCAAGTAACCTTTTTTTTAAATCTTTTCTACGGATTTTTGCGCAAATCGCTATAACATTTGGCAGGTATTATAATACTAAAATTGAAATGATATAAACGTGAAGAAAATTCGTAACTCAATTTCTCATTCTATTCCTGAGTCATTGTAAATTAATTTGAAAAATAAAACTAATTTTTGATCCATAACTGCCTGATAGGAGAAATACTGTTGATACAATCCTTAATAATACTCATAATAAGAGTTTTAAACGATTAAGCAATGAGATCTCACTTCATAAGTGCATAAACCAAGAAAAACTGCGTATTGTGAGGGAAAAATGACTTTTTTGTAAATTTTACTTTAAAAACTTTGGCATTTTGCAAATTTGAGGTATTATGGTTTTCCCTATGCCAGATTATCCACTTTTTCACAATCTCTTAAAATCCACAACAAAATTTAAAAATTAACAAGAGCAATAAAGTTATTTCGATTTTACGACCAATAAAATAACACTTTTCTAATATGATGTAAAAAATAACAGAAAAATACATTAAATGTGAGTCTAGTAAAAAAAGTAGAATTTGATTTCTCTCCAATTACTGAAACACCCAAGGTTTAAAATGTATGATAAGTTGACTATATATTACCTATCACTCGAGGGAAATTTTAACTCAAAAAATAGTACCTGTTTTCAGAAAATTTCGTGTTTCAATTTAATAAAAAATCGAAATTGCTTCATCACTTTTCATTTTTCATTTGTTTTTCTCATCGGTTTCGAAAAAGTGAAAAAAATTGACAAACTGTAACAAGAAACCCCTCAAAATCTCAAAAATTGCAAAAAGGGCAAGGCTTAAAAAAAGTAAAACATACTTTTTTTTCTCTCGAAAAACAAAAAAAATACTAAACGGGAAATTTATGGACATTTATGTATTAGTACCTATTATTCCTGGAAATTGCAGAGGAAAAAATGTGGGCTTTTGAGGGAAAATTCTTTTCTTCTTTTTAAAAAAATTGAAATAACTTTATCATTGTTATTATTAATTTTTTTTGGATTTCGAAAGAATGTGAAAAACTGGATAAACTGAAACAATGAAAACCCCAATATCTCAAACTTGTAAAAATGGCACGATTTTTAAAGTAAGATTTGCAAAAAACTCATTTTACTCTTGAAATTTTAAAATATTCGTCAAAAATGTAAAAATGTAAAAATATCAATTTTGCAGGGCGTCAAGAGAATGAAAAAACTATTCTTAAGATTCATGGGAAAAATCCAAATGATTTTTTTTTTGAGCTCTAAGAGAAAATTAAAAAGATTACAAAACATTTTTAATTATTTCCTAAAATTGTGAAAAAGAGTGTAGAAGATTTTAAAGCGAAATTTTACCATAATACATAATTGTAGAACAAAGTTGAGTGAGCTCAAGAGATACTTAGAAGTTTTGAAACGATTTGAAAATAATAAAAACTTATAAGATATTTTAGGAATTTTGTAATGTGTCAAGAAAATGAAAAAAATTCTTTAGGTTCATAGGAAAAAGTAAAATGATTTTTTATTTTGCAAAATTAATTTTAAGAGAATATTCAAAAAGATTTCAAAACATTTCAAAAGATTTCTACAATTGTCAAAAAAGAATCTGAAAGATTTTAAGACAATTTTTTTGATTTTGCAGAATTGAAAACAAGATTTCACGAAAAATTTGAATAATTTTAAAATATTGGAATGCTCAAAAATTTTTAGAGGATTAAAGAAATAATTTTCTTCAGATTGATGGGCAAATTCTTTATGATTTTTCATTTCGAAAAATGAACTTTAAGACAAAATTGAAAAAGATTTCAAATCATTTCAAAAGATTTACTTACATTTCGAAAAAGAGTAGAAGATTTTAAAGAAAAATGTTACAATTTAGTGAGATGAAAAATAAAAAAAAATTCGAGTAAATTCAAGAAATATTGAGAAGATTTGAAGAGATTGAAAAAGAATTTGAAGCTGTAGAAGATTTTTAAAAATGCAGATTTTTTTGAAAGATTTGAATCCAAAACTTTAGAAGCTTTGAAAGAATTTTGAAATGTTCCAAGTGAATGAACAAATGTTTTCAAAAATTCTAGGAAAATTTAGAAGATTTGAAGGAAAATTATGTTTCATTAATTTCATTGATGAATCATCGCAAGAAAGATCATTCCAACAATAATTTAAGAGGGGAACAAATTTTCATGAGGGAGCGGCTTGTTGGGACATTTGTTTAATGAAATCATTATTGACGGTCTAAATTATTAACGTTTTATCAAGTTCAAACTATATAAATGCCTTCAAAGACGATTGTTCACAGAGCTGAAATGGTCAATTTTGTCAATTTGTTTTATACATTATTGCTCTGTGAAAAAAATAACAAATCGCAAGCCATAGGTCTGTAAAAAATTTAATGCTGAACATTTATAGGGAAAAAAATTTCAAATCGTTTAAAAAAAACGATTTGTGGGTGATTATGAATAGTAAATTCCTATTCTAGACAACCGTGCGGCGCTTGTCAAGAGTGGGATCGCTACGCATTTTGCTGGCGTGCCTCCACTGAGTATAATTTGAAATGCGTTCCAAACTGCGTGGCGTGCGGCGTGAGTGTCGGCGTGGGTGTTGGCAACCGAGCGTGTACAGGCCTTAAAGCTGGAGGTTTCTGATCCCTGGTCCGGATGTGCAAGAAGCTAGGTGGGAATAGCCGTGTTTCCGGCGCAGTATTTCAGCTCGTCCTGCGTCGAGCAAAGCTTTATGGTAAGTGTTCAATGAGCAATGGCCGCTTCGTTAATGCATGTCCAAGTGCCGATTAAGACGCGAGTTATTCATACCTGCGTATCTGGTTGCTAGAATTATAGGGCAGGGAGGCTAATAGTTATCGTCGGGCTTAAATTAGTCCGGAAAGTGGGAAACGCTGTTTGGTAATCTGCACGCGTGACTTCTCCCCTATTTAGTGTGTCAGGGTCTCTACCAAAATGATCATTTGAAATTCCAGAACATTACAAATACAGGAATACAACCACCTACAATTTTCCCACCCAGATAAGACTACGAGTTTAGCAAAGATTTGGTCTAAGAAGTGGATGTGTACTAATGTACTTATTGCTGACTGCGAGCTTATTGCGCTCGAGCGTGCAGTAACTGTTTCTTTTAGTGGAGCATTATCTCCTGAGAGAGGATCATTAGGGTTGTGTTTTCTCTAAGAGTCGAAGGCTTAGTTTCAGTTAGCGCGAGCTGGGAATTCAGGAAACTGTTTGGATAAAGGAGTACATTGTCTTTCTGGAGAGAAGCGATAAGGATCTGGGAGCTTCGCAGAACTGGAGAGACGAATAGAGAGAAAATAGTGTGGAAATTGATTTACTTGTGGCTGAGGACAATGGCTTATAATAATAGTATATCGTGCTACAAGTGCGGAAAGTAGGAAGTTACACACGAGTCTGAAGATTGTGTATCGATTCACTCAGGCGTCAATCACACGAGTCAAAATTTCCTTCCTCCACGTCCGTGATGCATACGATACTTTTGGTCCGATCCCACCATGAAAATCCAAATAACTAGAAAATACACTCTGATTATCTGATGCTCATCATCATCATCATCATCTGATGTTCATCAACATGAAATTGTATACGGATATGATACCGACCAAGATTTTCGTCTTTTTGATCTGATTTGGAGTCACGTTCACTTTGATCTGGTTTATCCTTTTAAACTCATTATGCGTCAAATTCTATGTCAGCCCGCTGCAAAAAATAAAATGAATATCTTAGCAGTTAATGATAAATTATCGCAAGAAAGAATCTAAATTTAAATTCCGAATTAAGCAGATAACGTATAAACTACTCGTAACATTTACTCCCTGATGGTTTAGTCACAGCAACCCACGCTAATCTGAATCCACGATAGAACTAAGAGCTCATAATGCTAAAAGGCGAGCATAGACCCCGATATCCTCGCCTTCCGTTCGATCGATCTTGAACGCATGCCATCAAGTTTTCTCTTAATGTTCCTACTCGAGTCTTGGTCGCACTTGTAGATTATCAAAGAGACCAACCAAACCAGAACTGGATGCCTTTATTCCAAACGATTGGCCTATCGCACTCTGTGGTTAACTTAGTCACTTAAAGACCGATTTGCATTTCTCGTGAGTTTTGTCGACCTCGTTGTAACTCGTTCGCATTGGCATTCGTCCCTTTAAGAGCAAAAGGAGATCAAATTGATCTCAAGTTTGAAATACGACGATACATCGAAGGAAAGCTTGATACCATAAAAGATGAGTGCAACTAATGTTTCAGCGTTAGGAATAACAGATCAGGGATTTTCCCTTGAGTGTTCCAAGTCGCTTCATTTGTGCAAGTTCATAATTAATAAAAAAGTAGAAGTCATCATCCAATCCAATTTTGCCCTATCTGAAGTTTCCTTTTCTGTTGGAAGTGTTTTTACTTTATTTTCGGCATGAATATTCACAGTTGCATAGCCTCACAAATGAAGCAAAAAAACTGAAATCACAGATTATCGAGAGAGTTTCTCGTGATGGTGATCATTATACTTGGTCGTCAACCACTGTCACTTTCGATACCATAGTCGTAACTGAGCACCTGTCGGACTCAAGTCCTGTTATTTGCATAAGCGCAACCGCAGTTTTTATTCCAAAGACTAAAAAAATGGCACGTCCACTCACTTTGCGCAATTCGCAGCTTGCGCAATTTCCTGACCTGAAAAAAAGAGGCTGCCTACCAAACAGGAATACAAATCGATGATTAACTCCACGCGAGGGAGTTCACAACCTCTAGGATCATTATAAAAAAAGGAGGAATAGCCAAGCATATCTTTGCATCTAGCTTCTTTGGAAAGGATTATTTCCAACTATGATTGTGCAACCAATCTCAATGACCCTGAAAATAATAAGATTGAAAATTCCAATCATCAAATTCGTCATTGAAAAAAAGATGTTGAAAAAAGAGCTTGTAAGAAATTGAGGAAGATATTTCTCTTGGATCGTAACAATCTCGCAGACAGCGTTCTTGCATCTCGAGTCAGTTCGATTTACATGGAAATTGGTCCAGCCTCTCTTTGCCAGCTTGAGCGATGAGATAAAAATCTTGACTCTCATCCTTACGTAACTCTGATCGCACGACACAAATTAATATGCCCAATCGTGCAGACCTCTGGGGCTATTTTCGGACCGTTTGGTATAATTGCTTATGAAACGGCGACTAATTATCAGAAATATGCCAAAAGAAAGATTGCATTTTACGCGTGGGGTGTTGCGAAGCCTACTTCACAAAATTTTTTTCAACATGTTTGACAATCGCTTTCTGCTTCACGCTATTCCGCTCCTTGGAATTAGACCGACATACAAGAAGCTCAAAAGTGACTACAAAGTATCCCAAAAAGTCATAGAAAAATCTTCTTTATGGCCAACAAATATTTCTACCTACGCAGAAAAATTTAGTGTTTCAATTTCGTTTTAGCTCATTTTTTTCACAAATTCATTTTGAACTTCATCTAAGTTCGCTGTCAAAAATAAACTTTTAGTGATCCTAGGGTGAAAAAGGAGGTCACTAAGAACAAGAAAAGAGGAACATAAAAATAATTTTGATAGAAATGCGAGATATTACTCAGTCCTTACAAAACATAGCCTCGCACATGCCCGTGTAAAGATATTTCGTCTTGAGTTTTGTCTTGATAACAGGCAATCAAGACATTTTTAAAGCTTGTTGAAGACGTTTTGAAAGTCTGGCTTATGAAATGTATCCAGACTTTATTTATCTCTTGAATCAGGAAAAATATTTCCAATTCCTACCTGCCCTGGCGAAAAGGGTCATCTTTATGCCGCCATGAAAGCTGATCCTTATTTAAGTTTAAATAATTTTATGAATTTATTATATAATACGCATATCAAGTGAATACATTTTATTCCATTTGTTAATACTATTATACTTGTTTGGCGAAAATTCCGAAAATGTTGTCCGTTCTTCCGCATTTCTTACGGTTTAGGAAAGCCTTATAGAAAACTACAATATTAACCTTTTTGAAGCAAATTTGAGATGGCTATAGTTGTGGAGACCCACAAATTCTGATCTTTTTACTTCTAAATAGCTATTTTTGAAATTAAGCAAAAAATTTATTTCAAATTTAATTCATTATCTGGTCCTTCTTTATTGGTATTTAGCTAGGACATAATGAAAATCTTCATTTTTTGAGACAAGTTCTGTTCGCCTTGCAACTGTGAGTTTCACCAAAAATCAAGAATTGCCCTTTTTCGAAAATTTGAGTTTACGACTCATTTGCGACAAATTTACAATAAATGTACAACAATTACATAAAGAGGGAGAAAAAGAAAGAGTCAATCAAACCAACCTCTTGCTCTTTCTTTCTTCCGTCTTTTTTCATCAGGGATAATTTATAGACGAGTGCAGTTATAATTAAATTCAATTAGTACCTGAAAATAAAAATAAAGAAATTGATATCAAATGTTCTTTAGTCCATTTTTATATTTTATTGTTAACATCAATTTTTTTTGGAAAAATTCCATGAATCTTACTTTTTATTTCTTTATTTTTTCAACCGGTCCCCCAATCACATCTATCCCATTGCTCAAATTTATATCAATTATGCTGAACTCTATAATACCAGAGAGGAATAATCAGAGTAGACGAAAATTATCTTCCTACGTAGAAAATCCTAAAATTTTAATCCACTTTTTTCACAATTCACAGCAACATTAATTGAAAATATATATCAGTTTTATTAAAACACGAAATAGATAGTCAGGAATTCATACACAAAGTCAAAATACGAAAGTTCTATTTTCATCCAGATTTAATTATTAAAATTTGAAAAATAAAACATTGAGAAATTAATACACTTCTATCGATTTTTCAATTTGTGGTAAAAAGATTAGAGTGAAGAATTCACAGTAAAACTTTATTTTTAAAGAGAAAATTCTTCATCAATACGAAATGCAGTGTTCAAAGGCATGACGTAAAGTGACATTGATTTGTAAACGAAGAGCCTTACAGAGATTCTCAGATAAGTACCAGAATGAGAATTACGCAGATAAAAAAAATTGTAACTTGAAGGGACCTGAATAGGTTATTATAAAATTTATGAAACCAGAACATTATTCCTATTTTTTGAATAGAAGAAGGTAATGATGCAAAACAAAAGTACACTTCTATAAATTGCTAATTTCCTCAAATTTTTATTCTATATTTAAAATAGAAAAAGGATATCTTTTGGTAAATTGAGTTAGTCATTATTGCCCTAATTAAAAGAAATCCTAATAGTATTCATGGGCAAGCCGGCAATTTTAAACAAATTTTTGCTTAATGTCTCTCTTTTGAAATTTCTCAAGAATCGAAATGAAATCTACTTTGTTCTTACGGATCATTAGAGACAAATGTACAATAAATGTACAACTAAATAAGATGGACCAGCGTATTTCGAAGTCGATGTCGACTTCCACATCAGGGGTAATTTATGGGAAAACTACAGTGATAAATTATTAACTGAATTCAGATATTACCTAAAAGTGAAAATAAAGATATTAATATCAAATGTTGTTTGGCCAATTTCTCTTTTTTCTCATTAATGTCAATAATCTTTAGGATCGGAATTGAATCTACATTCTCATGAAAATTTTTTATGTGGATACTAAAAAAGAACACCGAAAAAGTTCACAAATCAAAAATAGACTTTGAAATCACCTACTTTTACGGCTCATTAGAGACAAATGTACAATAAAAAGAAAAAAGAGTGAGGAAAAGGAAGAGTCGACCAAGTAAACCTCTCACTCTTTTTTTTCTTCGTCTTTTTCATACTACTAACGACCAAAATGTTTCAAAGCCAATTTAGACTTCCTCATCAGGGGTAATTCATAGGAAAACTATAGTTATAAATAATGATACTTATATTAATAAAATTCAAATATTACCTAAAAATAAAGATGAAGAAATTAATATCACATATTGTTTGTCCAATTGTTTTCTTATCTCATTAATATTAGAAACCTCTAGGATCGAAATGAAGTCTACTGTCTTGTGGAAGATTTTTGTGTATTCAAAAAACACCCACAAAGTTCACAAATCAAAAATAGACTTCGAAACTACCCACTCTTCCGGCTCATTAGAGGCAAATGATACACGTACAACAACAAAAAAAGAGAGAGGAGAAGAAAGAGTCAACCAAGCGAACCTCTCACTCTTTTTTTTCTTCGTCTTTTCTATACGACTGGGGACCAACGTGTTTCTAAGCCAATTTAGACTACCTCATCTGGGGTGATTTATGGGAAAACTGCAGTTATGAATAATGAAACCTATATTATTTAAATTCAAATATTATCTACAAATGATAATAAAGAAATTGATATCAAATGCTGTTTAGCCAATTTTTCTATTTTTTTATTAATATCAAAAATTTTTAGGATCAAATGAAATCTACTTTCTTATGAAAGAATTTGGTGCACTGAAGAAACACACCCAAAAAGTTCACAAATTAATAAAAGACTTCAAAACTAACCATTTTTGTAGCTCATTAGAGACAAACGTACACTAAATGTACAACAGAAAGAAAAAAGAGGAAGAAGAAAAAAAGAGTCAACCAAGCAAACCTCTCACTCTTCCTTTTTTCCATCTTTTTTATGCTACTGGGGATGTTTCAAAGCCATTTGAGACTTCTTCATTAATGGTAATTTGTAAGCAAACTGCAACTATAAATAATGAAAACTATATTAATTAAATTCAATTATTACCTGAAAATAACAATGAAGAAATTGTTATCAAATGTTGTTTGGTCAATTTTTTATTTTTTTATTAATACCAAAAATTTTTAGGATTAAAATAAAATCTACTTCTTTATGAAAGAATTTCGTGTACTAATGAAGAACACCCAAAAAGTTCACAAATCAATAATAGACTTCGAAACTACCACTTTTCCTTCTTTTCTCCGTCTTTTCTATGCGACTGGGGACAACTTGTTTCTAAGCCAATTTAGACTTTCTCATCTGGGGTACTCTATGGGAAAATTCAGTTATGAATAATGAAACTTTCATTATTCAAATTCAAATATTACCTAAGAATGATGATAGAGAAGTTGACATCAAATGTTGTTTAGTCAATTTTTCTATTTTCATTAATGACAAAAATTTTTAGGACCGAAATTAAATCTACTTACTTATGAAAGAATTTTGTTTACTCAAGAAGAACACCCAAAAATTTCACAAATCAATAATAGACTTCGAAACTACCCACTTTGGGGCTTATCAGAGACAAATGTACAATAAGTGTAAAACGAAAAGAAAAAAGAAGTGAGAAAAACAAAGCGTCAACCAAGCTAACCTCTCACTCTTCCTTTTCTCCGTCATTTCTATACGACTGGGGACCAACATGTTTCTAAGTCAATTTAGACTTTCTCATCTGCGGTAATTTATAGGATGATTACAGTCATAAATTATTAACTGAATTTAAATATTACTTAAAATCGGAAATAAGAAAATTAATATCAGATTTTGTTTGTCTAATTTTTCTATTTCCTTATTAATATCAAAAATCTTTAGAATGGAAATAAAATCTGCTTTCTTATGAACAATTTTTATGTACTGAAAAAGAAAGCCCAAAAAGTTCACAAATCAAAAATGGAGTTCGAAGTCACTTATTTTCACAGCTTACAAGAGAGAAATGTACAATAAATGTACAACGAAAAAAAAAGAGAGAAAAATAAAGAGTCAACCAAGCAAACCTCTCACTCTTTCTTTTCTCCGTCCTTTTTATGCTGCTGTGGACCAACGTTCCTTATCGAGAGTAATTTATAGGAAAACTACAGTTATGAATAATAAAACCTATATTAATTAAATGCAAATATTACCTTAAAATAAAAATAAAGAAATGAATATAAAATGTTATTTGGCCAGTTCTTCTATTTTCTTATTAATATCAAAAATCTTTGAGATCGAAATAGAATCTACTTCCTTATGAGAATTTTTCGTGTACGAAAAAAGAACACCCACAAAGTTCACAAATCAAAAATAGACTTCGAAACTACCCACTTTTACGGCTCATTACAGACAAACGTACAATAATCGTACAACGAAAAAAAAGAGGGAGAAAAAGAAAGAGTTAATCAAGCAAACCTCTTTCTCTTTTTTCTCCATCTTTTTTATACTACTGGGGACTAGCGTGTTTTGAAGTCAATTTAGACTGCCTCATTAGGGGTAATGTAAAGGAAAACTACAGTTATGAGTAATGCAACCTATATTAATTAATTTCAAATATTACCTGAGAATGAAAATAATGAAATTATAATCAAATGTTGTTTGGCTAACTTTTCCAATTTCTTATAATTATCAAAAATCTTTAGGATCAAAATTAAATTTACTTTCTTATGAAAGATTTCTGTGTGCTAAAGGAGAACATCCAAAAAGTTCACAAATCAATAACAGACTCCGAAACTAACCACTTTTGCGGCTTATTAGAGACAAATGTACAATAAGTTTACAACAAAAAGAAAAAAGAGTGAGAAAAAGAAAGAGTGAACCATATGAACCTCTCACTCTTTCTTTTCTCCGTCCGTTTTGTACTACTGGGGATCAACGTGTTTCGAAGTCAATTTAGACTTCCTCATCAGGTGTAGTTTTTAGGACGAACGAAAGTTGTGAATTATTAACTAAAATCAATTATTACCTAAAAATGAAAATAACGAAGTTAATATCAAACGTTGTTTGGCCAACAATTCTATTTCCTTACTCATACCAAAAATCTTTAGGATCGAAATAAAATCTACTTCCTTATAATAAAATTTTGGCTTCTATAAACGAACACTCAAAAGGCTCCAAAATCAAAAATAAACTTCGGAACTACCCACATTTGCGGCTCATTAGAGACAAATGTACAATAAATTTACAACAAAAAGAAAAAAAGATGAGAAAAAAAAGAGTGAACCATATCAACCTCTCACTCTTTCATTTCTTCGTCCTTTTCATACTACTGGGGACCATTGTGTTTCGAAGTCAATTTTGACTTTTTCATCAGGGTTTATTTATAGGACAAAAGACAGTTATGAATTATTAACTAAATTCAATTATTACCAAAAAATGAAAATAACGAAATTAATATCAAATATTGTTTGGCCAATAATCTATTTCCTTACAAATATCAAAAATTTCTAGGATCGAAATGAAATCTACTTTCTCATGAAAAAAATTTAGGTACTATAAAAGAACACCCAAAAGTTTCAAAAATCGAAAATAAGCTTCGGAACTACCCACATTTGTACAAATGTACAATAGATTTAAAACAAAAAAAAGTCAAAGAAAGAAAGAGTGAACCATATCAACCACCCACTCTTTCTTTTCTCCGTCCTTTCTTTTACTACTGGGGACCAGCGTGTTTCAAAGTCAATAGACTTCGAAATAACCATTTTTCACCGCTCATTAGAGACAAATGTACAATAGATGTATAAACAAAAAAGATGGAGAAAAATAAAGAATCAACCATATTAACCTCTCACCCTTTCCTTTCTCCGTTTTTTTTTACACTACTAAGGACCAACGTGTTTCGGAGTTAATTCAGACTTACTCTTCAGGGATAATTAATATGAAAACGACAGTTATAAATAATGAAGCCTATGTTAATTAAATGCAAACATGACCTAAGAATGAAAATTAAGAAATTTATATCAAATGTTGTTCGGCCAGTTTTTCTATTATCTCCTTAATATCAAAAATCTTGAGGTTCGAAATACAATCTACTTCCTTATGAAAGATTTTCGAGCAGTAAAGGAGAGTACCAACAAAGTTCACAAATCAAGAACAGACTTCGAGACTACCCACTTTTGCGGCTCATTAGAGACAAAATCACAATAAATATACAACAAAAAGAAAAAAGAAGGTGAAAAAGAAAGAGTCAATCGAACAAACCTCTCACACTTCCTTTTCTCCGTCTATTCTATACTGCTGGGGACCAACATGTTTCGAAGTCGATTCAGACTTTCCCATCATGAGTAATTTATAGAAAATCTACAGCTATAAATTATGAGTCCTACATTAATTAAATTCAAATATTACCTTAAAATGAAAATGAAGAAATTAATATCAAATGTTGTTCGGCCAATTTTTCTATTATCTTATCAGTACCAATAATTTTTAGAATCGAAATGAAATCTCCTTTCTCATGAAAGATTTTTGTGTACTAAAAATGAACGCTAAAAAGATCAAAGATAGACTTCGAAACTACCCACTTTGGTGGCTCATTAGTGACAAATGTACAATAAATTTACAATAAAAAAAGAGGGAAAAAAGGAAGAGTCAAACAAGCAAACCACTCAATCTTTCTTTTCTCCCTCTTTTTTATACAACTGGGGACCACCGTGTTTCGAATCTAGCTTAGACTTCCTTATCAGGGCTAATTTATAGCAAAACTACTGCTATAAGTAATGAAAACTATATTATATCAATTCAATTATTATATTTACCTAAAAATAAAAATGAAGAAATTAGTATCAAATATTGTTTGGCCAATAATTCTACTCGTATTTTCTTTCTAATATCAAAAATCTTTAGGATCGAAATGAAATCTACTTTCTTATGGAAGAATTGTGTGTACTATAAGAGAACACCAAAATGGTTCGCAAATCAAAAATAAACTTCGAAACTACCCACTTTTGCGGCTCATTAGAGACAAATATACAATAAATTCACAACAAAAACAAAAAAGAGTGAGAAAAAGGAAGAGTGAACCATATGAACCTCTCACTATTTTTTTTTCTACGTCTTTTTTATACTACTGGGGACCAACGTGTTTCGAAGTCAATTTATACTTTCTCATCTGGGGTAATTTATAGGACAAACGACAGTTATAAATAATAGAACCTATATTAAATAAATTCAATTATTCTCTAAAAATAAAAATAAGAAATTAATATCAAATAGTATTTGGTCAATTTTTATATTTTCCTATCAATATAAAAAATCTTCGAAATCGAAATGAAATCCAGTTCCTTATGAGAATTTTTTATATACTAAAAAAGAACACCCACTAAGCTTACAAATCAAAAATAGACTACGAAATCACCAACTTTTACGGCTCATTAGAGACAAATGTACAATGAATGTATAACAGAAGAAAAAAGGGAGGAAAAGAAAGAATCAACCAAACCAACCTCTCATCTTTCTTTTCTCTGTCTTTTTTGTACTACTGGCGAGTAACATGTAAGAATAGTACTGAGAAGAAGATGCAATTCACGTAATATGTACATTCTGTTATCAAGTACCACTGAGTACTTTACTAGTAATTTTTTTTCTATGTTTTTATGTTGATATTCTTTAATTTTATGATTTTTACAGATGTTCTTGGTTTTAAATCTATTTCATATATTTTTCAGTCTACTGTATATCTATTTTTTCAAATATACCACTAATATAATTGGAATGTCATCCTGGTACTTATCATAAATGAAATAAGGTTGCCAGAAGGATTTACATGAATTCAGTTATAATATTTAATATAATTAATATGTAATCCTGGTACTTATCCAAAAATAAGTTTGCCAAAATGGATTTGCATTCCTTGAGGTAAAAGAAATGATACCCTCGTGAACTATGAAAAATGGTACTCAAAGGAAGATGCCGTATACAAAATATCATTCTTTCATTTCATACCCATAAGTATTGCATTTATAATTTTTGAGACTAGGTATTTGTTTTTGATTTGCTGATATCTTTCTGATTCTTAGATTTTAAGGTAAACATATTTTTCTGTCTCAATGTGTTGTCACTGTTTTTCATTTCTGTGAGGTCTCTTGTTGACTGTCAATGTCAGTCCAAGGCAACATTTGGAACACTGCACTTCGTATTTCTGAAGTTTCTTTCCGGTTGAAATCGAAAAGAATTTTTACAATGAAGAATCGGTTTCTCATGAATTGAAATTTGTATTTAAAAAGTGGATTACTGTCTCTTTCTTTTAAAAACTTAACAACATATAAAATTCTCATAATTAAATGTTATCGATGATGAAAATTTTTTTTGACCAATTATATTGTGTTCTTGACATAATTGAAATGTTTGTTCAATTAGCGTGTGGTGAATTATTACAAAACAATTATTCATTGTTCTATAAAAAAAGGTATAATCTGGATAGATTGATTCTAAATCAACCTACACTAATTCAATGATACGTATGATTTTTTTATACGTGAGACTATTTTACCTTTTATTTTCAATTTGGAAGCAAAATCTTCAAAAACATAACCTCTGTTAAAGTCTTTTCGTGTAATATTGTATCACATGAAAAGTCTTCAAAAACGAAAAAATATGTTTCTAAAAATCTGTGTAATTGGAGCATCAGAGACAGTTCTGTAAACAAGTGAAAAGGGAGGAAGAAAAAAGAAAGAGACAACCAATTACCTTATTCTTCCTCCATCTTTCTTATACAAGTTTCGAGGTCATTTAGACCTCCTCATCAGAGAGAATTTTATAGGAAACTAAGGTAATATATTTTGGTCTGATTTTATTCTTATTTTTAGTTTAAAATTACTATGAATCTTCTTTAGCATCTCATCTTTTTTCAGAAAATACTATTCTTCTATACTCTCTTGGAAAAATTTGTACATGCTTTTCATCTTACTTGACTTATCAAATGAAGCAATTTTATTTCTCATAGGAATCTTATAAAATTATCAAAGTCATAAAATTTTCTACTGTTTTTTGTGTTCGTGAAGTTTAAAACTTTGTCTGTTGTTTATATCATAAATCTTTATCAGGAAAAATCCGTGAGCTTTGCGATTTCGTTAGGAAATTTTTCTTGTGGCTCAGTTTGATTCAGTTGATCTCCAATTTCTTTCAATAAAATCCATCCTGAATATAAGCGGAATTATAAAAAATAGTTTTTTGATACACTTAGCTTGTAATTTATTTTTGTCTATTAATCCATTGTACTTGATCATGTTCATGTTGATCTTTAGTAAGCTCCAAATCACAATTCTACTAGTCCTTGATACGAAAATTCACCATTCTTGTAGTCCTCAATACGATTCTGAATAAAAAAACTGGTTGAAAATACTCAGGATTTACTATTTTTATTTTTGTATTTCAATTTTTGTGCACTGAATCAAAAGCGAAGAACAATGAAATTATATTTTGAATAAAATTTCCGAAACAGCTCATCAACGCGCGACTGAACTATGACGAATCACAATACATACTAACGTAAACCAGAAACGTCCCTCTTTATGCTGAGATTTGTTTTTCGTTCAGTGAAGGCTATTTTTCTGAGAATCGAAGGAGAGTGCGTAGCTCGTAAATCCCATATGTTTTCAATCTGTGGAAAGGAAAATTAAATAACGAGGATTAGTAATGAGGTAAGATCGTCTAATCTGAGTGTCAAGCTTGCGTGAAAGCAGTAATGAATTACCTGACGTGATAAGCGAGAGTGATGGAAGAGAGTCTAATGCTCGTCGAGCATACCTGCCAGTACGACACCTTTCCCTTTCGGTAGTCAAGAAGCGTAAAACAATTTTTACGCATCGCCGACAGCGTTAATGCCGCCATTCCTCGAACCCCGCTTGCAATTAACCCAGTTATCCAGAACTAATGGGCATTCCATTAACGCGCTCCCACAGCACACACGCCTGCGCAGGTAGCGCCTTCCTGCGCACGCGCGTGCGTAAAGTCAAACTGAATTTATGAGTCCAACCGAGGAGTTAACGTCCTCTAGTACGGACCGCTTTTTAAAGCCTTATTCAAGACACAATGCAGGTCCTCAAACCTGTTTTACTTTACGAGTGTATAGATTACCTTTACATTTTGTAATTTATAGTTTTTTTTTTAACGGTATGTTTTCCTTTAGCGCGTTACTTCAGCAAACAAGTACTGTTATTTCAAAAAGAATTCTTGATAAAGTGCAAGATTCATAGGGTTTTTCCAAAAAAGATATTTGTCCCTAACAAAAAAGTTTTTTAGTACACAACAAATTTTCATGAAAAAATAGATTTTGTTTCGATTTTTAAGAAATTTTAGAAGAGAGATTTTTTTTTAAAAAAGAGTTTCAATCTGCAGGGCTGCCTATGAATGCTTAAAATTTCTTTTAATTGAGGTGTTAATGATTATCTCAATTTACTAAGAGATATCTACTTTACTTAAATACATTTTTAAAATTTGAGGAAATTAGCAATTTTATGAGAATATATTATTGGTTTGGATTATTACCTTTTTCTTTCTGAAAAATTGAATAATCTGAATAGATTGGTTCTAAATCAAGCCACAAAATTTGACCTTGGCACTATGATCTATTTTCTTCATTTCCCATGTTTCTGTATACATTAATACTGTAATAATTTTTTTAGGTTTTTTTTTAATTTTTTACAACTCATTAAAATGTTAACCTGGTACTTATCATAAAATAAGGTTGCCAAAAAGTTTCACATAAAGTTTTTATTTTATTACAAATCAGAATGTTAACCTGGTACTTATCAAAGGATAAGGTTGCCAATAGGTTCTTACATACATTCAGGGAAGAGAAATGATACCCTCGTTGCCTACAAAAAAAAAGTATTCCGAGGAAGATGCCATATTAACAATATGTGCATTTCTTATCATGTACCATTGTGTACTGTATTTTGACTAACATTTACTATATGTTCTAATTTTTATAATTTTATAACTTTTACATATGCTTATGTGTTTTTGTATCTAATATAGATATTCTTATATCTACTCTATTTTGTATTGTATTGAATACTCTGTAAATATAATCATTATGTCATATTGGTACTTATAAAAACTAAATAATTTTGTCAGAAGTGGGTATTTTCTAAATCTTGATTTTGAAGACTAAAACGATCTGAATAAATTCCATGAAGTGTTTTGAAAATTTTCTAACATGTATCTTTTACAAGAGGTTGGGGTCGTGAATACCACTCTCTATTAGTCTATTACAAGTGTCTTCAAAATGCTTTCCGCAGAATATCAGAATTTCTTAGATGTAATGGTTTAGACATTTCGTAGTTAGTATATGGCGCGCCTTCAAGCAGTGTGCATCTCGCTTCGGTCTCCGTGTTCCGGAAAAAAATGTATTGTTGTTAAGCATTTGTTTTTTGTAAACATTTTTCCTATCTTAAAAGAAAGAACTAGAAATAACAATCTAAACCTAAATGCTCTTGTTTTTGTGTGTTCAATAGTGAAAAATAATAGGACCAAAATTCCTGGATTTCTGTCACACGCACAAACGGACGCAACAGTAAATAAATAGACGAAAAAATAAACCTTTTCAAATTTTTTTTTCTAGTATGGTCTTCAAGAAAATTGATGAAAATTGGGGTGGAGGACCTGTAAAAAATATTACAGATTTTTATTCAATCAGTAAAAATCTGAGATCAGCTGCATTACAGAAAGACTTCTTGATAAAATGGAAGATTCATGGAGTTTTTCCAAAAAAAGATTTTTAGTATCAACAAGAAAGTTTGCTTTAACTTTAATAGCAGAAGAAACAAAGAGACATTTAATGAGACCACTAATCAGTTCAGAAAATCTATTTTGAACCTTGTTATAAAAAATTGCCGTGCAAAAATACACTATCTAAATGAAAATGTTAAGAAGACTCTTGACAATTTGAATAAACAAGTACCAGATTACATCATCAAAAAAAGTCTTGAAAGAGAAACTCTATTAAATAAAAAAGTCTTCGCTAATAATAAAAAACATTTACAAAAATTTCGAAACATTCTCAATATTAAAGGTGATATACAAAAATTGACTCTGAATATTCACTTAGCTCTTCTTCAAAACCAGCCTGACCGATGGTTTTCAAATGTTTCAAACGTAGAAATTCCACAAAAAGTTACTAACATTCTAAGGTTGAGTGAAGGCTTTAGTAACAAATACAGCGAAAAAAGTATATTCAATTCCTTGAAATCATTCAATACATTTAAGCCAATATTTCATAATCACCAGAAAACAAAGTACAAGAATTCACAACAAGATTTATTGGTTTATCGAATGAATTTTTGAATAATGATACTCCTCAAAACTTATTAGAAAAATAATTAGGCGAAGGTTTATTTGAAACAAACCTTTGTTTGAAACGTCATCCTGAATTATTGATCACAAGGGCTGATAAAGGAAGTATAACAGTTGCAATATTAAAAGAAGTTTATAATCAAAAAATGATGCATTTTGTGAATGATAAAAATAATTTTTGCAGTTGTTCCAAATGATCTTACAAAAATGATTCAAAAAGGTACATTTAAAATTCTAGAGAGATTGAGTCTTCAAAAATGTCTGGGAAAGAATATCGAAAGGTGCGATAATGACACAATTCACACAAATCTATCTCTTGCCTATGGCCTAGTAAAAGCTCATGAAGCAGAATTTCCTATACGACCGGTTATTCCAACAATAGGTTCACCCACGGGAAAATTAGAAAAAGTTCTCACTAAAATTATCGAAGAATCAGTTACTCTTTCCGCAAAATCAATTAAAAACAGCACTGCCTTTCTAAAATTAATCGAAAATGAAAGGACATCAACAAATCACATTTTTGTCTCCTTTGATGTAACAGCCATGTTCCTTAATATTCCATATGAAAGAGTTAAACTTGCTACTGAAAATAGATGGGATACAATCAAACTTCATACTAATATTGCGAAAAAACAATTTCTTAATGCTGTTGAATATGTTTTCAATTCCGTTTATTTAAAATTGAAGGTTACTTTCTATGAATAAAAATTTGGGACTCCGATAGGCTCAGTCTTGCCTCCAGTTATTGCTGAAACTGTGATGAAAGATTTGGAAGATAAAGTTTCCAACAGAATTTTTTTCGAATTGGACTTTCATACAAGATATGTGGATCATTCTGTATTATCTTTACATGCACAAAATGTAGACACCCTACTTGATGTATTTGATACTATGCATCCAAGATTACAGTTCACTGTTGAAATTAAAACAGAAGGTAGATTGAATTATCTTAATTTAACCTAGATGAAAACTGCTAAAAATTATATTATTACTGATTGGCACAGAAAAACTATTTCTTTAGAAAGAACACTTAATTTTAATTCGAATCATTCCATTCAGAACAAAATAGGAGTTGTGAAGAATTTAATTGATAGAGCTCTTAAATTATCTCATCCTGCATTCAATGAAAAAAATATTGAATTATGCAAACAGATTCTTTTTCTTAACCATTATCCCAATACTTTTATTGACAAGCATATGCATAACAGAATTATTCAAATTAGGAGTAAAATTAATAATCAGAACAGAAACAATGTACAGAAGTACAATAGATTCAATACGGTTGTCTTACTTTATTTTGGAAAAATCTCAGGAATCTTGTTATCAATGTTGAGAAAATTGGGGTTACATACGATATATAAAGTTCCATTCAAAAGTAAGCTGATTGTTACATAGAGTAAAGAAAAATATGAGAAACTGGAAAAACAATGTGTAATTTACAAAATCAAATGTAGCAATGTGTATGCTGCTTACATAGGACAAATAATGAGATCACATAGAACACGAAAACATGAACATAAAAATAATTTTCATAGAAGTGCAAGATATTAATCGTCCCTTACGAAACATAGACTTACACATAAGTATAACTTCAATTGAGATGATGTTAAGATTTTGTGTCATGAGAGAAATCAAAAAAAGAGAGTTAGAAATTTTCCAAATGATTTCATGAAATTTATTCAGTTAGTCTACTTTTGAATTGTGAACTTTTCGGGTGTTCTTTTGCAGTACACAAACAATTTCCGTAAGAAAATAGATTTTATTTCGATCTTTAAGAAATTTAAAAAAAAGACATTGAGCAAAGATTGGTTCCAATCTGCAGGGTTGCCTATGAATACTTATGATTTCTTTCAATGGAGGTGTTTATGATTAACTCCATTTAACACAAGATGTTTATTCTACTTGCATATATTTTGGAAATTTGAGGAAGTTAGCAATTTTATAGAAATATGTTTTTAATTTGGATTATTACCTTTTTCTTTTTGGAAAATGGAATAACCTGAATAGATTGGTTCTAAAACAATCCACAAAAAAGTATGTTTTTTTCTTAAAGATCGAAATGAAATCTATTTTCTTATGAAAATTTTTGGTGTACTGAAAGAGGAACACTCAAAAAGTTCACGAATGAAAACTGGACTTCGAGACTATCCGCTTTTCCGGCTCATTAGAGACAAATGTACAAAAAATGTACAAACAGAAAAAAAGAGGAAGAAGAAGGGAAGAGGCAACTAAAACTAACCTCACACTCTTTCTTTTTTCATTGTACATTGTACATTGTACATCTGTTCGACTCGACTCTAGCGATTCTATCTTGCGATTCTCACCAATATACATACACACACAAAAGAGAGAATTTTGCCTAAAGATGGCACCACTCACTAGTACAATTTTAAATTAAAATTACTATTTGCTTCAACATTCCACCCACCAAAATTGATTAATTTTCTTTTAAACACATTACATTTCGATAGGTAGTTTACATAACTTTGATACCGCTCGCTTTAGATTACGAGTCGCAGTTTTTAACAATACCACCCGAACGAAATCATCTTTTCTTGAATATAATTCTATTACTCGACCTAGTTTCCACTTTAAAGGTGGTTGACTTTCATCGCAAATCATCACTAAATCATCGATTTTTAGATTTTCTTGGGGTGACTTGCACTTTGTTTTCTATTGTAGAGTAGATACGTATTTGGTTGTCCATCTTCTCCAAAATTCTTGAGTCAATCGTTGTAATAATTGCCATCTCGAAAATCTGTTAATTTTCAGATCGGTTAATTTAGGATCAGGAAGACTTGTAAGTGGTCCTCCAACCAGGAAATGACCTGGCTTCAAAGCTTGCAAATCGGATGGATCTGCTGATAATGAACATAATGGTCTAGAGTTCAAACAAGCTTCTATTTGTACTAAAACAGTAGACAACTCTTCGTAAGTTAACAAATTTTCTCCAACTGCTTTTCTCAAATGATTCTTGCAGGATTTAACTCCAGCTTCCCACAAAGCACCCATGTGAGGGTAGCCAGGAGGAATGAAGATCCATTGAATTCTTTGAGTTGATGAAAATTTTCTGTCAATTGTTTCTTTTTCCTTAAAAATTAGTTGATGCATTTTGTTTAATTCTCGATTTGCCCCAACGAAGTTAGTGCCATTGTCACTGTAAATTTTCTCAGGACAACCTCGACGTCCTACAAATCTTCGTAAGCTTGCTATGAGTGCTGCTGAAGTCAATTCGCTAGTAACTTCTAAGAGAATAGATTTTGTAGCGATGCAAATGAATAACGCAATATAAGATTACATTGTCGTACGACTTCGTCCTTTATTTACTAGTGTCATAATTGGACCTGCAAAGTCTACTCCGGTGTTAAGAAATGGTCAACCGGGACTTGTCCTGTCTTCTGGCATTGAACCCATGGCTTGGTATAATCTTTTAGGTTTATTCTTAAAACATGTAATGCACTTGTGACAAACTTGTCTTGCCAAATCTCGTCCTTTTAGGGGCCAGTAGTGTTGTCTAACACTACTTGAAAGCAATTGTTGAATCGCGTGCAAAAGTCTTAGGTGTTCTTGCTCAAATGACAATCTTGTAATTTTATCTTTCCCTGGTAGCAGAATTGGATGCTTACGTTCAAAACGTAAAGGTGCTTAATGTAACCTACAGCCCACCCTGAGAACTCCATCTTGATCCAAAAATGGATTGAACTTGCTCAAATTGTTTTTAGAGTTTAAATCTCGTACATGTGATAATTTGAAAATTTCCTCGTTAAAATGAATCGCCTGGATATTTTTAATCAATTACATTCTTGAAATTCGTAATTCACTGACTGACAGTCCTTCGATAAAACGATTTTCTCGTGATTTCCTGCAATTGGAAATGTATCGTAGCCAATAGACTAAAATTCCTTCAGTCTCGTTTAAAGAAGGAAATTTGTCGATTATCGTTTGAAGAACGTGAGATCTTTCAGAGATAAAAATACAAACTTGTTTGGTTTTCTTTAGCTCTGCATCTATTATTTCTATGATTTCGGGAGTTTCTTCAAACGGTAACTTTTCTTCGGTATCCGGCGAAATAGTTAGCCATTCTGGCCCTGTCCACCATTTGCGATCATGTAAATCTTGTGGTCTTGCTCCTCGAGATAATAGATCTGCAGGATTGTCCTTGTCCTTGACATGGTACCAATTCTCTGCCGGTAAAAGACTTGTAATTTCGGAAACTCGATTTGGAACAAATGTGTGCCAACGAGATAAATCGCCTTGAATCCAGTGTAGGACTACCATGAAATCTGTCTATCCTTGAATTGAATCGAAATTAAGTTTTAACAATTCGTGTGCATGGTTTAAAAATCGAGCAAATAACAATGCACCGCATAGTTCTAAACGAGGTAAACTTATTTTCTTGATTGGGGCTATCTTAGATTTAGAACACAATAGTATTGATCTTCTTTCGTTTTTGTGATTTGTAGATCAAACATAAACACAAGCTCCATATGCTTTTTTGGATGCATCACTGAAACCTTGAAGTGATAATTGAACTGGATTATTGAATTCGATCAATCTTCTTGGAATTTTAAGCGTTTTTACGACTTCTAGATCGTTCTTGAATTGAATCCACTTGTTCAATAGTTGTACTGGTAAATCTTCGTCCCAATTTGTTTTTAGTTTCCATGTTTCCTGAATAATCATTCTTGATACAATGATTGTTGTTCCCAAAAGTCCTAAAGGGTCGAAAATTTCCGATATTTCAGATAAAACTCCTCTCTTGCTTGACACTGCTTTTCTCTTCTGAATTGTGAATCTGAACTGATCGCTGATTGGATGCCATTCAAGACCTAATGTATTGATTGTGTCATTGATGCCTAGGTTTACACTGGGATGATGATTCTTTCAGTTCGTTTGGAATGTCATCGATAACCTCTGGTAGATTCGAACAAAGCTTGTGGATTTCAAAACCTGCTGAATAGAGCAGCTGAATTAATTCTTTCAATAATAATTTTGCGTTTTCCTTGCTATCCGCGCCACTGACTAAATCGTCAATATGAAAGTCTTCAAAAATTGCCTTTGATGCTACAGGATATAGATCCTTGCCATCGGCTGCTAGTTGTCGCAAACATCTAACTGCTAAAAAAGACGCACTTGTTTCGCCGTAAGTTACAGTGTTTAGCCTATATTCTTTTATTAGTTCATTTTGAAAGAATCTTCATAAACTGCGCTGATAATCGCGATCGTCGGGATGAATTTCTGTCTGTCGATACATCTTTTTTAAATCCCCAGTAATTGCAATCGAGTGTGAACGGAATCGCATTAGAATATTAGCCAAATTGTCTTGTAAATTAGGGCCTAATCGAAGGAAGTTTAAAGATTTGCCTGAACTAGTTTTCGATGAAGCATTGAATACAACTCGTAATTTTGTTGTAATTCTTTCTTCTCTGATTACTGGCTGATGTGGGATATAATTTATTGGTC
>JAUMHM010000001.1:13611905-13639901 GCA_032362435.1 Melikaiella ostensackeni | reverse complement strand
AACCCCGCTATAAGAACCCCCGTTATAAAAGACAAGGGGACCAAGGGGGCGAGAGAGAGCCGCTGCGAGGTCAGCGGCAGTGTCTCTACAACAACGCAGGAGCGTATGAAAAAAGCGGGCAGTACTCTCCGCGGTTACTCGTGTCGTCTGCTTCAATCATTTTCAGTCAGTTGCAAGTGTCGCAAGACATTCGCTTCAGTTCGCGGTTGATGTTATACAAAACTACGTGTAAACAGGCGTTACAAAAATGTCGAAGGAAAACAAGAGGAAGCGTTTATCTTTCAAAGAGAAACATGAGATTTTAGACGAAGCGAAAACAGGTGCCTCAAAACAGTCTATTTTACGGAAATATGGTGTCTCTGAGATCGTGTACGAGGTTGTGAGAGCTCGCGAATCTTTTTTGAGAGAGAAGGTTGAAAGTCAAGAGTATGTGAAAAAGAAATCGTCATGAACAAGTGACAATAAGGATTTGGATGCTACTGCCTTAAAGTGATTTCAGCAAGTCAGAGACAGAGGCGATCCTGTATCCGGGCCAATGGTTCAAGAGCAAGTTATCATTTTGAACGCGAAGCTAATAGTCCTAAAACGTTTGAAGTAGGTGAGCAAGCAAAACAATATTTAAAACAGCAAAATTTTTATTCTCATTTTAGCCAAATATTAAGTTAACCTTCGTTTCAGACAAATTGAATGCATATCATTCATAAAGTAGAGGAGTTTCTTTTCAGGTTATGTTTGGAGTACTAAACCTTTTTTTTACGGTCTCTATAGCGAGGTTTGAGTGTATGATCGGTTTGTGTTGTAAACTGAGGAGAAAACCAGTCTCCTGCAGTTTTGCCTTAAGATGGAAAAATACCATTCATTCCTCCAGAAATGTAATAGGAATTCTGAACCGTGACTAAAAACATGATGAGCTTGGAAACTTCCACAAATTTTTTCATTTCAAAAATTCATTTCTCAAAAATTCTTACAAGTTTCCAAAACCTTTCACAAATTTCCAAAACATCCTATACTTCCAAAAAGTTCCCAAAAATTGAAAAAATCTTCCATACTTTCAAGAAGTTTCCTCAAATTCCCAAAAGTTTTCATAAGTACACTACACTTCAGAAAAAAATGCCTCTGTCAAATTTTAGAAACCATTGAAATAATGTACGTAAATCTCCGAACCTATTTTACTGAAGAAGTAAGATCTTTGGGAAATTTATTTTATTTCTCCACGACTATGATAAGAGAAATAAAAAACTTATCGTAAATTTTGCTATTATTTTAGTCATTCGAAATCCAAAACTCTGAATAAAATGATTCACAAATCGCACAAAATATTTCCAAATACTCGCGCTCGGAAAAATAAAATAATTTTAAACTGTACTAACGTTGTCGACTTAATCTACTTCAATCCATTTGATGGTTCTCTTCAAAGAGATTAAACTGTCAGCTCCCATTGTGCAAAATAATTGAAAACCTCTTTTGTAGAATTGAGTAGTCATCTAGCACCTATGATGGATGCTATAAAATGGGGCAAAGGGGACCACACAAGTAAAACGGAGAAAATGTGAAACAGTATCTGCTCGCTCGGCATCAGAGGATGCGCGAGAGTAGGAACAATACGAAGCCAATAAAAATGTGAATACCCCATGCCCAGCGGCAGTGATTCATGATACTTAAAAAAAGGCTACTTCCCCGTGTAGCCTCTGCATGAATATGTACAGTATGAGGCTGCGGTTTTTGCAATAAAGACGAGCGCGCCAATTAAGGGCCGCGGAAGAGATTTCTCGTTCGGAGTTATCTCGAAGGCAGTTTATGGCATGTAAACACCCTCTATGAATGTATTTAGATCGACGCCGACCTAACCTGGCGTCCCCTGCAGTCCAGATTTATTATCCGTAGAGACGTAGGCAGATCGCCCACCAGACTTGCGGCTTCCCACGCATCGCTCATTCGCCGATACTTACTTAGTCGCGTAGGTTATGTTGGGTAAGGTAAGACTAGCGCGAGTTCGGCTCGCAGCACAAACATATAAAACCAGCCTGTTCTAGCCGCTATATGGTGCTTGTCGGAGGTTCTTATAAAGTCGCGCATCAAGGCGTGTGGCGATTGTGAATCTCGAATAATATCTGGAATAGGTTCCACGTCTGAGTCACTGCACGATAACAAAATGGATGCATTGCTTTTCGTGAGTTATTCACCCTGTAAGCGAAGTTTAACTGTACATTGAGATTCAGAATCCATCCTCGATAGGATATGATTTATTGGGAACATTTATCGAGAGGATTATTTCCAGTTTGGTAAAATTTCGAACAGAAATGTGTTATAGAATATTGTCAAAGAATGGAAAGATATTGATATGGGGTTCCGTTTTCGAGTGTAGGATTATGTGAAGGATATGATTTAGTGTATGAGGAATAGATAAGAATATTGAAGGTAGTACTATTTTGGGAATATTATCGATTATGATTCCGATTTCTTTTTCTTTGTCGCAAGAAAGAATCTGAATAATTGTTTCGAATTGCGCAGAAGTTTTCAAATTTGGAATTGGAACCTGGTATAAATATTTAGACAGAATAAGCGATAGGAATTAGGAAAGAGGTTTAATAATTTAAATTGGGAAGAGATTGGGAATTAGATATGGAAGGAGCAGGGAACAAATGATAGGAATACAATTTTGAATAAGGGCAGAAAGTAGGATATCGGTAACAGAAATTAAATGTATAATTTAGAATCGGAAACCAATATTGAGATAAAAAAATTATTTCCATTTCCAATTGATATTGGTACTGGGAAGTGGTTTTGTCAATGATGATTTTGAGATTGAATGAGGATCATCTTAGGAATAGGAGTAATTATCATCTAGGGGTTCGGAGGTGGTTTTGAGAAGGAATTTGATAGAATAAGGAATATGTATCGGGTATTGTAAGGAGCAGGCATGGGGTTTGTTCAATTACGGAGACAGGAATAATGACAGTATCAATGTAAACCGTAAGAGGTGGAGGATTGGGCGAGGCATTTGGACTTTGACAAGATCATTTTCAGGGACATTAAAGAAAATCGAAATTAATTGGAGTGAGAATGGAGATCGCATATTGTAACTTTGATAGGCAAGAAAATATGGATCAGGACGAAAATGGCAATGTCGACAGAACATGGATGAAAAATGAGAAATGGCAAGCGAAAAATTGTTCAAGTTTGGAATTAGAACCAAGTATAGATATGGGTTGAGAGGAAGAGATAGGGATAGGAAAGTGGTTCCATAATTTATATTGGAAAGAGATTGGGAATTATATACATTACATACATTACTAATTTTTAGGTCAAAGTTTTGAAAGAAATTGAATCAAGAAGAAACCATTTGGCAATAGTATCAATAATGGGCGTAACAACCCAGGTTGTTAAATATTCAGGACGAGATGATTTCACTCTAAATGTACCTTTAAAGAAGTAGTTCATAGTACTGTTTGAAATTTTTTCAGGAAAAATGAAAGATATTGCCGACTGTGTAGAATTTAGTGTTCCGTATGGCGCTCCTTCATGAAATTCATTAGTAAAAAATTCTAAGATTTCTTCTGCACTTTGCATATAAGGACTGAAGTTATTCTCATGACAAAATATCCACTAAGATTTTTAAGCGCTATCGTACTATTTAATAGTTGATTCTGCTAACTAAGCAATGAGAATTTTTACAGTCTGTTCAGAAAGATTTTTCATTTCAAAGGTCTCCCTTATAACAGTTCTGCAACCAGGGAAAGTGATCGTGCTAATGGATGGTTCAGGTCTCTGTGAGTAGATAAAAAAAGATTGGGATTACGTTTAAAAATTAAAGGTCTATTGACAAGCATAGATTAAAAAATTGGAAAACATGCCTGAGTTGTCCATAATGGAATGACAACAATGCCATAGACTTCATCAATTTTTATATTTTTTAGCATTCTTAAAATCATTTAAAACTGTGGAAATGCATACAAAAATTTATTACTCCATGAAACAGTGAATGCATCTTTTGCTAAAGCTTTCGAATCCCTTTTCTGAGAACAAAATAAGTTACACTTTTTATTTAATACCATTTAGGTTTAACTCATAGTTTTTTAAGTTGTTTTCATTCTGTCTCTACATTTGAAATGCGAGTGAAAATGCGCCAATTTGTCAAATCATTTCAGTCAATAAAAACAAATATATACACATCCAACGTCAGAAAGTACTGTCCTTATAGATATGGAAAAGACAGGAAACAAGCGATAAGGATGAGAACTGGGAATCAATATTGAGATGGCGAAGGAAATTTCAATTCCGATTGATATTGGTATAGGGAACAGGTTTGGTTCGAGGACTATGATGTTAATCGAATTAGGTATGCAGGAACAAAGAGGAGTAGGAATGTCAACTAATTATATTATCTTAAAAAGAAGAAAGGAAAACAGATACCTTGATTGACATAATTCCTCAAAAGCAGGGAAATAATTAGGTAGAGATATAATTAAAATTGGAAAAGTAATTGGAATGAGAATAGATAGTGTACTTTGGGGTAGGGAAGGGGATGTGGATCAGGACGAAACTTGTGATAGTAATAGAACATGGGTAGATTAAGAGATCGGAAAAAAGAAGAAAAGAGAAGGGATCAGGAGAGAAACCTATAGAGATTTGGAAATAGTTTTATAATTTAGAATTGATAATAGACAATGGTGGTGGTATTGATATTGAATGTTGGGATCAAGTGTGACAATTTGGATTTGCCAACTAGAAAACGAGAGAGGAGAATTTATAGTGCTGGAATTTAGAGTGAATGAGGTACCGATCAAGATCATATTTGTGAATGCTTATTTCCTTTCTGAATCATCCTTGCAGATTCAATTTCAACTCTACTCATTCTTCTCCATCTTAAGTAACCCCTGTCAAGATAAGGAACACGCAATGGTACAAAATCAGCCTGGACACGTACATGAGCATTTCTAAAATGCTCTTCAGTCGAGATATGGAAGAAAGGTATCTAGATAACGCCCATGGCGTCTCGACATCTGTGGGTTTGTTTTCAGCTTAATAAGAAGCTGAAAAGATATTCATATTATCTGTGAGAAGACACGCGTAGCAGGCCCTTTGCGGCAGTGGGCGATGCTGTCGACGGTCTAAAAAAAATGTCGGATAACTTGTCAAGTGCCTTCCCGATAGATAGCGTACTTGGAGGCACCTGACAAGCCACAGCAGCATCCGTGTGCTAAACGGTAGGTAGTTCTAAATACAGCCGCTGGCGTAACTTTCTGCCCATGCATGCAACCCAAGCAACATTACGTGCTCGTCGACCCGACAAAAATCCATTACACGCATGGGACACGGATCTTGTAAGTAAATACACCGGGGCCCGCAGCTCGACTCGCCTGCCAGTAATTAGCGACGCGACCGACCGATCCGTCATCATTGATAATTATTACGATTATGCGTTGCGCGTCCTGGCAGTTAATGCGTGCCTCGCCCTTGATTAGTGTGCCCGTCTGACTTAATTGTGCAAAACTTCCAAACATCGATTAACGATCGCGGCAACCCACCGCAACTCCTGATTTAAATCAAGCAGCCCCACAGCAACGCTTATCATCTTCTAGTTTCTATTCTAGCAATTTGCAAATTGTTTTTAATTTTATTCATGGGAATCTATTTTTCTGAAAAGGAAGGTGATGCACGATTGAATGGTGTAGTTAATCACGAGACTTTCTATCATGGTGGATGTTCCCTATACCTGTTTCCAAGTCATTACATCAATCATAATCTTGTTTCCAGACGATAGTCTCATCGAGATCCGAATGTCTTGTTTAAATTCTGCGCCTCTTACCATTAACCTTATACTGTCCGATTGCTACTCCAAAGATTGCCGTCACCTATAGTCAATTCCTGATGTCATTTCTTTCCAATTTTAAACTGCAACTGTCCCTTGCTTTAACTATTCCTCTCCTTATGCATTCCTAATTCAAAGTTACAGTACCCGATACCTTTTTAACATCCTATCAAACTTTCTCTCTAAAAACATATCCCATTTCCTAGATGATAATTATTGCTACTCCTACACCCATTCTCATCCACTACTTCCATCATCCAATCTCAAAATCATCATTGACGAAACGAGTTTCCTGTACTTATGTTAATCTGAATTGACATTCCCTTCTCAATCTCAATATCTTTCCCAATTCTAAATCCTTCTTTCCCTATTTATTTCTCATTTCATCGTCTGTTGCCTAGCTTCTCCATATCTAATCACCAGTCTATTTCCAATCTAAGGTTTAGCATGAGGAGGGTTTAGCATGGAGGTACCGTAATTATCATTTTGAACGCAATCCCATTTCTGAAAGATGAATAACGAATTCTTTTTATAAAAGGAATGGCCAGCTTTCGGAAAGAGGGAAACGATAATATATCGCTATGCCTCTAAGTAGGAGTAAGAACAAGAGGGAAGAGATTAGAGAACACCAGAGTGCTCACCCGAGTTTAAAAGATGCAAACCGGAAGTGAATCAAGATTGTGCCAGAGTAAATAAAAAAAAGCTGACGATGGGTGGAGAACTACACAAAGTGTGCAGTAGAATGCAGAAGAGACGCAAAAATAATGAAAGAAACAGACATGTTGTGAACGAAGTGGAAGCAAGAAGACCACGAGAACAGGATGTAAGGACCGTGTTGTAAAAAGGGGATAAGAAACTGAACAAACAAGAATAACACTATGTAACCACAAACTGTAATTCATCGTAACATCAACGTATAAGTATGCCAATAATCTACAAGCATGATCCCTCTTGTTGGGATACCACATTATAAGGCTCAAGGAAAAAATACAACAAAATGAGTATAATACTTCAGTATGAGTCCATCAGCGAGTCAGAAGATAAATTGCTCGAAGCTTTGGTTGGAATTCGTAGAAATGTATGCTAGAGTAGAGAGGAGAGCGTGATCGATTACACAATGAATAATAATTGGCAGGAGAGACGTGTTCAGAATGGACGTGTTTAGTAGATTGAAAAAGTGCGATAAAGCCATTACCTGGTCGATGCGATCGAGCAAATATTACATGCAAGCGTATCCTGAGTAAGAATAATTCCCTGAGAAAATCTGCTAGACCAAAGTTAGCTGGCACACGAGCTGGCATGGCTTAAAGCGTTAACGATTTCCCTTCGTACACCCTTATACCATTCAGCAGAGCAATTACGATCTCAAGGTACTACAGGTTGATCCCGCGATCAGCGATGGTAGAAAAGTTACGCAAGCACGCCGATAGCGTCCGAGAAGAATGTAAATCACTGTCGTTGATTAAACGATTTGTTTTATCCGGCTTCTGATTGGGTCGATGCGTTATAACGTCAGCCAATTAATGGAAAACGTTTGATCATACCTACAACCTCTGAACAAATTTTCGTCTTCCAGATTCCATCTTCCAGATTTGGAAAGTTCTTGCAGGCCCGCTTTTCAAGTTCACACTTTAACAGACAAAACAAATCTAAATTCTGATCTGCCTGGTGGGAATTGAAGACGCAGAAACTATTCCTTTTTTCCTTCACAAGCTCCTCGCGGCCGCGGTGAAAAAAGTGAATTACAGGCTGCGTGTCGGTGGAAAAGGAGTAAAGCGAAACAGTTCCTGCTTTTAATTACGCAGAGGCTTGGCTGCCGTCGATGAGGAAATTAATGATGCTGCTCTTCGGAAGGAATTGAGTGCGGACTCATGTTAATTGGGATAAAATCTCGGGTTTTTCATGAATGAATCAACCTTTGCGCTTGACCGTGGTGATTCCACGGCCGGCGAAGAACGGTGAATGAATCGCGTGAGTCTCCTGAAATGAAAAGGGTCAAAACTGAGAACCGCTGCTCGCCCACGCTCCGCTACATTCATTCACTTCTGCCATCTCTTCCCTCCTCCCACCCTCTCTTCAAGAACTCACTCCTTTTCTCTTTCTTTCTTTCTCTAGCACTCTGTGGTACGGTTCCTCGTCCATCCTCGACTCGTTCTTCGCGTACGACTTGAAACGTGTTCGCAAGGTATATACGTCGATGTACCAGTAAGACCAACAGGTGACGTCATCCGATTCGTACATTTATCCGCGGGCGTTTGTACTCTGCCACCTCTAGCATGGAAGGCAGCCATTAATAAAGTTTATTACGCGTTTGCCGAGGTATCGCGATGCCTCGCTTGAAACGCGTTTCAAGTCGCGATGCGGGTCCAGTTTTTCAACACAGTGACCATCGGCTCTGCTTCAGGAAGCGCCGACACTTTTCACGAGCGATCGTTCACATTTTTTATGGTTGGGAACAGTAACATTGTGTTTTGACAGCTTGTCCATGTGGTAAGGCTGCCATAAAAACGGCTCTTGTTTGAGTACAATAAACTTTAAGGCTCAGATATATGTTTTGTATAATTTAAGACACCTCTACAGACGAGGATAAAATGAGGTATGATAAGAATAATTAGCCAAGGAGATTTCATTTTAGGAACCGAAAGAAGTTTAGAAACAGGGAATCTTAAAACTGGGAAACTGACACATCTTGGAAATTTGAACACAGGCATGCAATTATGATGTGAACCATTGAAGGAGCTAATTAAGATAGCTCACTTTCTTGTACAAGAAAGTGTAAACTCGTAATGTGATAACGTCTTGTGGCTTAAAATCATCACGTATGTGGGACAAGAAATGAAATTGGAGATTATAATTATGAAAGAGGATTATGTAAGTACTGTATTTTCAGTATACGATGAAGATGACGAAGATGATGGTGAGAGCGTTGTGGACAAGAGTTGGAACAGGAAGAAAGTACTGGAGTTTACAAATGGGAAGAGATTTTTGACCGAAAACAGATGAATTAGATGTAGGGGAAGTGATTGCTTTTTAATAGAGAAACGGAATGAGATTCGACAAAACTATTATGATTTTGAATTTGGAAGCGAGTTAGGATCAGATAAGGTGTCCCAATTTAAGATTTAAATACCTTATCATTTTAAACATCATCCCTGTGATGTTTCCATCCCAATATTTTTTCCACTATAATTTCTTTATGTCACTAATTTCGTTTTTCTTTTCAAATCTCTTTTGCTTATCAGCTTTTTTTTGCCTTAATCACTATAATCCTTAAGCTTTGTCAAAAAATTTCATCTTATGATTATGATTTCCCAATTTCACTAATTTCATTTTTCTTTCCAAACTGCCCCCTACTTTCTGCGCAACTCAGGGCTGCGTGGAAATCATCGAGGACTGTGATGGTTGCGCAATAAAGTTCTGCGCATTTTCTGACAGGGCAGTAGAGATTTGTGCCACTTAATGATGAGCAGTATACTCCTGCCTTGTTATTTCAGATCATTTCAGAATACCAGCAGATGATCATTATATTTAATAACAGACAGGTAATAAAAAATGTAGAATTCGCTTCAAGACTACGTATACGATCATGGTTTTGAAATCTTATCAGAAACATGAATTAGGATCACTTATTCCGACATCCGTTTAGCAAAAGTTATGGCAGCAGTGATTGGGAACTCTGATTCCCAATGTAACTTAGGAGCATCTATATAATAGGTATTATGAACTAATTGCAGCAATCGTACTCTCATTTGAACTCGATTATGATAAATTAGAAGACCCCGAGCCCTTTACTGGTATCCAACTAGACAAGGATAAATGCATACACCTCCAGATGAGTGATAAAAACCACTAATTAAGAAACTGCATGCAGTTATTACCATGTAAAGCAGCACCCTAGCAATGAGAAATAATAAAGGCACAAGTCCTTCCTATCCTCGTTCGATTCTGGTTTCAGAGGAAGTAATTAGAGATATCAGCTCGAATGTACTTGGCTTGCAGATCACGCCTCTTCCTTCCGTTGGATAACTCCAATTCCAGAGCTGGACATTGACGAATCATCGATTCGCGGGCATCATTAACCAGAGGACTACCTACGTGGAAGGAACTTCCTGATGGTTTATTTATCTCCAGGTCTTTTTTGATAGTGTTCGAGACACCTAAGTAATGTACACTAATGTAGGTAGTTTATTTAGGGATGCAGAAGTATATGTCGTACGCATGGGCTTGTAACAAATTACACAGCAAGAAATTGCTTAGATGCAAATTTCCCAATTCAATCAATCATATTGGCAGCAGTGCTCTGCGCACTTTACGGCTGCGCATCAGAGTTAAGTGCAACATATGGCTGCGCAGTAACCTTCTGCAACGTCTATAGCTGCGCAGTGGCTATTTGTTGCATCAGAAACACCGCTGGAAGGTTTTAAGGCTGACATTTTCAAATGCAGTTACTTTGTTCCTTGCATAACTCTATGGTCACAATGCAGCATAACTCCGGATAGAGTCGTGTGTCGGAAGTGGATTTTTCTTGCAACACCTGTCTTATCGATCCTCCACGAATCGATCGCATAAGTCCAACGTTGTGAGATGATCTCTATGATCTATGCGCTCTGTAGTGAAATGCATGTGTCCCCGGAGGCATAACTGTATGCCTTGGATAGCATAGAGATTAGATGCACCGTTGCACGGTTGCATCGAGGAACAATGCAACTTAATAGCACGCTTTCCTCCATGCACGGTACGTAGCTCACTTGTCCATCAGAACATAAGAATAGGTAACGTACGACGCAATCACGCAAAAGGGGTAGACAACGTCCTCTAATATCGCACGCAAATCACGTTGTCATAAGAAGGGACTTCTCGACCGTTGCAATGCGCACACTATTAAGAATGTTTTTGATTTTACAATACCTTATAATACAAATTGTAATGTAAAATTGCAAGCACCTTATTTTAAAGCAAAATTGCAATATATTTATTGTAAAGTTACGATAAAAGTATTGTGATTTCCAAATATATATTTTGCTTTGAATAAAGTTTTGAACATTTTATGAATGATTAGTGAAGTAACTTGAAATAAAAAATCGTGAAATACTATTTGCTTAATATACTGTTTGTAACAAGAATCTTCGTTAATGAAGATATCTTTAAGAAATTAAATAAATGACATACCTAACTTAAAACCAATTTCTTACGTACGAAATTTTCACCTCTTGAATGCTTTTCCGGATATTGTTCACCTTTACGTCACATTTAGTTCTTGATTTATGTATAATCAAACGCTTAGAACAGCGATTTTTTATTTTTATTGAAAATATAATGCAAACCATATAGGCGGAAAGCTTTCATTTTTTTTATCATTCGATATACAAAACATGTATTGTAAAATTTCATTACGTTTTGGCAATAAATCTCTGATACATTTATCATAAAATTACAACAGAAATTTGTAAAAGTACACGTTTGGCTGATACTAAACATGGAAATGGCTCCGATTCGCAATAAGTTATCTCTTCTTTATAAATATAAATATATTCTTCATACCAAAAATGATCATTATTGTATTACTAGCATAATATGCTTACGCTAAAGCGCGCGTGTATCATTTATTTAAATGCGAACTCCACCTACGCTTTTTTCAACTTTTTTTCTATGAATTGAGTTGTTTATTTATTGAACTCTCATAACAAATTATGAATATATAACATAATACAAAATTAATATAAAATTCGCTTTTGTCTGGAATTTTCAACTGGTGAAAATCGAAGAAAATTGAAAATTGCACTTTCAACACTTAAATCATCATATAGAATACGATTATATGATAATCAGCATCAAAATGGATAGAAAAATATTGGAGGAATCGGAGTAAAAATTAAAGTAGAAAATTCGTCTCTTTGGCTTGAAACTTCAATAATTTGGTTGAAATATTTTTCTTTTCTTGACTGAAAAATCTTTGTTGGCGGGAAATTCAACTCTTGTTGAAAATTCGACTTTTTGGTTTGAAAATTTATCTCTTCTGGTAAAAATTTATTTATTTTTTTGCTAAAAACCCAATCTTTTGGTTGAGAATTCTGTTCTTCTTGAGGATTCAACTACTTTGTTGAAAATTCGTCTTTTTTGGTTGGATTCGACTTTTTTTGATTTGAAATTATTTTGTTGAGATTCTGCTTTTTGGTTTAAAAATTCTTCTTTTTTTTATAGAAATTCCTTTTTTTTGTAGAAAATACAACTGTTTGGTTCAAAATTAATCTTTTTTAGTTGAGGATTCAAGTATTTTGTTCGAAATTCATCATTTTAGTTGAAGATCCATTTTTTCAACTGAAACTTTAACTATTCCATTCTTTGTTAAAAATTCAACTGTTTTGAAGGAAATTCGTTTTTTTTTGCTTGAAAATTTAACTATTCGATTAAAATGTCTTTCTTTCTTGACGAAAAAATCCTCCTTGGTTGAAAATTCGTCTTTTTCGTTTGAAAATTTATCGCTTCTGTTAAAAATTCCATTTTTTTGCTAAAAAACCAACATTTGGTTAAAAATTCTTTTTTGGTTGAGGATTTGACTATTTTGCTGAGAATTCGTCTTTTTGGTTGAATTCGACTGCTTTTCATTTAAAATTATTTTTTTGAGATTCTTCTTTTTGGATTAAAAATTCTTTTTTTTTTGCAGAAATTTCTTTTTTTGCTCAAAAATACAGCTGTTTGGTTTAAAATTAATCTTGTTGAGTTGACAATTCAAGTATTTTATTCAAAGTTCATCATTTTAGTTGAAGATCCATTTTTTCAACTGAAAATTTAACTATTCCATTTTTTGTTGAAAATTCAACTGTCTTGAAGGAAATTTGTTTTTTCTTTATTGAAAATTCAACAATTCGATTGAAATTTTTTTCTTTCTTGACGGAGAAATCTTCCTCGGTTGAAAATTCGTCTTTTTGGTTCGGAAATTTATCTCTTCTGGTAAAAATTTAATTTTTTTTGTGGAAAATCAATTTTTTGGTTAAAAATTTTATTTTGGTTGAGGATTTAACTATTCTGTTGAAAATTCATCTTTTTTGGTTGAATTAAACTATTTTTGATTTAAAATTATTTTTTTGAAATTCTTTTTTCTTGTTTGATCATTCTTCTTTTTTTGTAGAAATTTCTTTTTTTTGGTAAAAAATACAACTGTTTCGTTAAAAATTCATCTGTTTTAGTTGAGGATTCAAGTATTTTGTTTGAAATTCATTTTTTTAGTTGAAGATTCATTTTTTCAACTGAAAATTTAACTATTCCATTCTTTGTTGAAAATTCATCTGTTTTTGTTTCTTGAGAATTAACTTTTTTTGGTTAAATCTTACTCTTTTTATTCAGAATTAAAATCAGTTTTGGTTGACATATCAACTTTTACATTTTATTTCAAGAATTCATCTTTTTCGCTTTGAAAATTCAACCACTTAGTTGAAAGTTGAACTACTTTGTTGAAAATTCTTGTATTTTTGTAGAAAATTAATCACTGTGGTTAAAGATTTGACTACTTTATTAAAAATTAGTTTTCTTTTGGTTAAAAATTAATTTTTTTAACTAAAAGTTCCCCTTTCTTAGTTGAAAGTTCAACTATTTGGTTTAAAATTCATGCATATTGTTAAAAATTTACCTCTTTTGGTGAAAGGTTTATTTTCTCGGTTGAAAATTGATGTTTTTAATTTAAGATTAGATTATTTTGTTGCAAATTCAACAATTTTGCAAAAAGTCGTCCTTCTTCTGTTTAAAATTTGACTATTTTGTTCAAAATTAGTTTCCTTTTGGTTGAGAGTTAATTTTTTTAAGTTAAAATGTATCATTATGAGTTGAAAAATGAACTATTAGGTTTAAAATTTATGTATTTTGTTGACAATTCATCTCTTTTGGGAAAAAATTAATTTTCTTGGTTGAAAATTCATCTTTTTAATTTAAAATTCAATTATTTTATTGAAAATTTAACAATTTTGTTAAAATGTCGTGCTTCTTCTTTTTGATTTACAAATATTCTGTTGAAAATTTGTCTTTTTGGTATAATGATTCATCTCTTTTGGTAAAAATTTAATTTTTTTTTGGTAAAAAACACAACTGTTTGATAGAATGATAATATGTTTTAGTTCAGGATTCAATTATTTTGTTCAAAATGCATCATTTTAGTTGAAAATTCATTTCTTTGTTTGAAAATGTAACTATTTTGTTGAAAATTCGTGTCTTTGGTTGAAAATTCATTCTTTCAACTGAAAATTTAACTATTCTATTTCTGGTTAAATATTCATCATGTTTAGTTCAAAATTCAACTCTTCAGTGGAAAATTTATGTATTTTTTGGAAAAATCGTCTTTTTGGTAACCAATTAATCCTCTTGGCCGGTAATTCAACTATTTGGTTAAAAATCTAATTGTTTGTTATAAATCAATTGTTTTGTAGAAAACTCAACAATTTCGTTAAAAAGTCCTCTTTTTTGTTGAAAATTAAACTTTTTGGTTATGGATTCATATTTTCGTGCTGAAGATTGAACTTTTTTGTAGAATACTGAAAAATTTGATTGAAATTTTTTCTTCTTCACTCGAAATTCTTTCTTAATCAAAAATTCAACACTTTTGCTGAAAATTTGCCTACTCGGTTTCAAAATTTATCTGTGCCGGTAAAAACTTAATTTTTTTCGGTAAAAAATACAATTATTATGATAGGAAAGTAATCTCTTCTAGTTGAACTGTTAAGTAGGAAAATAATATGTTTTGTTTGAGGATTCAACTATTTTGTTGAAAATTCATAATTTTAGTCGAAAGTCCATTCCTTTGGTTGAAAATTTAACTACATTGTTAAAAATTTGTTCTTTGACACTTTTTCTGCTACAAAATAATTTGATTCTCGATATATAATTTATGAAAGAAAATTAAACTTCATTCACAAATCTAATTTTAATCTTGAGTAAAAGACCAATTTAAAAATTAAAAATTAATTGTGGATTATCTTTGAAAAGGACCTCATTTCCGTAAAATATAATTTTGCAAGATAATCACAATTCGCAGAAACTATTTATCATTATTATATTATTTATGTTTATTATTATTTATTTATATTATGTTTTTATTTATTATTTTTTTTAAACATAAGCATGTGTGATGATAGACATTATTATAAAAAAATAATCTTTATTTCACATTCATGACTGAAAAATATTTAATATTTACTTTTTTTCGAAAACAATTCCTGGCCATTTCTGAAGTTTCTTCTGGTTTTCAAAAATGTATTCAGGTCACTGAAATTAAAATGTTTAATCTTTCAGATATGAAATTTTTCTATTCAAAGTATTCAAATTTAAACTACACTTGGAGCGAATCTCTTCTAAATTAGAAGCATCTAAACTAAGAATTGAAATATCAAACATTCTTTTAATTTAAAGTCACAATAATCGTGCGAAATTTATTACTAATTAAAACATTTTTAATTTAAACACGTCTCATTGTAAGAACTTAAAAATTAGACACCTTTTCAAAACAATATTCAAAATTTTTAATAATTCCAAAGCAGTTGCTTAAAAAAGTAGAAAATCTCCAAAGGAGAAACATTTAGAATTTTTATTTCTCAAAAATTGCAAGTTGTCACATATTGAACAATTTTTATTTAGAATCTTTCTTTTTTTCGAATTTCACTCCTAAGCAGGAAAAAATAAAATGTTTACATTGTAACTGTTCTCGACAATAAAACTTGCATAATTTTAAATGTCAAGTTTGCAAAATAGGTCTGAATTTCTATTTTTGTGATTATAGTATCTTCATTAATGCCATTCTTTTTTAATTATTTAAAGATCTTAGCCAACTCCATATATTTTGACAGTTTTTTATTTGCTGATCCGTGAAAGATAACTTATGTCTGATAAACCGTTATTTTGATTAAAAAGTTTTTAACATATTCAACACAAAGAGAATTTTTCATTTTAGAAGACTTTCACAGTCAAGTCTTGTTGTATTTCAAAAAGTTATACTTTAAAAATATCTTGAACAAAAAATTTTTCATGTTTGAAAAACTTACATTTACAATTGATAAATTAGAGACTGTTAAATTTCAAGCGTCTAAGTTTTGAATTGTCTAAGTGAATCGCTCCCGATCAAACGGGGATACGCGTGGATTCAGCCTGAGAATTATTATCCTGAAAGTCAATTTTAAAAATCGTTCGAATTTTAAAAATCGTTCAAATTTTAATTTTCAGACTGATACTTGTAGAGAATTTTGAGGCGCATCTTTTTTCTCTTGCAAAAATTTGTAGGTTTTATAGTTGTTGAAGTAATTGGTTGAAAGAAGATTTATCAAGCAAGTTTTAAGCAACGGCAAACTTCCAGTGAGAAAGTTGTTAATTTAGGTTCAAAGAAGTTTTCTTGAAAGTTGGAGCTCAATTGAATTAACGGTTGAAAAATTATTATGAATGTTTTGAATTCCAAGCGGCAATCTTGACGCTGCCCTACGCACGTGCCTCCTCGGCTACGAACGTGCTGCAACGGACGATATGACGGTCAAGTCGGATACCAAAATAATACTTAAGATATTATCATTGAAATGACTTATTTATTAGACGTTTTGAACATTGAATTATTAAAATAATACTTTATTAAAAACTACTGTCAATCATTTTCGTCACTATCTTCAGTTTCTTCGACATCTGGACTCTGAGTTGTTACTTTCAAAAAAAAAAGTTTCAAAAATTTTTTTTCCTTCAGCGCCTAAATAATAAAGGAGATTTTTTACATCCTTTGCTTTGGCCGCTTTTAATCCAATTTCAGGTGGAGGACTTTTCGGAAGTTTTTCTAGTTCAAGCATAGGCTTAAAGAAAAAAGAAAGAAGAACGAACGTTTCTCTGATTTGAAAGTTTTTCAACTTTCGCATTTTGCCTTTGAAACTTTTGTCAAGATCTTGGAGAAGATCTCCACAATGTACTCTTTTCCTTAAAATAATAATAAATAATGCTATCAACCTCTTCATTAAAAAATAAAAATAGTTAAAAATAGTTACCTTAGGCTATCTGTAAATAATTCAATAAAAGAATCATTTCAGAAATCAAGAATAAAAAATAGTCCTAAAATAGTACATTTATAACAAAAGTCTAATTAAAATTTTCATTAACGGTTTCCAATCGTACCTGACTTCTGGAACATTTTTTCCTATTCATAATCCATAACAATTCATGCCTATTTCTATTTCTACCTCGATTTATTTTGAGATTCTTTCTAGAATTGATAGGGTATTAATTAAAGTAAACCTATATCAATAACAATTCTTTTGCAGCAATTTAAAAAAATAGTCCATTCAATAGTCCTTTGCTTTATTTATAGTATATTTTAGAAGAAAATAATGAACGGATGCTATTATTTGTTTTGGTATCCGACTTGACGTTCATATCGTCCTCTGCATCACGTTCGTAGCCGAGGAGGCACATGCGTAGGGCAGCATCAAGATTTCCGCTTGCAACATAAAACATTCGTAATTTTTGAACCATTAATCCGATTGAGCTAAAACTTTCTAGAAAACTTCATTGAACCTCAACCAACAACTTTTTTACTGATAGTTCGTCGTTGCCTAAAATTCAGTTGAAATTCATGATTTTTTTCAGTTGAAGCAAAAAAAGATTGAAATTTTTTTTCTGTTCGAAAAATTTACTTTTTACCAATTACACTCATCTCGCGTAACTTGACCACCCATTCTTTGACCGGCTTTACGGTTGTTCACACTTGAATGCTTCTGTCTCTTCCCTGAGCGTCTCTTGACGTCCTTGTAACCAAGCCCTAACCTTAAAATAGAATTACCTCATTCTACTCCGTAAATACTAGAACTACAACTTTATTAGATATTAAGGGCCCACTCCTGCCTTGAATCAAGTCTGTATTCGGAGTGGAAAACTGGCTAATTTCAATACTTCCTGTGTAAAACGATTTTTTCGAATACTCAGCTTAGAATAAAAAAATCTTTTTACACAAAAAGTATTGAAATTAGCTAATTTTTCACTCCGAATACAGACTTGATTCAAAACAGTAGTAGGCCCTACGTATCTAACAAGGGTGTTATTCTAGTGTTTATGGAGTAAAATGAGGCAATTCAATTTTGAGGTTAGGGCCTGATTCCAATGCGCTTAATACTGTTTTGGTACTCGTAATAAAGTTTATTCCATTCTTTAAATTTACAAATATCTTCCAAGTATGTGAGGCTGTTTTAAATTTTTTCAGATTTGTTTATATATACTCATACTACTTTTATTGCTATTGCTCTGATTCTTTTGGCTAAAATCTAAATGCATTTCAAATTTTCAGCCGCATAACTGTTTGGAAATATTCTTCAAAAGTATTTTTAAAAAACATTGGAGATAATTGAATATTTGATTAAATTATTTATATTTAGGTTAATTTATATAATTACTACTATATATTTATATTTAATCATTCATTTATATTCAATTAGATTACCCAATATCGAAGTTATAACACAATGCCAAAGATTTTATTGATGTTGTGTAAAATAATATAATGTTAGGCGCTTAATTCCATGATAGAGTTCTTCTAAGAATATTAATTCAATTATTTAACTATAATTTTATAATTACGGAAAATGACAAAAGGACTCCCCACTAAATGTACGGAAGATGGATTTTAGTCAAAATGTCTAATTATAATTTTCTTTTATAAATTCGAACATGATGTATACATAATGTTTACATGATATTTTTCAAAATGTTTACATACATAATATTTTAACTTTTTCAAATTCTTTAAATTCTTTCAAATGCCTTCGAATTCCTCCGAATTTCTTGAGCTCTTTATTTCTTGTGTACATCAGAATTTCTAGTAGCTCAACCACTTGGTTTCAGTTGAGAAATAATAAATAATATCGACATTCCATTAAATGCTTTCAAATTCTTACGAATTCTTTTCAACTTATATGAATTCTTTTACATTCCTTGCAATTCTTCTAAATTCTTTCGAGTTCAGCTTGATTTTTTTTTAATTCTTCCAAATTCTTTCGAATTCATTGAACTCTTTACTTCTTGTGTACATCGAAATTTCTATAGCTCAACCACTCGGTTTCAGTTAAAAAATAGTAAATAATATCCACATTCTATTGAGTAATTTCAAATTTTGAATTCTTTTCAATTCTCCCGAATCCTCTTGAATTATTATGTATATATTTAAATTCTTTTGAATTATTTAGAATTATTTTGAATTTAATATTTTGACTTCTTCAAATTCTTTTAGATTCTTTGAAGTTCTTTTGAATGCTTTCGAATTCCTTCGAATTTTTCGAACTCTTTATTTTTTATGTACATCAAAATTTCTAGTAGCTCAACCACTCGATTTCAGTTAAAAAATAATAAATAATAGTGACATCCTATTGAATGCTTTCAAATTCTTTCGAATTCTTTTATATTTATATGAATTCTTTTATATTCCTTAGAATTCTTCTGGATTCTTTCGAATTCTTTCGAATTTCTTATTATTACTATATTTTGAATTTAATATTTTAACTCTTTCAAATTCTTTTGAATTCTTTTAAATTCTCTTGAGTTTAGCTCGAATTCTTTCGAAATATTTTTAATTCTTCCGAATGCTTTTGAATTTCTTAGAATTATTTTGAATTTAATATTTCAACTTCTTTAAATTCTTTTGAATTCTCTTAAGTTCTTTCGAATTCCTTCGAATTCTTCGAACTCTTTATTTCTTATGTGCATCAAAATTTCTAGAAGCTCAACCATTCGATTTCAGCTGAAAAATAGTAAATAATATCGACATTCTATTGAGTAATTTCAAATTTTGAATTCTTTTCAATTTTCCCGAATCCTCTTGAATTATTGTGAATATATTTAAATTCTTTCGAATTATTTAGAATTATTTTGAATTTAATATTTTAACTTCTTCAAATTCTTTTGAATTCTTTTGAGTTTTTTCGAATGCTTTCGAATTCCTTCGAATTCTTCGAACTCTTTATTTCTTATGTGCATCAAAATTTCTAGTAGCTCAACCACTCGATTTCAGTTGAAAAATAGTAAATAATATCGACATTCTATTAAGTAATTTCAAATTTTGAATTCTTATCAATTCTCCCGAATCCTCTTAAATTGTTATGAATATATTTGGATTCTTTTGAATTATTTAGAATTATTTTAAATTTAATATTTTAACTTCTTCAAATTCTTTTAAATTCTTTTAAGTTCTTTCGAATGCTTTCGAATTCCTTCGAATTCTTCGAACTCTTTATTTCTTATCTCTTGAATAATATTGACATTCTATAAAATACTTTCAAATTGTTCTGAATTCCTTTCCATTCTTCCGAATTCTCTTGAATTATTATCAATTTACTTGAATTCTATTGAATTGCTTAGAATTATTCTGAATTTACTATTTTAACTTTTTCAAATTGCTTTGAATTCCTTTAAATTCTTTCGAATGCTTTCGAATTCCTTCGAATTTTTTGGACTTTTTATTTCTTGCGTACATCAAATTTTCTAGTAGCTCAACCACTCGGCTTTAGTTCAAAAATAATAAATAATATCGACATTCTATTGAATGCTTTTAAATTCTTTCGAATTTATATGAATTCTTTTATATTACTTGGAATTCTTCTAAATTCTTTCGAATTCTGTTTGAATTCTTTTTAATTCTTCCGAATTCTTTTGATTTCTTTCAAATTTTTTCGATTTCTTTAGAATTCCTTTGAATTCTTTGAACTCTTTATTTCTTGTGTACATCAAATTTTCTAGTAGTTCAACCACTCGGTTTTAGTTAGAAAATAATAAATAATATCGACATTCTATTGAATCCTTTTCGAATTTTTTCGAATTCTTTTATATTTATAGGAATCCCTTTATATTCTTCGGAAGTCTTTCAAATTCTTTCGAAGGTTATTGAATTATTGCGATTTTATTTGAATATTTTTTATCCTTTCAAATTTTTTAAAAAATTAAAGATTTTTTATTTCTTGTTAAGGGTGTTCAAAAAGAAATAAGAATTCTGAATCTCATCAAGCAACTTCAAATTTTTTGTTTCTCTTGGGTTGAAAATAAACGACGTGGAAGAAAAAATAAATCTGATAATATTTTGAGGTCACTCGTCTTGAATTTGTCTTTTTTCACAGAAAAATTAATTTTTTTTTAAAACGGCAGTTCATAATGCAAAATTATATAGAATAAAAAAGATGCGGATCATTAAAATAAGTATCTGCCGTTCAAAATTTTCGATTTAATTATATAGATTTGAGTATAAATAAACTTTCACAATCAAAAATTATCCTGAAGACATCTTTCAAACTGTTTTGAGTTCTTCTGAATTCTTTTTTATTCTTCCTAATTCTTATGTATGATTACAAACTCTATTGAATTCTTTCGAATGCCTTCAAATTCTTCTGAAATCTTTCAGATTCTTTCGAATTTTTGTGAATTTATTTGAACTCCTTTGAATTTTTTTGAATTCTTCTCAATTCCTTTCAATTCTTTTTAATTCTTTCAACTCTTTCAAATTCTTTCCAATTCTTTGAATTCCTTGTTTCTCAAATTCTTTTTAATTCTTCTACAACCTTTCAAATTCTTCTAAATGCTTTTAAATTATGTAAATTTCCTTGACGTCTTTTGAAATCTTTTAAATTCTTTCGATTTCACCTTGAATTTTATTCAATTTTTTTTAATTCTTCGAATTCAATATTTTTCACATCAAATCGACAATTCCTGTAATCCGTAATTTGATTTGATTCCAGAATCTTGTAATCTAACAAATTCAATGATGATTTTCAACATAAAAGTGTAACTGCTGAGATATTGTTTAGAAATTTTCTTGAAAATTATTAAAATTAATAATTTGAAATAAGCTTTGACAATCAAAAAATATCGTTTATATAACCTTCATCCAAAAATGAAAAAAAAGTAACGTTAAACAGCTAAGAAATTATTTTCCAAGTGAAAGGCTCTAATGAGACCTTAATTAATCCAGTCTACCTGACAATTATAAAAAAAATTACTGATATTTTCAGGTGTACACCTGCTTCCGAATTTTTTTTAATTCTTTTGAATTCTTTTGAATTATTCGAATTCTCTTAGTGTCTCTTTAAATCTTTTAAATTCTTCCGAATTCTTTTGAATTATTTTCAATTAATTTAAATTTCTTTATTAATTCCTTAGAATTACTTTGAATTTAATATTTTATCTTCTTGAAATTCTTTTGCATTCTTTTAAATTCTTTTGAAGTCTTTCGAATTGCTTCGAATCCTCTCAACTCTTTACTTCTTGTGTACATCAAAATTTCTAGTAGCTCAAGCATTGAATTTCAGTTAAAAAATAATAAATAGGTAATATTGATATTCTATTGAATACTTTTAATATCTTTCGACTTCTTTTGAATTTATGTGAATTCTTTTCAATTCTCTTCAATTCTTTTCAATTTAGCTGAAATTCTTCTGAATTTCTTCGAATTATTCCAACTATTTATTTCTTGTGTACATCAAAATTTCTAGTAGCTCAATCACTCGGCTTTGCTTAAAAAATAATAAATAATATCGACATTCTATTGAATACTTTTGAATTCTTTCGGATTCTTTTGAATTAATGTGAATTCTTTATTCGAATACTTTTTGTCCTCATGAATTTTTTGAATTTTTAAAATTCTTTATTTCTTGTCAGGGGTGTTCAAAAAAAAAATTCTAAATCTCATAAGGCATTTTCAAATTTTTCGTTTCTTCTGGGTTAAAAAGCAACAACGCGGAAGAAGAGATAAATTTGAATTTCTTTGGCTTCTTTCGAATTCTTTTCAATTCTTTTGAAATCTTCCAGATTCTTTCGAATTCTTTTGAATTTTTGTGAATTTATTTGGACTTCTTTGAATTTTTTAAAATTCCTTTGAACTCTTTCAACTATTTTGAATTCTTTTCAATACTTTAAATTCTTTATTTCTAGTGTTCATTAAAATTTTCAGTAATTTAATCTCTCGGTTGTAGTTAAGAAATACTGGCAAGCTTTGTTTGAAGCATCCCGCATCAAATCGACAATTTCTTTAATTCGTAATTTGACTTGATTCCAAAATATTGTAATTTTACTAATGCAATGACAATTTTTAACATAAAAGTGCAAATGCTAAGATACTGTTCATAAATTTCCATAAAAATGATTAAAATTAGTAATTTGAAATAAACTTTCACAATCAAAAAATACCCTAAAAGCATCAGCAGCTAAACTACCTCCATCAAAAATTACCTTCATACTTCCTTTATCTAAAAATGAAATAAAAAAAAATGAAATGCTAAACAGCTTAGAAATAATTTTCCACGTTAAAGACGCTAATAAGACCTGCATAAATCCATGCTACCTGACGACTTGAAAAAATCCGGTAATACCACATGTTACCCTAAGCAGTTATGGGATGTTAGCGCCACGTTAATCGGTAGCGTTAGATAATGTCTTTGGCCTCTAACTTATTCGCAATCAACTCGCCAGGATTTTCCTCACGGGAGTGGAAGGTACCCTAGAAGCGGTGGAACCTGTGCAACCTGTACGTATCTCAGCCAATTACTGCACAGCAAAACGCGTCACGCGTAGGGAATAGTTACACTAAATTATTCCAGTTCAAGCACTGCGGCGTGTTGCGCATTTTCAAGCGGGGCGCGAGTACACGCTGCCTGGAAAGGGAGTCCGGCTGAGTAATGGCGGGGCCCGTGACTCGGCCCATTATCAACTATTATCATCCATCAACCGCGAGGAAATTAATAAAGCCAACTTCCTACAAGACCAGTCTCGACAGACTCTATCCGGTCCCTTATAATTGATTCCGTTAAAAAAACTACATGATCTAACTCAAAACATGTAATTTTACTTGAAAGGTTGTGTAATTTTATTCAGAAGACCATAATTGTACATAAATGTAGTCTAAACTAAAAAAAATATTATTTAGTTAAAAAGAAAATATAAGGAAAAAAGAAGTTTAGATCTGAGCGAATTCGAACCTCAAACTACGTCTAGGTACCGCAGACTGCACTCACAGCTACCGGGGATCAAGGAGCTTACACGGTAAGGGAAGGTAAGGAATGTGTAGGAGGAGTAGGTTTCAGATCAATCTAAAAGTCGCGTTTTCCTCAGCCATGCACCCTCTACATTTTCGTGGTCTAATTCCGTTACCATTCTCCTCTATGAATTATGATGCCCTCAATATTTTTTTAGCTTTTCACGATATGCCGTTCGTGCTTCCGGCCTCTGAAAATTCTCTATTTCAACTCGCGTCTGCTTTGACTCAATTCCTCTCCGCCTCCATCCTTGACCTAGGTTCATTTTCGAGACTATGAGGATGTGATCCGTTCCATATTCAGAGCCTCTCATAACTTTTGTATCTCTCACTAGCCCTCTCAGTACCTTATCCGCTACAACAAAGTCAATCATCCTGTGGCTTCCATCTCTGCACAAAGTGTAAATGTGCATATGTCTGAACCAAGTACTTGTAATAAACAAAACTTTTGCTAATCATAAGTTTATCAATTTATTTCCGTTACCGTTCGTTTTTTGGGTCTACCCTGTACCCTGTAGTATCCTGACGGCGCCTTTGCATTGCACACCAACCCAACCATTCATATCTACGAGTAGAATAATTCTTTCCCCAGGATCGCAAGTACCTATGATATCATTTAGCGAGTTTCTGAAGTTATCTATTTCATCACTATTATCACTATCAGCTGGAGCGTGGTATACTACAATAAACAGCCTTCTGATTCCCATTTTCATTCTAACCCATAATAATCCAGTAGATACACATTTATTCTTTTTGACATGCTGTTTTGCTCTCTCATTCATAGTCGGACCGACTCATTGGCTACCATGTGATTCACTATCTAATCCAGCCCACAGTTCACGTCTATTTTCAATATTTCTTATCTGAGAACCCTGTTTCTTTGTTGCCAGTACGCATAAAGTATCTAGCTTCCTTACGCGCATTGTATCCAGAAATTCCCTTCCCTTAAGATTACACAGGTACACAAAAAATAAAAAGTGGCATGTCCACTGAACCAGATCACCATACCTATATGATTTCGGGGTCACTGAATCCGAATCTGGTGTCGGATTTGTTCCATCACGTCAGGTTTTGTGAGAAAATTAGCCTGTTTAGCCAATTCTTAAAAACAACCTAGGGTGCGAACCTGATGTTCCAGAAGCTTCTAGTAGGGCTCAAATTGAAGGTTGAACCTCATACTATAAGGTAATTATATTTAAAAAATTATTTTCGTCGCATGTATTGAGCGGTGATAGGTTTTTTCTGACTTGCTTGCTTTAGCTCACCACATTTCACCATCCGGGTGGCGTGGTGAGCGAGGGCGCGCGGTCAAAACCTGTTGCCGTTCAAGATGGGCAATGGGAATTATTTTTTCAATATAGTCGCCTCAAAGACAAAGGTTCAGCCTTCATTTTGAGCCCTGCTAGAAGTTCCTAGAACGTCAGGTTCGAACCCTATATTGTTTTTAAGAAATGGCTAATAAGGCTAATTTTCTCAAAAACCTGACGTAATGGAGCAAATCTGATACCATACGCGCATTCAGCCACCCGAAAAACATATAGGTATGATGGTCTGGTTCATTGGACATGCCACTTTTTCTTTTGTGCACCTGTGTTACAGCTTTTAGCATTTCAAACACCCAGTCTCCATTTATCGCCTGAAACTTCTCCGAGGGCATGCCTTTCAACAACAGAAGTGTCAGTCCTATTCAAAGCTATATTGTTATTTGTATTGTTCATTAACTAACAACTACCAGCTTCATGCGAGAAATTATTTCCATAAATATAAAATCATATTCAAACTAAGCAGCTAAATCGTCATAAGGTGGTGTGTCCTCTCATGGTCAGTCGCACCAAACTTCGATCATTCAAAGGAAATTGTGAAAACAAAGCCAGAACCAAATGAGTTATTGTCGGCCTGTGTTAGATACTGAGGAGGGCACCAGCCTCCTGCAGTTTTGTCTCTAAAATGTGGAAAAACGCATTCATTACTTCACAAATGTGATAAGGATTCCCAACCCTGAATAAAACTTAACAAGCTTTGATTCTTCCCTAAATTCCTATTACACTCCAAAAGTTTCTCAGATTCCCAAAAGCTAGATAAATTTCCATCAATTTCCAAATGTTTCAAAACACTTCCATTAATATTCAAAAATTTCCATAAGTTTTGAAAAGTTTTCAACATTTCTAAACATTCCTATCAATTTACAAGGATTCCCATAAGTTTCCAAATACTTCCAACATTTTCAAACATTCCTATCGATTTTCAAAAACTCCGACATGTTTCCGAAAGTTTAAACATTTGCACCCATTTTTTATATATAATAACACCTTGATTTAGATTCTAATTATTAGAAATAACGGCTCATAACATTTTGTTAATCTTCCGAGATTCATTGCCCTTTTTTAGAGAATACCAACTAGGCAAGTTCGCATACAATGTGAAGTCATACCTGTAAGCCGCCGCGCCGTCGCTGAGGAACGCGCACAGTTGCGTATTTATGAAGCTGAGCGAGCCAGAGGTAAGAGAAACACCACGTCAAACTTTTTCCTTCGGTCCTTGTCTTTCTTTAATGGACATGCCCGTGAGCGTCAAGGTTGCTGATATTCAGACTTTCTGCGATCAACGACGATTCAATTCAAGATGAAAACCTCTTTGTAATGAGACCAGTTGTACGTATGTAGATTTCCGACGTGACAGGCCAGACAAAGAGCAATCTTTCTTCAAAGAAGACTCAACAAGCACCTACTCCTTGTACCTTTTGCGAATTACGCTTAATCAACTCATTGAAGCCCTTCGTTGAAGTCGTGGAGGTAACAACTAATGAATTCAGGTGTACAACCGCTTCCAAATTTCTCACATTCTCATCAGAAAAGATATTAGATTTGTGTAAAATTTGACCTCCCCCCCCCGTTTTTGTCAAGTGTCCACGTTTTGAGACCCTTTGAACTCGAAAAACAGGTTTTTACGAATGTGTCTGGATGCATGTATGTATGTATGTATGTATGTGTGTCTGTATGTCTGGCTGTGAACACGATAACTTTTGAAAGAATTAATCTATTGGATTGGCCTTTGGTACACTCCTTTAGTGTCGAAAACTGAAGGTCAAGCTCGTTAGCCAGCCATTTTGGATGAAAATTCAAAAAGTTAGGGGCATTTTAAAAAAATTTTGAGACCATTTTTTCCAAGATCTAAAAGTTATATATATATGGCTATTCGTAGTACTCAGGAAGCCGAAGAATTTATCTCAATGTCTTTTTTCGATAAAAAAACAATAGGCAAGTTATAGCATTTTTAAAATTCAGAAAAAGGAACGATAATTAAAATTTTAAGCCAAACGTTGCACGATATGAAAAAAAGTCAAGAGAAGAAAAACGTTGCTTTTTGCAAGCCCTACAAGATTCTTATAACAACTTTTTGAATTTTCTCAAAAAATCGAAAATTAAAATTTTGAGCCAAATAACGCGAGATACGAAAAAAAAGTTAAGATATCAGAATTGTTGCTTTTGCGAAGACCTGTAAACTTTCCTCTGAACATTTCTAGGTTAGAAGCATAGTTTGTTTTTTAAGTATGCAGAATGATATTGGAATATTTCAATTTTAATCTTTGAGCCAAACGACGCGAGTTAAGAGAAAAAGTCAGAAGAGTAGAATTTCTGCTTTCAAAAAGTCAAATGAAATTGATGTTAAATATTTCTTTATAAGACCAATCGTAAATCATCAAGATAATTCTTTAATCGTCTTTGGTTAACTATTCATTACATTTTAAATTTCATTTTTGACGATTAAAACAAAAAGCACGCGTCTTATTAAAAATAAGTCAAGAACAAATTTGTAGATCTTTTTTGAATGAATAGTTTTTATATGTTCATTTTTTTCATCTCTCATATTTTTACCGCCAAATAGGATCTTTGATCTTCCTGTATTCAGCAGGAATTTTTTTCATCATTTTCAATTTCATATTCTTACTCGGCTAATATGGATATTCAAAATATATAATATATAATATATTTTAGTGTATAGTAAGTAGAAAACCTTCAGATGTCCAAAATATCTTTGTAAGCTGAGCTAGATAAATATACTTTTTTTAAAATACGCACATTTCTATATTGCAAAAATTTACTGCATTTACATTTCTCATTCTCTAGGTATATCAAATTTTTCTAGCGAAATTTTATCAACAGAAAGTCTT
>JAUMHM010000001.1:13601577-13611805 GCA_032362435.1 Melikaiella ostensackeni | reverse complement strand
GTTGTATAAAAACATGGGTGTGGTGCATTTGCTCCCTATAAAAAAGGATATAAGCATCATGGTATTGCACTTGGAGAGGAGCAGTTTTGGCAAACCGCTATTCACCTGGGTGCCAGAGCTGAGCATCTTAGGTGAGCACTTCAGAGGTAGAAAAAAGGGGATAATGTGCCTTACGAGAAAAAACGTGAATTGGAAAAATTGTTAGATATGTACCATGAAAATCTCAAAACACCGAATCCCATTCCGTTTGAGATGGAGATCTCAATTGTCTGAAATTGTTAAATCTCGTAAAATTATCGACGATCTTTTGAAACGTAGTTTTGTAAGGCCTAGTCAATCTAACTACAGTAGTCCTATTGTATTACCTAGAAAGAAAAACGGCGAATTACGATTGTGCGTGGATTTCAGAGCTCTGAATAAACTTACCGCACGCGACCTTCAAGGCAAAGAATGGTTCACTAAATTAGATTTAAAAGACGGATTCCACCATATCCGAATGGCGGAAAATTCTGTTAAATACACGGTTTTCAGCACTCCGGAAGATCAGTATGATTATTTAAGAATGCCTTTTGGATTGGTTAACGCGCCTTCCAATTTTTAGAGATTTCTGCATCTGATTTTTCGAGACTTGATAAATGAAAGAAAATTACTGCTTTACTTAGATGATTTTCTAATAGCTACTGAAACTTTGGAAGAAAACTGGGATGTGTTGAGCGAAGTGTTAGAGCCAATGGCTCAACACGAGTTGTTTTTGCGCTTAGATAAATGTGTTTTCGGAGTTTTACAAATTGATTATTTGGGTTACTCAGTTAGTGGTAAGGGAATGCAACCTAGTCAAGAGAATATGTATAAGGGTAATTTTGAACTACCCCATTCCTAAATGTGTAAAACAAGTTCAACAGTTTTTAGGGCTTGTGAGATTTTTCAGGAGGTTCATTATCAATTTTTCGTTGATAACGAAACCACTGTATTATCTTTTGAAGAAAGAAGTTGAGTTCACTTTCGGAGATAAAGAGAGCCTTTGAAATTTTAATAGATCGAATGGTCGCCGAATCAGTTTTAGCATTTTATTCTCCCTTGACTTATACGGAACTACATAAAAATGCCAGTTCTCTCGGCTACGGAGCTATTCACTTACAAAAACAAAAAGACGAGCAATTACACCTAGTGTTCTTTTTCAGTAAACGTACAACAGATTATTAGAACAAATACCACAACTATGAACTTGAAATGTAAGCAATCGTTTATGCGCTAGAACGTTTTACAGTTTATTTTCTAGCGATCACGCTAGCTTTAAACAAGAAAGAAATTAATTCACGAATTAATCGCTGGGCTATGCAGCTCCAACCTCACAAGTACAAAATAGAGCATTGAATTTCGGAACATATGAAACATGTAGGCGCTTTAAGTATAGAAATTTGTGTGATCGAACCTCTCACTTTTGAACAAGAGCTTATGTTTAAGCAATTATCTGATCCCAAGCTTGAAGAGATTAGTGAAAGCCTTGTACATGGAGAAAGCGATAAATGTGCACTGCGTAATGGGTTGCTTTTCCAAAAATATAATGACTCAGCATTTTTTTATGTACCATCGAGTATGATTCCTGGCGTTATCAGATCTTGTCACGATAAGATAGGTCACATCGGGGTCGAGAAAACAGAATTAATTTTGAGAGCTTATTGGTTTAGAGAAGTGAGGAAAAAAGTGAAATAACATGTGGGAAATTGTTCAAAATGTTTAGATTATAATGTGCATTCAAGTAAAAGTGAGGGCGAGCTTCACATCTGGGATAATGCCAAAAGACTTTTGAAGCTGAATTTGTCGACCACTACGGTCCTTTAAAAACTGCGAGTTTGGATTATAAACATATTTTTCTAATTGTTGATAGCTATATAAAGTATGTTGTTTTCTACTCAGCCAAAAGTACAAGTGCAAAGGAGACAATTTCGAAACTTACAAGTTACATCCATCACTATGGTAAACTGCGAACGCTAGTCTCAGATAGAGGTAGTTGTTTTACCTCCGATGAATTCTCAAAATTGGTCACCGTACGAGATATCGAACACGTTAAAATAGCAGCAGGTACGCCTCGTGCTAATGGTCAAGCCGAACGCATATTCAGATTTTTACGATCCACGTTAGCTAAGATAACCGGAGCTTCTAATTAGGGGAAACGGTTAGAAGATGCTCAATTTGTAATAAATAACACCGTTAACCGAGCGATAGGGTGCTCTTCTGCTAGATTACTCTTTGAAACAGACCAAATAAGACTTCCTAATGAGGAGTTTAGGAACTCATTGTCTGAAATCGAAAATCAAGAAAACCCTCACAAGCTCAGGAGAAAATTACGCGAAAAAGCGAATTCAGTTTGTGATGAACTGCGTTTTAAAAATAAGAAAGCGTTTGATGAAAAAACAAACACCCGACGAAACATGAATGCGGTGAATTCACTGTAATTTCGAATGTCGTTACCGAACTTGTGTGAACCAAAAACTTTTACCGAAAATGAAGGGCCCATACGAAGTTGAAAAGGTCCTACGAAATGACAGGTATTTGATTGTAGATGTCGAAGGGTTCCAAATTACGCAAAAACCTTCTTCCAGCGTATACAGTTCCAACTGAATGGAGCCCTGGGATGGTCAGACTTTAACTTTGTTTGAATGCGTTTATTTTAATAACAATGTAAATGATCAAGTCGATCATCCGTCAGGACGGCCGAACTGTAGGCAATCTTATTATATACTACAATGGGTAACTGTAGACTATACATGGGTTGCTTGTATTTTAATTATTCGCGCCATCATTAAGCGACATCTTTCTTAAAAATCCCGAACACTGAACTTGGACGAGACAAAGGATTTCAGTTTGGACTCGACCGTCTACCAATAAACATCTTATTTTGATACCGATCTTGAGTCTAGTTGATTCAGCTCGCCTATCCCCATTTGTATGTTACATTATATTGTACAGATAAATCATTATTTGAATAAAATTATTTAATTATTACATTTAAATGCTTCTCCTTTGAGGAAACAAGTCATATATTTTCATTATGAGGAAGCAAGGTGCTGATATGAAATGAACACTAATTACGTCCACATATTACATGAAGCTCTGAAGGGGAGGGGGGAGTGTACCCTAACGTCACAAAGTGTCAAACGTGACGCTGTCCTGTCAAAAAAAATTTTAATCCGTGTCGATACATTGATCTTCGGTAAATATTATTTAGCAAACATTTTTTCGTATTATTTTCTTCTATCAGAGAGATGTTCACTTTCCTCCGTTGCCAAGCAACTAAAACAAGATTATTATAATACGTGTCTTTAATTATTATACTGAATCAAAACGACATCCCGCCATCGTTTACGCAGGAATAAACGTCGATTAAAGAAAAAATCCCACCCCCGCTGTGACTTGCGAATCGAAATACAGACTACGAACGTTAACTCTGATAAATTAAAGAAATTATTTGATTCTCACAAATTACAGATATTCTGTCCCAATCCATTCTTTCCTGAATTACCTGAGAAAAAATAAAATCTGTAATCATTCGCATCCCTACAAAGAAATCTATCACATTCACTTCTGGGAGTAAATAAACACCCAGTGGCGCTCAACGACATACCGACCCAACACGTCCCCGACGATTTCTGAAGCAGGAGTTCAATCACGACGAGTATCCCACCCCCGGAAACACTTTTCCAGAGCAAAAACTTCCCCCCGAACAATTCTTCCCTCCTTTGATTTAGGTTCTGCGACGAACCCCGCAGTAAATCAAGCCCCGGTGCAAGGCCTTCTCCAGCACCCTGTGGGAAACCCACAATAAGCCGGAATTAAATCAAAATACACCCCTGTGGAAAATACCCCCCTCCCCGCCCTCTCTCTTTCTTGGAAGGACTTCACGGCCATCGATGACCACGCCCGACACATCCTCTAAATCGAGGTTCCAGCATATTCAAAAAAATGGTGCACTACAAAACATTGGAAGTTATTCTTGTTTGAATAAACAATAGACAAATTATTTCATTAATCCAGCGCCTTTTTAATTTTGAAAATCTGAGTTCAGACTCTCTATCGGTACAAAAATAGTTCTTTAAAGTATATACTCTGATGTGTTAAACTATGGCCCCCCATATCTCCACAACGAATTGTCACCTTAACTTGACAATTTTCTGTGATTAATGTTTTATGATAAGGTATAATTTGGCATACAATTTACTTCTTAAATCGTGGGAACAAAAAGGGTCCAATTTAGAACTTACTCTTTCATGTGTTTCGAAACTTGAAAGTTTTAAATTTCGGGTGTTCTTGAATTTAAAAAAGTAAATCTCAACCAAAGAGGAGCAGGGTGGCCATTGAAATATCAGGAAAAATTATTATTAATATTTTCAAAGTTAAGCTTTTAAAAATAATCCTCAAAGTAAAGGAAAAAAAGTGAAAAAATTCTGAATCTGAAACATTTAAAATGAAACAAAACGAGTTAAAACATTTTTAATACTGAAATTGTACGATCTTGAATTGAAACTTTTTTAAGTTGAATAAGATTAATCTCAAGAGCTTTAAAATTATATAGTATTTTAAAATGAAACAATTCAAATTGTAAAAATTTAGTATCCTTTAAAATTTGAAGTTTCGCAATTATCACATTTTGGGAATAGTAATCACCATTTTTACGCTAATTCTCTGACAGCCAAATAATTATTAAATACTACAGAAAAATGTATCGAAACACAAAGAAAATATTTTTTCGAAATCTACAACAACTGTTGTTTTAAATATTCTTGCCCAAGACTATTATTATTATTGAAAAATCTCTCTCAAACTCGGATGTTGTCAAGCAATTAAAAAAAATAAACTAAATGTTTTTAATTTAAACTGCCAACTTTAGATCGAAAATTGACGTTTTTGCCACGTTTTTCCAATTTTTAGGAAAATCTGGTTTTCAGGTCGTTTTTTGGATAATCTTCATTATAGGGAAAGTGTTTCGAATAAAAGTTCAAGATTTCGAAATGACACACTTTTTGACTCTCGAGACCGTGATTGGTTTTACAATGAGGCAATTTCGGACTAAAAATTTCTGAAAAATATTAATGAAAAAATTTTATAAAAAATGTGCTCATTTTGAGATATTTAAGCATTTATACAAAAAGGTATCTTGAATTTAAGAATATTTTTGCGTGTCTGAAAATGGTGAATGTTTTTCCAACAGTGTGAAAATCATGACAGGGCAGACTTTGAAAAATGATGAAGTTTTCAAAAATGTTTGGGGGGCCTAATAAATTTGGCAAATAATGTGAAAGAATTTCATAGCATTATCACAAGTACCCAGAAAAAGTTTCATTATTTTCATTAAGATGAAAAAGCGTCGAGTTTGACGACCATGCGATTTGAAAATAATGATCCTTATATATTAATCTATTACAATTTCTATAGCTTTACCTCTCCTTTCAATCGCCTCCATTCCCATGGACTCTTGGGTACCGCTTCCGATATAGTCGAATTTGCAGATTCGTCTAGTCTAGGACGCTTCGGCGATGCTCTAGACTCTTCATCCCTGAAACTTTTCGTTAGTGGAGGATCTCCAGAGAGGCGTAACGGAATTCCGCTACTTCGTCTATAAGCTTCGGTCCCGGACCTCAAATCTTGTAGCATTTTCACTACACAGGTGGGATCTTCGTTAGACATCTATAAAAAAATAACGGTTTAAAAGTCAATACTTGACGTCAATATAGAACTATTTTAATGAATTCCTAACATAACAGCAGAGAAGAGAGAAGCTTAAACTATTAATTAGTAATAACATACGACATGCATTATACATATGACAATTACTGTTTTAGTTTTTTTTTTCAAAAAGGAAGAGGGATTTAGAAAAACAGTAAAAGAGGAAAATATTTTTAGTCTTTTTGAGGAGAACGATTCTGGACTTTTTTCATATCTCGCGGCCTTTGTCCAAAAATTTGTGTAGATACGTCCAAATGAAAATGGATCTGTTTGTTGATTTTATTTTAGTAGTTATGAGCGTTTTAGTTAGTCAGGCTCGAAATTGACGATTTTGGGGTTTTATGCGGATCTGATACATTGACCTTTGCTCTATATTTTTAAATTATACTCGTATTCTAAGACGAACTAGAAGTGGGTCTACTTTGCATTTAAAGGAAAAATTAAAGACAGGCGCTTATGAAGCACACTGTTTTCCGGGGTTCCAACATATATTTTACTTTCTGAAAAAACGCAAATTAAAAATGCGGCAAAAATTTTAAAAAGTATGCTATAGTTTCAAACTTATTTTAGCTCCCAAAACCTTAGGATATTTGTACCAAAAATGAAAATTTACAACACAAGGGAGTTTGGATTTATATATATTTTTTTACCAACCATACTGTATGTGCAATATAAAAAATGAAGCCTGTAATAATTTAAAGTCAAGGCCTTCAAGACCTTAAAGCTGCATGCCCTAAAATTGAAACAATTTGAACCTTAAAAATAATAACGCGTTCATGTGCACGCTTTCAACTTAAATACTAAGTGACTTATTGCAAATCTTGAAAAGTATTCAAACCTACGTCTTCATTTTTCACTTTCTGCATGCAACAATGAAAAATATAATTTTAAGAATTGTAATGGTCAAATTTAAGTTTTTAAATTGAAATAATTTTACATTTAATGGCTTGATAATTAAGCGATTCTTAAAGATTAGGCATTCCAAACTGAATCATTTTAAATTCGTAAATATTCTTTATTAAACATTGTACAACTTGAAGAATTTAAAATTGTGCAATTTAAAATTGGAATCGTAGCAATTTAAAAATTTTTTAAATTGAGTTCGTTTAAAATCACCTTATTTCATTTGATATGTATGAGTATGTATTGAGAAAGGAATAATCTTCACGAGTACAATTTTATCATGACTCCAAGAGTTGTCTAAAATCGAGGAAAAACGAAGTACAGATTTAATCTTGTTCCTCGTGAAGTTTAGAATAAACATTTACTTACGGATACCACCAATATTCTCACAAAATGTAATAATATAAGCTTTAAAACATTCAAAAGTACTGTTGGAAAAACATGAATTTCCACTTGCTCTGATCCTTAATATTTGGTTGATCTTAATGCTAACACATTTATATCTCAAGCTTATGTCGAAAATTTCATTTTTCTACTAAAATAAGAAAATTATCAAAAGAATATAAAAAATCTCATCAATAATTTCGATTTTTCCCGTTCTAACCTCAAAATCGACGCAAGAACAAAATCATCAAAATCTTAATTTCTCACAACGAAATTTCAATTTTTCCCTTGAAATAGTTATATATTTACCTCTTCAATTCTTTGAAAGCAGTCAAATATTTGTATAAAAGCGATAAAAACCGCCAAAGAAAAGTAAAATACTGTTTACCGCTTTGCGGTGCGCGTCTATTTTGACAGAAGGGTTAGGTTTTTTAATTTTTGGTGCCAACATATTGACATGAAAATACGATTTTATATTTCACTTTTTTATGTTTCCCTTACTGGTAGTTTGAGAAACATAACCTAACCAAACCTAGCCAATTGTGAACCCTTTGAACTTAACCTTAAAAATAGCAGGTATAGCAAAAGCAGATGAGACATCAGATATCATTAAGTAGGTCTTGCAATTGTGAATTTTCAATACTAAATACCGAATATTAACACGAAACTTATAGTTTTCTAGTGTGAAAATAACTCACGACAATTAAGTATATAAAGTGTGAAAATTAGTGCAGTAAAGAAATAAGATGTACATATTATCTTACGTGGCCATTTGTTTGTTTGCCTTGCCTACATTTGCACTAGGGGTAAGTAAAAAATAATGTTTTCGAAAAAAAATTATTATTTAAATATATTTTAAGAAAATATAAAAATGAATTAAAATTTTTCTAAGAAAATGGTTCCTCTTAGCTCAATGCTAACTATATAATCCACTGATGTTCTTTCCCTTAGTGTGTTTTTTAGGTCCTCATTGAATTTTAATTTTTACAAGGAAACAAAATTTTTAAATGAAAGCTTGGCACTAAAAACAACTTTAAACTTATGTTTTGAATTTTTAGGAAATTAAAGAATTTTAATTTCGTCAATCTGCAAAAAAAACTCAATAATTAATAGGGGGTGTCCCGCTATTCATACCGAAAAAATCCAGCTATTCGTACCGAAATTTCGGTACACGTACCCATGGCCATAATAATAATAAAAAATTTGAAGTATGGAATTCGCAATTATTATTATTATTATTATTATTATTATTATTATTATTATTATTATGTGAATATAGGTAAACGATAAAAACTTCCCAAAGTTTTAAGGTTTACATAAGGTAAAAAGGCCGGTCTTCTCCAGCTTAAGCTATTTGGTTAACTCTGGAAAATTTTATAAAATTTTAGACATGCAACAGTGAAAAGTGATAAACATTGATAGAATCTGTAATTATTTATGATTAATATGCACTTGTCTTCTTTTCTAAATACTCGTTCATAATTTTCAAATAAAATATTAAAAATAAAAATGCAACAAAAGCCCAGTCATCACCTGTCTTCCGTCTTAGCTTACCTAGTGATCGCCAAGTCAATTAAACGTATTAAAAGTCATTGAAATTTAAAAAATTACTTTTTGAGATTGTGTTGCAACTACAAAAGATTTATATTTAGTAATATATTCCCAATTATCAAAATTTTCGCAGTTATTTTATTATGTTTTTTACAATTCTAACCATGAAAATGAGTGTTCTGTCAAAGAATCTTTGATTCTATAAATAACTGTCAGTTTGCATTTTCATACTTTTGTGTTCGAAACTTAAAAAATGCACTCCTCTGATGGGCTATATTTCTGTATGGCGAGCTTTGGTCAACATTGCTGTTTTCGTCAGAACCCAATTATCGCCTAGCCAATAAGTATTAAAATAGTTTCTGAAACGTTATTTTAAGATTTTTTTTACAAAGAAAAATTTTCAGTACGGGTTACTATCCACCTTATTAACAAACATGCATTTTCATACTTATTTGAGAAAACTGGAGCCCGTTTTTTTACAGCATGGCGTAAGAATTCTATGATTTTTCTGCCAAGTCAGGAGTTTTTTCAAATAACATTTTTTTTCTCCCATTCACTTAATGATAATACTGTATAATATGTAACACTATGCTCACAAATGTTGAAAATTGCTTAAAAATTAAATTTCATATCATCTTAAAAGGTTTATTCTTTTTTTTTTTTATTTAAAAATATGCCAGTTGGCGATCACTGTTTTAAATGTTGTATGTATGGGTTATATGTTTTCGATTTTTTAAATTGCATTCATAATTATGTTTCACAATTTAAAGTCATGTTTTGTATATATGTTAAAACTCATATTCCAAAATACTTCTAAGAACTCTCAGAGGAGACAGACGGAATATTTTGAACGGTCACATAGTGATATGTGCAAACAAAACCGTTAATACATTAAAAAATGAAGCTCTACATTGATGAAATTTGTGTTTTCGCGAATTGTTCGCCAAGGAAAAGAAATTTTATCGAAGGTGAACGTGTTCTGAACGCTGGACATATTATTTATTGTGGGAAAATGTCTGCTACCGCTTTGTTTATTATTGTAGCATATTGTATGCATATTATTATTATTATTATTCTGCTTACTTAACAAACTTCATACTTTTTAAATATTATTTAAACAAATTCAAAATTATTTCTTGATTTTTCTATATTTACCAGAATTAAAAAGAATAAAAAAGGTAAATCATTCAAGACAAATCTGAACACTTTACAAACCACTTTAAACAATTTTTAAGCTATTATTTCAAATTATCAGATATTACTTTGAACACAAAATTTTTTTCGTAATTGAAAACGTGGTTTCCTATTTTTGGCACTATATTGTCAAATAATGTTGAAACACGTAAACTAGGGTGGTCCAAAAAATGTCAAGTTTCGAATTTTCGAAATATTTATGCATTATTGCATTTCTATCACAAAAATAATATAGCATAGTTCTTTTTTTTTAGAATTTTTAATTAAAATTTAGATTTAAAATTTTAATTAAAATTAAATTAGAATTTAATTAAAATTTTTTTAATTAAATTTAGTTTTTAGTTATTATGGGACTATCACAAATTTAACGTGGGAAGAAGACATTTGGAAAACATTTTTTTTTGAGAAATTAAAACTGGTGCAGTATTGGCATTTTTTGTGCAACAACTCATGTCCACACAAAATGAGATAT
>JAUMHM010000001.1:13569795-13580665 GCA_032362435.1 Melikaiella ostensackeni | reverse complement strand
GATAGGATAGGATAGGATAGGATAGGATAGGATAGGATAGGATAGGATAGGATAGGATAGGATAGGATAGGATAGGACATGATAGGATAGGATAGGACATGATAGGATAGGATAGGATAGGATAAAATGTGATAGGATAAGATGTGATAGGATAGGATAGGCGGAGATATGATAAGATAGGCGGGGCTCTGATAAGAGAGGGTAGCACAGGATCGGATAGGATCGGACAGGGTAAAGGTTTGAGCGACTAAATTAATGACAATAGGCAGCAAAACCCTTTTTGACTACTTTGCCTACTTCGACTAATTTTATCACTTATTTTCAGCATCATCGAAGGTGTCAAGATATCGCAGGATGTTGAACACATCCCCAAAACATAATCAGAAAAAACCAAGTTGTTCAAGCCCTTTCAACTGGAAATTAGGTCGAGCTGGCGTGGCTGCTAATTCCACCATAATTATTAAAAATAAATGATCTGGACTTCCTTCTCCTTCCCACTCACATTTACGAGCACACAAGTTATTCCTAATCCGCCTCCTGATTATTTTTAGACATTTCGTGTCCATGGAAATTCCCTTTTTCCGGTTAAGTGCAGAAATTAGTCGTGTCTAAGATACCTCACGGTGTCTTGGCGTAGGATGGACATCCGTGTCTCTTCCCGTGTAATTTCGCATATGTTAATGCGAGCGGTGTGAGATGTGTCCTCGGAGACAGCGTGGTATAACGAATCGCGTCCTTACGATGGTGTCTACGCTAATTTTCTAAGCACCAGCATGTCAGTCTTGCATCTAAAGTCTGTAAAAGGCATGTCGCATGCTTTAAGGTTTGATTTCCGGGTGTCAATGACAGATTCGTCAAGGAAGCTGTTGCTGATTCTGAAGATGCAGTTTGCAGATTTTGCAAAATATTCGCCTAGAGTCTAGACGACCAGAATATTCTCCCGTGTAAAAAAAATTTGTCTTGGATTTTATCTTGGTGACGGGAAATCAAGACATTTTCAAGACTTCTTAAAGACGTTTTAGAGGTCTGGCTAATAAGACGTAGCCAGACTTTATTCATCTCTTGAACCAGAAAAAAGGTTTCCAATGCCTACCTACCCTGGCAAAAAGCGTAATCCTTATACCGTCATAAAAGCTAATCCTTATTTATTTTTAAACAATTTCTAAAATGATACAATATACACATTAAATGAATCCATTTTATCCCATTTGCTGTTAGTATTAAACTTGTTTGGCAAAAATTCTGAAAATATTGTGCGCTTTACCGTATTTCTTACAGTTTAGGAGAGCCTTATAGGAAACTACAATATTAATTTTTTTGAAGCAAATTTTAGATGGCTATAGTCGCAAGGACTTACAAATTCTGATTTTTTTACTTTCAAATAGCTATTTTAAACATCAAACAAAAAATTCATTTTCAAATTTAAGTCCAGATTATCTGGTCCCTTTCTTATTGGCCTTTAGCTAAGACATAACAGAAATCTTCATGTCTTGAGACAAGTTCAGTTCGTCTTGCCACTGTGAGCTATAACCATAAACACCATGAACACGGGATGGTACCAATTATAAAAATGATAGGGGAACGGTGCCTAAGAAGAGTCCCCATCCTAAAACTAGAACCCTGCATATTTTTGTATGAACATATTATATTCATCAAATGTGTACGTTAATTCGTGCTCAGTACCCTTCCAGTAAGTTACCAAATTTTTTTCCAACAACGCAACTAGAGTAACGAAAGGAGAAAGTTAGAATTATTTTAGTACTTTTGATTATGAACTATTACTCATTTTAGGGTCCTAATTTAATAGTTTGTGGTCATTTACAACTCTAAGTAGTTGCTGCTTCATGTAGATAATTTCCTAAGCTTTCAAACTGCTATGTGATTTTTATTAATTTTTATCTTGTTTAAGAAAATTGTCTTAAAAATATAGGAGCTGCCTGATTCCTAAAACGGGGCCCTGTTTTGGATTAGAAACTGTAGAGGAAAGCGTAACATGTTTTACTTTCAGAGTAGTAGCTGATACAGCCGGAAAAAGTAGAATCTCAAATTTCCCAACAATCAGAGACAACCCCTCCTAATCTCACCTATTTTCTTTCTACTTTTATATCACCAACACGAAATTCTTATCAATATGTCACTTCTCCGCTTCATATCAATTAGTACTTGCCGTAAGGTAAATAATGTTTGTGAATTTACAACGTTTTGTAAATATCTACTTCCTTTTACTTTTTATAACACACATTTCATAATTGGCTTCTTTTAAGGTTTATTTTACGCTTTATTATGAATTTCGCATATATAATGCGTCATCAAGGTTCCTAAGAAGGGCCATTTGACATTTTTTTTCAACATCAAAATTTATTGCTTTTTGAACATTTTTTGAACTTGTATGTATGTTTACTTCATGAAACATACAACAAACTATAATATGAGCATCCTTTTTACTTCTGAAGTTATTTAAGATCAACGATTTTTAAGCTCCTCTCCCCTCCTCATCGTTTGTAGTTGATTCAGAACCAATCTATATAGTTCATTCCATTTTTTGAATCGGAAAAAGTAATGATCCAAACAAACACACACTTCTAAAAATTGTCAATTCCAACAACATCTTTCGAACAATATGTAAAGTAAAAATAGATATCGTTTGACAAATTGAGGTACATATGCATGCCTCAATTAAAAGAAATGTTAATGTTATTCATAGGCAACCCTGCAGAAGGGAACAAATATTGAGCCTAATGTACCTATTTTAAACTTTCTATTAAGATCGAAATGAAATCTACATTCTCATGAACCTATTTACGCCCCAAAAGCAGAACACAAAAAAGCTATCAAATAAAAATTAGATTTCTAAATACCTTCTTTCTGGCTCATTGGAGACTTTATGATAAGAAGACACTTGCTGTGAATTCGACCTCGGGTACTTCCACTTTGTTTGTATTTATAATTGTATAGTGCTTATTCGATGATCATTGTGCTCCCTCACTATGATTCATATCAGTACAGGGGAAAATGAGGAATATTGGGACATGGGGAATAACGGGACACGTCATTTTCCGCCATCTATGTATGAATTAAACAAGCTGGTACAGTTTTGTCTCTGAATACAGCCACTTTTCATCGGTAATAGTCGCATCAACATTTATTGTTAGTGTTTATGCATCAGGTGATTGATTGATTGCCCAAAAGTTGTATTCAGCGCAAGTGTTTTCGTTGTTTTAACAACATTGTGGATGGTTAAAAGGTAAATATGTGGATAATTTTCATTTGCCCTTAACATTTCAACTCCAGGTCTCACTACCATATAGCACAGTGGATTCAAGCAGAAGATTATATATTGCAACTTTAACTTTATTCTTTAAATTTTAACTTCTAGTAATAGCCCTCGCACTGCCGATAATCTCCCAACCACCTTTATACGTATGGATCTGTCTAAATCCATCTTCCCGTCAGCAGTAAATAAACTTCCAAGATACACGAAATCATAAACTTGCTCCATCCTCTTTTCGTTTAAGGCAATGTTGCATACTGCTTTCTCATCACTTTTCCCACGCACAATAATTTTGGTTTTATTTACATTAATCTCAAGATCCATACTCTTTATGATAGTGTCCAGCCTGCTCAACATTCTCTGCAAATCATCGACAGATTCTGCCGTAACAATCTTATCATCTGCAAACAAGAGTCCACGCACTTTCACTGTCCATGCATATGTTGAACATCCAGGAGGATATAACGCAGCCTTGCCTCACGCGCTGTTAAAAATCAGACCAATCGCTCGGTTGTCCATTTACTCTTACACTCGCTTTGAACATTATATATTGCTTTTATAACTTCTAGCAGCCAACCGTTTATTCCGTTCTCTTACATGATTTCCCAAAGTTTAGTTCTGTTCACCCTATTGACAGCTCTTTTCAGATCAACAAATGCACATAAACTTTTTTTGATCAACGCATGATTAGCACATGATCTCCCTGCCATAAATCCACATTGGACTTTGACATTCCTCCTCTACTTGTTCCCATGACGTTACCAATAAGTATTTTGGTAAATATTTTGTCCACGATACTTAGTAGGCTAATCGCTCTTTGATTAGTACAGTCACTTTTATCACCCTTTCCTTTATAGGATGGAATGTTAATCGTCTGTCTCCAATAACTTGGTACTTCACCATTTTCAGCACACATATTCATAAATTCGCTCAGCTACACAAACAAATATCCGCCACCGCTCTTAAGCTTTTGAGCAGTGATACCATGCACGCCAACAGCCTTACCATTCTTTGGTTTCATAATTACGTAGTGGATATGTTTGTTTCCTCCTAGAGGAAGTAAGAATTCAAGAATACAAGTAGGTCAATCAATTCATCTCGAACTAAAGAGTCTTTTCCATTCCTGCATCAACTTCGAATTGTGTTGATGAAAAAAGTTATACTGTAGAAAGCAGGTTTGTCAAATATTATAAATGACCATAAGTTCCCTACACTTCAATAAAATGTATTTATATCATAGATCAATCGATTTTTCTTGTGCAAAAAATTTTTTTTTATTCTTGTATTAACTTGGAATTATGTGAATGATAAAAGATTCACTGTAAAACCGATGTTTAAAATATCATAAATAACCATAATTACCTTCATCTGCAATAAATTTTATTAATAGTATAGTTCAATCGATTCGTCTCAAGTCGAAGAATCTTCTACATTCTTGCATTAACTTTAATTTATGTTAATAAAAAAAATTTTGCTATAAAAACCCCATTTTCAAAATATTATAAAAGTACTCAAAAAATGAATTGAATAGTTTTAAAAATACTTTGGTCAGTTTTGAGATATTGATGGTCAAAATAAACCCTCCAAATTTCATCAATTTTTCTGCAACCGTCTTCAAGTAATCGTCTTCACAAAAAAAGTGTGACACATACGCGCGCTCTCGCATCATCCGGACAATTGCTTAGAACATCGTATTACACATTTTTTAATTAAGGAACATTTAAGCCAAAGAATTTCAGAATTTTCATAATTGTTTCTGTTACAAAAATTTCTCCATGAGGAAGCAAAAACTGGAATAAAAAGGAAAAAGTCAACCAAAACCAACCTCTCACACTTTCCTTATTCTTTCTCCATCTTTTTTACACAAATAGGGAACCAAAATGCTCCGCAGCCAATTCAGACTATATGATCAGAAATTATTTATAGGAAAACTACAGGTCTAAGCAGTGAAAAGTGATATTAACGAAATTCAGTTATTACCTGAAGATGAAATCATAGATATTAATATAAAATGTTCTTTGTTATATTTCAGCTCCGGCTTTGGAGCCAACACGTTCCGAACCCAACTTGGACTTCACCTTTAGTAATTATTTATAGGAAAACTGCAGGCTTAATCAATGAAAACTGATATTAATTAAATTCAATTATTACCTGAAAGTAAAAACATAAAAATAATTATAAAGTGTTCTTTGGTATATTTTTCCATTCTTTGGAAATAGCACGTATCAAAATTATGATAGATAACGAGGATCAATGTATTCAATTAATAGGACTATCATAAAAGTTTGTTATATCTCAACAAATCACTTTTTAAATTAATGGCTATGTTATTTGAATTTGTAAGCTTTTCTGTGTTAGATTTAATTTCGATCCTAATAAAAATTTTAAAATAGAGACACTAAGCTGACACTAATTTCGTCTAATGATGTTCACTAGTTATCTCACTTTCACAAATGAACATTGCTAATAATGATTTTTTTTTTTGATTGAGGAAAATATTTTTTAAAGTTCATCGTTTTCTTAAAATATATGGTTTTTACGATCCTCAGGTTGGACGATAGAGCCGTAAAAAATTACTCTCTCATCCAGCAGCGAAAAGGCTATGCAAAAAAGGGCCTCATAAAAATAAAAACTTGCGCAATTTTAATATTGCGAATGTGATTTCTGACAATCTATTTCGGGTTCGAAGAAATTAAAATATACGCTCAATTAGTGTTGTCGTAAATGTATATAAAACAGTGAAATATGTTGTGTGGAGTTTCTACGCAAAAAGTTAATTTTTATTGACGCTGATTGTTTTCTTTTTTCAAAAAAAGGGAGAATTCATGAACGTCTTAATGGAAAAATAAACCAAACAACATTTGATATAATTATCTATGTTTTTACTTTTAGGTAATAAATTAACTTAATTATTATCCGTTTTCATAGTTCATACCTGTAGATTTCCTATAAATAATCTCTGATGAGGAAGTCTAAATTTGCTTCAAAAAACATGTTTTTCCTCTGGCAGTATAAAAGAGACGGAGGAAGAATAAGGAAAGTGTGAAATGTTGGTTTTGGTTACCTTTTTCCTTTTTCTTCCCCTCTTTTTCTTTTGTTACAAATTTGTCTCCAATGAGCCGAAAAGGTCTAATTTTGGTTTTTGAACTTTTGTGTGTTCCGCTTTTTGTGCATAAAAAAGTACATAAGAAAGTAGATTTCATTTCGTTCTTGATAAAAAAGATACTTAGCGAAGAAAGGTAACTAAGAAGGACCACCTTTAGCGTAATAAGGATTGTTTCTATACTGGTATTTAGATAAATTAAAAAAATCACAAGCCATTCCAAGTAATCTTCACTCAAGATCTTAAATCGATATTTTTAAACAAATATTATTTCCACCGTCTCTAAGATCCATTAAAGTTTTCCTTCCTGTGCAGCGAAAATATGGGATACTCGAGAACGATCGTAAAGTGAAATATGGTCGTTAGACAATGGAAGGTGAAGTAATTAGGTCTTAATGCCCAAGTAGAAAAGAACAATAGGGTCCATTTATTTAAGAAACAAAGGAGCGTAATATACCTAACACATGCTAACGGAGAAGCGACACCTGATACTCGTTCAGGTGGGTATAGTTAAAGTACTTTATAGACGAACAATGGGTCCCACCTCCAAAGGACAACAAATGGGACTGACGCTTTTGTATCGATCGATTGCCAATGCCACTGGCAAATAGATTCACATCAGTGGAGTAATAACACGCTGCACTGAATCAAATAGAGGTATAATGCCGCTTCGTCTTATAAATAGTCTATTCTGATAGTAATTTTTATTCTGGAGCTAAAAACTTCATTCATGTCCTTTGACTGGCCTTAGGCGTCATCTATAAACTACGCCAGCGTTTCCCAAACTACTGCCGGCGGCTGAGAAAAATTAAAATTTGTGAAATATTAATAAATCGAATTTTGATAGACTACATTAGCTTCATTAGATTCTGAAGAGAAGAGAAAAAAATAGTGAAAAATCGGTGGCTTAAGACGATCCCAGGGTACCGCATACTACCTGGCGGCTTAGTCGACCTTTTCTATCATCTTGCGCAGCGTGTGCCCTAAACTCGAGCTCGATGCATGTCGAGACGAAGCAGTGCTCAATCGGAGGCTACTGTATTAAGTAGTATGTACCTTCAAATTGAATTCATAATTAACTCTGTTTTACACCACCATTGAGGTCGAGTTGAAGATGAGTTTTTTACGTGGTAATCCCCAATAGGCTCAGTCCGCTTGTCAACTAAACATGCGTTTCTTTCAGTTTTTTGTTTTATCAAATGAATTCAACAAAAAATGCGTTATTTTTCCCCAAAAAACAGATTATTCAGCATGGTAATTCCCAATGTATGAAGTCCACTTGTTAATAAAACATGCAAAATCCGCCAGCCATGCATTTAGTGTGGGTAAAAATAGGAAAGTGCTCGAGTGAAGTCTGTGGAAAGTTCTTCAACTGATGTCTATTTGGTAGATTATGTGTGGAGAAGTATGTATGGCGCCTTCAACTCGACCTCGATGGTGGTGTGGAACAGAGTTCACTATAAATTCAATTTAAAGGTACATACTACGTAATACAGTAGCCTCTGGTTGAGCACTACTTCGTCTCGATCCGCATCGAGCTCGAGTTTAGGGCACACGCTGCGCAAGACAATAGAAAAGGTCGACTAAGCCGCCAAGTAGTATGCGGTACCCTCAGATCGTCTTAAGCCAAATCGGTTAATATCTTCAATCACAGTTGAAAGCTATTGCGCTTTCGTATCCACTTCAAGATTTCCTTTATTATTTAAAATATGAACTGACTTTCATCAAACTTTTTCATCTTTTTTCTAATTATGTAAGGAATTTGATTCAGCCAATTAAAATTTAGTTGAGCCATGTTTTCATAATTTCAATTTTTGTAACTGGCCTTAGTCTCATACGAAAGGAAGGGTCATCCATTGCAGATAAAGGAAAATAGCCTTCCAGTAGTATGGGGTTGTCTGTCTCCGGACGGGGTTAGGGTGAAGGGAGTGGAGCAGTAGGGTAACGTTACAAGTATAGATAACGTTTAATACGTTTCCTGATAATAAATTGTAACTAAGTTTGCGAATTTTGCGAAAGATGGCCCTGCAATGGTACAGTTTAATAATAACTTAATAAGTTTGAAAATCTCTTGCATGTCTCAGATTTCACACTCTTTCCTCTATTCCTAACTTTTCCCCTATTTTTAAGAATTCCTCTTCTTCCCCGTGTTTTCAAGAATCTTCCCCTTTTTCTCGTTTTTTCGCCAGGATGCAAACTCATTTAATAGAACCCCATAGAAAAAATCAAACTATATTTAATCGAATGTTAATTTTTTTGATTGATATGTCTACTATTATATTATTCATTCCGAATTCACCTCGTTTTGTGCAAAATTCTACTGTTTGGTTAGAAATTTGGGTATTTTATTTAAAAATGCAACTATTCTTTTAAAAGAATATATTTTGTGGTCAAAACTACAACTAATTGCTTGAAAGTTACACTACTCTGTTAAAAATTAACTTTTTTGGTCGAAGATTCATCTCGTTGGTTGAAAATTTAACTATTGTGTTGAACATTCGCATCAATTTTGACTGAAAATCAATTCTATTACAAAATTCCTGCAAATTTAGAAAAGCTATGAATTCAACGATCAAATTAAGACCTAGTACCCTCAAATGTTTTCTATTCAAATTGAAAAAGTACCCATAAATGATGAAGAATAGAGGAATGAAAAAGAAAGAGAAGGCAACCTCCCAGCCGAATTTTCTTTCCTCTATTTTTTTATTTTGTTCAATTTGAATACAGACATTTGTGGCTGTTTGGTCGAAATTTGATCATTGGATTCTTGGTTCTTTAAGATTTTCAGGAATTTCGTAGTTAAATTTGAATTTTGGACGTTACACAGAAATATAAATTCTGATTTATTCTGATTTGAGTTTTCTGAATTTTGATGATAAGAAAATCATTTTTTCAGTTGAAAATTCAACTATTTGGTTGAATGTTGAACTCTCTTGTCGAAATTTCATTTTCTCCGTCGAAGATTTATCATTTTAGTTGAATCTTCAATTCTTTGGTCTCTTTCCCTATTTTGTTAAAAATCTCTCTTTTTTTGTTGAGAATTAATTTTTTTAACCGAAAATGTCTATTTTGTAAGAAATCCACTTTTTTGGTTGATGATTCATGATTTGAGTTGAAAGTGCAACTATTTGGTCGCAAATTAACTTTTTTCTTACAAATTCAACTATTTTAAGGAAAATTCGTCTTTTTGGTGAGAAAATTAAAAAATTTGTTATAAAATGAAACTATTTGGTTGAAAATTAAATTATGTTGGTAGAAAATTGATTAAGAATTAAACTGTTTATTTGAAGATTACACTATTTGCTAGAAGAATTGACTTTCTAGTTCAAAAATCATATTTTTGGGTTGAGAATTCAATTGTTTTGTAGACAATTCATCTTTTGGCTTCAAAATTCGACAATTTTGTTGAAAATTTAACTAATTTGTTAAAGATTAGTCTTCGTGGAAAATCAATCTTCTTTACTGAAAATTCATTTTTTGTCTGAAGATTCAAATATTTTGTTAAAAACTCGTCTTTTTGGTTGAATTCAACTAGTTCAAAATTCTTTTTTTTTGTTGAAAACTAATTTCTCAAACTGAAAAATTAACGATTCCATTACAGTTAAAAATTCATCTTTTTCGTTTGAAAATTCAACTATTTGGTTGAAAATTCATCTTTCTTGATTGAAAATTAGCATTCTTATTGTAAATTCATCTTTTCCGCTTTAAATGCCAACTGTTTTCGAGAACAATCGACTTTTTAGCTTGGAAACTCAATACTTTTTTATTCGTCTTTTTGGGGAGCAAATTATCTTCTTTGTTAAAAATTCATCGATTTGGTTGAGGATCGAACTATTCTGTTAGAAATTTGTCTTTTTTCGTTAAACTGAACTGACAGGAAATTAGTTAACATTTTGTTGAAAGGTAATTTTATAAACTAGAAATTCAAGTATTCCATTTTTGGTTGAAAACTGATGTTTTTTTGTTGACAATTCGAGTATTTTGTTAAAAATACGTCTTTTGGTAGAAAAGTCATCTTTGTAGGTTGAAAAGTTAACTGTCTTCCAAAAAATTCGTATTTTTTGTTTGAAAATTCAACCATTTGGTTGAAAATGCATCTTTTTGGTTAAGAATTCATCTATTTCTTTACAAATCATCTACTGTGTTGAGAATTTATACTTGTGTTGAAAATCCAAGTATTTTGCTAGTCATCTTTTTTGATTGAAAATTCAAGTATTTTGCTCAAAATTCGTCCTTTTGGATTGAAAATTGATTTTTCAAGGTGGAAAAGTCATCGCTTTTGGTTAAAATTCATCTTTTTTGCTTAAGAGTCAATTTTTTAGTTGAATTTTCAACTGCCTTTGGAAAAATTGATCTTTTTGACTTGAAAATTTAACTATTTTATTGAAAATTTATCCCTTTTGCTTGGAAGTTTAACTATTTGGTTATAAGTCCAAGGGTGTTGTTAAAAATGATTATTTTTGTTGTTGAAAATTCATCCTTTTGGTTTGAAAATT
>JAUMHM010000001.1:13550983-13563945 GCA_032362435.1 Melikaiella ostensackeni | reverse complement strand
TTTGAAGGGGACAATATCGATTATGATGAATAAACTTGTATTTTTGATTTTAAAAATAAAGTCCTGAAACTTTTTGAACAAGGTGGTATGAGGGAATGGAAAGAAGTCAGGGAAAATTTAGATAATAGGATGCAGAGTCTGGAACCAAGACTAGAAAAGCAGGAATAACCTAATAACAAGGTAGAGGAGTTGAAAAGAAGGATAGAGAAAATAGAAAGCTCAAATAACGAGTTTGAAATAAAAGAATAGAGAACACAGGAGGGAAGTGATGACAATGAAATGGACGTTATATGGACGTGCGAAGAGAACAGAGGATGATTTGACATGTCGAGAAAGAAATATGCAGTTCAAATTAAGGAAGATAGCAAAAGAGGAAAGAGAGAAGGAAATAGGAACATTGGTTAAGCATGAGAGATTACAGATAGAAGGCTTGTGGTGAAATCAGGATGCACAAAGGGAAGACTTAGTGAAATGTGAGAGGACGGAGGAAGGGGTGAGAAAGGAATGGAAGAGAGGAAAGTAAGAGACGAAGGAAAAAAAAGTGATGAGAATTGAAAGAAGGGAAGAATGGAGGATAAGCTACTGGAATACAGCAAGCATAGGCAGAAGGGATAGAAAGTTTATGAAAAATTTGGGGCAGTGGGAAATCCTGGTCATGCTGGAGATATGGCTAGATGGGAAGTACGCAGACTCGAACCATTTAACACTGACATTGACAGTAGAGATAGAGAAAAGACACAAATGGAAAACATCCAAAGAAAATGAGGAAGAAAAAAAAGTAGCAAAGGTAATTGGTCAGCCGAGGGAATAGAAGAAATAAGAGAAAAGGGAAAAGATGGTGGAAACGGGAGAGGCAAATATAAAAGAAGTGATGAAAATAATGATGGAAAAGTGAAAAAGATATGAGTGGATTCAGTCAAAAAAGAAGTGAGTGAGGGGAGAAAAAGGTAGATGGGATGAGGAACGCAAGGAGAAAAAAAGGAAGTGGGAGCACGGAGAAAGGAGTATAAAAAAGAGTGAATATGGAGAGAAAAAAAGGAATTATTCAGGAGATTAAATTCGTTGAATCGAACAAATATTTTATGGAATTGTTAGGAAGAGTGGAAAAAAATAACCGCGGAAGGGGAAGAGGTAAGAAAGAAGGACGAAGAAAAGGACGATAGGGTCATTGAAAGGGGGATGGGCAGCAGGTATAGATGAAATCCAGAATGAATTTAGGAAATATCGGGGAAAGGAATCGAAGAAGTGGGCATGGATAATGTGTCATAGAGAGAGGAAGGTTGGCCAGAAATAAGGAAAGGAGGGAGAGTGGTGCTAATAGTGAAATAAAGTAAATGGATGTGCGGGTTCAATAACGTGGTTAAAAAATACTTGAGTAGGAAAAAGCTGATGCTTAATAAGGATGAAACGAAGGTAATGAGGTTTGAAAGGAAATGGGAGGAAGAAAAAAAGAAGCAAAAGGATGGAAAGCAAGATGCAAGGAAAGCAAGATGGAAAGGTGAAAAGTTAGAAGAGGTAGGGGAATTTGAATATTTAGGTTTTACCGTGTAAACAGATGGGAAACATTGAGCGCATATTAGGGAAGGGATTGAAAAAGTGACGGGAGTAATGAAACAGATATTTGGTATATATTATTTACGATACGGGGCAGAAATATTTTGATCGAAGGAGAGAAGGAAGATAGAGAGGTTGCAAGAAAGATATATGAGATTGATATTAGGGAAGGAAAGGGGAGGGGAGCTAACGAGAAAGTGTGACAAGGTGGTGGAGTTGAGAGGAAAATGGGCCGTAGAGTTAACGTAAATGGAAAAAGAAAGAAGAGATTTTTTTATAGATCGACGGATAAGAGAAGAAGGAAATAAAGGCTATAAGGAATAGGAAAAAAGAGATAGATAAATGCAGGTAACACATGGATAGAGGAGGATAGGTGAATCAAGACACAATAAATGGAATAAGGTGATAAAAAGGGAAGGATTGCCAAAATATCTGGGAAGAAGATAAGGAGAAAAGGGATGATCAAGAATAACTAGATGGAGACATGGAAATAATATAAAAAATCAATGTATTGGGAGTGGGATAAGAGGAGAAGAGGCAGTGTTTGTGAATGGGTAGAGGAGATATGGGAGAATGTATGGGATGGTTGTATGAGAGGAATAGAGGAGTTTGGAGGATTGCAAGAGAATATTGAGAAAATTTTAGGAAAGGAGGAACTGGGAGAAGAATGGATGAAGGATGTGTAAAAAAACTAGAGGAGTTAAGGAAGATGAATGAGGGTGTGTGTAGGAAAGCAAATGAAAAGCATGAGTGAAGAGGAAAGGAAAAGAAGAAGGAAACGCTCCAACACATTAAACTTTTAAGAATTAGAATTTATATGTATGATATCAGAGAATAAGTTAGAAGAAGCGATATAAAAGGAATGTGATATAGATGTAAGAGAACGGAGGTTATGTTAGCCCTAAGGGGACACATTATGAATAAAGAAGAATCATTATTATCTCAATTTTTACCAAAAAATGAATTTATCACATTTTTTTCGCTTATTCGTCAAAAGGAGTAAAATTATATTAAATTTAATTAAATAAAACTTTATAATAAATAATACATACCAACCATGGAAGTTGAGGAATTCAAATGGAAGAGCACATGTTTCACATGAAACAGCACAAAAGCAAATGCAAAAGCACTAATCGAAATTATTCTGAAATGGAATATTATGAGATAAATTGAGATTAAGAGAAGTAAAGTAATCTGATAAAAGTAAAATTTAATTAAATGAAAATTAACTGCATACAGAGAAATGATTATTAAATATTTATTGAACGAAACGATGAATTTTCAGAAATATTAATTTTTGAAACTTTTCAATAAACTGGACAATAAAAATTATTACAAATTAATTTGAATTGTGAAAATATGTAGCTAGTTCTTTTTTACGACTGACCTTTCGAAAGCTCCAGGAGGCGGCCCCACTCTCAAACAAATTACCACTAATTATTATTTATTCTTTATATCGTTAATAAAATTCGAAGTCGGATCATCAAGTTTGCAATAAAAAAATTACTTCAAATCGAAGGTTATATTGTTATAAAATCTAAATTGTTTGAAAAAAAGGTTTTAACGTCAATTTCTTGACCTACTTTTTGGGTGTTGTACCTAGTTATAAAAAAATATAAATCAGAGTAATTTGTGGTAAACATTTTTCACATTTCAGGTTTCCGTAGACCTGGATTGAAAACTCCATACTTTCGCTCGGGTTTTCATCCATCTTATTCGAGGCTCACATTTTTGGATCTCATATTTTTAAAACTTACGATTTTAAACTTAGCGTTTGGGACATGAAGCTTAATACTTTGATTTTTGGGAGCAAAGAAAGAAATTTAATTAATTTTGTCTCGTTTCATCAATTTTTTGATATAAAAAGAAAACAAGATCAAACTTTCTCACTTTTTCAGCAGCCTACACTAAAGATGATCTACCGGTGATAATTTGGGTTCCAAAAAAGAGGCTCTCCACAAAATTATCTCCTCCTAGCGCCCCGGAGGCACATAACAAGGCGCTAGAAAACTTGTAAATTGGTCATAGTCGTAAATCATTCCTACTTTTGGTGGGATTTTCTGATTTAGCTGGCCAATACTAAGAGGATTAAATTCGTCAGGGCTGCGGTGGTGATTACTCAGATCGATTTGTGCCATTATGGATAGGTCTCGCTGTCGTATTAAGCTTTTGAATTAAAAATAGAAGGAAGTTCAACCCGTCTCCTCAGAAGAAGAATAAACAAGACCCGCGAAAATATGGGACTTAATTTTTTTCCTTAGCCATTCTGCGCACTAATGTCGCTTCTCTTGTCTGATTCCTCTTTTACAGAAAAAAAAGTCCTCTGAAAAACTTGTGATAAATTTAATCCTCACCTGGCAAGGATTAGATCAAAAGCGAGAGAACAAGCAGAGAATTAAAAAGAGGGTTAAAAAAGGGACTACAGGTATTAGTAAATCCTATCGTGACTTTCATGGGTAACCTCGGCAACAAATTCCTTTCGTAAACAACAAATTTTTTTCCGGCTTTGAAAGCTTTTTTTTCCTTTACTTTGTCTCTTAAATCTGATGGTACTTTGTTGAAGAGTCACGCTCGAGAACCGGGTATGGGTCTGGGTCCAGAATTTTATTCTCTTTTAAGGGTCCAGTCTTCTCGCTCAAGTGGCGGCATGGATGTATAATAGGGCCCGTGTCTGGCCCTTCGGGCTACTCTACTCTAGTTTGCCCCTTCAAGAATTCCTTGTGGTTCATGGATTCTTTGATCCTTGACGTAACAGCGACGACCGGCTTTTATAGTCTTTCGCCAGCCCGCCTCAGGGGCCTCTTGTCCTGGGGAAGCAAAATTCCACCGAAGGTATTGCACGTATAAACGATAATGAGATTACTTATGCCGCAAATGGGTTCCCCCAGCGATTCCTTATAATGAAAGCACGTTTGGTTCCGATCAATAACGGAACTTAATTGTTTTACTGCTTTCAGGCTTCCTTCACTTCCTACCAAGGGCCTAAAAGTCTGGTGAAAACCCATTAGTTGCAAAAAGGATTAAAAGAGAAATAACCTCGAGCAAAGGGGAGCTGAAAAAGAAATATAACAGAACTTCTCAAGAACAACGACAACGTGTTTCTTGCTAGTGGGTGAGGTGGGTGAGTGAGACAAGGACAAGGATAATAATAAAGGTTTGCTTTCACGACTAGAAAGCACACAAACAAGCACTTCCTGGACAGGTAGAAGCATTCCACAGTGTGAAACGCGACCGAGCGCCATTAGGGCAGGCAGGCAAGCACAGAGTGCACCGTAATCAGGGACACGCGCTAAAACCGACTTAACCCATAAGGTTAAGTGCACTCTTCCTTGAACCTAGTCAGGGGCGACGAATAGAAATAATGCGGATCAGAAAAAAAGAGCGAGAGTAGCAAGAATCTGCAAAAAGGCAACAGGCGCGAGAATCTGCAAAAGGGCGGCAGGAGCAATTATCTGCAAAAACGGGTGACAGCGACAAGAATTTGCAGAAAAGAAAGACTGGAACGGAAATCTGCGAAAAGGGAGACACGAGCACGAATCTGCAAAAAGGGCAAGATCAGCAAGAATCCTCCAAAAAAAGGGGGCAACAGGGGCGACTGAGCGCCGTTAGGGCAGACAGGCAAGCGCAGAGTGTACCGTGATGAGAGACATGCGCTAAAATCGACTTAACCCAAAAAAAATGTACTTTTTTATGACCCACGTCAGGGGCAACGAATAGAAACAATCCAGATCTGAAAAGTCGGCGAGAGTAGCGAGAATCGGCAAAAAATGCGACAGGAGCCAAAATCTTCAAAAAGGGCAGCAGGAAAAATATATGCAAAAACGGGCGACAGCAGCAGGAATTTGCGAAAAACACAAACGGTTAAGTTTCTTGACCCAAGCTAGGGGCGACGAATAGAAAAAATTTGGATCTGAAAGAAGGGCGAAAGTAGCAAGAGTCTGCAAAAAAGATGACAGGAGCCAGAATCTGCAAAAATGTGCGATAGGAGCAGGAATCTACAAAAAGGGCGAGATCAATGAGAGTCTTCAAAAAAAGAGGGCGTCAGCTTAGAAACTCAACCGTGCGCCATCAGGGCAGAAAGGCAAGCACAGAGTACACCGTAATCAGGGACACGCACTAAGTCTGACTTAAACCAAAAGGTTGAGTTTTTGGAGCCAAGCTAGAGGCGACGGATAGAAGCAATCCAGATCTGAGGAAAAGGGCGAGAGTAGCAGGAATCTGCAGAAAAGGTGACAGGAGCCAGAATCTGCAAGAAGGGTCGCAGAAACAATAATCTGCAAAAACAGGCAGCAGCTGTAGGAATTTGCAAGAAAGGATGGTAGGAGCAGAAATCTGAAAAAAGGCGACAGGAGGACCAATCTGTAAAAAGGGCGAGATAAGCAAAAATCTTCATAAAAGGGGGACCACAGGTGATGAACGCGACCGAGCGCCTTTAGGGCAAACAGACAAGAACAGAGTGCAACATAATCAGGGACGCGCGCTAAATCCGGCTTAACCCAAACGATTGAGTGCCCTCTTCCTTGACCCAAGTCAGGGACGACGAATAGAAGCAATTAGGATCTGAAGAAGGGGCGAAAGCAGCAAGAATCTGAAAAAAGACAACAGGAGCCAGAATCTGCAAAAATGGGCGATAGAAGAAAGAATCTGCTAGCAGTGACGAGGGAAGAAGGAATCGGTAAAAAAGGCGGCAGGAGCAGGAATCTGCAAAAAGGGGGGCCGCAGCAAGTGTCTGCAAAAGAGGGCGAGAGAAGAAGGAATCTGGCAAACCCCCTAATGATTAAAATGTTCTCTAGTGACCCAGTGTTGGACAAAAACTGGGGCGGCACTGACGGATTGGTACCAGTCTTTTTTATTCTCTCTGTCATCAGTTGTTGACCATTAGAGAAAATAGTTATTCTGGATGAATCCAGCAGCGAGACAGTAAACAGTCTGGCACAGTAGTAAATTTCCACCTGGGTACTTAGAAGAGCGGCGGTAAAAATCGTGCGGGAAACAGGTGCTTGGACGGTAGACCTGGTATTACGCATACCAGACACGCAGGTTGTACGTGACCTTGACTCTAGGTCACGCACCTGCTTATTAGAGAGCACTAGCGGATGTTGTATTGCATGCGCCATACCCAAGAAGAAGCAGCCTGAGTCCTATGATCACTTTGTCAGCACAAGAGAAAAGTCTTATTCTCACGAACGTCATCACGAAATGTTTATTCACTTGAAAACAATTATTACTCCGCACGCATGAGATCGTACTTCGTGGGCGGTCCTGCAGTAACCTTGAATAGGGAAAATAACAACTAACCTCTTAGTCGGAGGCAATTGCTGCGGGTCAGATTCAATTTTGCAGTCAGTGAGAATTAAAAGAAATGATGACGCATTAACTAGAAAATCATTAGGTTGTGAGGATGATATAATTGAGTCTGATCGTAAGTGTTTAAGAAGATTGTAGAACAATTAAATAATTGTGAATAATATAATTTTCAAGGTTTCGTAGACTACGCCTGTAACCTTTCAAACGACGGTAGTTTGTCCGCCCTTCTAACCGTCTGTAGTTTACCATTCCTAGCTCCTGCAATATTTGTACTAGATGGTTGAAATTTAGCATGAATGTTAACCAACCGAAGTATACGCAGGAAAAAATATTTTTATCCGCTTATATACTATGATTATTTCTTACGTGGTTAAAAACTAAGAAAGAAGAAAAAATTTTGAAATTCGGCTTCTTAGACTCGAATGTTGCGTTTCTTTTAGTGCGTTTTTTTCGGGCATGGATCAAATTGCAGCTCCTATCTTGTAGAATTAAAATAAGGAATGAAATTTGGTATGTTATATTCTTTTTTTTTTAATATCAGTGGTTGAAAAATAAGAAAATATGAAAGATGAGGAAATGTGGTTTTGCAACCCTAAGCTGGAAGCGTTTCTTATAGTCCGATTTTTTTCGGGCATGGCTCAAATTGAAGTTCCTGGCTTGTAGAATTGCGATAAAGAATTAAATTCGCTAGGTTACAAATTTTTATCATGTAGCCTGCAAAGCCCTTCCTTGTGGGTGCTTGGCGACCTATTTGACTTGATTTTTTACATAATCTGATTAGTTAGAAGACTTTGGAGATTAGATCACAGCAAAGTTGTAGTAAAAGTAGTACACTTAATAAAAAAATTGGTCTAAGGATATGAAACCTACTTATATCGACAATTCAGATTGTATCAAATCAAATTGTACCATTAAATGCTAGACAATTACGTGACTGATCATGTTGGAATGAATAGAATGAATAGAATGAATAGATTGCTAGAGCCTCATCCTGAATTGCATTATTTCCGGTTTGGCAAACCTTGACGGAACTTGGTCGATATTACCCATGTAATGAACCAAAAATACACAAGAGTATTTAAGGTTGTCGGGAACACGCAATTTTCATATCAACACCTGAGGTATAAATTCAAATGGGTATATACCGAGGCACATAAACGGAGAGTATTGAGAAAAGAACATTGGATGTATGTTTAAAAATAGCGATAATGAGAGTCGCCTGTCTGTCGCAGGTGCGATTGACGTAACTCAACGTGATCACCACAACTTGGCCGACAGTGCCAGAAATGCAAATAATTTAATGCAAAGTTATACACATAAAAGAGTTATGTCAGCGGTTTTTCTTCACTTACGTCATCCTCCTATTGTACTTTGAAGAGCGGACAATGGAGGTCAGAACCGAGTGGGAAATGCGGCACTTTTAAAGGACGGGAGTCGTTGCTCCAATTTCAGCTAACCTTATACTCCTATGTGACTTTCCTTTCCTTTTTCTTCTCCTTTTCTCCCCACTTATGCTTCCTATTTTCTCTTCCACACACTTCTTCCCATCGCGTTAACAGAGAGAGGGGCATATATAAGGAGGAGGAGGGGCAATTATGAGTGGTGAAAGGGTAGACAGAGTCTGAGATTAGGCTAGATGGATGCAGGGGTGGGGGGATAAATATAAGAAATATTGTCAGGGGTTGAGGAAAAAAGATGAGAGTGATAAAGAGATGAGAATTCATAGTGGTGAGTTAGGAGGGATTTAAGGGATAGTGAGAAGGATAAAAGAGTGAAAGAATCATGGCGGTATACTCGTAAAAATGTAATATTATTATAATTTCTTTCCTTTCGTTAGCGTAAATTTATTGAAGCATTCACTTTGAGCTCTTAAAACTACATAAAGAAGATTCATAAAAACTGTTGTGTACATTTCCGGGGATCCTAAGACCTACAATTAAAAGAAAGTTGGTTTGTTCAAGAAAGTTTGAAAAGTTCATGACTTCACTTAAATGCCTTCTGTCGACTTCAAACTACAGAAACTATAGTTACACGATGTTGTGTGCAATTACAATTTAACGGCGTTAACGAGACATATAATTAGCAATTGTTTTTCTTACACGGAAACAGTCATTTAAACAAGCACCTTTCATTCTCGTTCTACTGTGTCTCCTTTTCCCGTTACGGAGATTTGCGCTAACTGGGTGCCTCCCTTGCTTCCTTATTCCCCTTTTTAAACAGAAAGTGTTCAATATTATGGAAAGGAATTTTAAATTAGCTATTGGAAAGAGCTATTGGACTGGGAATTGGTCTGAAAGAGAAGGATATGAATCACTTTTACGATACTGTAATAATGAGGAAGACATTGACGTTAATTGGCGTAGAGCTAAATAATTATCTGTTCAAGCTAATATTCTCATATAAATGGAGGTGATGATCGATTCAATCATTAATGAAATGCGGACCTGCGGGCGAGGTCTTTCATCTTCCTCGTTCTTCGTTTGAGGAAACTTGATCTGTAACCTATTATTTATCCAATTAGTTTCGAACTTCGATCCCAATTAGATTCGGTTTTTCTCTCCAGATACCAGTAGTATGATCTATGGCTAATCAAATTGAACAAGTAGGTTTTTAATGTGCTGGAATTTTATCACCGATTTCGCAAGTGTTCGGAGTATTCAAGATGATTTGATAATTTATTCGAGATTTATTTCTTTTTCCTCATGTGATATGCTTTTTTAAAAATTATAATTTCAAAAGTATTTTCTTCATTATAATAGGCCTAGGAAATGCGGACTATGTCCACTACATCATTGGTTACATTTTTTCACACTTCTCCAGTCTTATTCACGTATCGAATTAACCTATCGCACTAATCTATCGCTTTAACTTACAGGCTTAACGCATTAGCTTAACGATCTCTATTGATGCCTCATCTCAACGCATCGCCCTATCCTTCACATTCCTAATTTCACTCCAACTCTTTGCCTTAACCTATCCATTTACGCTGTTCCTCATGATTATTGCTCGCTTTGTTTCTTTTACTGGTTTTCTCCATTTCCGCCTTTTGGTCACTTATCTTTTCATTACACACATTATCGATTTTACATTTTTCCTAATTTCTATTCCTAGCAAGACTACGTATTTCCCCCTCTTTCTCCCGGCTTCTGTCCTTCTTCTTCCTTTCCGATTCCCTCAGTCAATCCACCAGCTCTCCCATTCCATTTCATGCAGAATCTTCCCCATTAGCATGCTTCCTTTATCTTTCTTTCCACAATCATTTAGCCAATGCTTTATTCTTGCTCTTTCTCCCATAACATGCACCTCTTCTTTTCCTCTTTATTACAATACTTATACTTGTTGTATCTTCATTCCCTTTTCATGCGTTTCCTTGACCCATTCCTTTGACAGTCCATACCAATGCAAATACCTTTCTCTTCCTGTCATCCTATTATCCTCCCCTCTTCCATTTTCTCTTTCATTTAGGTATGCTTTCACTATAGTTCTACCCTCACTTTTCAGTAATCTTTCTTCATTCTTGCAAGCCCTATTACCTCCTCTTATTTTTATTTTTTCCCTATCTACCTCCTCTGATACTTGCCGCACTTCTGCCACTTTGGGGAAAGACTTGAAATTTTTCTTGGGGAAGAGATGCTACAAGGAGGCTCACGTCTGCGGGGACTTGCCGGTGATGAAGCAGTTGGGTTCGTGAGGTTTGCCGCAAGATTGGCGATCGACTGGGGAGAGATACCGCAGAGATGACATGCTGCAGAGAAACTTGCTGCATGAAAGACATTCTCGAAGGGAGACATGCTGCAGAGGAGACATGTCGAAAGGGATACATACCGTAAGGGAGACATGTCGCCGGGGAGACTTGATACATAGGAGACATGCCGCAAGAGTGGCATGCCGCAGTGGAGATATGCCGCAGGGGACACATGCTGCAGATGACTTGATATAGATCCTTTTCCCCTTGCTGTTTACATTAATCTATATGTTCCTTCCTTGTTGCGACATAATCTTTCCTTTCCTTCTTCCCCTCTTCCGTTATTTATACTGTTTCTCAGCTTGCCTTTTCTTTTTCTAACATTCATTGTCCCACCAAAATTTTATCCAATTTTCATCTTTTTCTGTTATATTTTTAAATTTCTTTGCGATTCTATTGATTTTGCCCTCTTCTTCAAGCTCCTCTCATGCTTCACCCAATATTATCTTCTCAAAATCTAACTTTTTCGGTTTTTCTATGTAATTTTAGTTTATTTCTCTTTTTTCCAACTATTTGGATACTATGCAAATAGGTGGCGTTGAGGGGCGTATGTGACTTGATATGAACCCTTTTCATCTTGCTGTTTACATAACAGTATATATTTATAACTAGCTGTGACCTTATCTTCTCTTTCCCTTTTTCCTCTTCCAATATTCATACTCTATCTTCACCTGCCTTTTCTTTTTCTGACATTCATTGTCCCACCAAACTTTTATCCAATTCCTATCTTTTTCTGTTCTATCTTTTAATTTCTTTGTGATTCCAGTATTTTTGACCTTTTATTTAAACTCCTTCCATACTTTACCCAACACTATTTTCTCAAATTCTAACTTTTCCGATTTTTCTATGTCATTTCAGCACTATTCCTCTTTCTCCCAACGAATTGAATACTGTGCAAATAGGTGGCATTGAGGCGCGCATGTGACTTAATATGAACCCTTTTCCTCTTCTGTTTACATAACTCAATATATTTTTCCTGACTGTGACATAATCTTTCCTTTCCCTTTTTCTCCTGTTTGAACATTTAAACTCTTTTGTCACCTGCCTTTTCTTTTTCTGACTTTTATTGTTCCGCCAAACATTTATCCAATTTTTATCTTCTTCTGTTCTGTCGTTAAATTTCTTTGTGATTCTAGTATTCTTTACCTTTTTTCACTCTCCTCTCATACTTCAATGAACACTATCTTCTCAAATTCTAGCTTTGCCAGTTTTTCTATGTAATTTTAGCACTACTTCTCTTCCTCCCAACGAATTGAATACTATGCAAGTAGGTGGCGTTGAAGGGCGCTTGTGACTTGATATGAAACCTTTTTCTCTTGCTGTTTACATAACTATATATATTCTTCCTGACTGTGACATAATCTTTTCTTCCCCTTTTTCCCCTCTTCCAGAATTTATACTCTTTCTTTACATGCCTTTTCTTTTTTTACATTAATTGCTCCACTAAACATTTATCCATTTCTTATCTTTTTCTGTTCTATCTTTAAATTTCATTGTGATTCTAGTGTTCACGACCTTTTCTTTGAATTCTTCCCATACTTCACAAAACACTGTCTTCTCAAGCTCTAAGTTTTCAGGTTTTTCTTTGTAATTTTAGCACTATTTCTCTATCTCCTACGATTTGGATACTATGCGAATAGGTGGCGTTGAGGGGCGCATGTTACTTAATATGCAGCCTTTTCCTCTCTGTTTACATAACACTATATATTTCTTACTGGCTGTGACATAATATTTCCTTTCCCTTCTTCCCTTTTTCTATTATTTATACTGTTTCTCCACCTGCTTTTTCCCTCACGTTCATTGTTCCACCAAACTTTTATCCAAATTTCATCTTTTTCTGTTCTATTTTTAATTCTTTTGTGATTCTATTATTCTTGACCTTTTCGTTAGAGTCCTCCAATACTTCACCTAATATCATCTTCTCAAATTCTAAATTTTTCGGTTTTTCCATGTAATTTCAGCACTATTTCTCTTCCTCCCAACTATTTGGATACTATGCAAATAGGTGGCGTTAAGGGGCGCATGTGACTTAATATGTGCCCTATTCCTCTTGCTGTGTACATAACTATGTATATTCTTCCTGGCTGTGACATAATCTTTTCTTCCCCTTTTTCCCCTCTTCCAGAATTTATACTCTTTCTTCACATGCCTTTTCTTTTTTTACATTAATTGCTCCACTAAATATTTATCCATTTCTCATCTTTTTCTGTTCCATCTTTAAATTTCATTGTGATTCTAGTGTTCTCGACCTTTTCTTTGAATTCTTCCCATACTTCACCAAACACTGTCTTCTCAAGCTCTAAGTTTTCAGGTTTTTCTTTGTAATTTTAGCACTATTTCTCTATCTCCTACGATT
>JAUMHM010000001.1:13524322-13550883 GCA_032362435.1 Melikaiella ostensackeni | reverse complement strand
TTTGCAATTTCAATAAAAAATGTCTTACACCTGAAAAAAATGTGGGAACCTTACTTTTTACTTGCCCCTCGTAGATACTGAAAATCCACTTCTAATTTACGGAGACAATAATGGTTAGATAAGCATTGCAAATAATCCAACTATTCATACAAGATTAAAATATATTGATATGAAATATCATTTCTCTAAAGAACAAATTGAGAAAAATATAATTGAATTAAAATATATTCCTACAGGTAATCAGCTGGCAGATGTCCTAAAAAGCCACTGACAGCAGGTAAATTTCAGAAATATAGAACTAGAATAGGCCTGGAGTAAAAATTACTGTATTTGTGATTTTTGTGTGTATTGTATATAATCCTTGTAATATCTATATATGATATTGGTAATGGTCTGATTGGATTTTCATGGGATTTCCCAATCCTCAACAATGGATGTTGGGCCATATCCAGTTGGCAGTAAGGACAAAGAAGGGGCGTCCTCTCTTAATTGGTTTTATAGTAAAAAATATAACAGGTATGTATATAAGGAGAAAAATCTTATCTTTAAGATGTCATTTGTTGAGTTTATAAAATAAAAGCGATTAATTTTTGAGGGGGCGTGTTGGCTTAATTCGACGAAAAATTATACTAAAAAAAGTAATCTCTTATATATTCTGAGAACGGTATGTGTATGGCTGTGGTGTGACTATGTAGGGACAATTTTGTTTAGAGTTCATTCCGCTGTATCAAGACCGAGCAGGAAGTGTGAATGAGTAATTAAAAGTTAGTTTTGGAAATTATTTGATAGAAGAAAGAAGCGCCTTCTATGTGCTCTTAAATAAAACTCTATTATTTGTGGTAAAGTGCGATGTTAAACGTCTGAGTAAATAATTAATAATAAATAAAGGTTAAAATGTAAAATGACATACTTCAGACCAGAGTAATATGTGAAAAAAGATCCTCTTTCGCTCCGCTGGGAATCGAACTACAGGTCTTCCGATTGCCGGTCGGGTGCTCTTACCACTAAGCTACTGGAGAGATCGAGATTATTCTGGTCTGAAGTATGTCATTTTACATTTTAACCTCTATTATTTGATTGTGACTATAGTGTTATTTCTTATAACCTATTTCCTATAGAACTTTCTAAGATGGAAGAATTTCAAGTACCTCCTCAGTGTTGAACACAATCCGAACATCACTTCTTTGAATATGACTTTGCTTTCTTACTTTCCTTTGAATGACCGAAGTTTGGTGGGACTGACATTGTGAATGGACATTGCACCTTATGACGATTTATCTGCTTAGCTTGGACATGATTTTATACTCATGGAATGAATTTCTCGTATCAAGTAGTAGTTGGGTGCATACTTTAGACAAGGAATAATACAAATAATAATGTAGCCTCGGATAGGATTGACAATTCTGTTGACAAAAGGCATGCTCCTCGAAAAGCTTCAGGCAATGAATGGAGACTGAGTGCTTAAAATGCAATTTCATGTGTGCCAGAAACAAAAAAGAAGGGATGTCAGGTGAGAGAAATAGAGAAAGGACTTGATCTTTTATTAGAAGTAGATAATGAATCATATGGCAGCCAATGAGTTGGTCAGATTATGAATGTGAGGGCAAAACAACATGTCAAAATGTATGAATGTGTATCTCCTAGATTACAATGAGCTAGGATGAGAATGGGAATCAGAAAGTTTTTTATTATAGCGCTCTACGCTCCAATTGATGGTGACAGTAGGGATGTGAAAGATATCTTCTAGGACTCATTTAATGATATAGGTACTTGTGATCCTGGCGAAAGAATCATTTTACTTGAAAATATGAATCGCTGGGTTGGTGTGCAACGCGAAGGTACGAGCAGGGTACTGAGTCATTTCGGAGGCCAAAAAACGAACAGTAATGTGGATAAATTGATCAGTTCATGCTTAGGAAAAGGCTTGTTTATTACAAGTGCTTGGTTGCTTGTTTATAACAAGTGCTTGGTTCAGATATAAAATGATCCACATATATACTTGATTCCTAGGTGAAAGCCACAGTATAACTGAATTTTCTGTAGCGTATCAGGAAACTGGGAGGGCTTGTAAGGGATACAAAGGTTATAAGAGGCTTTCATTGCAGAACGGATCACTACCTCTTAGTTTCCAAAATTAACCCAGGTCAATGGAAAGCAAGAATAAGGTTAAGAAGATTAGGAAAGGAAGTACTAGCACTGAGTCAGTTGGAAATAAGCATGCTGATGGTGAAATGGTATGGGATTCGGACAATGTTAAAGAAGAATGTATGAGTAATTTTTTTAAGAAATTGTAATTACAAATGATTGGAAAAAGGCAATTATCATCCCTCGCTACAAGGGGAAGGGATACTTGACTGTATCAATTATCGAACGATTAGCCTACTCTGTCGTACAGAACAAGGAAACCTAAAACTAGACTCATTGTCGAACTGAGGTATAGGCGTAAATGTATTTTTCGTAAATTTTCAATAAAAGTGTTGTTTATCTAGTTCTGTTCCGTCACGTTTCATATGCGATCTATGATTCCACAGATAATCAAGATCCTTGCCTAATTGAGGATCCTTTGTCCAGATCCAGTGAAATTCAGAATCTTGATTTAAGATTCGTAATAATAAACAAATCTCGAAAGAAACTAGTTCAATTTGACCTTCCAAGTTGTGAGGATCGCAAATCTCCCAAGATTTGGAAAAAAGAAATGGTAATAATTTAAATTCTATGAAGAGCCGATAACAAATTTTATTTTGATATTTCAAGTTATGATAGTCTCCAGTCCTTCAGATCAGGATTTGGAATCCTCGAGCATAAATGAGATTTATGGTACCTTTCAAATTTAGGTCGCACTGCCTTGAGAGAATTTATGCAAGTCGTGACATTTTCAAATTGCTGCATCTTTTTTGCAAGAATTCTTCATAAGAATGTTTTATGCAATAAACCCACTTTCAACAAAAATGCTGGTTTTCTGGTTCTGTTCTGCCACATTCCATATGTGATTTATAATTCCACAGATAATCGAGATCCTTCCCAAATCTTGGATCCTTGGTCCAGTTCGGGTGACATTTGGAATCTTAATTTAAAATTTGTGATAATAAATAAACCTCGAAAAAAACTAGTTCGCTTTGACCTTTCCAAGTTGTAAGGACTGCAAGTCTCCCAAGATTTGGAAAAAATAAATATCAATAATTTGAATTCCATAAGAACTCGATGATACATTTTATTTTGATATTTCAAGTTACGATAGTCCTTCAGATCAGGATTTGGAATCCTCGAACAAAAATGAAATTTATGGTACCTCATCAAAATCCTCGCCCAATCTAGGGTCCTTGGTCAAGCTGGAGTGACATTTAGAATCTTCATTTAAAATTCGTATCAATATATAAACCTCGAAGAAAAACTTAAATTAGTTCAGATGACCTTTCTAAATTGAGAATATCTCAAATCCTCCTGGGGGCGATTCTGTGGCTTTTTCACTTTCACTTCCACTTCTACATTTTCGAAATTTATTTCGGTTATCTCTTCTTAGACATTTTAGTTGTCACAGCAATTCTGAAAGGAAACCAACATAAAAACAAAAAAAGTGGAACTGGAAATGCAAATGAAAAAATTACATAATCGCCCCCAGAATTTGGAAAGAAGAAATAGTAATAATTAAGATTTAAGAAAGATTCGAAATGATAAACTTCATTTTGACCTTGCAAGTTACGATAGTCTTGAGTCCTTCAGATCAGGATTTGGAATCCTCGAGTAAAAATGAGATTTATGGTACCTTTCAAATCAAGGTCGCACTGCCCCAAGAGAATTCATACAAGTCGTGACATTTTGAAATTCCCTGCGTCTTTTTCCCAATAATTATATATAAAAAATGTACGGCTTCATCATTTTTTGCTCGATTCTTTTTCTTAACCATGCCATATATTTCGAAACCTTCATTTCATTCGTTCTTAATCCTTTTTCAAAAAATAAAAATGTTTAATCCTCTTCTATCCTGTTTTTATCAATCTTTATCATCTTCCTTTCCCTAACCAGTATTTATCTTCATCGTTTTCCTCTTTTCAAGTATTATATTATTCTCTATGCAGTTTTATCACTTTTCATTTTACTCTTCTGTGAGGGTTTATCCTTTTCTATATAGTTTTGTCAAGACCTTTCCTTTTATTATTTGTCCAGCAACTTATGCTTAATATTTTACGTTACAATTTCATTCTAACTCTCTATGACCCAAATCTGTCCTTTTCTATCCCATTTATGACTTTTCAACTAAATTTCATGTCAATCACTTCTCTCTTTTTCTATCCCATAGTGCCGCTCTTATTCATCTATCCAGTAATTCGAATTTTTTCAGGTTCAATAATTTTCCTTTATACAATAATTTTTAATTTTGTGTCCCATTTTATTATTCTTCACCCTATTATGCTTTTAGACAATTCTATCCATTTCTAACCAAATTTTTATATTTTTAACCTGGTCCTCTTCAAACCATTTTATCCTATTCTTCTTTCTAATAATTGTATACATATATCTGATTCTATTCTGTCTTAATACATTTTACCCTATACATTTGTCCATTAATTGCATTTTTTTCTATCCGTTTCACGTCCCTTTTGTCATTTCGTACTAATTTTCTGTCTTTTCCTGTCAGACCATTATACCATTATACTTGATCACTTTTTATCCGATTTCTTTTTCTCAACATTACCTCCACTTCTTTTGATAATGACATACCTTTTTATATCCCATCATATCATTTTTTATCCTGTTTTTCTATTCCCAGGAATTAAATTGTCTTCTGTCAGTCTCTATTGTTCACTATCCCCTTATATCATTTTTTATGCTATTCTCATTTCCAAATGATAATTCCTTTTCTATACCGTGTTATAAGTTCTCAATATTCGTAATAATTAATAAACTTTGAAAATAAACTAGTTCACTTTGACCTTTCCAAGTCTTCAGGTTCTCATGTTATACAGGATTTAGAAAACAAGAATCCTAATAATTAGGATTTACTATAAATACTCGAAAATAAACTTTATTTCGACCTTTCCAGCTATGACAGTCTCAAGTCCGCCAGGATTTGGAATCCTCGAGCAAAAGTGAGATTTATAGTACATTTCAAATTGAGGTCGCATTGCCCCGAGAGAATTTATACGAGTCGTGACATTTTCAAATTGCTGCATCTTTTTTGCAAGAATTTTATATACGCAAGTTTGATGCAAAAACCTATTTTCGATCAAAATGTTCGTTATGTGTTCTATACTGCCACCATTCATACAAGATCTATAATTCAACAGATAATCAAGATCCTCGCGCGATCTAAGATCCTTGGTTAAGATCGAGTGACATTTAGAATCTCAATTTAAAATTCGTAATGATAAATGAACCTTAAAAAGAAAATAGTTCACTTTGACTGTTTCAAGTCTTGAGGACCTCACATGTTCCAGTATTTAGAAACCAGAAATGGGAATAATTAGGATTTAATATCAATATTCGAAAATAAACTTTATTTTGACCTTTCCAGCTTCGACAGTCGCAAGTCCGCCAAGATGTAGAATCCTCGCGCAAAAACGAGATTTATTGTACCTTTCAAATTGAGCTCGCACTGCCCGAGAGAATTTACACGAGTCGTGACATTTTCAAATTGCTGCGTCAATTTTCTGAGGCAATTAAGACGCAATGTCTTGATTAAAATATTCTTTCATATTTTGCATGTAGACATAAATCGGTGAATAAAGATGGAAAATCCGTGACGTTGGGACAGCTCGATGACTGTTTTATAGCATCACAGATTTATTCTTGCTGGGGCATTGCTAGGCTAGAGTCTTACGGGAATTCGTACCGAGGTTAATTTCAAGAGACGAGGGTCGCCGACCTTTCATCTTAGTTGTATGTCATTCTAAACATCTTCTCAAGACTTGAATAATTTCGGTTATAATTATAACTAAAAGAATGGTAATGTTGCTGATTTTCACTCCTGATGCTCCAACTATGTTATTTTTTTCAGCTTTTTTCCTGGGTGAACCCGATATTTCATCATCAGCCATGGACTATGTCAAGTGCCTGATGAGTAAAAGGTGTTGGGAATTTGATACGATGTTTGAAATTTGTTGCAATGATGTTATAGTAGGTATAATATTAGGCGTATGATGTAGTTAGGAGCTTGTCGTTTACCGCTGTTGCCTTTACGCAGGGGCGAGAGCGTTGAAGGTGACATTAATCGCCTCTGGGTGCTTTTTTTGAGCTACAATCTGTTATTCAATAGGGTTGCAGTGGACTTTTTTTCCATGGTCTAGGAGTCTTCTTGCAATGCAATAGGTGTTTAATAAAACTGCTTTTTGAGCTGCTACTAGAACCCTACTGACTCCTAGATGATCGAGTCGTTCAGTGCACCTTGTTTGCACATTGCCTGTCGCTAACATGATAATAGGATGAATAGATGTATGTTTCACATTCCTCCATATTGTCTTTACTTCATGCCTTAGGTCACTATACTTATGGATCTTGATTGTATAGGTTGCCTGCAAGTTCTAGCTGAGTGGTCAAGCAATGTCGATGATACAGACAATTCCACCTTTTTTCTACGCATGACAAAGTCGGGTCGATTGGCTCGGATAAAATGATCCGTCTGGATACTAACATCCCAATACAAGATATAGCCTTCGTCTTTTAAATCTGGCACAGGACTGTACCTATAGAAAGGCATCCATTCTGTTACACGTCAAAGGTTTAGGGCAAGTTGTTGATAGTATGGTATACTGTCCGCTACAGCATTGTGTCTGTGCGTGTACTCTCTCTAGGCCATTACGCGAAAACCATCAATAATGTGCTTGATGCGTTCGTTGGAATCTAGACACAATCAGCACCTGCCAACCACGTCTTGATGTAATACATGCTTGCGACAAATTCCAATGCTGATAACCCTGCCTAAGTCGCTATCACGAATCTCTCCGTTTCCGGAAACAGTACGCCCTTTTTCAGCTAAATATTGGATGCCTCCTTGTCCAATTCATACTGATCTCACGTTTTGGGGTACTTGCCGTAGAAAACTTTTTGACTCCATTGCATTCATAAGTCATCTATTTTGTCTACCCTGAAATTCTAGGCTTCCTCTGAGGATAAGTTCAAAGGTATGTAATCGAGATCTGCATCACAGATGGTGTTGTAAAATGCAACGTCTTGTTTGCTGTCAATATAGTCTCACAAGTGGGTAACTTGTAACGTACACAGTCGCTTGACATCTACAACGCTTCGATACCCCTTATGTCGTGGTAAAACAACCCTATTGATCACCGAATTACTGTGGTGCATTCGAAGCTTGGTCATTTTAACGCAAAGGATTCTGGTTATTCTTTCAAGGTCGGTGTTCGAACATTTCATAAGCCCAAAAGAGTACGTAACGACACGGATGACATACGTGTTAATAAACCTCATTTTATTGGCCGAATTGAGAGAACTCTTCAGAACTAATCCAAATCTAATAGTGAAGGCAGTCATGAGGCTTTTCTTAACCATCGTATGCTGAATACCCTTAGACTCACGAATACCCAGATATTTATATGACTCACCTCCAACCATTGCCTCGATGTGATCTTCGTTCTCGTCCTCTAATTCTGCGGTTACTAATTCTTTCCTCATTAAATGCACTATTCTGCATTTATCTAATTCAAACTTTATGTGGATGTCATTGGAAAACTCCTTTGTGACATGGATCAATTGCTATAGTTATAGTGTTCTGCTCAATGTATTCAATGCTAAGCAGAACCATAATGCACCAAAGGATTCTCCTTAAAAGATACTCGTCGCAATGCGAATTAATCTAGCTATCCTTGGTTGCCCATGATTAATATACTTGATTCATGTTTCCCAAAGCATAATCGCACGACGTAAGAAGTCGAAGATATGTGGACAGATCTTTTAAACTTTTAAAACTTCAAACAAAGAGTCATGTGGTACCGAAGTAAACGTTTTCTTGTAGTCAATATGTGCCATGTGCAAGTATCTTTGATGTATTCTAGCTTGAGTCATGGCCACGGCATCAGTGGTGACTAGATCTTTACTGCCCCGCGAGTTTTTGCAACATCCTTTTTGTTCTTCTGTTAGGATGTTATTCTCGTCACAATGAGAGTGAACCTTATCATTAATTATAGCTGTAAGGCGCTTATAAATCATTGGGAGACAGGCTATTCAGTATTTCAGAATTCAGAATCAAAATTCAGATGGATTTTGAGCGTCTGGTCTTCAAGGCTACAAATACGTCGTACTTCTCAGCATGAACCTGGCATCAGATCTGGTTGTTCGACGATCTTTTGGAAACATCTTGCCAACGCAGGATGCACACTCGTCAGTTGCCTGTACCAGAAATTGTGCACCATGTCCAGACATCGGGCTTTTCAGTTACTTGCCCTTTTCAAAACCTCTAAAACATCTGAGTCTGTGATGTTAGTAGGCTCCATTATAGGGTTATTGCTTGGGCTTTGTTTCCCTCATTGGAACCATGTAGCTCTTAGGTTTCTTCTGTTTGTTTTTTTCCAAAATACCCAAACAGTTAGTGTAACTCGTTTCGTTCTAGCCTCCTTGTACTATCAGGAATCGAGGAATTTATATGGTAAGGTGAGAGATGTTTTACTTCATCTTTATGCGATTGTCCTCTACACATCCCCATCCTTGCATACATCTCTTTCTTCCTTCACAACCATACATATTTTCATGCAAGCTTTTGTGTTTTATTGACTGTTTATATCTTTTCGCTTTGGAGTTTCATCCACACATTTCATCCATTCTTTCAATGGTCTACCTCATTCATTCTCTCAACACGACCAAACAATTTCAATGAATTTCTATCATTTTTGTCAATCAGTGTTTCTTTTACAACAAATTCTTTACGAACTCACTCATCTCGCTACCATACTCGTACATCACAGTGGTTGCAAGCACAGAATTAGATATTGCAATTTTAGCTCTATTCATTACACTTTTACTTACTTACTTACTCGAGTACGCTTTCTTTTCTGCACTAACAGACACGTGGAATTCATCATTCTATCAAGCACTTCCAATCTTTCTTCATACAGCCGCAGTACCGCACACTTCAGATGCACTCATGAAGATGCTATCTAGTAATATTGTCTATGCACCCTCTACATTTCTATTGCCTAATTCCATACTCTAGTCTTATTTATTATATCCCATTTGTTCATTTAGCTTTTTACAATATGCCATTTTTAATTCTGGTTTCTGCTGAATCTCTATTTCAACTTGCGCCTGCTTCGACTTATTGTTAATTCTTCTTCTTCTCCATCCTTGCCCTAGGTTCATTCTTGAAGCTATGAGGTAGTGATCTTTTCCAGATTCAGGTCCTCTCAAAACCCTTGTATCTCTTACTAGCCCTCTCAGTCTCTCATTGCTACAACGATGTCAATCATACTGTGGTTTTTGCCTCTGCACTAAGTGTACATGTGGGTCATTTTATGTCTGAAGCACTTGTTTATAATAAAAAACCTCTCTCTAAGCATAGTCTAATCAATTTTTCTACGTTATCGTTCGTTTTTAGGTTTCTAAGATGACCAACCACCCTGTCCGTACCTTCTCGTTGCACTCCAACCCGGCGATTTATATCTGCGAGTAAAATGATTCCTTCGCTAGGATCGCAAGTATCTATAATATCATTTAACGAATCCTAGAAGGTATCTGTTACATCCTTGCAGTCACCATCAATTGGATCGTAGAGCGCTATAATAAATAGCTTTCTGATTCCCACCTTCATTCTAACTCATTGTAATCTAACTTCTGACAAAAGCTCAAGGCCATTCTCTATCTTTCTTATCTCACTAAACCAACTTCATGCGACAAATATTTTCCGACTGTATATAACCATGCCAGAACTAGGCAGCTAAATGGTCATAAGATGGTGTATCCATTCATAAAATCAGTCCCACAAAAATTCGATCATTCAAAAGAAAGTATGAAAAAAACAGAACCAAAGCAGTTATGATCGGTTTGTGTTGTATACTGAGGAGGTCACCAGCCTCCTGTAGTTTGATCTTTTAGATGGAAAAGAACGATTCATTACTTCATGAATGTGATAGGAATTACCAACCCTGAGTCTCTGAGTTAAACTTGAGAAGTTAAGTAGCCTCCAGAAACTTTCGTTTAAATTTTCGAAAATGCCCATAAGTTTCTAAAGCTTCTAAACATTTCCAAACATTTTTATTAATTTTAAAAGAATTCCAGCAGTTTTGACTGTTTTCTGAAATTTCCATAGATTTCCAAAAGTTACAAACATTTGCATCCATTCTCTATGATTTCAATAACTTTCCCGAACTTTGCATATATTTCCCAATTTTTACATAAATTTCAAAACATTCCACAAATTTCCGTCAACTTCCAAAAATCAAAGACCTTCATTATTTGTTTTAATACGGAGCCTGTTTGTTCAGTTGATATAACCTCACGGGTAACATTTTACATTTTACATCGGAACTCTTAATGAGAAAAATATTCACTACGCGTGAAAAATATTGGAACACACTGAAAAATATTGAAATAAATTTCAATTTCAAGTGAAAAAATTAAATAATTATGAAATAAGATGTAAGTATTTTAAAAATTGTAAACTTCCAGAATAAAAGCTATAAGAATGGGAAAATTTATATTTTAGGGCTTTCGAACTTAAACAACAACAAAAAAACCCGCCCACATATCGACTTGGAAAATCACACCTTAAAGAAAAAAATTAATTTTACTTGCAAGGACTAGAATAGTGATATTGATGGTATCGTTTTAGAGAGAAACGATTGTCTTTCATAAAAAAAGGTTGATGCAGACAAAAATAATTTATTTAAAAATTTTACTTTCGACAGAGCGGAAATGAATAAAATAATGCAATCCCAACTTGTGATAATTTTAGGCCCTGGATGATAGATATATAAGAATAAGTAGAGAGCTTGCAAAAATACTTTTCTCCATCAACAACAGCTTTGCATAAATCATTCCTCACACCTGTCGACTGGCGAAATTGCAACTCGGAGTTCCTGCTCGAGGAGGAAAAGAGAATGAGACTCGGAATGAAGAATTCCCCGCGAAAGATTATTAGGGTCGAATTGGTTTGAAAAATTGGCAGCTTCAGCAAAAAGGTGTAAGCGCATGCGGGTTTTGCATGCATGCAAAAACCAGTACACGTGTGTGTACATAATATGTGGGCGTTATCGATTGGGCCCCCAGGAGCCTTGGTACTTTTACGGCAACCATTACTCGAAGCGTATTTTGCTCGACGTATTTAGAGTGTCGTTGATAAACGATACAGTTATATTAATGTCGCGCGATTTAAAGATGGCCGAGATCAAAGACTGCGCGATCTTTGCTCTTGTTCATCTCGGCACACAAATTATTATCGTAACGAGAAAAATACGGATTGCCTTTAACCATCAGGTAACATCAATCTACATCTGAATATGAATGAATAAATATGATGGGATATAAGAGGGGGATAGGGGCCAAGGGTTGAGTGGTTAGGAGGATAGGGGAAGAGTTTCTCCTATCCAGCCCCTAATATCTCTAAGAAATCTCCTCTTTCAATTCCTACCCCTCCTGCTCCTATAGCTTCAATCCCGTAAAACACTACCTCTTCAACCTATTTCGTTGAGGAAGTTAAGGCGGTGACTCAGAAGTGTGCTCACTCAGAAGCTCATACATGACCCCACTTTCTTTTACTTCTACAAGACATTTCGATTAGATGATGTCTTCATTTTATTTAATTCTCCTGAGATAATAATTCCTATTGTTTTGTCTCGACACGAGATAAATCTGCACATCAATCATTTCGACACTCAGGCATCAAATCAAAAAGAATTCCCTCTACTAATAAAACACACACCGAGATAACAACCTCTTGCACCAAGATATTCTCGAGTCTGCTTTCCTCAGATCGGCATTCACATATCAGAATTAGCGTGCCCTCTAGACTCGGTAGATATGAAATATAACCTGTACTGTGAGCAGTACGTAATCGGATGAGCGATTAGTTTACTTAGCACTTGTAGTCTCCTGGTAAACGGCAGTCGTTACGTTCCGCGAGTGCCGCAGAAAACTGCTCAACGCAATCTAATCGCGCTTGAGGTTAACTCGGCAAGTGCAGAGTACATATAAATTCCTGGATACGTAAATGTACGAGATAATTACTCGACCTGGTGTTTATGCGGGCGCTGGTACTTCAAGTACGCTCAAGTGTAGTGCTAGGGTCCTTTCGTTCTCCAGTGTTCTTGGGACAATTCTAATAGGGGCTGTCTTTCCTCCTGGAGAAAAAAGGCAAAATGACTTTCTAGCGTGCGGCAGGGCCGCCGTACAATTTTTTTAAAATACCAGGACACTAGGGGGACCCGAGGGGAAACACTTGACTGCTGGCCGTGCGAGCGGTTTCTTGCTTCGCGCGACCTTCCCACTGTTAGAGAATTAAAGCTGGTTGAGTAGAATTGAAATTTGGTGAGAGATTGACAAACTGAATTTTGATAGGCTGCATTAGCTTTATCAAATTCTGACAAGAAGATAAAAAAAATAGTAAAAAATCGGTTTATATCTTCATTTCCCGTTGAGAGTATTGTACTTTTGTGCCCACTTAAAGATTTCCTTCATTATTTAAAATATTAACAGATTTTCATCAACCTTTTTACACTCTTCTCTAATTATATAAGGGCATTGATTTAGCTAATCAAAATTAAGTTTAGCCGGCAACCGAGGCTGCGGGACTAGGGTGGCGTCTCCCTGTCGTGGGCAGGCGACCCTTCTGCCTGCAGTAGTCCAAGCAAGAATTTATAAGATTTTCAGACCCTCTCACCCCTCACCAAAAACCTTTCGTAATTAAGGGAAATAGAGAATAGAGTGCAAAGGAGAAAGGATAGATGCCCAAGGGAAAAGAAAGGCGAAGGGGCAGGGTCTCCGATAAGAATATAGAGAATAATGGATCTGCCATTTTGAATCTTTGATTTAAGTCAGATGATAGGCGAAGAAAAGGAAGAGAGATGTGGGTTCAACTAAAGAGAAGGTGGAAAAATATTTATACCAGCGAAAATTATCTACACGCGTGTTTTTGAGCTGATGCTAAGGTACCTTAATTCTTATAACATTACCATGAAAATTTCATCATCGTAATACCGCAAAAGATAATAAAATTTTATGTCTAATAAGCTCAAGTTAAAGCCAATTTGTCAATTTAATAAGATGATATTGCAAAAAAACGTCAAATTGGAATAACTATAGAAATAACTAACATTTTTTTAAGTTCTTCGGTTCATTTTAAGAGTAATTCTCTGTAGTGTATTTCCAAATTGTCAAGATATTTCGAGAACTTCTTTCCCGGATTCTGCATAGTAATATTACTGAAGATATTATTGTTTTTGATTTGTTTAAATCATGTGGTGATTACCATCATTTTGTGAAATTTTGTCTTTTTCTTGCACTAAGTTTGACTCTAGGGTGGAATATAACAAAAAAAAAATGATGAAGATATCCTCTCAATTTTTCAAATACCATGAAGGCTTGGCTTTGAAAAGAGACTAGGAATTTCGAAAATTGTTAATTATTTCTAGAGATATTCAAGTTTTTCAAAAACATCGAAATTTGGTACTTTTTTTGCAGTATTTTTTTACTAAATTAACATTTTGCCTTTAGTTTGGGCTTATTAGTCGCAGAATTTTATCACCTTTCGTTTTATTAAGAAGATGAAAGTTTTATGTTAATATTATGAAAATTAAGGGACTTTAGCAACAGCTCACGAAACAGGCGTTTAGATAATTGCCACCGTCAGTGTTAGAGGAGAGGAGGATCGGGATATGGGTTCATTCAGAGAGTTTCCGAAGGGATAAGATAGCAGAGATAGGGATTTAGTGGATAGTAGATGAAGGCTAGGAGATGTATTTTTAGGTGTTAAAGTGGTAAAGGTCGTGTGGATAGGGGTATTTCGTGACGGGGAGTAGGGGATTAAGGATTAGGAATTAGGAACTGGGAATTAAGAATAAGAAATTAGGAATCAGGAATTAGAAATTAGGAATCAAGTCTTAGGCACTAGGAATTAGGAATTAGGAATTAGAAATAAGGAATGAGCGGAGGAAGGATAAGAGATGAGATGTATGTGAAAAAGGTATCGGAGGAGTTGTTCGCGAATGATTCTCCTATTACTGCTCCTAAGTCTGTTTGTCCATCTTCTGCTGCTCCTGCTATTCATCTCTGTTGCTGATGATTATACTGCAGATGCTGCTTTCATTGTTGTTGCTATGAATTCTGCTGCTCCCAATGCAATTTGGATAGGAAATACGTATCCTTTTTCTTAAAGTTAACAGACCAAGTAAGCTTTCATTTGGCTCTGACGTGGTTCGCACGCTTCGAACTGGAATCAGGCAGAGCAATTTCCGTCGGCAGTGTAACAGGAAAGGAGGATGGGGATATGGGTTCAGTCAGAGAGTTTCCGGCTGGATGAGAGATTAGGGGTAGAGATTTAGTGGATAAAAAATAAGAGAAGGGGGATATGCTGCCAGGGGTTGGAATGGTAGAGGATGTGTGGACAGGGGTATTTTGCTACGAGGAGTAGGGGAATAGGGATGAGTAATTAGGAACTAGGAATTAGGAATTAGCAATCACGAGCTAGGAATTAGAAATTATTAATTAAGAATTGGGAATTAGGAATTAGGGGAGAAGTGATAAAACATGGGATGTACGTAAAAATGGTATGGGACGAGTTGCACGCCAATTATTCTCCTACTGCTACTTCTGAGTTTGTTGGTAAGTTTTCTGTTGCTCTCGCTCTTCACTCCTGTAGCTTATGTTTATACTGCAGATGCTCCTATTGTTTTCGCCACATATGCCTTCAGCTGATCCCAATGCAATATTTTTAGGGAATGCGTATCCTTATTCTTACAGTTAATAGTTGAACTAAGCTTTACTTTCGATCTGACATGGTTTGCACGCTTCGAACTGGAATCAGGCAGAACAATGCACTGTACGCCACTGACCCTGATGATAGAAGAATTCGCGTTCCACGGAGACGGAAGTCGGTTCGCGCGACCGAGATCGGGATAATGTTCATTGCCGTGTACGGGACGCGTGCACTCCCTCTTATCCTGCCAGGATCTTCTTCAGGCATTACGTACGTGCATTGCACCTCAGATAAGCGTTACGTCAGATGCATTCAGGAAGAGTTCGTGGTGTTGCGCAACCGAGCGTTGCAGAACGCTCCATGCGTTACGAGCTGGGAACGCGTAAGCTGTACTTACATGTATTACTGCGAGGGGGATAAACATAAAGTAAATGCGTCTGTTTGCGCGTAAACGAAGCATCACGCACGCACCAGTCCCCGTTAACCCTGTGTGCGTGCAGGTATTATGTTTACCAACAACCCGGGTCAAGTGCGACGACACGCGCTATGATTGAGTAACGTGAGAATCCAAATTTTTCCCTATTTTAACTCGCCTCGAGATATCGCGCTCTTCTTTGGGATTCATACAAGCGCGAACGGGCCACGTCGCTCGTGAACTATTGCCGGATAATAATTATCGTTCGCGTGGATTTATTCGAAAACATCTTGTGTATATTCATCTTTGTACCAAGAACCGTTCGTGGGAAATACTATGAATCAATGCAGGGGAAGATGTAGTCTTAGATACGCTATGTCAGGCTCTACTTCTTATATTGGATTACTATTTCAGGAAATGCGGAAAGAACAGTAAATATGGTCGGGTTAAGCAGCATTCTAATCTGCTTAAAACTGTGTTGCCGCGCTGAAAAATGGATAAAAAGGGACAAAAATTTTATAATATTCATTCGAAATGCAGGAATAGGAAGAATAGTTTCGGAATCGGCATAAGGAACTAAAATTGGATGCATTTCTAATAAGAAGATCTAATTTCAAAACATGATTGATGAAAATTAGCGTTTAGGAAGCGTCCATTAACCACGTGAGGCTTTTCGGGGGAGAGGGGGTCTGGAAAATCTTACGAATCCTTTTTGGGGGAGGGGGAGTACAAAGCATTTCTCACCTAAGTTTCCTCTTTTTAACTATTTCTTTAAATATGCTAATTGAAACCAGTTTTTTCTGTGGAAATTGCTTCTTACACTTTTATCCACATAACATCATTATTTCTTCTATTCTTACTTATTATGTATCATTTCATAAAACATACGTCCAATAAATATAGAGTCGAGGAGTTAACCATTCTTGAAATCTGGTGTACGCCTTCTATGAAATTCGTCCCTTAAAAATGTTTAATTCATGTGAAAATTCCTTGAAATCTTTTGAACTCCATGGATATCGTACATAATTTATTGAAATCCCTTTAAAGCGATTAAGCACCCTGGCACCTTAAGCATCCTTGAATCCTTTACAAACTGATGTGGAAACCCCTTGAGATTCTTTGAGATTCTGTGAAATCTTTTCAAATCCTTGAAATTTTCAAAATCCCACAAAAATCCAATATAAAAATTAAAAATCCGTGGAAATCCCTTAAAATCTCTGAAAGTCTGTTAAAATTCTTGAAATTACGTTCAATATTTCGAAATATGACGAGATCTCTTGAAATGTTTGAAATACTTTTTAAAATTCATTAAAATCTTTAAAATCTGTGGAAATCTATCTAATAATTTCAAGTGTCTGAGAATATTTTTATAATATTCAGAAATCCCTTCAAATTCCGTTCAATCTGTTGAAATCCTTGAAATCGCTTAAGAACTTCAAAATCTCATGGAAATTCCACATAATTTTTCCAAATCCCTGGAAATCCCTTAAAATTATTTATGAGTCCGTGAAATCTTCTGAAATCCTTGTATTCTTCAAAATCACATATAATTCTTTAAAATCCGTGGCAATCCTTCAAAATCTCTTTTGAAATTCATTAAAATCTTTGAAATCCATGGGAATCTTTCCGATTCTCTTTAAATTCTTTAAAATATTGCAAAAACCATTAAAATTTTTGAAGAGTCATTGAAATTCCTTGAAATCCCTCAAAATACTTCATAGTATTTGGGAATCCTTTGAAATTTCGTTGAATATTTTGAATTTTTTTCAAACCCTCAAAATCGCTTTTGAATGTTATTAAAATGTTTAAAATCCGTGGGAACCCTTCTAAATCTTTTGAAATTACTTAAAATATTTTTAAATCCATTTAGATCTCCTTAAAGCTATTGAAATTTCTGGAAATTCATTTAAATCCGTTATAGTATTCGGAAAATCTCTGAAAATCCGTTGAATCTGTGGAAATCTTTGAAATCGCTCAAAATTTGTAAAATCTTATTAAAATCTCATATAATCCTTGAAATCCATGCATAACTCTCAAAATCTCTAAAATTAGTTGAAATTCTTGAGATGCCGTGAAATATTTCGAAGCATTACGAGATCCCTTGAAATCTTTGGAATTACTTGAAAATTCATTGTAATCTTTAAATTCCGTGGGGATCTTTCCAAATCTCTTAAAATGACTTAAAATGTTGTTAAATCCATCAAAATCTTTGAAGAGTCATTAAAATTCCTTGAAATCCCTTGAAATCCTTCATAAAATTCGGGAATCCTTTGAAATTTCGTTGAATTTTTTGAATTCGTTTGAAATCTTCAAAATCCCTCTTGAAATTCATTTAAGTCTTTAAAATCCGTGGGAACGTTTCCAAACCTTCTGAAATTACTTGAAATATTTTTATCCATTCAGATCTTTTGGAAGATATTGAAATTCCTGGAAATTCCTTAAAATCCTTTATCATACTCGGAAGTCCTTTGAAAGTCCGTTAAATCTGCGGAAATCCTTAAAATCGCTTGAAATTTAAAATTTCTTATTAAAATCTTATATAGTCCTTGAAACCCGTGTATATCCTTCAAAATCTCTGAAAATTGGTTAAAATCCTCAAGATTCCGTGAAATATTTCGAAGCATTACGAGATCCCTTGAAATATTTGGAATCCCTTATAAATACATTAGAATCTTTAAAGTCCGTGGGGATCTTTCAAAATCTCTGTAAATCCCTTAAAATATCGTAGAATCCATTAAAATATTTAAAGACTCATTAAAATTCCTTGAAATCCCTTAAAATCCTCTATAATGTTTGAAAATCCCTTGATATTTCGTTGAATCTTTTGAATTCACTTGAAATCTTTAAAATCCCATAAAAATACCACATAATCCTCGAAATTTTATGAAATATTTTGAAATATTACAAGATCTCTTGAAATATTTTAAATCCCTGTCAAATTCATCGAAATCATTAAAACACGTAGGAATTTTTCGGAATATCATGAATTCTCTTGAAATCTTTTGAAAGCCACTAAAGTGCTTTATAATCCCTTAAAATTCTTCATAATATTTGAAAATCCTTTGAAATTCCGTTAAATCTTTAGTAATCCTTGAAGTCGCTTGAAATCTTGAAAATCCCCCAAAAATTCCGTATAATCCTATAAAATCAGCGGAAATCCCCTTAAAATTCATTGAAATCTTAAAAATACGTGGGAATCTTTCCTAATATCTTGAAATTCCTTTAAAATATTGTAAAATTCATTAAAATCTTTTAAAACCCTCGAAAAAATTAAGACCCTCTGGAATCGTACTAGGTAATCCCTTTAAATTCTTGAAGTCTTTTCAAATCACTTGAAATCTGTGACACCTCTCGCAATCTTTTGGAATAGTTTTAAATACACTTAAGCTTTGTAATCATTTAAAAGCTCTAAAAAGTCATTGAAATCCCTCGAAATCCATCAAAATCCTCAATGGTATTCGGAAATCCTTCAAATTTCTGTTAAATCTTTTGAAATCTTACGAAAACCTCTTAAAGCCGTGGATATACTTTGGAATCTTGTAAAATCTTTTAAAATCCTTTGATATCTCGTGAAATCATCGAACCCACTCCAAATCTCTTAGAATCTGTTAAAATACCTAAAAATCATTTGAAACCTTTTGAAATCCCGTGAAATCATTCGAAATCTTATAAAATTCCTTCAAATCCCTAGAAATCTTCGAAATCAAATTCAAATCTCCTGACATCCTTTAAAATTCGTGAAAATACTTAGGTATCACTTGAAATCCTCTAAAAATCTTTGAAAGCTTGTGACTTCTTTTAAAATATTTTGAAATCTATTGAAATTCCTTGAAATCTCTTCAAATCCTTTGTGAGCCGCGGAAATCGTTCTCAGTTCCTTAATATCCCTCAGAATTCCTAAAAATCCATCGGGATCTTTCGGTACCTCTTGAAATCCCGTAAAATTTCTTTAAATCTGATGAAACTACTTGAAGTCCCTTAAAATCTTATAAGACCCCTTCATAAAATTAACATTCTCTCCAAAGTTGTACTAGGTAATTCCATTAAACTCTTTATATCTTTTAAAATTACTTGAAATCTTTGAAACCTCTCGTAATTATTTGGAATCGTTTCAAATACCATAAAACTTTTGTAATCTCTTGCAGTCCTTTGAAATCCCTCAAAATCCCATTAAATCCCTAAAAAGCTTTGCAAATCTTGTTAAATTTCGTAAAAATTTTGTAATTCTTTGAAACACTTTGTAGTCCTTTGAAATACCTTAAAATCCCTTGAAATCCTTTTGAAATTTTTTCAAATCCGTGTAAATCTTCTAAATCTTTTGATATCTCGTTTAAAGCGAAAATAATTGATATATTCAGTAAAAATATAAAATATTACGTAAGAAGGGAGTGATCACAAAAATCTTACTATTGTTTACAATGGGTAGAAGGGGTTCTAAAATTTCAAAAATCGTCCTTACGTAATTAATGGACATTCCCTTACCAACTTGACATTTTTGCACTTCATATGTGACATCCAGCTATTCAGATATGATAATAATACCTTAACATAGTGTCGACTGGATTACGGAACTGAAATAGCAGTCATAATATTTGCGATTTGGATCAAGAGAGGAAAGGTTTTTAAGATCTGGAATCGCGATAAGCAGGTACGTTTACATACCTTCGGACTGTTGGTGCAGGAGCAGGTGAGCAAGGAGTGCCGCCTTAAGGTGTCGCCTGAGATGTTGTAATCGTTGCAAAATATAAAACAACCAGTCTTATCGACTTACCAGGAAGAGAATAAAGCGGGACGTTTGCCCGTCTCTCTATCTTGATTTACATTTGCGTACAAATATGAAAACTGGGAAACGTCGATCCTTAGCTTATCCGCTTTTCAAATTTAGATACTATATTAGTTAAAACATTTCTAGGATAATTGAATTAACAACAACATGAGCGATGAGTATTTTATTTATACTGTGTTTTTCGCGGTAAGAAATAAATTTCGCAGAAGCTAACAACTTCAGTTTTCAGAGGAAATAGGTTCCTAGATTTGCGAAAAAGATTTTGAAAGTTTCTTTAGTTAGACAAGGGCGAGCCTCGTATAAAAATTCATGTTTCCTCTCAAGTACAGACATATGTTTTTTTCTCACAGCCTAACCAGTTTCACAAAAACTGTCCCGGATCACTTCATACTGCTTTACTAAAAAATACATTCGAAAATTATGTCAGTTTCCACGCAATCTCAATATTCTTGAGTCATTGAAATTATAACAAAATTAACAATGAGTATTTTATTTATACTATATTTTTTGTAGCAAAAAAATTAATATCCTAAAAGCAACAGTTTTTAAAGAAAACAGGTTCCTCGATTTGGGCAAAACATTTTAAAGTTTCTTTAAATAGACACAGATATCGTACAAAATTTCATGTTTCCTCTCAAGTACAGACATATGTTTTTTTCTCACAGTCTACCAGTTTCTCGAAAACTGTGTTCCGGGTCACTTGACACCTCTTTACTCAAAGATACATTCAAAAATTATGTCAGTTTTTTCCTCGCGTTTATTTTTCAACATTTTTTAGTTGGTTCTAATATTCTTCACGCGAAGTGATTTTTTTTCTAATTGAAAGTTCTGGTTTAACGCCCGTAAGCTTTTATAAAATGAATAAACAGTTTCCGTGCAATCTCAATATTTTTGGATCATTTAAATGACAAAAACATTAACAATGAGTATTTCATTTATACTGTTTCTTGCAGAAAGAAATTAATTTCCTAAGAGCTACAGTTTTTAAAGGAAACAGGTTCCTAGGTTTGCGCAAAATATTTTAAAAGTTTCTTTTTTGTAGCAAAAAAATTAATTTCCTAAAAGCTTCAGTTTTTGAAGGAAACAAGCTCCTAGATTTGCGCAGAAGGTTTTCAAAGTTTCTTTAGTTAGACACAGACGAGCCTCGTATAAAATTTCATGTTTACTCTCAACTACAGACATATGTTTTTTCGCACAGCTCAACCAGTTTCACGAAAACTGTGTTTCGGGTCACTTCACACCACTTTACTAGAAAATACATTTAAAAATTATTTCTGCTTTTTCCTCGTGTTTATTTTTCAACATTCTTCAGTGGTGTCTTATATTTTTCACGCAAAGTGATTCTTCTTCTTATTGATAGTTCAGGTTTAAAATGTGAATGTTGCCTCGAAGGTTTTACGAAATGAATTAATAGTTTTCGCGTAACCTCAATATTCTTGGATCATTAAAATGACAACAAAATTATGAATGAGTATTTCATTTATACTATGTCTTTTGTGGTGAGAAATAAATTTCCTCAAAGTTACAGTTTTTAAAGGAAAAAGGTTCTTAGATTTACGCACAACATTTTGAAAGTTTATTTAGTTTGACAAAGACAAGCTTCGTATAAAGTGTCATGTTTCCTCTTAATTACAGGCATATGTTTTTCCTTTCAGCCTAACCAGTTTCATGAAAACTGCGTCCTGGGTCCTTTCTCACCACTTTACAAGAAAAATATATTTGAAAATTGTCAGCTTTTTCCACGCGTTTATTTTTCATTATCCTTCAATGTGTTTCAATATTGTGCACGCGTAGTGTCAAAGTTATTGAAATCTTTAAAAAAGGATGCAAAGTTTTACTCAGGTACTCAGGTTTGAGAATTCTTATTAAATGTATGAAGTAATGAAGGGTCTTTTCCTACCTAAAAGACCAAACTCCAGAGGACTGGTGCCCTCCTCAGTATGTAACACAAACCCATCATAACTCCTCGCGTTCTGGCTTTGCTCTCATACTTTCATGTGAGTGACAGAAGTTTGGTGGGTTTGACGTTATGAATGAGCACACTAACTCATGACGATTCAACTGCATATTTTGAACCTGATTTTATACTTACCGAAAATATTTCTCGCATTAAGTCTTAAGGAAAGGTAGTTGTGGAATACAATGCGCATGAGGAAGCTAGATATTTTATTTCTACCGGAAACAAAGAAGAAGGGATGTGAGATAAGAAAGATAGAAAATGGACACGAACGTCTTTCATGAGTAGAAAATAAAGCACATGAAAACCAAGGAGACGGTCTGAACATGAATAAGAGAGCAAAACAGCATATAAAAAATTATGAATGTGTATCTTCTAGATTAATATGGGTTGAAATGGAAGTGGTAATAGAAGAGCTTCTCATCACAGAATGCTACGCTCCAGTTGATGGTGACAGTATAGTAGTGATGTAAAGGATACATTCTGGGACTCATTAAATAATATTATAGGTACTTTCGCTCCTGGGGAAAGATTCATTCTACTCGGAGGTATGCATGGCTGGACTAGTGAGAGATACAAGAGTTATGAGAGACTCTGTATATGGAACGGATCACTACCTCATAGTATCAAGACTTAACCTAGGTCAAGGATGGAGGGGAAGAGGAATTAATATAGAGTCGATGCAGGTGTGACTTATAATAGAGAATGTGGAAAAACCAGAAGCACAATTGGTATATCGTGAAATGCTGAATCAATATTTAGAGCATCATAAACAAGACTGGAAGATGGAAGAAGGTAATAAAAATGTAGAGGGTGTATGGATAATAGTACAAGATAGCATCTTCAAGAGTGTAGATGAAGTGTGAGGTTCTGCGACTGTAGGAATAAAGACTGAAAATGCTTGGTGGAGTCATAAGATTCGCGTGGTTGTTATCCAGAAAAAGAAGGCGTACTCGAAAAAGCCTAAGATTAAAGGTTTTAGTAAGAAGGAGAGGACTAGACCAGAGAATGATTATAGGGACCAAGACAGAAAAGCAAAGATACAAGTTAAAGAAAGCAAGGGTAAAATCAAAGTGGAAGAAGATAAGAAAGAATGATGTTAAGAGGAATAAGAAATTATTTTGGAAATGGGTTTAGAATATCGGGTAAGGAAGTAATAGCACTGAATGAGTCGGAATGGAGAATGCTGCTGGTGAAATATTATGGGATTCGAACAGAGGAAAAGAGCCTACCCTGTACTGTGGGCAAAATATTTACCAAAATGATTACTGGTAAGGTCATGGGAATAACTAGAGAAATGATCTGGGAAGTCTGGTGTGGATTTACATATGCCAGGGCGATCATGTGCGGATCAGATATTTAGCTAGAGACAGGCTATGGAAAAAACTTCAATTGTAAACAAAAGAGTTTTTTGTGCACTCGTTGATCTGGAAAGAGCTTTCTATGAGGTGGATGGAACTAAACTTTGGGAAGTCCTGAAAGAGTATGGAGTGAATCGTTGGCTTCTAAAAGTAACAGAGCAATATATAATGATAGAGCGATTGGTTTGATATTACCCATGTAAAAATATTTCGGCTTGGGTTTCGTCTTGATGATAGGCAATCAAGACATTTTCGAGACTTGTTGAAGACGTTTTGAAAGTCTGGCTTATGAGACGGAGACAGACTTTATTTATCTCTTGAATCAGGAAAAATGTTTCCAATCCTACCTGCCCTGGCGAAACGGTTCATCCTTATACCGTCATAAAAGCTAATCCCTATTCCTGTTTGAACAATTTTGTGAATTTATTATTCAATATGTATGCACATTCAATAAATCCATTCTATTTCATTTGCTGTTACTATTACACTTGTTTGGCGAAAATTCCGAAAATGCTGTACGCTTTTCTGTATTTCTTACGGTTTAGATGATTCTTATAGAAAACTCTAATATTAATTTTTTTGAAGCAAATTTTAGATAGCTTTAGTCAAAAGGACCTACAAACTCTGATTTTTTACTTTCAAATAGCCATTTTAAAAATAAAGCAAGAAATTCATCAAGTCCAGATTATCTGGTCCCTCTCTTATTGGCCTTTAGCCAAGACGTAACAGAAATCTCAATGCCTTGAGACAAATTCAGTTCGTTTTGCCAATGTGAGCTATAGCCATGAACGTAAGACAAAATTTGATGTCTATGAAGTCTGGCTTTTTTAAATAACTATTTAAAAGTAAGAGAAAAATCAGAATTTTTAGGTCTTAACGACTATGGCCATCTAAAGTTTGTTCTAAAAGGATTAATATTGTAGTTTTCTATAAGGCTCTCCTAAACCGTAAGAAATACGGAAAAACGGTCAACATATTCGAAATTTTCGCCAAACAAGTGTAATAGTAACAACAAATGGAATAAAATGGATCCATTTAATATGCAGAAATATTTCGTCTTGGGTTCTACCTTGATGTCAGGCATTCAAGACATTTGAAGACTTATTAAAGACGTTTTGAAAGTTTGGCTTATGAGATGCAGCTAGACTTTATTTATTATTGAACCAGGAAAAAGGTTTCCAATGCCTACTCGCCCTGGTGAAAAGGGTCATCCTTATACAGCCAAATAAAAAACAAAAACAACAGCCAAATACAAACAATTTTGTAAATTTATTAGATAATATTCACATTTAATGAATCCATTTTATTTCATTTGCTGTTACTATTACATTTATTTGGCAAAAATTCCGAAAATGTTGTCCGTTTTTCCGTATTTCTTACGGTTTAGGAGAGCCTTACAGAAAACTGCAATCTTAATCTGTTTAAAGCAAATTTTAGATGGCAATAGTAGTGAAGACCCACAAATTCTGATTTATTCACTTTTAGATAGCTGTTTCGAAGATTGAAACAAAAATTCGTTTCCAAATTAAGTCCAGATTATCTGGTCCTTTTTTTATTGGCCTTGAGCCAAGACATTACAGAAATCTTCTTCTATTTTTTTCTCACGTTAATCTTAAGACCCATACTCCTCATTCTGGTATCCAGCCTGTTCATCATTTTCTGCAAATCATCGACTCTAAAGCGAAGAGATGTGAAGAGTCGTAGAAACACAAGAGCTTCTATGAAAATATGTATGGATATAAAGGAAGCAAAAGATGTATGGAAGGATAGGGATGAGCGGAAAACAATCGCTATTAAGAAGATGAGTGGCGCCTGAAACGGATGATTTTGGATATTCGTAGGCCTTCTTGAAGAGCTTTGCCTGATGGATGTGGTTAGGATAAAGAGTATGAATCTTCTTATGGGTTATCAGTCAATTTGAGTGTTTATTTGTGAATCGTCATGCATGGTGGCTTTGTGAAGCTCCTCAATCGGGTTGATTGCTAGAGAGATTGATCAGCGACCCGTGTCGGAACGGTATTGTGGAAATTGTTTGTCGTTTGAATGGGCAACACGCGACCTCTAGATTGATCTAAAATCTATCCTTTCTCATACTTACTTTTCTTCTGCTAACTTATCTTTACCGTACAAATTCGTGGATCCCTGATAGTGCAGCGAGGCTAGAACCGAATGAGTTATGCTTACCCTGGAAGAGACTTGGCTTAGAGGTATCATAATAATAATAAACTAATTTAACATCAATTCTTATCTAATTCGGTATCCTTTATCTTTTTCGCATTGTTCTCCAGTAATAAGGACATCCGTTGGGATGTTTGGGCCACAGTGTCCGCTCACTTCATTAACATAAATTCGGGAATGGAAGTCGTGGAGGTTCGCGGGAACTGGGTCAGAGATGATAAGTCTAGCTATCCGTTAATTCGTTTATTCGCTATGAGTTTCTCTGTGCAGCTTTGCGCGTTACGGTTCACACGAGGAACCGTTTCTGGGAGCGTGCAAAGAGGAAGAGACTCTTTACAAGAATCTTTATGCGTGGAAGAGAAAAAAAGTGAGATTTCGAGACAAGGAGTCCTTTTCATAAAGATAATAGCGCGGTGGTAGCGTTTGCGTTGGCGATTTTTTTGTCTCAATTGGCTCCCTTAAGTAAGATGTCGTTGACCGACGAGATAAAATCAGTTGACTATAAACATTCACCAATATATTGCCCGTGTTAAAGACTTCAACTATAAATGTAAATAACAAACTTTACTCGGAGAACCCTCCTTGAATTCCTCTCTTAATTTAAATTATTAGTATTTAAAATTAAGAAGCTAGAAATAGCTTCTAGAAGGCTTCCTAGAATCGTAATTCCAAAAAAATTAACATTACTGAGACGTTATCGAATTCAAGCCTCGAAAGAGATAAGGTTGGATCAACAAAAATCTGGTTTGCTGGAATCTTTGTTTAAACTGTCAAAATATTAGATATATAACTAGGATATGGGAAAGGAAATCCTTAAAGAGAAGTCTTTTGCCAATTAGCTTTAAATTAATGTATTTTTGTTAATTGTGAATAAAGCAAGAAATTAGGCGGCAAATGGCCGAACTTGGAAAATATACCACCTTGATCAAAAAATTTTAGGACTTTATTTTTGAAATCAAAAATACAAGTTTATTCATCATAATCGATATTGTCCCCTTCAAAGTACTCCC
>JAUMHM010000001.1:13498200-13518201 GCA_032362435.1 Melikaiella ostensackeni | reverse complement strand
AGCAACCGCGCGCGACTCGGTGGACCTTTGGCAGCCGCGGCGACCGTGATTTTCAAACGCTCACAATTATTAAACAAGTGCCCACTTACATAGAAGCCGGGACAGGTGCCTAATTATTTTTGACGTACTATCAATTGATAATAGTCTCATCAAAAAGTCAATGTCGCAGAGGAAGCCTCCCCCTTGTAAGTCATGGTTTGTGGAAAACTGTAGCGATTCGCCCCGGTTGACGGTATATTATTTCTTACGTGGGAATATTTTCACATACCCAACAGTACACGGAGAAAATTCATTTATGAAGAATTACTGAATTAGTTCGGCGAATCGATTCCATTACTGTATTTAGCTAAAGTTCAAAGTTATTATAAGATTTATTAAAAAAACAGAACTATAAGTAAGACAAAACAGTTCTGTAATATCTGAAGTCGAAAAGTGAAATTTCTGATATGTAATAATTTATTGGAGGATTTTATTATGTTCATACCAGTCTATTACAAAATATCGCAAAATAATGTGAATTTTTAATAATTTAATTATATAAAGTTTACTTTTGATAAAAAATAATACTCTCGTCTGATATTAACGATTCGCTTAAAAAGAAGTATAGATTGAAGAATGTTCTCAGAGTTTTTTTCTTTTATTACGTGAAGAATTACGGCAAAGTTTGGTAAAATGAAAAGCCCTAGGCGCGTCAACATTCTCAGGGCTGAAGATGAAAGCCAAGTCGCCCATAAATAATTTAAAAAAATTTAATCTCGGTGAATATTGTAGGCTTTCAAAAAATACCCAGCTATGTAGACTACCTTTTCATCCAAGTAAATATTACTAATAAAGTTATTAAATTAAAGTAGAATGAATTTAATAATATTGACGTGTAGAGAAACAGGTGATGAAAAAACACCGAACGGCACTGGACATCTGATTTTTCATCTGAATCCTTAAATTCTCATCAAATCTAATTTCTTAAATTTTTTATAAATTTTATTAAGTTTTTTAAGTTTTCTATGTTCAATATGAATGGCTTAAATTTTGATTTTAAAAACATTTTTAAAAAAGTAGGCCATGCGAAATTTAAAAGATTAAAAATTAAACAATTAATGGTTTTAAGTATACAAAATTAAAAATAAAAATATCCAGCTTTAAAGTTGTTTTAAGTTTTAACGTTTCATACATAATACCTACTGTTTAATATTAAATTCAAAAATAAAACTAATTTTTTTATCTTTATTTCAAATCTTATATATTTTTAACCGAAGTGTCTCGGCGTACCGAAATTCGGGACGACTAGCCTATTTTCACCATTTGGCTACTCGTTCCGAAAATCATGAATTTTTAAAATTTTACTCCTCTTGAGTTAGCCGAAGATCAGCAAAACTGCTAGTCGTCCCTAAACAAAACTAAATTTAAAAAAAAAACTAAAAGTTAGGTTATGTTTTATAAAGTATAGTGCTTTAAGCTTTAACTTCAACTTGTTCAAACGAAGTGTCTCATCATCCCGAAATTCGGGACGACTAGGAAATCCTGCGCTTTTGGCTAGTCGTCCCGAATTTCAGGATAACTAGCATTTTTCACACATTGTTTAAGTTCAGCTGCATATTATCGAAGGAAAAAATAAAATATACGTAAAACAAGAATTACTTTTAGCCGAATTACTACCGGCCTTAATTTTCTTAATTCTGTAATTCGCCGTGGTCCAGTGGTTAAAGCGACTTATGTTCTAGTAACACTGCCATCCTGTGTTCGCGTACTCGTGCTTTTTAACTTTTTTTTATTTTAAAAAATTTATTGCAAATTTGAAAAAATGATAAAAGTATCATTTAAAAATATTCTAAAAGTAGCTTAAAAATCACCACTGTAACTGGTCACAAAAATAATGCAGGTCACATCCCTATCCCTTTCCAGCGTCATGTAGGGCGGGAGGCACCCCTGTGATTGGACACAGAAATAATGTTTGGAATATAAGTATTTGAATCGTTTTTTCGTGTTAAAAATCCCCTATCGGAATAAACATTAGAAAAAAGAGAAGAGATTTGATTGAAAGTGATTCCTATTTTATGTATATTTTATTGTTTACTATTTCCTTCAAAAATTTGCAGCTAAGCATAAGGGATTAGGGAAATTATATATTAGAAGAAATGAGATTATAAGAGCGCATTTTTTCGGGAAAACTAGTCAAATGTGTGAAAAATGTTAGTCATCCCAAATTTCGGGATGGCCAGCCAAAAGTGCGAAATTGTTAGTCGTCCCGAATTTCGGGACGACTAGACGCAGCCATTTTTACAGAAAAATGTTTTCATTTACTTCCTATAAATTAATAAGTACACTCATCAATAAAATGTTATAATAAAACAAATTCTGATAAAACGGGGATCAGATAACTTTAACTTACTTCTAACTTACTTTTTATGCGGCCCTGACGTACTCGTACTTTATAGCCAAGATTTTTTTCAATATTCCAAGCTTTAAGGTCGAATTCGAATGCGACGACTGAAACGACTTTAGCCGCGCGGCTAGATTCGCGCGACTCCAAATGCATCACACTGAGTACTGCTTTTCATTGGATCTTATGGCGTCCTTTCCAATGAGTCGGTTACAGCCACGCGACAGATGGACGCGTTTAGAGCCGTACGACGCAATTGCTTGTAGTAGCAGTCATGACTTATAGCCGCGACGACTGTCAAGTTGGTTGAGCAAGAAGTTTTCTTTGTTTATTCTATTTTGTATTCTATTTTTGTATTTATATCACTGCCTTTCATTACTAAACAACCACATAGCCTATTATATGTATTTGGTAAATATTGTAGAAATTTTTAATTTCAGCTACTGACAAATGCGTCTGATAATAATTTGAATACTTAATAATAATTTTATCAATACTTGAAAGAAATTACTTACCTAAGCGTTAGTCCCAGTTTCTCAGCCGGGCATATTGGCTACTTCACGTGACCACACGACTGTCCCTTGAGGTTATATTCAATTATGGACAGAATATAATTAAATTATTGAATATTCAGCCCGAAAATTTTTCGAAATACTGCATCGTCGTTTAAAAGATGTCTCTTCATGAGAATCTTTCGAAACCCCTCAAGTTCTCTTGTCAAATACAAGGCCTGAGGTTCATTCCGAATCACATATTTTAATAACAGTAATAGAAGATGTTCCTCTTCGTCAAGGTAATTTAATTACAATCCTAGTCTTTCCGCCATGGCGATTGTGATCGCGCGACGCGCGGCCAGAGTCGTTTCAGTCGTCGCATTCGAATTCTACCTATAGGTTAGCCGTGCGATTTAGTTGTTACGGACAGAATGTGTTAGACATAGGTTAGATGGTTCGAGACCCGTCGCAGCGTTTCCGATTTTTAATAGCGTCAAAAGCATGTGATCATAATATATGTATTGTATCGTAATTTAATCTGATTATTCAAGTTGAATTGTGTATACGTATCAACGATATATTTATAAATTGTGTGATATGTGTAAGTATGTGTGTAGTTTAGACGTGTGCATTTTATCGGATCGAATATGGCATTTTCGATTCGACTCGCGCTATCGTCGGATCGGTTTTTTTCGATTCGATCGACCCACAGATCGAATGTCGAAAAACTGACATTTGATACGTGCTACCGTCGGATCGGTTTTTTTCGATTCGATCAGCCCGTCCATCGAATGTCGAAAAACGGACATTCGATTCGCGCATGATCGCATCGGTCTTTTTCGATTCGATCGACCCATCGATTGAATGTCGAGAAACTGACATTCGATTCGTGCTACTGTCGGATCGGTTTTTTCTCGATTCGATCGGCCCGTCCATCGAATGTAAAAAAACCGACATTCTATGCATCATTGAATTGGTTTTTTGATTCGATCGGCCCGTGCGTCGGAAAATCCGATATTCGATGTGCCTTAGATTTAATTGGTTTTTTTACTTTTTCACTTTCACAAAAATATTTTAGGATGAAAATTTCAATTCAATACTATTAAAGTTAATGGAAATTTTAGGTTAATATATTTTATATTACATAAAATTTCCCATCCCACAATTAATAATCCAAATTCCAAAAACGTAGAATACGAATTTAAAAAAAAAACTGTTATTTTACGAAAAAAATTAAAATAAAGCTGGGATAATAAATAATAACACCAATATTGGACTACCCTTCAGTTGTTGGTCTCCCCCTTTAATCCTGACTTGAGAATATTAAATAAGAAAATGAATATTATAAGCCTGAGGAGCCTGTAGAAAAACGTTTTACAGATCTTGAGCTAAATAGCATCTAAGGAGTTATTATTACTATTTGTTATGTAATCCAATAACAAATTTTAATTGAGGAAGTAAAAATTAACAACGCGTTTCTTTTGAAATGCCTTTTATCAGTCGCATATTGGATTTTAGACAATGGAAGACCAGCTGATCAAATTGAAAAAACCGATCCAGCGATAGCACGAATTGAATGTCGGTTTTTCGACATTCGATCAGTGGGTCGATCGGTTCGAAAAAAACTGATCCGACAGTAGCACGAATCGAATGTCGGTTTTTCGACATTCGATCAGTGGGTTGATCGAATCGAAATAAACCGATCCGATTATGCGCGAGTCGAATGTCGGTTTTTCGACATTCGATGGACGGGCCGATCGAATCGAAAAATCCGATCCGGCAGTAGCACGAATCAAATGTCAGTTTTTCGACATTCGAAGCGCGTCCAATGTCGGTTTGAAATCGAATCGAATTTTTTTGCACACGTCTAGTTTCCACCAAAAAAAGATAATTTTTCAACGAAACATAAATTTTCAACCAAATAGTTGAATTTTCAGCCAAGAAGACCAATTTTCTACCAGAGAAGATGAATATTTCACGAAACATATGAATTTTCAACGCAGTAGTAGAATTTTTTACTAAAAAATATTAATTTTTCACTAAAAGAATGTTAATTTTTCACCAAAATTAGAATAGTTAAATATTCATTTGAAGAAATGAATTCTCAATCAAGAAAATAACGAATTTTCATCAAAATATTGAAATTTTGGACCGATAAAATGAATTTCCAACTAAAATCATGAATATTGAACAAAATAATTGAATTCTCAAACTGAAACAGATTAATTTACAACGAAACAGTTGTATTTCCCTTCCCCCGCCCTACCAAAAAAAAAGAAATTTCCATTAGAAGAGATAAATTTTCAAACCAAATAGAAGAATCTTTAACTAAACAGTTATATTTTTAACGGAAAAAGATTAATTTTTGACCCAAAAAGACGGAATTCTATTGAAAAAAGTTGAATCTTCAACGAAAATGGACGACTTTTTTAACAGAATTGTTGCATTTTCAACAGAATAATTGAATTTATGACCAAACAGTCAAATTTTAAAGAAAAAGATTAACTATCGGCTAGGAAAATTAATCTTCTGCAAAAAAAAGATGAGTTTTCAACAAAATAGTTAAATTTTCAACCAGAGATTAATCTTTAGCAAAGAAAAGAATTTTGAAGAAAGTAGTTTAACTTTCAACAAAGTAATTGAATTTTTGAAGAAAAAAGATAAATCCTCAACGTAAACTGTAATAGTTAATATTTCAACAAAAACAGATTTTAATTTTAAATCAAAAACTGTTGAATTCAACCAAAAAACACGAATTCTCAACAAAATAATTAAATTCTTCACCAACGCAGTTTAATTTTTAACAAAACAGTTGCATTTTTGACCAAAAAGATTCATTTTCTACCAGCAAGACGAATTCTTAACAAAACACATAAATTTTCAACCAAATAGTTGAATTTTCAGCCAAGAGGATCAATTTTCTACCAAGAAAGATGAATATCCAACAGATTACATGGAATTTAAACAAAATAGTTGAATTTACAACTAAAAAATATCAATTTTCAACCAAACTAATGTATTCTTCACAAAAGAAATAGAAAAGGTTCTTCTGTCAAAAAAGAAAACAAATTTTAACCGAATTGTTGAATTTTCAATCCGTAAAAGCGGATCTTCCACAAAGAGTTAAATTTTCAACAAAAAAATTACCTTTCTACGAAAGAGTTGAATTTTCTAGCAAAGTAATTGAATGCTCAACCAAAATGGCTTAATCTTCAACCAAATAGTTGCATGTCTAACGAAAAAATATGAAATTTCTATCAAACAAGCTAAATTCTTCAACCAAAGAGACGAATTCTCAACAAAAAACATAAATTGTCCACAAACAGTTGAATTTGCGGCCAAGAGGATCAAATTTATACAAAAAAGACGAATATTCATTGAAATACATGAAATTCCAACACAATAGTTGAATTTATAAATGAAAAATATCAATTTTTAACCAAACAATGGTATTCTTTAACAAAAAAAAAGTGAAAAAAGGTTTTTCGGTTGAGGAAGAAAACAAATTTTAGCCCAATTGTTAAATTTTCAAGACAAAAAAGCGAATTTTTCACAAAATAGTTAAATTTTCAATAAAAGAGTTAACTTTCTACCAAAGAGTTGAAGTTCCACCAAAGTAATTAAATCCTCAAACAAAATAGGTTAATTTACAAACGAACAGTTGCATTTTTAACAAAAAAAGATGAAATTTCTATCAAACAATTTTAATTTTTGAACCAAAGAGACGAATTCTTAACAAAAAACATAAATTTCCCATAAACAGTTGAATTCGCTTTTTTGTCTTGAAAATTCAACAATTTGGTTTAAATTTTTTTCTTCTTTTGAATTTTCTACGAAAGTAATTGGATTCTCAACCAAAATAGATAAACTTTCAACCGAACAGTTGCATTTTCAACCAAGAAAGATTTTTCAGTCAACAAAGAAACAATACCATATTTCAACTAATCCGTTGAAGTTTCAAACCAATAAGACAAATTTTCTGTATTTTTCAATATTTTATATTTATATATTGTCAATATTTATATATATATATATATATATAATGTATAATGTATTTTACTTATAAATATAATATATTTTCAATATTTTTCTATTACATATTTATTTCAATGCCGATTATCCTCTATTCGTTTTCTATATACTGATTCAAATTTTGACAATTCAATTTTCAATTTTCTTCTATTTTCGACAGTTAAAAATTGAACAGTTGAACCTTCAAAAAAGCAAATTCTGTATTAAAAAAGATACATTGACATAATTTTACATGAGGATTCAGTAAATGAACATTTCAATTCATAAAAAAAATTGAAAGAAGATCAGGTGGAATTCACATTTGAAGCAATGTTACACGCGTGCTAAAGATCGCGCATATTATGCTAGTAACTAATAAAAAGAAGGAACGTTTAAAATGATATATTACGTTATTGTAATATTTCCTATTTAAAAATTACTTTAAATTTTAGGTAAAATTTCGTTTAATCACACGAAGAGGAAACAGAATTCTTGTTTCAAGAGAGACCCAGCAATTACCTTGTGAAAAAAAAAACCTTTTGTGGTGCCTGTCATTAGTGATCGTATCTCATCGCTCATGGTGCCGTCAACTTGGTCCCACGTTAAAACCAAAATAAAGCCTCAACCACTATTACGAAATGTTCCTTCGAGTGCTAAAAGATGCCCTTCCTATTATGACAACCACTTAATTAGCCAATCATCATTTCCTTGTTTTTTATTTCATTTTCATAAGCCTCTTCTCTTTGTATTTACATAATTATGTTTTATCTTATTCCTTTTATTTCACATCTCATTCAAATTTTATTCCAATCTATTTCTTTAATTCATTTCTATTTCTCTTTTCAATTTCCCCCCTTTTTAATTAAAATATTTCTATGAAAGACCTTAGTGATTGAATCATAGATTTTTTAATCCACAAAACTCATTTATCTGTTTCTAGTTCTGTTTTGCAAACGCTGACAGAGAGAACAAATTGCGAAGGAAATCAGCAATTAGAGATGGTAATCCAACATGAGATTCGTTCGTAAATTGTAAATAACACTGCATTACATTATATTAGAGAGAACATATTCATTGGTAGGAGTAAAATTTAAAATCTCTTGCTCGATGTAACCTCGATGTAACCTTTATATTAACAAGCCGCTTACGCTTGTCAAGTACAAGTTAAATGATTTACATCCTACGAACGTCCAAGATACTCATCCTTTCTCTTACCTACTTAACCTGGAATAACTCAGAGTGGTTGAATTTTTTTTTCTCCGACCTAATATATTCTTAAGATGAATGAAGATGAAGAAATGTTTTTGTTAAAAAGGGATCATAGGGTCAAATTCTGTCTAATGTAGTGAAATTGTTTGGACTATTGCGGAATTAAACAATTTTTGAATTTTAAACATCCTAGACTGCGACATACGGAGTGAAGAAGAATTCCAAATAAACTTTTGTAATATTTGATGTGTAAGAATCTTAGAGTACAATATGGAGGGTAAAGAAGAAATCAAGAAAAATCGTGAAACTTTTTATATTTAAACGTCTTAGATCGGGATATGGATGGTAAAAAAGAAAGACAAGACATCTTATCTAATTTATAATGTTCAAACATCTAAGACAACGATATGGAGGGTAAAAAAGAAATACAAGAAAGCTCATCTAATTTTTTATGTATAAACATCTTAGACTGTGATATGGTGGGTAAAGAAGTAACCCAAGAAAAATGATCAAATATTTCATGTTTCAACATTTTAGTCTACGATCAAAAGATTAGAGACGAGATCCAAATGCATCTATCCATTTTTTAATGTGTAAACATTTTAGGCCGCGACATGGAGGGTGAAGAAGACATCCAAATAAACTCACACATTTTTGATGTGTGAACATCTAAGACCGCTACACGAAGGGTGAAGAAGAAATTCAAGAAAACTCATCCAAGCATTGATGTTTAAACATCTTAGACAGCGATATGGAAGTTAGAAAAAGAATCCACGACAGCTCATCTAATTTTTTATGTTTAAACATCCTAGACCGCGGTATGAATGGTAAAGAATAAATCCAAGAAAAATCTTCTAATTTTTGATGCTTACACTTCTTAGACCTCGACATGAAGAGTAAAGAAGTCTTCCAAATGAAGACATCCATTTATTGATGTATAAACACCTTAGACCGTGACATGGAGACTGAAGAAGACATCCAAATAAACTCCTACTATACATTCTTGATGTGTAATCATTTTAGACTCCCATATGGGGTGTAAGGAAGAAATCTAAGAAAACTCATGCAAGTATTGCTGTTTAAACATCTTAGACCGCAATATGGAGGGTAAAAAAGAAAGACAAGAAATCTCATCTAATTTTTCATGTTTAAACATCTTAGACAGCGATATGGAGGGTAAAAAAGAAATAGAAGAAAGCTCATCTCATTTTTTATGTATAAACATCTTAGACTGCGATATGGTGGGTGAAGAAGTAACCCAAGAAAAATCATCAAATTTTTTATGTTTAAACATTTCAGTCTGCGATAAAAAGATTAGAGACGAGATTTAAATGCATCTATCCATTTTTTGATGTGTAAACATCTTAGGCCGCGACATGGAGGGTGAAGAAGACATCCAAATGAACTCACACATTTTTTATGTGTGAACATCTTAGACCGCTATACGAAGGGTGAAGAAGAAATCCAAGAAAACTCATCCAAGTATTGATGTTTAAACATCTTAGACCGCGATACAGAGGGTAAAAAAAGAATCCACGATAGCTCATCTAATTTTTTATTTTCAACATTTAAGACTGCGATATGAAGGGTAGAGAAAAAATTCAAGAAAAATATTCCAATTTTTGATGCTTACTCTTCTTAAACCTCGACATGAAGAGTAAAGAAGAGGTTCAAATAAAGTCATCCATTCTTTGATGTTCAAACATCTTAAGCCACGACATGGAGGGTAAAGCAGAAATAAACAAAATCATCAAATTTTGGATGTGCAAACACCTTAGACCGCTACATGGAGAGTGAAGAAGACATCCGTATAAACTCACTGATTTTTTGGCATGAACACACCTCAGACTACGACATTGAGTGTCAAGAAGTCATCAAAATAAACTCATACATTGTTTGATGTGTAAACATCTCAGACTGCGATCTGAAGGGTAAAGAATAAGTCCAAGAAAACTCATCCAATTTTCGATGCTTAAACATCATAGATCGCAATATGGAGAGTAAAGAAGAAATCCAAGACGGCTCATCCAATCTTTAATGTTTAAACTTCTTAGACCGCGAGATGGAGGGTAAAGGAAGAACCCAAGGAAAATCATCGAATTTTTTATGTTTAAACGTCTGAGACCGCGATATGGAGTGCAAAAAGAAATCCAAGAGAGCTCATTAAATTTTTCATGTTCAAATATCTCAAACCGCGATATGAAGGATAAATAAGGAAACCAAGGAAAATCGTCCAATTTTTTATGTTTAGACATCTTAGTCCGCGATACGAAGAGTAAAAACGAGACCGAAATGAATCCATTTATTTTTTTATGTGTAAACACCTTAGACCGCGACATGAAGAGTGAATGAGACATCCAATTAAACTCATACATTGTTTAAAGTGTAAACTTCTGAGACCGCGATATGCAGTGTAAAGATGAAATCCAATAAAGCTTATTTGATTTATTATGTTCACACATCTTAGATCACGACATGGAAAGGGAAAAAGACATTCAAACAAACTCATACATTGTTTGATGTGTAAACATCTCAGACCGCAATCTGAAGGGTAAAGAATAAATCTAAGAAAACTCATCGTACCGTCGATGCTCAAATACCTTAGATCGCGATATGGAGTGTAGAAAAGAAATCCAAGGCAGCTGATCCATTTTTTGATGTTTAAACATTTTAGACCGCGATATGGAGGATAAAGAAGAAACCCAAGAAAAATCATCGTTTCTTTTATGTTTAAAAATCTTTGTCCGCGATATGCAGAGTAAATACGAGATGGGAATGAACTCTTCTATTTTTTATGTGTAAACACCTCAGACCGCGACATGGAGAGTGAAGAAAAAATCCAAATAAACTCATAAATTTTTTGATGTGCAAACACCTTAGACCGCGATATGGAGGGTAAAGCTAAATCCAAAAAATCTCATCCAATTTTTGATGTTCAAACGCCTGAGACTGCGATATGGAATGTAAATAAGAAATTTAAGGAAGCTCGTCCAATCTTTGATGTTTAAACATCCTAGACCCCCCAATAATGGGCCTTGGAATTTCACATGGGATTTACGTGGGAAAACCCACGCAAAAACGAGAAATCTGCATAACCTTTTCAATTTCAATTCGAATCATTCTATGTCCCAGAAAAAACATTGCATGGGATGCTGTTATTAACAAAGAGTGACCAAAAATTGTGGAAAAAATTAAATAATTCATTATCAAGTGAGTGCAAGATCCCAAATCCAAAATTTTGAAAAAATATAAATTGGCAGTTGATTCCAAACTCCAAAAATACCTTTTTCCCACAGTCTTCAACGTGGTATTTTCAAATGTCAGGGAAACAAACTGTTTTGCTTCAGAAATTACTAGATGATTTCAAAAATCTAAAATTTTGAAAAAATATAAAATGGCGGCTACTTCAGCATTAAGAAATAGCCTATTTTTACAGTTTTCAACGAAATACTTTGAAACTTCTAAAACAAACTGCTTAGCTTTGGAAACTACCTGATAATTTAAGCAATCAAAAATATTGAGAAGAAAAAAAAGGTAGCTAACGCAGAATTGAAAAGAGCTCAGTACTGCTGTTTTTAGCGAAATACTTTTAGACATTATCAGAAGAAAAAATTTCGATTCAGAAACTATACATAATTCAAGAAAAGAAAAATTTTGAAGAAATAAAAAAATGCAGAAAATTAGATTTTGAGGCAACTGGTTTTCATATTTTACTGTTTGAGTATTGACTTAGGTTATATAAATATTTGAAAGTTCAACTATATGAAAATGAGGTCAGTGTTTTTCGCGAGTGTCTTTTGTTTACAAAGCCACCAAATCCTTCTTGAATTCTAGTTTCTACTGTTATCTGCAAGTGTCTTTTGCTCACAAAGCCACTAAGTCCTTATTGACTACGATGTGAGAAGAACTTGGTGAAATTGTGAACAAAAGACACTCGAGGAACACTAGAACAGCGACGCTGAAAAGGACTTGGTGGCTTTGTAAACAAAAGACACTCGCGAAATACTAGAATGGCGAAGTCAAGAAGGACTTGGTGGCTTTGTGAACAAAAGACACTCGCGAAACACTAGAACGGCGAAGTCAAGAAGGACTTGGTGGCTTTGCAAACAAAAGACACTCGCGAAACACTAGAACGGCGAAGTCAAGAGAGACTTGGTGGCTTTGTAAACAAAAGACACTCGCGAAATAGTAGAACGGCGAAGTCAAGAAGGACTTGGTGGCTTTGTAAACAAAAGACACTCGCAAGACACTAGAATGGCGATGTCAAGAAGGACTTTTTGGCTTTGTAAGCAAATGGCACTCTCGAAACACCAGAATGGCGTAGTTAAGATGGACTTGGTAGCTCGGTGAACAAAAAACACTCGCGAAACACTAGAACGGCGACAAGAAGAACAAGACAAGAAACACTTGGCTTGGTGACTAGTATTATTCGCGAATATGTTCTGTTCACAAAGCCGCAAAGTCCTTCTTGACTTCGCCATTCTAGTGTTTCGCGAGAGTCTTTTGTAAATCGAAAATTCGGGAATAGGTGTTCCCTCTGGATTTTTCACCTCAGAAAGATATTTCGGAGAACCAACTAACTTCCAAAAAACAAGTGCTAAGTTTCATGAGTTACCAGATCACTGCCTAGAAAAAAGTGATCGTGAGGGTACTGATGTCGCGCTTAAAAACTCCGAACCTTTTGGGATAGAACTCCAACGAGTCCTAAAAGGGATGATCACGATAATCCCCGAATGCGTGTTGTCTTGGATGTAACATGCAGGAATAGGCGAAATCCTTAAAGGGAACGCGACTTCTCTGATCTCATTACAAATATGTGTGAAACAGACAATTTCTTCACGCGGTACGAAATTTCAACGTCTTTTATGGACCTTGAGCCGGAAAAACTTGTCTGAAAATGAAGCTTTCGTCAAAGGACGCAAGTAACTGAGCAAACTGACAGTTACTTATGACGCCGCTGAACGGAGCATCGCATTCATGATGCAGTAGAACAAACTGATCACGAAAAGTGAAAAAGAGAAAGAGAATTTCCTTTTTGTTGTTCAAGATAATCGGCAGTGTCTGCCCTGGTGTTCCTTATTTTCTCCAATTATTTTATACGTTCTGATCCAACATTCTTTTTCTGCTAAAGTTTGAAAGTATTTCATTGAAAACTGCAGTAATAAGCTGAGTTTCGTTGCCAGAATTCGATTTCATTCATCTGCCAGGGATTAATTGTAACCTGACACCTTCAAGACAAGATCAAAGATCTGAATCCGATCGCCCGATGCAAATCAGTTTCACGAGACCCAAGCAGCGTGTAAGTGTGTTGCCCAATCGCGTGTTTCGTCTGGGACTTGTCAGCCAAGTCCTCGAAACATTATCCCGTATGCTTAACGGAGCAGCAAATTAAGACACGCGTACCTACCTCACTTGTCCCATGCATTTAGAACGAGCCATGCAAGCGACACCTTTGGCGCCAGCACGATCTCACCTGAGCCAAAGTCGACAGACCTGGCGCTTAATCAGAAAGTGTGGGTGAGGTTCTATAAAAATATCAAATCACTAACAGTGAAGGGATTAAAATGTTCTCGTGAATCCCTTCAAGTTTATTGCTTTTTAGATTCAGTGAATATTAAGAATTTAGTAAGGGTAAGTAATGAATGTGTAGGAGAAGGGATAGGTTTTGGACCAATTTAGAAGTCGCGTGTTGCTCTTCTAAATGAACACACTCGACCCACAACATCATTTCGATACGAGTCGCTATGCAATTCCTCTAGCAATCACCTCTAATGAAGAGTTTCACAGAGCCATCATACAGCATGATTCACATAAACACGCAAACTGACTTATAAACCCATAGGAAGATAGGATAAAATTCAGGATAGCCCTTACCTCCGAATTTTTAAAACGTCGTGTACTCATGTATTTTGACGCGCCGATTACGGAAATCATAGTGAAAATTGGCGCAAATTTCATTTTCGTGTTAAAAACCATAAGAATCCAATAAAAATCTTTTTTTCACATTTATCTCGAGAACCATCAGAAATTTTTTAAAATAATACGAACAAAATTTGTAGACCTAGTCAAAATGCACATTTTATGTTGAATCCAATTTTTTCGTACGAGTGAAAGTTTTCAAGATATTTGATGATAAAGATGAAAATTTCATACCAAGTCCCTGCCGAAAACGTGAGTGTTCCTGTGACCAATCCCTGCAGTTATATATATTTTCACATAACTTCATTTACGTCTCCCCGCGTGACTTTAGATTGGGGTAGAGGTTTGACCAACATTATTTCTGTGGCTAGACAAAGGGGTGCCTTTCCGCACCCCACGAAAAGCTTTAAAGGAGAAGGGGTTTGATCAACATTATTTCTGTAGATAGACAAAGGGTTGCCTTTTCGCTCGGCACGAGAATCTGGAAAGGGGAAAGGGTTTGACCAACAGTATTTCTGTGGTCAGACAAAGGGGTGCCTTTCCGCATTGTAATTGATGTAACTGATGTAATTAAATACATCATAAGTGACATTTCCTTCATAAACGTCTGCAGTTAGCATATCCAAATTATAGTTTCCAGAGTTCACCACGAGGGGGTTGCAGTACGATTTTAAACTCCTTTCTCCAGGGTGCTTCATTATTGTAAGTCCCCTCGCCTCTCACAAACCGGGGTGCTTTATTATCGTGAGTCCCCTCGCCTCTCACAAACCGGGATGCTTTATTCTTAGAAGGCCTCTAACCTCTCACGAATGACGGTGCTTTATTATCGTGAGTCCCCTCGCCTCTCACAAATCGAGGTGTTTTAGTATCGTGAGTCTCCTCGCTTCTCACGAACCAGGGTGCTTTATTATCGTGAGTCCCGTCGCCTCTCACAAATCAGGGTACTTTATTATCGTGAGTCCCCTCGCCTCTCACGAATCGGGGTGCTTTATTATCGTGAGTCCCCTCTCCTCTCACAAATCAGAGTGCTTTATTATCGTGAGTCTCCGTATGCTTATGCGGAGTTTCAAAAAAATCGGCGGTAAAAAAAATACATACGTATTCCGCAGGGGCTAGGCATTAAATTTTGATCTTTATCATTAAATATCTCGAAAATTTTCACTCGTATAACAAAAAAAATGGCAGAAACAATTATTTTTTGAAATTTTCCCTTTTCCTCGAGATGAACGGGGAAACCCATGATTTTTATGGGGTTTTTGTGGTTTGCATCATATCTTCATACTTTTCTATATTTCTGAATTATTTACTAATTCGTGCAGAACGACAGCGAAAACTATTCCACTTAAGTGTAACTTGCATTTGGTTAAAATTAAAGTTAGCAAGATTGAGTTTTTGAAATAAAATAAATACATTCAAGTCTTAAGAATGTTCCATGGGTACACACAACTTTAAAATTAAATAATATTTAAAATCGTCAGCAAGATTAACTCCTTCATAATAAAATAAATATATTCAAGTCCGAAGGATGTTCAATGGGTACACACAACTTAAAAATCAAATAATATTTGAAATTGCGTATAAACCCAAAAAAGCGACATTATTAAATAAAACAAAAGTTGAAAGAGAATCCAAGTGAGACTTTTTAAAAAAATACTTCAATGTGTAATTATTTATTTGAAATCTGTTATTTGGATTTTTTTTTTGCCTCAGATAACAATTGTATTTTTGAGTCAATCCTCATCATTGATGGCTTTTTTTTCCTAAAAATATTTTCTAAAATTATATTCATGGAGGGTCTATAAAAAATGAGCGAGCCACTTATATATTATTTAATGAATTTATAAGCATTCTGTTTGGTATGAACTAGGCTTGTACAAAACTTATAAGTTTTATTGGATCGCATATGTTCTAATAAGACTTCCACGAAAAGAATTGTATTAGGAATCCTGTACGGAAGAAAATAAGCCGTCAATAGTAATGACTAAATCAATATTATAGTTGTTATCTGAACCGTAAGGAAAAAATGAAAAACTCTCAATAAATAATTTTAAATAAACTATTACATATTCATCATTACATTTTCATTACATTACATTTTCGTCGCTTTGTGTATTAAAAAATCAATGAATATTTTAATTCTTTGTTAAGGAAATACTGCATGCTTTGAACCTATTATTATATCGTTCTCATGTATAAAACTATTCTGAGTGTAGAAATGAAGGAATATTAATTTTTGAAAGTAGTGTCATTTGCAATATTAATTATATAATATATCAATGAATTGAATATTAAAATAAGAGATTTTCCAGAAAGAAAATTTTTCAAATTGACTAAAATATTTTTTTATCAAATCTAATTGTGAAAACTAGAAAAATGAATAGCATATACAAATAAAATAATTTACTAATTATGTAGATTTTGTTTATTTTAGATTAAGATTAGTAGCTTTTAAAGATTTGAATGACCATTTCTATTCCTTAACGAAAAATTATTTTGATTTTTCTAATTTCGTAGAAATGTGCTTTCTGGTATACAAGTACAATAGTCACTTGAAATTCTCAACTATTTTGACAAGGACTCTTACATGAATTTGAGAGCACAAGTGAAAAAGTGGATATAATGGCATCTACAATCACATTCTGAATGTATGAAAAATTACGACCCTGAAGTTTCCTATATCCATGGATTTCCAAACTTTTGACAAGCATTATGAACAAACTAAGGGTCCGATCAAAAAACTAAGAACACCTTTGTATTCGTCTCTGAAATATCTTAAAGTGCATTTTTCTTTCTTTTAAACAGTTTTCCAAACAATTGCATCATTTTTTAAGGTTGTGCAATTGTTATAAACAAACAGGGGGTCCGATCAAAAAACGTAAAACACCCTTGGATTTGTTTCAAAAATATCTAGATGCGACTTTTTTCTCTTTTTTAAACAATTTTTTAAACAATTGCATCATTTCTTATGATTTCAAACTTTGCGAAGCATTATAAACAAACTAAGTGTTCGATGGAAAAACAGAAAACACCCATGGGTTCGCCTGCAAAATATCTGAATGCGAATTTTTTTTTCTTTTTCTAAACAATTTTTTAAACAATGAAATCATTTTTCAAGTTCTGTAACTCTTATAAACAAATATTATTATTTCACACCAACTTGAAGAATGTAATAAAAATCAACTTGTGAATGAATCTTAGATACTTTTTTATTAAATTTAAAAACCAATTGTTTGAACAAATGATGTCAGTTAAGTCCGATGTCAGTAAAGAGGGGGTTTGTGTTTAAATTAACCTAGCACCTACAATTTGGAATTCATAAATCAGCGTCCAGGAGATAAAAACAGATAAGAACAATGTTTAAATTAAAATTTTCCTACCCTCTAGATATTATTTTTATTTCCTATACTTCAGAATACGTAATAATGAAGAAAGAAACGTTTGTTTATTTGGAAATTGATGTAGAATGTTTAAAAAAATGTAATCACAATTTACTTCTTTAAAAAATTGTTTCCTCAAAGAAATAAAATAAGGTGCATTCAGATACTTCAGGTAGAATCCAAACGTATTCTTCTTTTTCTAATCGGACCCTTAGTTTACTTATAATGCTTGACAAAAATTTGGAAATCCATAGATGAGCCGACGATCATATACGCTTTGAATAGTTAAGGTAGAAAAATTGTTAACAACATTGTTTTGTTAAATTGAAAGTTTAGATGAGATACTTTTGTTGCCAACGATTCTATTGAAGCATCGTATGTATACGTACGTTTTTGAAATTGCTGTAAAAATTGATAAAATGTTAAATAAAATGTAATTAAAAATTCATTTGTTTGAACAATGGGATTTTAAATATAATAACGAAGTATCTGAGATCTATTCACAAGTTGATTTTGATTACATTCTCAAAGTTAGTGTGAAATAATAATATTTGTTTATAAGAGTTACAAAAATTAAAAAAATTATTTAATTGTTTAAAAAATTGTTTATAAAAAAAAATGTCGCATTTAGATATTTTGCAGGCGAACCCGTGGGTGTTTTCTATTTTTTCATCGAACACTTAGTTTGTTTTTAATGCATTGCAAAGTTTGAAATTATTAAAAAATGATGCAATTGTTTAAAAAATTGGAAAAAAATGCGCATTTAGAGATTTGGGAGACGAATACAAAGGTGTTTCTCAGTTTTTTGATCGGACCCTTACTTTGTTTACAGGTATAATGCTTGTCAAAAGTTTGGAAATCCATAGATATAGGAAACTTCCGGGTCGCGAATAATTGAAGTTTATAGGTTCATAAATACAGAAAAGTTTGGAAACAAATTTATATTCAAATACACACAATTAGTCTGGGCAGCAATGTCTTTTTAGGTTAAATTTGTATCAGAGTCGATCGGAAGAAATTATAATAGCAATATACAACGCAAACTTAACTTTTTTAACTCTTTTTTCGCTGCAAAATCCAAAATGTAAACATTTCATGGTGACATAGATAAATGGACGAACCTTTTTTTCATTATGTTATGAAACATCGCACTACTCGTGAGAGTGAGAAAATTCCTCGGATGTCCATCGTCGTCTTATTTGTCATCCGTAGCTGAATTTTGGTATATTGCGCACATACGAGCAATCGTCATGTTCAAAATTTCAAATACAGTATATGAATTTCAATTCATATTTTTTATTGAATGAAATTTCAATTGAAAAGGTGACTGAATTTTCGAAAAATTGCTTACAGTGTCTATCCTGACCACATCTACTTAGCAAAGCTCTCCACAAGGCTCCATAAATATCCAAAATATTTCCTTTAAGGCGTTAGTCTTCTTCTCATAAGCAATTGTCCTCCATACACACCTTTCCTTGCATACATCTTTTGCTTCCTTTACATCCATGCATCTTTTTATGCAAGCTTTTGTATTTCTACGAGTTCTTATATCTATTCGCCTTAGAGTATCATTCACACATTCCAACCATTCTTTCTTCGGTCCACCTCTGGGTGCGCTACCATTCACCTTACTCAAATGTACTTGCTGCGTTAAACATCTTTCACTCATTCTCTCAACATGACCAAATCATCGTAGGAAATTTCTTTCGGTTTTCTCAATCAATGTTTCTTCTGAACCGCATTCTTTAAGAATCCACTCGTTACTGTATTTGTCCATTAACGTTTTAGCGTATACATTCCGCAGGCACTGCATGCCAACCGTGTTCACTTTCCTCCTATCCTTTTTTTGATGCATCCAGGTCTCGCTACCATATAGCACAGTGGATGCAAGCACATAATTATATACTGCAATTTCAGCTTTATTCGTGACATTTTTACTTCCATCAATGGCTCGTAACTGCCGATAATCTTTCTATACCCTCGTTCATACGTCCGAATATCTCTGCATCTATCTTTCTATGAGCAGTAAATAAACTTCTAAAATTTACGAAACCATCAACTTGTTCTATCCCCTTTTCGTTTAAGGCAATGTTGCATACTATTTTCTTAACCTTTCTCTCGAATTGGACGAGATTTTCGTTGAGGGATGAAGATATTGGAACTTCGCTGGACTGAGTTTGTAGCTCTCGAGAAAGATAATATTGAAAAATAAAGGCAAACTTTTCAAAAAGAAAACTCTCATCTGCTTTTTTACCAAACTTATCAAACGAACCTCGTGAAACGTTCCCGAGGCGTAGAAGTCTCTTACGAGTTTTATTTTATCAGTCTGTGTTCTAAGGATCAGAATTTCGCCTCAAATTCAGGAATTCCATTTTCAAGTATCTGTCAACCCGCACTTTTTATGACTGTGGGTTAGTTCCACAATTGAAATAAATTTTTTTATAGTTTCACAGGACCCATAAACCTTAACTGTAACTAAAAGTTGAAGCTTAACATGTTTATTAATTATAATATGTGAAATATGTACTTTGATCTACAACATAACCTCACAATCTTTATCCTCATTTAGCGGTATTTTCGAAAAATGAATGTAATGTGTAAGTGATTCATA
>JAUMHM010000001.1:13467771-13498100 GCA_032362435.1 Melikaiella ostensackeni | reverse complement strand
AAAATTTAATGGAACTTCTTTGTTGAATAATTTCACTCATTGTAAAAATCGCCGAATGCACTTTTTGTACTTCAGAACGACAAGCGTATACTAAACACTAATGATTATTTTGATGTGACATTTGGCACAGATGTCACCGACAGTCCAAGGATTAAATTTATCATAAAATCGCTCCTACACAAGAAATATCATTTTGAATGTTTCTGAACTTAATGAGTCTTGACGCGTGGATGGCATAGCAGGACAAGTAGTAGAAAAAACGTATCATTTCGATGAGAAAAGTAACTCCAGAAGCAGGTCGACTCTTTTAAACAGATGTGAGTGAAGAAAGTAGCGCTTACTTAACATTTCACTTCTTTCAATTATCAGGAGAAAATTAAGTCATCTAAAAATAATAATTATTTTTAATAAAAATTATTTTGTTACCAAAAAAAGTAAATTTGTGAAAAATAATTGTTGGCTCTTATATGTAGAATCGTTTCGGGTTGGACTATCCGACTCACCTACACCTACATTTTTTTCCAATTTTTCGCTAAATTTGACCTTCTATTAGAAAGATATCTTGCGAGCTTTATGTTGGTTAAACCATTTTTGTATCCAGAAGATTTTTTTTCATGCAATAGAATTTCCGCATTTTTCTCGGAAAAAATAAAAGATAAAAAAAAATTCATAAGAAAATTTGCACATCTACAAAAGTTCGACAGTTATACTGAGAAAGGCATCCTGTCAGCTATGTGTGGGCTAAACCATTATTGCGGTCGAGAGAATTTTTTTGCCAAAAATATAATTATCGGATGTTTTTCGTATACGGTTGAAAATATCACGAAAGAGCAAGAGGCATTTTTCTAGAACTTTTCTAGATGTGTAAACTTTTATCTCAAAACTTGTTGTACACATCTTTTCTTGTTTCCGAGAAGAATGTGAAAATTTAATTTTATGAAGAAAAAAATTTTCCTGGCCACAAAAATGGTTTAGCCCGCATGAAACTCATCGAATTTCTTCCTTAAATAAGGCCAAATTTAACAAAAAATATAAGCGTAGGTTTTTTGTGAAAACCGACTTTTTATATCTGTGTTTTTTTTCAAATAAGACGTCAAAGTTCAAATACTCGTAACTTTACACAGAAAAAAAATCTGTTAATTTTACAGAGGCCTATGTTAAAACAATGACAGCATAGTTCTTTATGTCGAGCTTACAAAATTTTCTGTAATCTTCACAGAATTTGTAGGTAATTTTAGTAATTTGTACATTCAGATATTTTCAGCAGATCCTTCAAAAATTTCTAGTAAATCATACAGAAAATTCCGCAAATCTTACAGGATTTTTTGTAAACATTACAGGAAAACCCACGCTATCACCATTCAGTAAGATTAGCAGACTCTTTTTTCTCTGTGATTTGTGTAATTTTTTTTTCTCAAATCGGAAAAATACGCGTCGCCTGATTGTTTGTAAAAAAAACTTTGAGAGATTACGCGACTTGAAGTTTAGAACCTGCATTATTTGCAATAGATTCGATCTTAGATAGATGTTAACTAATCTTTAAGGTATTCTGGGCACGGAAAAACATGTATCGGGAAAAATATGTAATGATACTTTCAAAAATTGCAATGTTCATAGAATATCACAGGGATAAAAAAATGTCTAATGAAAATAAAGTAGGGAAGTAATTAAAGTATTATTTAAATTAATTGAAGTATGGGAAATTTTGTATTAAAAATGTAATGTTCATTAAATGTTTTAAACATTTTCTTTTAAAAATTATCCTCAAACTAATATATGGTGAAAGTACTATATAAACTTCAATAATAAATTGATGCCACTGCTTATAAACATAATAATATTCCAACACTCAACATATAATTTTTTTAATTAACCATATATTCAAAGATTTGCACAAAAAACTGCGCATGCAAAGCCATCAAACGCTCTCCTATCTTTATTTGTTCTCGAGATAAAGTGCTTGTGAATAAATCCCCGTGAAAAGTAAATTATTGATTATTTCAGAATTTTGACAAATTTAGTGCATTGAAAAATTTTGGAAGAATATCTGACAGTTTTTTCAGATCTTTCCTAAAATCCACCTCGGTTTGGGAACAGGTGAAATGCTATTTTCAAGTTTTTTCCAGTTTTGACCTTCAAAATGATATTTGCGGATATTTTCATAGTCATAATCAGCGGATCAAAATACATCGATATATGCGAGGTCTCAAAAATATCGAAGGTGTACGTTTTTCGGAACTTCACCCTTCGAATTTATGTATTGTTGACAAACTGCATCAGCATGCAACTTTGGAAAACTACTAGAACAAAACCGGGAAACAGAATGATATCAAAATTTCGCGGTAGTAGACATTTTTCGACACAAAATCGTGCCAGTGGACGATATTGGAGAGGTGAAGGGGAATCAGAGACAAAGAAAGAAAGCTTTACTCTATGACTTCTGACCATTGATCTTTGACCTGTTACCAAGGACACATGACCTCTCACCTTTGACGTCTTACCTATCATCTCTAATCTTTGATCCTTGACCGTTGACGTATGATATCTGACTTATGACCTTTTACAGTAGACTCCTGATCTATATGACATCTCACCTTTGACCTCTGATTTCTCAACTTTCTCTTCTGACCTTTGAAACCTCACCTTATCCATCTACCTTTGTTGTCCACCCATTCCATCTCACCCTTAACCCTCTTCTAGAAATCAGAGAACGGTTATTCCTGTCACCCCCTACCATCAACACCCTGTGTATGTATATGTATGTATATGTAATGTATGTATACTTAAATATAAAATATAAAGAAGAAGAGTTTAAGTGAATAGTTTTAACAGTTGATTTAATGATTCTCGGAGACTGAATCATTCTGCAATATTTACAATTAGAGTCTAATAAATCGTTAATACCTCTCTGCTCTTAATATACTCGCATGAGACTATTTTAAAGTCAAGTGTGTAAATCAGCCAGTACAGACAAATAGGAGAATCTCACAGCACTAAATTATGAAGTTGTTAAAGACTAGTTATCCGCATTTGTTCCTATAGATATGTCGGTTTATTTAATCAACGATGACAACATTCTGCAATATGTATCCTTCTGGCTAAAGTGACCTTGCGATGTTCTAAAATTCTGAAAGTACGGTATAGATCTTTCCGTTACGAGTTTGGTCAATAAAAATATATAGTATGTTTATACTTTAAAAGTTTTAAGATTCCCATCATATAACTTAAAATTATTTCTGTGAAAAAATTATTATCCCAATTAAATTCTTATACACTTTTCATTATAGACTACAGACGATTTAGCTTTTTTCCATTTTTTGCAGTAAAAATATGTTAGCTGTTATTTTAAGACGCAAAAATCCTTTACTGTCAAACTATTAATTCAGTTTTAGTTGAAGGTTTACAGTACAGAATTAGATATCCAACATTTTTGCCAAAAATGGTTTTTTTGCATAAAAAATTCTTTAAAAATCAGATGCATGTTGTGTTAAAAAAATTTGTTCGAAATCTTATTTTTATTTATTAATAAAAAGATTAGCAATTCAAAACTAAATAACTGACTCTGTACTTGTCTAATATGTTCTTCTTCTTCTTTTTTTAAATTGCCAAACCTCATTCCTTTTTTCAACCTTTTTCTGACTATGTTCCTCTTTCTAAAAGTTTTATAACGCAGTAAAATAATAAAATACTTCTTTCTTTTAAATCCTTCAAATAAAACTATTCGCAACTTTTTTCAGCACCAAAGTACCAATAAAATTCTAATCTAAAATCTTCATTTTCTAAAAAAAAAAACACTTTCATAAAGCTTTTTCCCTCAACTTTTTGCCTTACGATCAGAAATGATATTTCTTGAAATTATTATCGTTTATTTATAAAAACCATATACCTTTCTTCTATTTATGGACCTTTCAGCGAAACATTGTCTGATACACTGCGATACCGCTACACTAAATCTTTTTTTTTCTCAGAACAGAATGAGTTACTTGGAATTGATTAACCTTTTGTAATCAAACTCATCTTCTTCCAATTGAAATTAAATTGATTTGAGGTTGTCAACTTCCACATTCTATTTCTCAGAACTGAATTATTTTTTTTTTAATCACACTTTTTTGTCCACGATTCAGAAGTACTTCAGCTCGGGAGTGGACTTATGTTTTATCTTCAAATAGTGAAATTGATTTTACAGAATGTTATTACGCTCTCTTGAAAAACTCAGTTTTTGTTAGTTATCTAGTTCTGTACTGCAACCCTTCAGTTGAGTTTTAAGAACTTTATTTTAGCTTCTGAACTTTGTGTATTGGTTAGGTTGCGAAACAGCTTCAGCTGAGCTATCCTCTTATTTACAGGTAATAGTGTCATCTTCTAAATGGTCTTTCCTAACAATATAGTTATTTTTAATATTTGGTGAGTAGTTATAAAAAATTATGATAGAAAAAAACTTGTAATGAATCTTTTTTTATGTACAGCCGACATTTTTTTTTTGCTTCGAAACAATATTGGACGGGTCTCCCCGGGAAAAGTTTCACTGAATTAAATCTTCCCAGGAAATCACTTACGACCTAAAAAAATTATTCTGGTGCTATACCTCTAACTCTCTGTCCCTCTTCTTTTCCGTCTCTCCTTTTCCACCCCTCCTTTTTTTTTCAAATTGGTAAATGACTTCTTGAAAATTCTTGTCCCGAGAAGACACGTTTAGTGATACTTCAAAATATTGAACGTATATTTCAAATTGGGAAGTAATTTTGAGGGTAGACTTGCCTGGAAAGTCTTTTCCCAGGAAGATCAGACCGTGATAATTCAAGGCATATTGCATTTTTTATTTAAGATGAAAAGTGATTTCCTGGGAAGACTTGTCCCGGGAAATCTTCTTCCGGGAAAAATTATCCTAGGAAGTTTCTTCGGGAAGACCCATCCGTGGCACTTGCAAGCATCGCATATTTTTTTTAGTTTGGGAAGTCATTTCCTGAGAAGACCCGTCCCGGGAGACGCGTCCAATGGTGCCCCGAAGCCTCAAATGTTTTTTTTTTTCAAGTTTGGAAGGAATGTCCGGGTAAGTCTTGGCCTTCGAGAAGAGATGTCCCAATTTGCCTTTAAAAAGTAGACTTCAACTTTTGCTCTTGGGAAAAAAATTCTAAGATGGTATTACTTTTGCTAAGAGATGTCCGTGGAAGGTCCCTTGGGATATGACGTCCTGAAATAACCTGTCCTGGGATGACTTATCCCGTGTCAGTTGTCACGATCCCCTTATGCAATACAACCTAAGTAACGGCTGCACCTTAGTTACGAAATATGGTCAGAAAATCTTCAAATTGCGGACCGCGGTCACTTCAAACATGAGTAGTTGCATCCCGATCCCTCTTTTCCCACCCGTTTATAATTTTGTCGAAGCTTTGATGGAAGTTCAAACGGGAGCTTATATAAAAATGAGAAGCATTGGAAAAAGGAGGCAAGAAATTCTAGAAAAGAACAATCTCTTATTGATAAAATGTTAATGTTAGAAGTCGGTTTCATAACTAGATTGAAGTTCGTTCGTACAGTTTCACGCAAGTTATTACCAGGATAGATAACAGTTACTCCGCACATCTCACACAGCTCACGCCAGGAAATAAAACACTAAAAAAAGAAAAATCCTCAACATATTTTTGATTTGACGGCTATTTTCAGTATTTTATATGGTTGTATTTATAATTCAAAGTGAAATAAATATTACGGAAGCGGAAGGAAAATATGCTGCCAATCATAGTATTTATTTCAATTGACGACAACTTGTTATTATTAACTTGTTAATAGTATTGACAAAACATTTTCCTACATAGAAATATTTGTAGCTAGTTTATAAACTTGAGAACTTAATACTGATATTATAATAATGTTATATAACTAATAATTATTGACAATATATATTTCCCAAGATTTGTCAAACGCGCAAGCATCAAAAGAACAAAGTTATATAGTAGATAAGTGGAAAATGCACTGATCCGAGTCCACAACTCGAGTATTGCGTTTTGAGTTTCAAAAAACTGGTTTTCAAAAATATTTTTTCTAATTATTTGATTTTTTCATGAAGCATAAAGCAATTAATATACATACGTTTTGAGCACTTGAAGAGGCCATTTGTTTACCAAAAAAAAATGTCCAAATACTTACCTTCTACAGTTTTTCGAGAAAAATGGAATTGAAAAACATACTATTTCCTAAATGGGTTAATTCAGAGTTATTTATTCTTGTATACAAGAACCCAGGGTATCAAAACATTGAAAATGGTTGCCAACTAGATTATGTAAGAAATGAAAACTACTTATTGTGTAAACGTTTTGATGCGATTTTCTGGCTTAATTTGACACTTAAGCATTTTGTGTGTATGTAGAGATGGGTAGTAACAAGAGTCTGACCGACACTGACTGACATTGTCCGACACCATGGTAAATTTTGGACAGATTGGACAAAGTCATATTTCTAGAAAAATTTCAATTGGAAGTTGAAATAAATTTTTTATGGTTTTGCAGGACTCATAAACCCTAATTGGAACTAAAAGTTGAAGCTAAACATGTTTTCAAAATATAATATTTGAAATATGTACTTTGATGTACAACATAACCTCACAATCTTTATTCTCATTTAGCGGTATTTTCGAAAAATGAATGTAATGTGTAAGTGATTCATAGAATAAACAAAACAAAAGTAAATTAAGACTGACCATGAAGTTTAATCAACTACACAAATAAGAGAAATAAATTTATGTATAGGAAGGAAAACATTATTTACGTTAAAATGAAGAAAGTTAAAAGTAAAATGTAGCAAAAATGTTTAATGTGAATTGCTCCTGTGTCAAAAAATTTCTTTTAATCATGATATAACGAAGTATTTTATACAATAATCACAGGCGTACATTTGGAAGAAATTAAAAGTGTTTTATTCTCTCATATTCTATATTTTACTTGTACATCTAAAAAAGAATACAAGGAACCAAAACTTTAGAAGAATAATCGTTGTAAGCCTTCTGTAGCCTATTAATTATGCATATTTCGATGATAGCAGAGATAGTACTTTCAACATTTCGCACTTCATTTTTAAGGTCTGACAAGGGTTGGTTTCACCAAGCGCCGCCGGTGCAGCCGTAAAGAGCTTGCCTAGCGACCACGCTGCCGCTGGTTCAAATCTTTTTGTCTACATTTTTAAAAATATTTTTTTATATTTTTCGCATTGTAAATATGTCAAATAATCATTTTTCGATGCCCCCAGCAATTAATTTTCTTTTTTTTTTTGAACAGTTGAATTATTGGGAAATAAATGTGCATGAGAATCGACGACAGGGGCAGCTGGCCATACTCCTTCCCCTCTTCCATGAATCGTGACAACGGGTCGGAAATCGGATTCAGAAAAGACGGAATGAATACGCACACTCATTTCTTTCGAATTCAACCGCAGATGTCTATTTTTACGCTATAAAATTTAACTCATTACTTCTGATGTGTATAACATTTCTGTACATATTTATTCCCCAATAATTTAACCATTTTTAGAAAAAAAAAATAATTGCCGGGGGAGCATCAAAAAGGATTAGTTGACATGTTTACAATGCAAAAAATAAAAAAATATATATATAAAAATGACGACAAAAAGATTTGAACCAGCGGCAGCGTAGTCGCTAGGCAGGCCCTTTACCGCTGCACCGGCGGCGCTTGATGAAAGCAACCGCGCGCGACTCGGTGGACCTTTGGGAGCCACGGCGACCGTGATTTTCAAACTCTCATGATATAAAATATTACTTGATGTCTAAACGATCATTCAGTATATTCTCATTTCTTCAACCGCGAAATTACGCTCATTCGAACGTCTAAGCTGATGTTTCTAATCGACGTGGTTTTAATTTGCAAAAAAGAATCCACTATTTCTTCCACAGTGATTTCAATTTCTTTGCCGACATTAGCGAGTGCTAAATTATCCAATCTATTTTCAGTCATTGTGACTCTCAGATCATTTTTCAGTCGCTTCAACATTGAAAAACTACTTTCGGCCATCACTGAAGTCATAGTAATGGTAGCTCATAACTGCAACAGTGTGGTTATATTCAGGAAAAATTTATCGTAGCTTCTTGATTTCATTATTTAAAGATTGTTCATCGCCGCTGTTCAAGTTCTCAATCCCTCGTTTTTACAATATTGGAGCCACAGAACGAACTCATTTGTAAGCTCCGACTTACCGCATCTATTCAATTCATCTTCATAGGTGAACGCAGCATCAACAATTTGCTTTAGATCCGGCTTCGAGTGATAAATAGAAATCAGGTACTGTAGATGAACAAACAATATCGGAACATTGATTTTCAAAATCAGAATAGTATTAGTCGGATAAGATGATAGTATTTCACGCACTTGAAAATAAATTGTTGTGTCAAGCTCACCGAACGTTCACAGTATCCACGATGTGTAGGGCCATCAAGAATTCGGACTGTCTAATCGTAAGCGAAAGTTGAGTTGCTTTTTCAGATGTTTCCATGACTTTGTCTTGCATCAAATCTTCTAATAATCCATTGATCGAATGGTTGTAAATTTCATCTTGCATAAGGGCATTTTTTTCTCTGCAACATAAGTAACAGGAAAAACTTGCGACCGTTCCCATTTAATTGGACGAATTTTCATTATTATAAGGAAAACAACTAAAAAGGCATCGCGAGTTTCGAATATTGAATAATTTGAATATTGAATAAAATTTGAATATTGAAGTACATTTTCAAAGTGATTTCGAAAGCTATACATATATCAATTATATCATTATTTTGTATGTTACCAAAAATTACCTTTGTTATCTTTTCATTGACTCGTTGTTAATTTGATCCGAAAGACGTGGCCTTTCCACCAAAAAGTTGCGTATATTCATACTTCGAGGAACTAACGGGCATCCTTTCGCGTTTGATACAAAAAATATTGAATATGTTTAGAGTTTCTCATGACAGTATGTACTTATTTCCATCATTCACCTAGCTCAGCCATAGGTCTCTTGTTAACGTCTCTCATATGTACCAACAAGATGAACAAAAAATCTCCAATTCTGGATTTGGGGATTTACCGCTTATTCCGTTGGTACGCATACCAATCGATTTAATGAAGCGTTCTTTATTTACATGGGTCGATTGTTTCGAATCTATATCGAACTAACAATCGATCCCAGTGGGAACTTACCACGTTCATCAGTGGCCACTCAAGGTTGGCGGGAAAATTCAAAACAGTTGAAACCTAGATGATACGGATTATAGTCAATTGTATCTAGTGCCACTGACATGGCTGCCACTAACACCTTTAAAGAAATGCACGTAAATCTGCGGTCCTGTTTCCTTCGAAGAGTGAAATTTTTGGGAAATCTATTCTATTTTACCGCGAATATAATAGTACAAATAAAACACTCATCGTAAATTCTATTGTCGTTTTAATTATCCGAAAGAATTGAGGTTACACGGAACTGTATAGAGTTATCAAAATAGAATTGGCTATGAAACGATGTAACTGTAAGAAAAAACAAATGAAGATGAAGTAATAAATTTCTCGAGGAATCTTGAATCAGAAAGCCACGACTCGTTCTAACATTAACCAGTTAATTGCTACTTCGCATTCACATGAGATAAATTTCCCACAGAAAGAAAGAAGGAAAGATTGAGCAATGAACATTTATTGCGTTTACGTCACCTAGACGAATCGTCCCGGATTTTTTGGCTGACTTGCATCGGAAAAAGGATAATAATTTGTCGTTACAGGGCATAATTATGTAACGAAAGTGGTATTATGGTACACGCGAGTCTATTGCCAACTATGTTCATTACCGACACGAATGGGAAACGCGTAGACAAGGCGGTCACGCTTACCAGTTGCTACAAGTACAACATACCTCTATCTCGTTTCTTTTTCTTTTTTCCCTTTTACCCTCGTTCTATTCCCCCTTTTCACGGAAACGTTTAGAAACAAATTGAAATTCCCGTCGTGCCGACAACAATGAGTCGACCATGTGAAATCAATATAACCAGGTATTCACGCAGAAAAAAAATTTCGTTTGGTGAAACTGTGTTTATGGCAGAATTAGAAATTGACTCTTAGTTGCACGTTGCACAAGTAAAGCTTGTCTGGGAATATTGTAAGAATATAGATATAGGTTCCAGGTAAGGGCCTTGACGAAAGTTTCGGGTAGAAATTCATTTCGAATCGATCCGAACCAATCCGAATTATTCCAAAATCTGTATACAAACCAATCCGAATTATTTCGAAATCTGTATCCGAAACAATCCAAAACAATCCAAACCAATCCGAAGAAAGTTCTTTATTTCGTTCGATTCAAATCGGTAACAAATTAATCCGGCTCAATTCGACTCAATCCGAACTTCCAAACCGATTCAGTCCGAGCCAAATTTTCAATTCGAATGAATCCGAATGAATCCGAACTCGGATTGGCCTGAGCTGATTTTCAATCCGAATGAATCCGATTCAATCCAAACTTGGACTCATTCGAATTGAAAATTTAGTATATATCAATTCGGGTTCGGATTGATTCGGATTGAAAAAGTGGTTCAGATTGGTTTGGATTGATTCGGATTGGAAGTTCAGATTGAACCGGATCAAGTCGGATTAATTTTTAACCGATTTAGATCGAACGAAATGGAAAACTTGTTCGGATTAATTCGGATAGGTTCGGATACAGATTTTCGAATAATTCGGAATGAATTCTTATCCGAAACTTTCGTAACGTAGCCGTTGGTTGAACATGGAATTGACGTTTATTCTGCATTTTTTCACGTTTCTATTGAATTTGGTTGCCAATATGCCTACATGAACAAGAAAGATTTTCTATCCATGAAGGTGAGTTTTTTCGAAGACAGCTAAATTTTCAACAAAAAAAGTTAATCTTCAACTAAGAGAGATGAATTTTCAACCAAGATGACTTTTTTATCATAAAAGATGAGTTTTTAACCTACAGAGATAAATTTTCAACCAACAAGAATTATTTTCTACCAAAGGACGAATTTTAAAAAAAATACACGAATTTTCAACCACATATGTAAGCGAATTTTCAACATTAAAACAGAAGTTTTTAATTAAAAATACAATTGTTCAATTATCAGTTCAAAAATAAATTTTCATCATGAGAAAACAAATTCCTAACCAAATAAATGAATTTTCAACGAAATAGTTGAATTTTGAAGTCAATAAGACGAATTATCAGAATTACTTTTTTCAACGAAAAATTAATTTTATACCAAATAGTTCAGAATTCAAATAAAGAGTTTAATTTTTAACCAAATAGTTGGATTCTCTACCAAAATAGTTGAATTTTCAACCAAAAATCTAAATGATTACAAAGAGTTTAATTTTCGACCAAGTAGTAAAAGTTTCTACCAAATTGTTGAATTTTCAATCCAAAAAGAGTAATTTTCTACAACATAGTTCAATCCTCAACAAAAAAAGATTAATTTTCATACAAAAAGTAGCATTTTTAACCAAGAAGGATGAATGTACGACCAAAAAGATTAACTTCTACTAAAAGGACGATTTTTCAACAATATACATGATTTTCAGCCAAATAGTTGAATTTTCAAAGAAGAAAGATAAATTTTCAACCAAAAATGAAACGAATTTTCAACTATTTCAACTACTGAGATGAATCTTTAACAAGAAAAGACGATTGTTCAACAAAATAGTATGATCCTCAACCGAAGGAGATTAATTTTCAATCAAACAGTTGCATTTTCAACCAAAAAGGATACATTTTCAACCAGATAGTTGAATTAAAGAAATAAATCTGCAACCAAAAAAATGAATTCTCAACAAAATGATTTAATTTTCAAGCAAAGAGATAAAGTTTTAACTTAAATAATTATTCTTAAAATAAAATGAAATTTCAACAAAACATTTCAACATTCAATTAAATAGTAACATTTTAAACCCGAAAAGATGATTTTTTAACCGTTGATATTGATTTTCTACAAAAAAAGACGATTTATAAACAAAAAAACATGAATTTCCAAACAAATAGTTGAATTTTCTACACAATAGTCAAATTTCCAACCAAATAGATGTATCTTCAAATTTAATTTTTAAGAAAGTAGTTCAAATTTCAACCAAGCAGTTGAATATTTGACCTAAGAAGATGACTTTTTAACAAAATACTTTAATTTTCCGAACCAAAAATAAAATAGTAGACATTTCATTTGCGAAGGGTGACTGGTATGATTATTTTTTATTTGATTTTTCAAAAATGTTTTAGTTTAAGGCAGCTGAGAGGTTTCGTTAAAATTGCTAGGGGTGGTTCGCTTGAGTTGTGGATTATTACTGTAGGGTCGAGAATATCTGCTGGGGTCTTGCGAAGGTGACTGGTGTGATTATTTTCAATTTTATTATTTTTTGGCTGTTTAGTTGAAGGCAACTTATATGGGTTTCGTTAGAATTGGTAGCGGCGATTCGCTTGGGTTACGGATTATTAAAGTAGGGTTGAGGATGTCTGCTGGGGTCTTACCAAGGTGAACGGTATAATTTTTTTTCAATTTGAATAATTTTCGGCTGTTTTAGTTGAAGGCAGATGATATGGGCTTCGCTAAAATTACTAGGGGTGGTTTGTTTGGGCTGCGAATTATTACTGTAGGGTTGGGCATATCTGCTGGGGTTTCGCGAAGGATACTGGTTTGATTATTTTCAATTTAAATATTTTTTTGCTGTCTTAGTTGAAGGCAGCGTAGATGGGTTTCGATAAAAGTGCTTGGGGTGGTTTCTTGGGATTGCTGATCATGATTGTAGGGTTGGGGATATCCACTGGGGCCTTGCGAAGATAACTGGTCTAATTTTTCTCCATTTGAATGATTTTGACTGTTCTAGCTGAAGGTAGCTGAGATGGGTTTAGTCAAAATTGCTGGGCGTGGTTCGCTTGGGTTGCAAATTATTACCGTGGGGTTGGGGATATCTGCTTAAGTCTTGCGAAGGTGACTGGTGTAATTATTTTTAGTTTATCTTGTAGCGGTTTTAGTTTCAGGCAGCTGAGATGGGTTTCGTTAAAAGTGCTTGGGGTGGTTTTTTTTTATTGCTGATCATTACTGTAGGGTTGGGGATATCTACTGGGGCCTTGCGAAGGTGACTGATCTTTTTTTTTTTTAATTTGAATGATTTTGACTGTTCCAGCTGAAGGCAGCTGAGATGGGTTTAGTTAAAATTGCTGGGCGTGGTTCGCTCGAGTTGCGGATTATTACCGTAGGGTTGGAGATATCTGCTGGGGTCTTGCCAAGGTGAACGGTATGATTTTTTTTTAATTTCAATAATTTTTAGCTGTTCTAGTTGAAGGCAGCTAAGATAGGTTCTGTTAAAAGTGCTTGTGGTGCTTTCTTTGGATTGTTGATCATTACTATAGGGTTGGGGATATCCACTGGAGCCTTGCGAAGGTGACTGATCTTATTTTTTTTCAATTTGAATAATTTTTGGCTATTCTAACTGAAGGCAGCTGAGATGGGTTTCGATAAAATTGCTAGGGGTAGTTCGCTTGGGCTGCGGATTATTACTGCAGGGTTGGGCATATCTGCTGGGGTCATGCGAGCGTGACTAGTGTGATTATTCTTAATTTAATTATTCTTTCGCTGTTTTAGTTGAAGGCAGCTGAAGTCGCACTCGTTATATGTGCCAGGGGTTATTTTTTGGGTTGTTTATTATTACTGTGGGGTTTGGGATATCTAATAGAGTCTTGAGAAGGAGGCTATTGTGATTGTTTATTCTTTTGCTGTTTTTGTTAAGTCCGAAAGGAGCATTAACTTTTGACTTCAATTTATTTGGTTTATTATTCAGTTTTCTAATTAGTGGTAGGATTCGGTGTTGTTTTTAGTTTTTGGAAAAATGATTTTGTGACATTCGATGAGTTGAAAAATAGACGACACCTTTGATATACCTTATCTTGTACTTTATCTCCAAGTTTTTCGTGGGGCGCTGTTTTTTAGTGATAGGGGTTGATTTTGTTGAATTAGTTTTATCTGTTTCGGAGGGCCCAAAAATAGCCAAAATTCTGAAATGCTTATATTTAGATCTGGTGAGTATTTTATTTTCTGGGTAGATTTTCGGTGATAGGGGTGTTGTTTTGAATTGATCATTGCAGGTTCGGAGAATCCAAAAAGGCCTGATTTCTAGGATGTTTGATTTAAAAATTTTTAAAAATATTTTGTAGTGGAGGTGCTGCCTATCAGCACCTTTCTACCACTATCAGCAATTTTCGATTTTTGAAAAAAAATAAAAGAGCCCAAAAATTGGCATTGGTGCCCGAAAATAGCCCAAAATTATAGCATAAAGAAAATGTTCACATCTCATTGTGAAGGTAGCGGAACGGACTTGGATGATATCACTATCTGAAGAGACAAATTCAGTTAATTTATCCTTAATCGACTCTTCAACATTCAGTCTCTTGATTGTGATAAATTAGACTATAATATTCTAATTAATGCCTTTATGTAAATAGGGAAGGGGCAACTTGTCCTTGGTCCTTTAGCCCATAGCATAGAGGTCTACTGCTCGTTATCGTGCAACTGGAATCCATCTAGTAGAATCTAGATGCAGACTCCCCATACGAGTTCACGATGTACTTACAGACATACGCACGTCTATCTTCTCAACGACCAGCAACTTCTTGCGGTATTAATTGTAGTTGGCTTTATAAGACCACCTGGGCGTGAGAGCGCGCAGGATTGGCCACGCAGAAGCTGCACGCGGGAGATTCAAACGGGCTAGACGAATAATCGTGATCTTCTCGATTACACTAATAGCCCTTTATGCAAACAATCACCATCTGGAATAGTTGCTAATTTACATTTTTCTCTTATCAACGCTGCAGAGCCGTGGACCTTTCTAAGTTTCCGACGCGAGCTAATGAAGAGATTTTAGATATTGAAGACGTTTATGTTCCTTTCATGTTGAGAGCCTTAGGTTTAATTTTCTTAATGCCCTTTTTTAAACTAAGAGGATATGTCGTGATATATATATATATATATATAGCTTCCACGCTACAAAATAAAAGTAAGAAAAAAGGATAAAAAGGGATAGAGGAAGCGAGAAATTTTGGTAAAGATTATCGATATGTCAAATCTAGGCCATAAACTAGGGTCTCAATGTTGTGCTATCGTTGAACTGACCTGTAGACGGTCAGTTGGTGCACGATTGCTCCTTGTAAATACCGTCTATGCGATCCTGTGAAGGCTCTTGGCGTACAACCCTAACCTCGAACCCTCCTGACCTTTAGGGATTTCATACGAACCATACAAACGGAGACCCTGAAAAAGGATGACCATTCTTCAAAGGCCAAGTTGGCGTCGACAAGACTTGGCGAACACCCTGTACACACACGACAGGGATGTACCTTTGTACGGAGCAGCAGGTAGGACCGGCCTTGGTCCAATGACCTCACGATCGAACCAAGACAACCATCTCTGGCCCGTACACCGCTGATTGGGAAGAGATCATACGCTCGCCAGGTCATCGAACCGCCATTTTTTACTTCAACCTCAGTCTCCACTTTTTCTGGAGATGCCTCTCGTTTCAGACTATTGGTTGTTTAACCCTTGATCCGGCTTATCAAGTAGTAGGGATTGAATTTGGGTATCCTTTCATTGAGAGCTCAAAAAGGGTCTTAATTTCAGATGAAATATTTACTTATATTGTGACTAGATATCTACTTGAAGATTAAATATCGATTTGCATTAAGGCGAAATTTTGACTTACATTAAGATTTATAATGAGTGGTGTGTTGTTTGAATCTGAGAATGATATCATGACATTCATAAAATAAAGGGGCATAATTCTCTCCTTCTTAAAAATTCTGAAGAATGCTTTCATTCAGCCAACAAAGCTTAAATGCAGGACAAATAAAGATGATTTTGAGCCTCGATGGCTTGAATAAATCTTTAAGTGGCCTTAATTCAGCGTCATCGTCAGACTCTTATTCAGCGTCATTGACTTCAAATCAGCCACTGAAGCTTGAATTCATTTAATAAAGCTCACTGTAAGCCATTTCTTAATTGCATTAGGGAATGTCCATTAATTACGTAAGGATGATGTCTGAAATCTGAGACCCCCTCCACCACCCTTATTCTAAGAATTTATCAGATTTTTGCCCCCTCCCCACATGCTTTTTTACGATTACCAGCGATTTGAGAGGATTTCGAGAGATTTCAAAGGAGTTTTAGGGTATTTCAAGGGACTACAAAGTATTTCAAAGCATCACAACACACACTGCCGATAATTTTTCTTCCCTCGCTTATAAAATCAAATTATTTATTGCATAAATATATAGAAAATAGAAAAGATTTTTTTACAGTTCGTATTTGGTTTGAATCTTTGGATTCAATATTGCAAGGTCTCTCTAAATGTCTGGTCTATTCCAAGAGTAAACCGAGGACACTTGCTTGCCTCGACCTCCCCATTTTAATCGATACAGTGCTCTCAAGATTGAGGGCGATCGAGAAGAGAAACATCGCCTTGATGATTGTGCCCATTCTCCGAAGGCATCCAGCTTCCTACACGCGAATAGCGCTGTTGTAAATAATCGTCATCCGCTCGCACTGAACTCGTTATAATCTCCAGTAGGCATTACACGATGCAGAGCACATACCTCTGAAAAAAATCACTATTTTAAATCAAGAGACTAATCAAATCAACTTTGAATCTATCTTCTGTAGTATATTTTTTAATTTATGCAACCTTAGATAAAGTAAGTGAATTACACGTTTTGATGATGTAGCAAAGATACAACAATTTTATAATAAGTGAACTTCTGTACTTTTCTCAGAGATGCTTGCATGTTTATATCAGGTTACATCTTTTCCAGATCGAGAGATTCCATATATCATCCCAAATGATCATGCCACGTCTTTTCAAACACGAAAAAATGTCTATTTTATTCCAAATAATCACGTCATGCGTTATCCAACTCTAAAAAGCTTGTACTTCGCATTGCACCCCAAATGATCGTGCTACGACTTTTCTAACTCAAAAAACATCCTTTTCATCTATAATCATCAATTCATTCATCATGATCATGCTTCGTTTTTTCCAAACCGAAAAAAAATGACTGTTTCATATTGCATCCCAGATGAATGAGGCAAGCCTTTTCTAATTCAACAATACGTCTATTTCATCGCGAATGATCATGTCATGCCTTATCAAACTCAAAAAAACGTTCAATTTTATGCCAAATAATCATGCCACGTCTTTTCCAACTCTAAAAAACGTCCATTCCAAATTGCGTCCCAAATGATCGTGCCACGATTTCTCTAACTCAAAAAACACCCTTTCCATCCCAAATGCTCATGTCACATCTTTTTCAACTCGAAAAGAACGTCTGTTTCATATTGCATCCCAAATGATTAGCTACGCCTTTTCTGACTCAAAAAAACGTCCATTATATCTCGAATGATAATGTTCGCCTCATCCAAATCGAGAAAACGCCTATTTCATATTGCATTCCAAATGATCGTGTCTCCTTGTCCTCCTTGTAAAATCTGAAAAAACGTCCATCTCATTACAAATGGAAATGCCACGCCTTATCCAACTCGAAGAACATCTATTTCATCCCAAATGATCATGCCATATTCCTTCCAACGTCAAAAAAACGTCTATTTTATATTGCATTCCAGATGATCGAGCCACTACTTTCCTAACTCAAAAAACGTATATTTCACATATCATCACAAACGATGATGCCGCGCCTTATCCAACTCGAAAGAACGCCTATTTTATATTGCATCCCAAATGATCGTTCCACGTGTTCTCTAACTCGAAAAAACAAATCTCATCCCGGATGATCATACCACGCTTTATCCAACCCGAAAAAACGTCCATATCAACCCGAATGATAATGCCACGCCTTATATAACTCGAAGAACATCTATTTCATCCCAAATGATCATGCTACGCCTTTTCTAACTACAAAAATATCTATTTCTTCTTGAATGATAACATACGTCTTATCCAATTCGAGAAAACGTCTATTTCATATTTCATCCAAAATGATCGTGTCTCCTTGTCCTTGCCCAATATCAAAAAACGTCCATTTCATCACAAATGAAAGTACCATGCCTTAACCAACTTGAAGAATATCTATTCCATTCCAAATGATCACGCCATGTTCTTTCCAACGTCAAAAAAAACGTCTATTTCATATTGCATTCATGATGATCGTGCCACTACTTTTTTAACTCAAAAAAGTCTATTTCTCATTTCATCCCGAATTATCATGTTGCGCCTTGCCCAATTTGAGAAAACGTCCATTTCCTTCTGAATCATCATGCCATGCCTTACTCAACTCGAAAAAACGTCACGATGCCTTTCACAACTCGACAAACATTCATTTTATTTCCAATGATGATGCCGCGCCTTATCCAGCTTGGAAAAGCATCCATTTAATCCCGAAATATCATGCGACATAATTTTCTACTTTAAAAAAAGTATATTTCATTCAGCATCTCACATGATTATGCCACGGCTTTTCTAATTCAAAAAGACATCCTTTCCATCCCCAATTATCATGTCACACCTTATCATCCAGAATAATAATGCACGCCTTATCCAACTCAGAAAACGTCTATTTGATATTGTTTTCCAAATAATCGTGCCACGCCTTGTCCAATTTGAAAGAACGTCAATTTCATCCCAAATGATCATACCACGCCTAATCTAACTCGAAAAAACATCCATATTATCCCAAATGACAATAATGCACGCATTATCCAACTCGAAAAACGCCTATCTCATCCTAAACGATCATGCCACGCCTTGTCCAAATGCTAATGACACGCCTTATCAAACTCAAAAATGCATCCATTTTATCCCAAAAGTTCATGCCACGTCTTTTCCAACTTCAAAAAGCGTCCATTTCATATTGCATCCCAAATGATCGTGTCGCGACTTTTCTAACCAAAAAAACATCCTTTTTATCCCAAGTGGTCATGTCACGTCTTTTCCAACTCGAAGAAATGTCTCTTTCACATTGCATCCCAAAAAATCATGCTTCGTCTTTTCTAGCTCAAAAAAACGTCCACTTCATCACGAATGATAATGTACGAATGAGAATGCTACGCCTTATCCAATTCGAAAAACATCTATTTTATCCCAAATAATCATGCCATGGTTTTTCCGAATTATAAAAAACGTTTATTTCATATTTCATTGCAGATGATCGTGCCACTACTTTCCCAACTCAAGAAACGTCTATTTAACATTTCATTCCAAATCATCATGTTGCGCCTTGCCCAATTTGAAAAAACGTCCATTTCCTCCTAGTATGATCATGCCATGCCTTACTCAGCTCGAAAAAACGTCACGACGCCTTTCACAACTAAAAAAAAAAAACATCCATTTTGATCCAAATGATGATGCCGCGCTTCACGCAACTCGAAAAAACGCCTATTTTATATTGCATCCCAAATGATCATGCCACGTATTCTTCAATTTGAAAAAATATACCTCATCCCGAATGATCATACGACGCCATGTCCAAGTCGAAAAAACGTCCATATCAACCCGAATAATAATGCCGCGCCTTATCTAACTCGAAAAACATCTATTTCATCCCAAATGATCATGCCACGTCTTTTGCAAACTAGAAAAAACGTCTTTTTCATATTCCATTCCAAATAATCGTGCAACATCTTATCCAATTCGAAACAACGTCGATTTTATCTCGAATGATAATGTACGTCTCATCCAACTCGAGAAAATGCCTATTTTATGTTGCATTTTGCATGACCGTGTCTCTTTGTCCTACTTGTTCAATTTAAAAAATGTCCATTTCATCCCGAATGAAAATGCCACGCCTTATCCAACTTGAAAAACATCTACCTCATCCCAAATAATCATGCCATATTTTTTCCAACGTCAGAAAAACGTCTATTTCATATTGCATTCCAGATGATCGTGTCACTACTTTTCTAACTTAAAAAAATTACTATTTCACATTTCATCCCGAATTATCATGTTGCGCCTTGCCCAACTTGAAAAAATATCCTTTTCCTCCTGAATGATGATGCCATTCCTTACTCAACTCGAAAAAACGTCACGACGCCTTTTACAAGTTGAAAAACATCAATTTTTTCCACATGATGATGCCGCGTCTTATCCATTCCGAAAAAAACGTCCATACCAACCCGAATGATAAGGCCACGCCTTATCTAACTGGGGAAACTTCTATTTCATTCCAAATGATCGTGCCACGTTTTTTGCAACTCGAAGAAAAGCGTCTTTTTCATGTTGCATTCCAAATGATCGTGCAACGCCTCATCCAATTCGAAAGAACGTCGATTTCATCTCTAGTGATAATAATGCACACCTTATTTAACTCGAAAAAACGTTCATTTCATCCAAAATAATCATGCTACGTCTTTTCTGACTTGAAAAAAAGTCTATTTCTTACTACATCCCAATCAATCGTGTGACGCCGTTTCTAACTCGAAAAAACATTTATTTTACATTTAATCACTAACGTTCAGATCACGCTTTGTACAATTCGAAAAAAACGTCCATTTTACCTTAAATGATTAATTAATCATGCTACGCCTTTTCCAACTCAAAATGCGTCTTTTTCAAATTTCACTCCAAAGGATCATGCCACGTCTCATCCAACTCTAAGAATCGTCCAATTCATTCCAAATAATAAAGCTAGACCTCATGCAACTCGCAGAAACGTTCATACCATCCATGTCATTATTCTGTTTGCAAAGAAACTTGAGAGCTAATAATGTTGCAACAATTCACTCCGAAGAATCCTATTCCTAACAATTAACATCCCATCTTCTAACAACCCAAGGGGAACTTTTTCACCTGATTAATATTAAGTCATGAAGCAAAGTCGAGTACGGAGCAAGATATCGCATGCTGTGCGCTTAATTGGCAATCGAAGTCTGACTTGTGTACGGATGCTGATCCGGCAGATCAGCAGGGGCAGAGGAAGAGTTGGAACGAGGGTCAAACAAAGCAGTGATTACGTGCAATTGCTAGTTGGCACGTTCGCCTGAAGCTCTCGTACATGGCACGTGGGTGGTGTTCGCCATAGAGAACATTAGGTATGGTGACGTTGGGGATCATAACAACGATGAGAAATGCCTCTTCAGAAAACCAAAGCCACAACATAGTTATAGTAATTACATGTAGATTGTAGGTACTTGGGTCTGGGAGTGTAGGCGTGTGTTTGGGCCCCTGGTCAGTCGTACAATCTACCTTCAACGAGCCTGATACATTTCCGGTTTGGTAGCCTCTGGAGTTTGCCTCGCGCGTGTCTACGAGTGTCTCTATGGGCGTTGGTGTGAGTCCGTGAGTGCCACCAGCAGTCGCAGTTGCACGCTTCTCTGCAACCGCAATCCACACCCCACACGCACGTCCCACTATTTATGACCAGTTCGTGTCAATAGTCGAGTACTGTTCCTACATAGACCTGCCTTGCGTTTTACACGCGACTGTTCATTACGGTACTTCAATTCAGTAAAGGACTGATTTCCTGTCTAACGAGAAGGTCAGGGAAATGAGGATTTAGGATAGCACCCGTTCGGAAAGTGATGTCACATCCAGGGACTGATATTACTCTTATTGTTATTATTATGTCTTGCCACTAGTGATTCAAACATCATCAAACTTCTGAAATCATTCTTCAACACTTTTTTACAAATGCTTCATACTTGCCTTATAACCTCGGACGCTTTCTTCACTCTCTCCCTTACATGCGCGCCCTTAATACCATTTTTCTTCAAAAAGAAACCCAGGTATACAAATTCCTTCACTTCTACTTCTCCAACCTTCGATTTCCAAGAACATCCTTCCCGCCCCTTTTCCTGAACCTCAAAATCTTGTATTTCTCCACATTTAGGATTAGCTTCTTGTTCTATAAGTACCTTTCTAGCATTCTCATCATTCTTTTTGGAGCTTCTTGCTTTTTTACTAATATCACAATATTGCCGGCATATGTGAGCGTTCTAAATTTATTTCCTCCTACTACCACTTTTCCTTCCATCACCTTTTGTAGCTCTTTCTCGATATCTGAAGTTACACTGCGAATAGCATCGTCCTTAGCGGACAGACTGGCCTCAGTCTCCTGTCTGTCGGAAGCGCCTCTTTCTTCTTTATGCCTACTCTCACCTTTCCTTTTGTTACCGCATAAATCTCTCTTATCTTGTCTACCAGACCTTCCTCTACTCCACTTTTTTTCTGAAACCATCCACAACGTCTCTCTGTCTATTTACGGGAAGGCTTCCTTCAAACCTATAAAAAGGCGCAGATTTCCCGTTTCTTTCTTGCCAACTCTTCATCTACTACATGTTGTAATACATAAATGTTATCTATTGTGCTTATACCTTTACGAAAACCTGCCTGTATGTCCGCAAGAATCGGCACCATATTTGTCTACCCCACCCTTATATCATTTCTGGTGTAATGACGCTATCAAACCTTTCTTCCACTCTTTCGGGAAATTCTCCCCTTTCCAAACCTTCCTATAAATTCCTCTCAACCTTTCCTTAATCACTTTCCCTCAAGTCTCCAAGCTTCATTCTCTATTACACATCTCCCTGCCGCTTTCCCTTTCTTTAACTTTTCAATTTGCATGTCTGTTTCTTCATCACTAAACACTTCGCCACTTTCATCCTCTTTTTCCCTTACCCACCCTAACATCTTCCTCTCATCCGATCCGTATACCACCTCTTGAAAATAATTATTCAGAATTTCTTCCCCCATTGATCACTTAGTCCTTACTCCTCTTCCTCAATTTATTCATCAATTTTCATACATTTCCCTCTGATTGTATGTCCTTTATTTCATCCCTAAACTCTTTCTTTTTCAACCCCCTTCCTCTTGCAATAACTCCCTGAACTGTTACTTTCCCTGCGCGTACCTTTCGACATCTATTTTCTCTTTTTTTTCTCCTGTATAATCTTTGAACCACTCTTTTCCTTTTTTACAGTCTCTATCCCACTATGCTACCCACTAATCCCTATTTGCTTACTCACAGTCTTTGACTGGCAGGAATTCCTTTATCCTTCCGCACAGTTCTTTTCATTTTTCTTCTATCCCTGTCTCAACAATTCCCACTTCTCCTATATTTTCTTTGAACTTCTGTTCTGACTTTTCTGTCCATATCGCCTTTTCAGAACTCCTTTTGCACCTCCCATGTTGGATTTCCATTTAATAAATCCCATTCTCTTCCTTCTATCCATTTTATTAGTTTCTCTCGTTACTTGTTCTGTAACTCAACTTTCGACTTTGTGATAATCCTCTCCTTTCCTCTATACATTTCACCTTTTGGGCCTGTCCTGGCATTCCAGTCACCCTTTATTATTAGGGTTTCCTCCTCTATCTCTGAAACTCTGTCTCCTATGCCTTTCTTAATTTCCCGTAAACCCTCACCATTGTACACTGTAATTATTCTATACCTTCCTTTTCCTATTCTAATTATCCTTTCCTGTATATCCACCACTTCCTCCCCCTGTGTCCTTTCTTTGTCAATTTGGTCCCTCATCCCCGTTTTCATCCCCCCCCTATTGTTCTTCCTTTGTTACTTCCCCTTCTTGCCTTCTGTAATATCCATTTGAAGGTACTCAGGAGTTTCCGTATAATTTTTCCCACTCTTTATGTTTAACCTACGTTTATACTAAACCAATTACATCAAATGTTTTGATGTAGCTCCAGAAGTCTTTATCCTTTTCTTCAAATTTCAGTTACATTTCAGAACAAAACTCGGAAGTTATCTTCTCTCCCATGATTCTTAAACCTTGCTTTTCCGTAATCTCTCTTCCTCTACTAGATCTTTTTTCTAGTCATCCCAAACTTACCACTTTCCCTCAATCCTAATTTTCTTATACTCTATCTTTACTTCCGTTCCTTCTTGTCTTTCTTTTCTCTGTAACTCTCTAAGCTTTCTCTGAATCTTCCCCTCTTTTCTAGGTAAATCCTGACTCATAAATACTTTCGACCCTTCCAATTCTATTTTCTTTTTAAGTATTCTTGCTTTTCTCTCCACGTGTCCGTCACCGCTATTACCACTTCTTTGCCTGCTGGGGCTACTGAAATTATCCACTTCAGCTTACTCTCAACCCCTAGCGTTTTCTTAAGGAATTTTTCTATATCCTTCTTTTCTTCACCTTTTCTTACTTTCACCCCCCTGACTACAATGTTATTTTTCCTCTTCTTATTTTCTTCCTGTTCCCGACGCATATCCGTACCTTTAATTTTGTTTTTTACACAATTTCCTGCTCACTCCCCTCTTATTCCTGCTAATTTGCTTCCTATAATTTCTTCCACTATCATTGTTCATCCTTCACTTGCGATTACTCTATATTGCTTTACTCCCTTAAACCGCTTCTCGATTTCCTATAACTTCTCTTTATCCCTCTTCTTCCCTTCTTCTAATCAATTCTGCAAATTGACTATTCTCTCTTCCCCTTCCTTTCTGAAATCTTTCAGAGACCGCCCTCATTCTTCAGTTGCTCCTGCTTTAGTTCTTCTTCCTATCTTTTAATCCTCTCCTTCATTTCCTCTATAAGCTGTCTTTCTTACTCACTTCATGTTAAAGTTTCTGTCCTATTCACCTCCATTTGACCCTTCCCTTCCCTAATTTCTTTTCTCAACTCTCTCATTACCATCTTTATTCAATCTCTCTGAATAGTTGCCTCAACCACGCTATTTGACCTTCCTTTCTGTCGGCCCTTCTTTTCTAAATTAAACTTTCCCTTTCGACCTACCTCGACTGCTTTCACTCTCGTCTGCGTCTTTTTCTACTTGCTTTGTTGTATAGAAGTTTGTTTCCATCTCCTAGTTACTGTCTGACTGTATCTCAGTTTCTGTCGCGTTCAAATTTCCCTCCCATTCAGTCGGTAACTTGCTCCCGTCCATTAGTTTTCTTCCATCTGCCAACCATGTCGCCCCTGCTCCCTACCTCACTGCATCGAAACGCACTGCTTCCCCCTCCCGATGACTTTTGCCGACTTGTCTTTCATACTTTTTGCTTTTTTTTTAATCAACCCCTTGCTTTTTTATCAGCATTTACCATTTTCACTCTATACTTCCTACCTGAACTTTGAACCACTATCAAACCTCTGCACTCGCCCAAATTATCATCTAACCTCACTTTCCACTTCTATCTAATTTTTTCCGATCAGATTTATCTTTTCCTGCTAACTATTTATGCTTTAAACACTACTCATCTTATTTACGCTCCAAACCTCATTGTACACCTCGCTCATTCGCCAAAGTAATTCTCACTAAATTACGAAAAAACGCTCTACTTGTCACCACTGTCTTCCACACAGATTTATTGCTCATATTACCTATTGTAAATGAGTAAACAGTTGTAAGCATATCAATTGTATCATTCACCTTGTGAACAGAAAACCTGCATTTAACCGTGCAGCCAAGGATTGTGTTCATATGCAAAATGTAGTCGAGCAAAATAAAAATATTTTTCCGTGTCGTCAATTTCACGCAATAAATTCGAGTCTTCGGGCCGAAGAAAATTCTTGTAAAATTACTTGCAACTTAATTCGTTGAGGTCGAACGTAATTACAACGAGGTCGCAAAAAGTTTCAACCGAAAGTCGATGCGTTCATCGCTCCACTGCGATTTTATTGAAGAAAAAATTCTCTCGCAATCAGCGTTGTGTTTGGGAATCGGAAAAAAATATTCTGCTACTTCTAAAATTTCGGAAAAAGCATCGATATTGTTATTTTTTGTGACAAAGAATTGGCATATCGACTTTCGAAGATTATAGTTAGGTTGCAGAATTCTTTAAGATGAAAATAAGTCTATGCAGCATTCACTCGCAGGAAACGCAATGTCCTTTCAGTTTTGAATTATTTCTAGCAAAATTCAATCAAGAAAATGACAATTTGGCAAAAAATGGCACATTTCAAAAGGACAAACCACTATTAGCAACATAAATACTCGTGCCACACAAACTGCAAAGTGCTCTCGTACTGTCTGATTCTTTACTGAAGCAGGGAAATTTCTTCGCAATATCATCAGTAAACACACATTTTTGTTTCGACATGACGTCAAAAAAAGGAATCAGTACTTTTTTTCAGAGCGCGAGAAAACAATACGTAAAACTGACAGTTGCCGTAGACTATGCAAACATACGTACATCACTGCGCCCGCTAATGCATTAGAGCTGTAGGCTCTACCCTACATGGGGGTATAGAGGGGGGAGAGCGGGAACGTAGACCCGAATGTTGCATGGAACGGAGCGACGCCTGAGGAGTCGAACGAGTCGTCGATTGGTCGTCGATACACTGGAATACATGTAATACGTGCTATGCACGACAGTTGTCAAACAAACTAATAGTATACCAATAAATTGTATTGTTATCACTTGTTAACTAGTGAGTCATTATTCTCTCTTCCTGATTCACCTACTTAAGTTATTGATAGTCAGGAAATTATTCATGGGTATGTAAAAACCCCATAGAGCCATACACTCGCGCCCCTTGCGCCTAATTCACACACCAAATCCGAAGTTCAATTCTCGCGCGCGTTTGTGGAGTCGAGTTCAGTATCGAGATGTCGCGCACAGCTACGCAACTCTCTAATTTAAAATGAGAAGATCCTGGTTTGTGACAAAAAAGTAACGGTTTCGTCAAAACCAGGACACTTTGTGTTTTTTGTGGAAAAGACCAGGACACCAGGACATACAAGGTGAAATCAGGGCATGCCCTAGAAAACCAGGACGTCTGGTAACCCTGATAGTCGCAGTAGAGTTTTGCCTCAGATCTACATTTTTGAAGTTTAATAATAAAAACTTCAAACAAATAAATGGAATAGCCATGAGAGAAGCAATAACTAATATTGAGATCGAAGCACTTGAAATTGACTGTTTATCTTCACTTAGTTTTGATGCACTCTTTCATAAAAGGTATGTTGATGATATTTTCATGATCATTCCTAAACAAAAACTACAAAATCAACAAGGAAAAAATGCATTAATCTTAGGTACGACAACTCCAGGCTTCCAGATTTTCACATTTTATTATGTAAGAACTAATTTTAATTCACAATTTCATTTATAATGGATTTTTGAATTTAGAGCCTTATGAATTTAATTTTTACTGCAGGCTTCAAATGGGACCACATAGCGTCCGAAACGTAGCCAATTTAAACTTTAATCTAGATTTTCGTTCATTTTGACTTTTGGCACCGAAAATTTATTTATGCATCTTCAAGGTATCACTGACTCTTGAAGCCCGAATCTCTTGCAGCCGGAAACGCATCCTGTTTTGAGACATACCCATAAGGATCTCCTACACGCTTAAAGCTGTAATAGAATTTTATTTTTATACTCTTAAGAATTAGCTTTTAGAAATTATGCTTATACATTTCTAATAGGTTCATTAGTCAATCTCAAAACTCATCTCAAAAAGCAGAAGATATTAGAGTGAATGCAATCAAATACTAATGTAAATGAAACAATATATAATAAAATGAGACACTAACAAGAATACGGTACCGTATTAATAATTGAATCACATCCACAAGAATAAAATGCGAAATTAACTTCCAAATAGGATAAATTATACTTAAATGCGCTCAGAAGAAGCCCTACGAGATTTGATTAGCGATGACCATGGAAAATGTCAAACTGCGGACGAGATTTATGAACCCTTGAAGAAGATATGCTTTCACAACATGAACTGATTTTGACCCCTCATTACAACCAACATGTAGAAATCGCAGCTACATTAGATAAACTTCGGACATCGAAGTGGTACAATGTAGAGCGCATCATTTTGAAGAGGCATAGAAACAAATTGAGTTTCCAATCAATTGTTCTTATCAGATATTTCCAACGCCACATTCTAAACATATACATTTGGCACAAGTCACGCACACTTCATTTTTTGACAATGTTACACACCAAAATTGAAAAACACTAGTTATTCCTCACCTCAACGAGTCTCTTAAAGTATGGAAAGCATGGTGCCGTGCAAATTTCACAAGAGAAAATTATTTCATGATACGGGCGAAACGATTCATGATTGAATGACTCGAGGCTCATTACTTGACAATTTTCGGTAAACCGGTTTTAGCGGATCGATATTGATCCGACTCTTGGCATACTATATTCGCTCACAATTGGTCAGTATAATGAATATAACAATTACTTCACGGTTCACATCGACGACTATTCAGAACGAGTATTTGAAGAAATTCATGTTACAAAAAGGAATTCCAATACAGGACCTGGCTAATACTATCTATTGAATGTACCTGAACTAGTTTTCCAGCCACTAATACAACTCTATCGACTAGACCTAGTCCATTTCAGCAGACACTAATACTTCTCTATTGACAACTTCTTACGCGAGCCAAAGGACCGAATTCACATACAAGCAGCAGGTCTGGAACCTGCAGTCAGTTCTGAAATACACAATATACTGCGCCGCATCTTCTCAACTAGTCTAGAATTGATCAAATACCGCGTTTCTTCTGTAAAACATGAATTTCCGAAAATCCTCAGTTTCCAAAGAATCCTGGGGAAAGAATCATTTCACTCGAAAATACTAACGGCTGGGTTGTTTAGCAACAAGAAGGTACCGATAGGCCACTGGGTCACTTTGAAGACCCAAAAACGAAGTGTAGCGGGAATGAATTGATTGGCTTATGCTTAGAAACAGGATTGTACATTAAAAATACTTGGATCTGTCATCAAATGATCCACATGTATACTTGGTGCAGAGGCCAAGGCCACATCGCGATTGACTTTGGTGTAGCGGATGAGAGACTAAGACGGCTTGTAAGGGATACGAGGGTTGTGAGAGTTTCTAAATACGGATTGGTTCAGTACCTCTGAGTTTTAAAAATGAGGTGGAGGAGAAGAATTAATGATAAGTCGAAGCATACGCCAGTTAAAATAGAGAATTTACAGAAACCAGCAGTACAATTGGTATATCGTGAAAAGCTGATTAAATATTTTGGGCATCATAAAGAAGAATGGAAGACTGAATTAAACAATGAAAATGTAGAGCGTGGACGCATAATTCTACGGGATAGCATCTTCAAGAGTGCGTCTGAAGTATGCAGTACTGCGTCTGTAGGAAGAAAGGCGGGAGATGCTTGGTCGAATGATGAAATCCGCTTGGCTGTCAACGGGAAAAAACAAGCGTACTCGAGAATCTTAAACATTAAAGGCCTTAGCGATGAAGAAAGGACTACATTAGAAAACGATTATGGGGAAAAAACAGAAAGCCAAAAAAATAGTCGAAGAAAGCAAGGATAAAATCAAAGCAGAAGAAGATAAATTTATGCAGAATGATTTTGAAGGAAACGATCTGGAAAGACGATTTGTAGAGAATGATGAGCACACTGGATACCAGCATAAAGAGTATGGGTCTTAAGATTAAAGTAAATAAAACAAAAATTATCGTGATTGAAAGAAGAAGTGAGAAAACAGTATGCAACATTGCCTTAAGCGAGAGAGAAAATCTCAGTGATTTCTAAAAAGCCTACATGGGTCTGTAAGGTTCTAAGAGTCCAACAATTTTTCACTAATTGTAGTATAAGATTTTTGTTAAGAGCTGTTAACTGAAATACGAACAAAAATGACATTATTCCGTCCAATTTTCGGAAACCTTTACTTAAACTCGATCCCAAAGCTAAAACTACAATGGAAAAATTTTGAAAACATTTAGTACGCTCTACAAACTTGTCGGAATGCAGTACAGGTTTTAATACTATATTTCGAAATATTCCGGAATTTTTTTTATTTTTTTTTTCTATTGCGCTGGACAAAATTTTTTTCACATTATCAGTAGAATGCCATTGGATTCTGAAAAGCTTACAGAACTATTAGGTCTATACCGCGATTCGCTGAGATTTTTTGCTGATGAGTTAAAGCTGACCAAAGTCGAGTCTTTCCGACTTTTTAATCGTACTTTAGCTCCTTAGACTCTTTCTTATACAGAGTTACCTTATAAATGACTATTTTTAATATAAATAGCATCAAAGGGGTCTTTATGTTATCATTAATTATTTCTTAAAAAAAAAACTAACTTCCTACAAAACAGTTAAATTGGCAACAAAAAATATGAATTATAAACGAAAAATGTAATATTTGATAAATATTTCAACCAAAAGAGATGAATTTTCAAACAAATACTTGAATTCAAGATAAAACCACAAATTTTTAACAAAATGGTTGAATCCTCAAGAAAAAAGACTGATTTTCAACCAAACAGTTGTATTTTTAATAAAAAAATATATCATTTCTACAAAATGAGATAAACTTTTGAGCCAAAAAGACCAAATTTTAACAAAAGAGTTAAATTTTTATCCACAAAAAATTTTTCAGTCAATAAA
>JAUMHM010000001.1:13444096-13458155 GCA_032362435.1 Melikaiella ostensackeni | reverse complement strand
GGAATGGTCTCGAAGCAGAAACCCCTAAGCTAAGGCGTGAACAGCCTTGCCGAAAGCAGAAGGGCACGGGTGAGGTGTCTCTTACGGTGTCTCTGGCATACGAGGCGACCTCCTAGAGAATCAGCCTTACACTTGCACGCGGGGTTCGGCAAGGGTGGGCGAACCCTTTCCCTACCTCCGCATCGGAACATCTATGACAAAACCAAATCCAGTTGTGGATGTGGTTCAAAATAATCGAACGCGCAGAGCACCCGACAATGAGTCGGCAAACAGTGCCGATCGCCCTAGAGTCCGGGGTGCTGCAAGTAATTTGGATGGAAACACGCTGACAAGTCGGTGAGACGATGACATCTTAAATGGACACATCGAGGGAGGGATCCCTGTTTTTGTCAAAAGTCCGCCTACGTCCGAGGAGGTAGAGACTTTCTGGACAAAGATTTACGAAGTTCAACACCCACTGCATGAAGACACTGAGAATTTAACGTGTTTCAAGGAGCGGTGCAACAACCTTATAGTGTCCGAGGAACAATGTTCACCAATCACTGCCGAAGAGGTGAAGAAAGCATTTAGGGGCACGAAGAACTTCTCCGCTGCCAGACCGGATGGTATCAAGAACTTCTGGTGGAGAAAGTTTACTCCAACACACCAACATCTGCCCCGGATATTCACCTCATATCTGAAGTCAAATGCGCCCATTCAGCAGTGGCTGGTGTTAGGACGCACTGTACTCCTACCGAAGAAGGGCGACTTGTCTAACCCAAGGAACTTAAGCCAATAACGTGTCTGATCACGCTGTATAAGATCTTTACAGCTATCCCAAATGACAGGATTGTTCGGACAATTGGACCTGTGTGGAGTTGTGGAACAACGTGGATCGAAAAGGCGTAGCAAGCTATTGGAAAAACCTGCTAATCGACAGAAGAGTCGCGAATACGCTGCAGCCTATAATCGCAATCTGTCGATGGCCTGGACTGATAAACAGAAAGCGTTCGATTCAACCTCCCATAGACTTATCATCTGTTTGTTCAAGAGCTTGATGGTTTATCCACACAGAGTAGGATGCATAGAGAAATTGATGCCCCTCTGGAAAACCCGATTTACCATCTCATCTGGAAAGCATCGCGTGAGAACTAACAGTGTCACCTTCTAGGGGAGCGTCTTTCAGGGCGACACCTAGAGCCCTCTCCTCTTTTGCGTCACACATCTGCCACTATCCATCTCACTACGCAATTCTCATGGGTACCTCTGTGGCGAGATTGAAAATCGCGAGCATAAGGTTACTCATATAATTTATATGGATGCCTTAAAGATCTATGCTTTCGGAACATAGTACATCCCATGCCATAAGGGTGGGGGCGGACTTCTAAATATCCTTTGACTCCATGATCTTGCATACAGGTCACATCGTAGCGAATGGAAGAGATCCTCTCCTAAAAGTGGTCAGGAACCACGAGATAATTGGCAAAGGAGCGTCCCTTAACAAAGCCTCGAAGCACTGGCCGCGCTTGAAATTTTCTGTTTACTCCACGAGAATGAAAATAAAAATATTATTATGAATTATAATGATCAACAAAAATTGCACAACAGTGGGGATTTTTCACGAAAATATTGGGGAAATTTCCCAAATTTTCAGGAAATATATTGGAAGCAGTTCCCCAACTTGCAGGAAATATCCCACACCATTATTGCGGAATTTTCCCACAATATTCGGGGAAACATTCCAAAATTTAAGGAAATATTCACTAAGATTTCTCGAGCAAATTTCCCCCCAAAAATTCTTCACAGTGTTAGGGAGGGAAGGGGTGGAAAACTGAAAAAAATGTGTTACGTAATTTGCAGGCTCAATCCAAGTCTCGAGACTAATTTGACAAACATACTTGACAACCGAGAACATTTTTATTCTAGTGTTTAAATTCAATGATCGCATGAATTTAAGCATGCTCAAGAACTTTAGATAACAATGTTTAACAAGTTCAAGAAATTCATATACTAAGGAAAAGGAAAATGTGGTTATTTCATACGCTAAAGGCGAGCGGGTTACCCGCAAAAAGTCGCTTAGAAATCGAAAAACCAACCACTCGCGTTCCAGTCGCTATTTTTGGTTCTGATCAAAAATTTTATAATATGCAGAAAAAGAATATGTTTGATTTCTGAATTCAGAGGAGGGGAAATCCTGAGAAAAATGGCTTAAAACATGGCGGCGGTAAGTTAGCTGTACAGCTTCAATTAAGGGTGAAAAAATATCTTAAAGTTAATTAATTCTTTCGAGTTCTTGTAGAAATGTAGTAAGACATTTTCTTCTAAAAATATGGCTATAAATCAAATTTTCTACAAAACAGTTGAGTTTTCAACAAGAAACCTAATTTTCAACTCAAAAAGATTTTCAACAAAATATTTAAGCTTTCAACCAAAAAGGATGACTTTTTAAGCGAATCGTTGAATTTTCGACTAAAAAAAAGGAATTTTAATTAAAAATGGGAAAGTTAAATTTTTTATCAGAGACATGAATTTTAAATTGAAACGATGTATCTACGACCAAAGAAATGCATTTTCAACAATGTAGTTCAACTTCCAACAAGTAGTTGAATTTTTAACAAAATAGTTAAATCCAAAACCAAAACTGATTAATTTTCAGCCAAACGAATGCATTTTCAAGCCAAAAAGGATAACTTTCTAACAAAATTGTTGAAGTTTCAACCAAGAAAATCAATTTTCTACAAAAAAAGATGAATTTTCAACAAAATACATGAACTTTCAACAAAAACATAGAATTTTTGACTGAAAAAGATGAATTTTTAGCCAGAAATGGAAGAATTAAGTTCTCAACCAAAGAGATGAACTTCAAACTAAAATAATGAATCTACTACCAAAGTAATGAATTTTTGACAGTGTAGTTCAACTTTCAACAAAGCAGTTGAATTTTCAACCAAGTAGTTGAATTTTCAACCAAGTTGTTGAATTTTCAACAAAATAGTTGAATCCTAAGTCAAAACCGATTGATTTTCAAGCAAACGGTTGTATTTTCAAGCCAAAAAGGATGACTTTTCAACAAATTGTTGAATTTTCAACCAAGAAGATCAATTTTCTATAAAAAAGACGAATTCTCAACAAAACACCCGAACTTTTAATGAAGTCGTTGAATTTTCGACTAAGAAAGAAGAATTTCTAACTAAAATGATGAATTTACAACCAAAGAAATAAATTTTTAACAAAGTCATTCCACTTTTAACCAAGTAGTTGAATTTTCAATAAAATAGTTGAATCCTCAACTAAAACTGAATAATTTTCAACCAAACAATTGCATTTTCAAGCCAAGAAGACGAATTTTCACTAAAATACATGAACTATCAATCAAAACATAGAATTTTCGACTGAAAAAGTGAACTCTAAGCCGAAAATGAAAGAGTTTAATTTTCAATGAAAGTGACGAATTTTCAACAGAATAGTTGAATCCTCAACCAAAACTGATTATTTTTCAAGCAAACAGTTGTATTTTCAAGCCACAAAGATGACTCTTTGAAAAATTTGTTGAATTTTCCACCAAGAAAATCAAATTCACAAAAAGACGAATTTTCAACAAAAAACATGAACTTTTAATGAAATTATTGAATTCTCGACTGAGAAAGATGAATTTTCGACCAAAAATGGAATGTTTTAAGTTTTAGCCAATAAGTAGAATTTTTAGCTAAAATGATTAATCTGCAAGCAAAGAATTCAATTTTCAACAAAGTAATTCCACTCTTAACCAAGTAGTTGGATTTTCAATAAAAAAGTTGAATCCTCAACTAAAACTGTTTAATTTTCAACCCAAAAAGGGAAACTTTCAACAAATAAGTCGAATTTTCAACCAAAGAGATGAGTTTTCAGTCGAAAAGATTAATTTACTACTGAAAAAGACGAATTTTCAGCAAAGTATTTAAATTTTGAGTTAAATTTTTTCCCAAAACCAGACGAATTTTCAACACAAAAATATTTTAAGTCAAGAGAGAAAAAATTCAACCATATTGCTGAAATTTCAAGCAGGAAAGGCCAATTTTGTACACATCGATTGGAATTCAACCCGGAAATATGAATCTTCAACGAAAAAGTTAATTTTCAACCAGATAATTGAATTTTCTACCAAAATAGTTGAATTTTCAGCCCAAAAAGACGAATTTTCAACAAAAAACCTCATTTTCAAACAGAAAAGACAAATTTTTAACAACACATTCAAGTTTTCAACCAGAAAATATGACTTTTTAACCAATTCGTTCGATTTTCGGATAGAGAGAATGAATTTTTATTTACAAATGGAATAGTTAATTTTCCAACCAAAGAAATTAATTTTTATCGCAGTACTTTAACATTCAACCAAGTAGTTGAATTTTTATCAAAATAGTTGAATTCTTAATCAAAACTCTTTAATTTTCAAACAAACAGTCGTATTTTCAATCCAAAAAGGATAACTTTCTAACAAAATTGTTAAATTTTCAACGAAAAAAATCAATCTTCTACAAAAAAGATGAATTTCCAACAAAATATATGAACTTTCAACAAAAACATAGAATTTTAGACTGAAAAAGATGAATTTTCAGACAAAAATGGAAGAGTTAAGTTCTCAACCAAAGAGATGAAATCTAAACTAAAATAATGAATGTACTCCCAAAGAAATGAATTTTTAACAGTATAGTTCGAATTTTAACCAAGTAGTTGAATTTTCAACCAAGTAGTTGAATTTTCAACAAAATAATTAAATCTTTAACCTAAACCGAATGATTTTAAGCAAACAGTTGTATTTTCAAGCCAAAAAGGATGAGTTTTCAACAAATTGTTGAATTTTCAACCAAGAAGATCAATTTTCTACAAAAAAGACGACTTCTCAACAAAACACATGAACTTTTAAAAAAGTCGTTGAATTTTCGACTAAGAAAGAAGAATTTCTAATTAAAATGATGAATTTACAACCAAAGAAATGAATTTTTAACAAAGTAATTCCACTTTTAACCAAGTAGTTGAATTTTCAATAAAATAGTTGAATCCTCAACTGAAACTGATTAATTTTCAACCAAACAGTTATATATTCAAGTTAAGAAGACGAATTTTCTACAAAAGAGTTCAATTTCAACTCCAAAAGATAAATTTTTAGCAAATTAGTCGAATTTTTAAACAAAAAAACGAATTCATAACCGATGAGATTAATTTACTACTAAAAAAGATGAATTTTCAGCAAACTAGTTAAACGTTCAGTCAATTTTTTTACCAAAACAAGACAAATTTTCATCCCAAAAATATTTTTAGTCCAGAGAGAAGAAAATCAATCACATTGCTAAAATTTCAAGCAAAAAAAGGCGAATTTTGTACAAATTAGTTGAAATTTCAACCGGAAAATATGAATCTTCAACAAAAAAGTTAATTTTCAACCAGATGAATAAATTTTTCACCAAAATAGTTGAATTTTCAGTTCAAAAAGACGAATCTTCAAGAAAGCAGCTAAATTTTTCAATAAATGAAATAATTTTTAATCAAAATTGTTGAATTTTGAACAAAAAAAATGAATGTTCAACTCTGAAATAAACTTTTTTTCTAAAAGTGTTACTATAGATTTTCGAAAATTTTGAATTCCAGGGTGAGAGGAAAGTGGCAATTTTCTTTTCCTATATTGGGCTATAAATCTCTATGGCTATCTGCAGCTACAATTTGAATAGTGAAATTGAAAGTATAGTTACGAAAGCAAAAAAATTTATTGGTTGTAGTGAAAAAAACTTGTGAAATATATAAATATATTAACTTATTTACAAAGTAATTTCATTACCATCATCATTACCCAAAAAAGTAACTAGTTGAAAAAAAATAGTTGATTTAGAACCAATCTATTCAGATTATTCCATTTTCAAAAAAGAAAAAGGTAATAATCCAAATCAATAACATATTTCTAAAAAATTGCTAACTTCATCAAATTTGTAAAATATATTTAACTAAAATAGATATCTTTTGGCAAATTAAGTTAACCATTAACACCTCAATTGAAAGAAATCTTAAGTATTCATAGGCATCCCTGCAAATTGGAGCAAGTCCTTGTTTAATGTCTCTCTTTTAAAATTTCTTGAAGATCGAAATGAAATCGACTTTCTTATGATAATTTTTGGTGTACTGAAAAAGTAACACTCAAAAAGTTCACAAATCAAAACTAGACTTCGATACTATCCACTTTTAAATCTTTTTGGGTAATTCTTTCTCAGTACACCAAAAATTTTCATAAGAAAGTAGATTTCCTTCCGATCTTTGAGAACTAGTTACTTCCCATCACTAATCTCGAGGGATGAGATTCCACGCGATCTGATCCTCAATGGCGGTGCATCTGACAAAACAAGTGTGATGATTCTCGGACAGAGAGTCGTAACGAAGTTGATGCAAGAGGAAAAACGACAAATCTCATTCCCATCGTGGAGAATGACACACGGCTAATTTCAATGGTCATCATCGTTAACTTTCGTCTTATCATTATTTCACCCAAAGACCTCCCACCTGACAAACAATGCTACTCGGTAATTTTAGATGCTTCACTTCTACTCCAGAGAAACCTTCACCCGAAAAAAATCTGGTTATTAAATTTTAATGTTCAAGAGTAATTTTTAGCATCAATAACAAGGAGTGTTTTCCTTTTGATCTTCCAAGATGATGTATCTTTCCTCTGATTTATTTATTATATCTCCAACCTGTTTCATTACGAGGCTCGTATTTCTTCTACTTAATCACAATTCAAGTAGTACACGCTAAAATACCAATAGTCACTTCTACAATTTGTTCACAAGTGCTTTGCTAAGGCACGGACTTGGATGATAGTTTTCGATGTCATTCAACACCTCAACGTGCGTTACAACTTTTCTACATAAATTTACATCAGACGAGATACGCAACGAGCAGGTATAGAAGCTACGTGCTGCTGGTTCAGAAACCACTTACTGAAAATAATCGCAAGGTTCGTGATTCCACCTGACAACACTTGAGTTTCTGCATTGATAATTTATGTGTAGTAAAGTAGCGTGTCTCGTTGCTTACGTACAATTGAAATCAATAGCTACTTTTATGGCACATGAATATTTATTGGACACTTAAGCGAAGACGAGTGAATGGATGAGCAAGAGTACTTATTTAGAAAAGTGACTTCAACGAAAAATTTTAAGTAAATAAGGAACGTAACTCGTTTGATTCGAGCTTCGTTGACTACCGGGGATCAAGAAATTTATCTGGCGAGGCAAAGTAACGGATGCGAAGAAAAAAGGCTAGGTATTAGATAAACCTAGAAGTCTCATGCAGCTTAATCAAACGAAACAAGTAAATTAATTTCCAAGATGCCCGATGTTACCTACTTGTTTTATTCACGTCAACCTTAGGACCCATACTTTTCATGCTGGCATCCAGCCTGATCATGATTCTCTGCAAATCATCGAATGATTCTCGCGTAAAAATCTTATTATCTGCAAACGACAGTCCACGCTCTTTCACTGTTCCGAGATTCACACCTTCTTTGACTGAAAGAGCCATTCTCAAACGTATATACTTAACATCCAGGAGGACCCGTGTAAAAATATTTCATCTAGGGTTTTGTCTTGATAACAGACAATCAAGACTTGTTGAAGACGTTTTGAAAGTCTGGCTTGTAAAACGGAGCCAGACTTTATTTATCTCTTGAACCAGGAAAAAGGTTACCAATGCCTACCTGCCTTGGCAAAAAAGGTTATCCTCATACCATCATCGTCTGCTTCGACTTATCAATTATTCTTTTTCTCTTCCATCTTTGGCCTAGTTTCGTTTTTGAAACTACGAGATGGTGATCCGTTCCACACTCAAAACCTCTCATAACCTTCGTGTCTCTTATTAGACCTCTCATTCTCTTATCCGCTACATCAAAATCAATCACAATGTTGCTTCCGCCTCTGCACCAAGTATACATGTGGAACATTTTATGTCCGAAACAAGCATTTGTAATAAACAAGCCTTTTTCTAAGCATAAACTAATCAGTTTTTCATCGGTACCGTTTTTGGATTTCCGAAATGACCAAGTACCCTGTCGTTATCTTTGCATTGTACTTTCATTTTTTATCTTTGCATTGTACATTCATATGCTTGAGCCGAATGATTCTTTCCCAAGGATCGCAAATACCTAAAACATCATTTAACGAGTCGCAGAAGGTATCTTTTGCATCCCTACTGTCACCATCAACTAAAGCGTAGTATGCGTATCAATAAATAGCCTTCTGATTCCCACATTTATTCTAACCCATAATAATCTAGAAGATACACATTTATACTCGTACTTTTTGATATGCTGTTTCGTTTTTTCATTTATAATAAGGCACATAAAATATCTACCGTTTTCACATGTATTGTATCCAGAAATTCCGTTTTTCGATGATCATTTACACCTCTAGCACTCCAAACACCCAGTTCCTATCCATCGCAGGAAACTTTTCCGAGGACAAGCCTTTCATGAACAAAAGTGTCAATTCTATCCGAGGCTATATTATTATATGTATTGTTCATTATTTAAAGTATACACTCAACTACGAACTCGATGAGACAAATGTTTCCCAAGAGTATAAAACCATGCTAAAACTAAGCAGCTAAATTGTCATAAGGTGGTGTGCCCATTCATAACATCAGTTCCACCATACTTCGGTCATTCAAAGAAAAGTATGAAAACAAAGCCAGAACCAAAGCAGTTATGAACAGTTTGTTTCGCATACTGAGGAGGGCAACAGCCTCCTGCAGATTGGTCTTTCAGGTGGGAAAAAGACGATTGATAACTTTATAAAGGTGATGAGAAATCTCTACCCTAAATAAAACTTAACAAGCTTTAAAACATTCATAAATTTTCATAACCCTCCAAATGTTTCCCATATATACTAGAGCTGCAAACATTTTCATAATTTTCCATGGAAGTCTAAGAAGTGTTGAAATTAGTCTTAGAAATGTTTAGTTTGAAGCTTAACCTTTCCAAATTCAGCAATTTGAAACGAAACAATTTTAGATACAAATCGTGAGAAAATGAAAAACAATATTTAGCAAAAATTTTGAGAGATTGATGTTAAACAAACATAAGTTCATGGTTTTTAAATAATACCGACAATTCAAAATTCAATTAGGGCGTTTAAATTCAAACAATTTATAATTTATTTTAGAAGTCGAAGAAATGTTTAATTTAACGTTCAACCCTTCCAAATTCAGCAATTGAACAACAAAATATTAATTTAATTATTATAATTTATATAATAATATTATTATTATTATTAATTTGAAATTAATTTTAATTTTAATTAAAATTTTAAAATTATTAATATTATTATTATTATATTAATATTATAATTTAATTATTATTAATTATAAAAAAATATAAGGCAACAATTTTGAGCAATAGAAAATAAAAAATAGAAAATTCATGGTTTATTAATGATATCCAAAGTGAAAAATCGAATCAAAGTGTTTGAGAATAAGCAAGTTATAATACATATTAGATGTCCAAGAAATATTTAATTTGAAATTCAACCCTTTCAAATTCTGCAATTGGAAATTGAGCATTTTCAATTTAAATCAGCAGAATCATTTGTCAATCAAATATGTTGTTCTTCAAAGGGAAGAAAACGATACGTGTCTTACTGATTTGGAAGAAAAAATGTTGTCAAAGTTATGAGTATTTGAATTTTAAAAATTAAAAACGCGGAATATCAAAAAATGGTCAAAACTGTTGTTAAAAGTTTGATATTTTTAAGTTAATATGGATATTCATTTTCTTCTTTCTGATTCTAGTAGAATTTCTCGTCTTCTTTCTAAATCCGTTGACAAATTAGAAAAATGTGCAAAATTGACAAAACAGCTGCTATTTTTCTGAAAATATTCAAAGTGAATTTACTCAAAAGCCCTAGCGTTTCTTCTCTAAGCAAGACGTTAAAACTTTCAAATTACGTACTTTCTGATTTTGTGTCACAATATAAAGTTGTATTTCTCATAAAAAAATCCTTAAGGACTTCATACATATTTTCGCAAAAATTTCGGAAATAGAGGTAGATAGAAAAAAGTATCAAGAGACATTTCTGTAGAATTCTTTCAGAGAAACATTTTTTCATTTCATTTTTTCGTATCTTGTATCGTTTTGGCACAAAACGCGATTCATCGTTTTCAAAATATGAATAAATTATCTCAGAAATTCTTAAAAAAAAGCGCACGGATTTTTGAGTAAATTGACTTTCAATACTATCAAAAAGCACTTTGTCAATTTTGACTGTTTTTGATTTTTTCTAACCGATTTCGAAAGATGATGAGAAATAGTATCAGAATCAAGAGAAAAAGATGATTACGAATACTAGCTAAAAAGATATCAAACTCTTAACCAAAATTTTGAGCATTTTTTAATAAAACGCATTATCAATTTTTGAAACTCAAATATTGATAACTTTGTCAAAACAATTTTTTTTTGAATCGGTAAGATACGTGACGTCTTATTTTCTTTAAAGAACAACATATTTGAGTGTCAAATAATTCTGTGACTCAAAATTAAACATCTAATTGAAGCATTTAAGAGCAAACAATTTATTTATTTATTTTTGAAGTCTGAGAAATTTTTAATTTAAGTTTCACCCTTTCCAAATTCATAAACATGAAATCCGAGGCTTTCAAAATGAAATATTTTTGATCTAAAACGTTTCAAGTTTAATAATTTTAACTCAAAATTACCCCTTGAATAACAAATACTTCTTCCATCACGAGTCCCATATTTAGTGTTTAAGGACCAGAAAGAACCAAGCTTGATCTCAAATTAGTTTCTTGATGACGAGGTTAAGGCCATGTGAGCTTAAACTCAAAAAGAATTTTTCACATTTTCTTTGAACCAACTTTCATTCACACAAAACAGAATGTCGAGTCAAAAATTTCGGAAACTAAATGAAAAGTATTAAGGAACGTTTTTCTTGTCCTCAATTTCTATAATTATACAGAAAGCAAAAAAAAAATTTTACGAAAAAAACTTTTTTTATAATTATAAAAATGTAGGACCAGACAAAAGTTCCTGAATGCTTTTTATATAGTTTCCGAAATTTTAACTCGATAGTGCGTTTCGTGTAAACGTAAGTTGGTTAAAAAAAAATGTGAAAAATTTTTTTGAGGTTACGCTCACATGGCTTTGAAAGGGGACTCTCTATTTGTTAGTGCCAACTTTCACCCTGGTTCTTTCAGCTGGTAGTCGTGCCTGAAGGAATGTGCACGCCACGACGCTTAACCTATGACTGCAGAGCTGAATCCTCTTTTCTTCTGCCGATGCTCGTGCGACGCCATCCAATCCGGAGCCGCGACCTATCAGTCAAATCGTGACATTTCCCTCTTTAGGCCGGAAAGTAGGCGTACTTACAACGTGCACGCGATCGACCTTCGCGCGACCTCTACCAGTGAGGAGCTGCTGTTTTCCGTTTTACGTCTTGTCTCGTCAAACTCGACGTCAAGCGAATGTGTTAAAAGGAAAGGTTCTTCTGATTAAAGAATCTTCACATCCAATCTTCTGGCGTAAAATGTAAAACTTGAAATTGGAGATTGGTTTCTGCAGGAGAAATATTGATAGTCACCAGTATATTGGCGATCTCGCGAGATCATTGAGGCCCGTAACAACGCTGACGAGACCTGAAAAGCCGACCGTGGCTAACTGCGGTAGTCCGACGGCGGTAATTAACTTTGATCTTAACTTCCTTGACCTTGGTCATTTTCTTCTTCTTCTTACACCTCTCTCTCCGATCGCGTCTCTTATTTGCTTTCTACCACATTCCATCCTGTTCATTCTCACTGGCCGGTCGGTAGTAAGCACGATCGTAACGCCGAGTACACGCCTCAGTGTGTTTAACCGTGAAATCGATGAAATATGGGAACCTTCGGCCTTAAAACGATATTGCGAGTAACTGTGACCAGACAAGATTATGTTTTGCGAACCATCAGGGAGATGATCAAATGTTTAGTAACGGTACCTCTTCACAATATTATTCTATTTATATACTCATCTATAATGATTGCAAAAAAGACGAGGGAAAAAACAGGTAGTACTTGACTTAAAATAGAACTGCGAAGTTATTAGAGAGAAATTGCATTGTTCTATTTGAATTACGGATTATATGCAATCTGCTACCTAGTCCTCTTTTCATTGACGACGGCCACTAACCACACACTTGACCACACATCTTCAATCACGTTCATTTTCCTTAAGCATACCTATTTTTTTCCACGCCTATTTTTCTTCTCCACGAATATTTAAAGTTACGTCTAATTCATTTACCTTCGCACATTTTCCTTAGTTACTCTACTTTACCTTAGTCAAGTATTTTCTTAACCACTTCCCTCAGAAAAACCCTCAATGACGCCTATTTTCTTTAACCACGCGTAGTTTTTTTCTCTACGCCTAGTTCGCTTTACCAAGTCCGTTTCCTCTAAACACGCTTGTGTTACTTAGCGACTGTATGTTCCATTGTGTAAGTATTTTTTCAGCAACTTGCTTTGGTCACACCCTAATTCATGTCCATTTCCCTTAATCACACCTATTTCTGTAACCACACCCGTTTTTCATCTTCACGCCCATTTTACTTTCACATATCCATGTGACGTCTATTTTTCTTTTCCTAACCTATTTTACTTTATTAGGTCCATTCCATTTTGCAATACCCATTTCAATTCGTCGCTTTATTTTTCCTTGAACGCTATCTTAACCAGATCCCTTAGACACACCGCCTCACCCACACTTATTTTCTTTGATGACACCTACTTTCTTTTCTATCCCATCTACTTCTCCGCGTATATATATCACCATGTCTATTTTACTTACCTATGCTTATTATCCTTAGCTATTCAATTTTTTCCTAAATACATATTTCCTTAACCACTTCCCTTAGAAACACCCTTCATGACAAGCATTTTCTTTAACCACACGTAGTTTTCTTCCCCACGCCTATTCTACTTCACCATGTTTATTTTCTTCAAACCTCAATCACGCCCACTTTCCATGAACACACCTATTGTCTTTAACGACGCCAAATTTTCTTCTCCGTGCCAGAACCATAATTATTTTCCTCAGCCAATATTTTTTTCTTTGAATCCATATTTTCTTATTTACGTGCCATAGACACACCCACATTACGCCTATTTTCTTTGACGATTCCTCTTTCTAACCACACCCATTCTTATTTTCTACACCTATTTCAATTTACCTCGTCCACTTACCTATTCTCCTTAACCGTATTCATGTTTCTTCGCGCCTACTCTTCTTCATCATTTCTATTTTATTTGAGCCTCAATTATAATGAAACCTATTCCCTGTAACTACACGATCTCCTTCTTTCCACCCCAATTTTACTTTACAGTGTCCAGCATATATTTTCATCATTGACATCATTGACCATCTCCCTTAGACATGCCCTCATTCACATCTATTTCCCTTAACTACTCCTATTTTCTTAATCCACTTCCATTTTTCCTCTCCATGCCTACTTCACTTTAGCATGTCCATTTTCTTTAAGAATAAATCGCGCCCATTTTTCTTATCCACATCTGTTTTTTCACGAAGTGTATACACTACCGGTTCCGGTAAAATTCAAATTACCGGTACCGACAGTTTTTTTACGGGTTTTCCAAAAAGCGTATTATAAGCATACGGCATAATGAGCCATTTTTAATGCATAACGTCAGCTTCAGAAACCAGAATAGGCTTACCCTACGTTTTTGAGGTCGCTGAATCCGAACCCGAAGCCAGTTCGGTACCACGGTCTCAGGATTTAATCTTTGATGCGTAACTTCCAAAAAACTTTGAATCCAACAGACCAGACTCCACTTGTCCGATTTCTCGCTTAGCGGAAATTCAAAGCTCGTCGAAAATCCGTTGAAATCGTCGACAGCATTATGCAGATAACAACCGTGCAAACCAGCATTTCGCACGTTCACACACTGTATTGTTATATGTTTGATCCCATAGTGATACAAGGTGATGCATGCATCTTTGTTATTTTGATAATGCTGAACGAGATTTTCTCTCAGTATGATCTTGTTGCTTGAACGA
>JAUMHM010000001.1:13428643-13438704 GCA_032362435.1 Melikaiella ostensackeni | reverse complement strand
TACTGGTGACGAGACGTGGATTTATGAGTATGACACGCACTCCAGACATCAAGCGAGTGAATGGCGTTCACCCAATGTGCCGCCACCGAAAAAACCACGTCGTTTTCAGTCGAAAAAGAAGGTGGTGCTTGCATTTGGCTAAAAACGAAACGAATACCATCCAACAACCATCGAATTCACCTGATTTGGCTCCCTGCGACTTTTATCTATTCGGTCGACGCAAGAAACCTCTCGTGGAGGGCGGGAAGGCACCCCTGCGTCTTGGCACAGAAATAATTGAAGTCACACTGCCAGTCCATTTCCAGGATCATTCCGCCAACATTATTAAACATTAGTATTTTCCATTGTGTAGTATTACTGTGATTTATAATATTATTCGTCCATTCTCCTGGAAACTATCAGTCATATTCGTTTTTCTCGCAAAAAATCTTATCAGAATCCGCATTTGAAAATTTGTCACCACGGATATCGCACTCTTGCCTCTTTAGTCACATGCCTCATTCTTTCTTGTCTCATCTCCCTTTGTAGGATGGATTCTAGAAGCTTTGGGGAGGGGCAAGAGTGAATTTAATTATAATTCTCGCCCTTTCGACAATGCTGCCTTACATGAATTTCCTTACAGAAATTTTTTTAATCCATTACATAAATCATTTTTAAGAAACCGGTAAAAAGACGTTGTCGGTGCCGGTAATTTTTTTTCACCAGTACCGATATTTTTTCAAGCCGGTACCTTTATTGTATACACAACCTTCATTTAACCAAGCCTGTTCTTCTTCTCCACGCCCACTTGAATTGACCACGCCTAATGAGGTCGTCAAGAAGGTCATTGATTTAGTCGAATATTTTAGGTCGTATCCAATTATTAGTTCCTGAAAATTGAACAGAAGAAATGTGTCTATAAATTCAAGATTCAAGCATTCATGGCCTGGTTATGGTCAGTCTATATGGTAGAGGTTCAGGGTCGCTCTTTGTCAATTGAAAAAAAAGTCGACGTACCTGTTATTGTGTGGAAATGATACGCTGGAAAAAAGGCTCTCGTCTGATCACTTTGCACGTCGTACAACTGTCATGCATAGTAGATTGGTAGTGCAGTCCTTGTACTAGGTGGAGTCGTTCCCGCTGTGTCCTTCACGATGCTTTACACGACGGAGAGACAGTATGATTAGAGTTTCGCAGTTAATTGACCGATGTGCCTAATTAATTAAGTGCTATCATGAGCGATACCATATTTGCTTAATTACACGATAAGCCTGTGGGTAACGAATGTCTCGCATCCGATAAACACTGCGCCAAACACTGGAACATGAACTATCATCAAAACATTTTTAATCGCATTAAGCAAAATATTCTTAATGAATAAGATTAATCCTTCGCTTTATTTTTAATAGTATGCAACACTATAATTCATTTAAAAGGTGTGACTGAGAAACGAAATAAATAAAAATAGGCGTAGTCAAAGATGTGGTTAAGGGACGTGGTCAGTATAAATAGGCGTGTTGAAGGGGTTTGTCAATGAGCGTTGACAATGAGAGTGGATGTGGGAGAAGGGAATGAATCAAGGATATGCCAAGAATGAGCCAAGGGTGTGGCTGAGGGTGTGGCCTAGACAAAAAGATGTGAAAAGGGTTTGGTTATGGGAAGAAACCTAGAAAAATGGGCGTGTATAAAGAATACTATCAAAAGCGAAATTCTGTCTCTACTTCTTATCTTAAACAAGACCGTTCGTCGAGAGTTAGTCGAATAACTCCGTGTATATATAAATTTTAATTATTCCGTTTGGGCTTTGTTCTCTTGAAAAAATATGAAACGATTCTCAACATCAAACTCGAGAAAATGCCACGTACAATTGTTCACATCCAAAACAATCTGAATTAATCGTATCTTCAATCTTAATACTGCATTAGCTCAGAGAACCATTCTCCTTTAGAAAACGCCTACATTTTTTGAGTTTTCGCGTATCTCTCACCGTTTTCAAGAAAAATCAACATTTTTTTATTTAATTTTGACGATCTTTTCACTGTGTCAGTTCAGGTGATCGAGGGCCATCCTTCTTTATGAAGCTTTGAAAATGTGGTCAGTGTTCACATTTCTTTGACCGTTTGCCAACCCCCCGCCTTTTTGAAATTCCTGAATTTATTTTCATTTTTCAGGGAACTCTTACCGTTCTCGAGATACCTTAGAAATTTCAATATTTTCATTATGTTATTGGAAATCTACATACTGGGTTAGTTTGACATGGTCGAGAACAATCACCCTTCATGAGAACCTGAAAGTTTTGTCAGTTTTGATGTATTTTACAGTTTTCGAGATAATTGGCAATTCTATTTTATTTTTTCTCTAATTTTAAAAATTTGTCACTGAGTTGGTTCAGAGTGGCAGAGGTGACAGAGGATTTTTAATTTTGTTACTATTGCATGAATTTGGCCGAAATGCATGTCCGTTTCATAATAGGATACTCATCCCCTTCCCTTTTTCTTCTTCCCCTTACATATTTTCTGTTTATCATTAGCGAATAGGGTTTTAAAGATAAATGGCAACTTTACGGAAAAATTACCAGCAAATTCTGAAAAAGAAATAAAATTGGTCTTCGTCACGTACGCCGATAACAATAACTTATTTGCATACTTATTAATTCTGAGCACGATCTTCTAGCTTCTGATGAAGACTTGAGGGCATAAATGTTTCCGAGCAGTTCATAAATCGCACGTACGTGGCACATTATTTTTTTCGAGTCTCTCGTTCTCACTTGAAAGCTGAGAACAATGGCCGTGTACGTGCCAACATGCTTTCCAACAACACTTCTAGAATTATGAAATCCCAGCAATATTCGCAATATTTATCAAAATTGTTGAAAACTTCCGAGACTAAAATTATAATATCTTATTTTTTGCATTGTATTATTTGAGTAATTATTTCTACTATGCAGTCAAAAAAAGTTTTTATGACGAACTGAATATTTTACTGTCCTTTTTTTACATATCGAGATCATCTTCTTGTAACGTGAACACTCACGATAAAGTTACACGTAACCAAAGATGCTTGATCCGGCTAACTAGAAAGCATCTTCGCGTCTTAAGTCTCACGTAAGATGAATCTTCAAAAAATCAAAATAAGAAGAGACACTTTTTCTTATCTACTTCATTGAAGGAAAGTGTTGAATATAATATAACTTTTACTTACTGATCAACAAATAAATATTGTTTGAAATTAAAAAAAAAAATTTGAACTACTGTTGATGGTATACAGTAGGAAGTATTAATTATCTTCGGGTAAGATGTAATATTTTACATTTTTAGAAGCTCAGATGAACAATAAGTATAAAGCCTTATCACTATAGTGATACTCATCACTTATGAAATAGATATACGATAAGTAACTGGCTGTTACCATAAGGGGATAGTATAGTTACCGAGTTATAAACTCACATATATGACATCCCCTTTCTTCAAAAAATCACGTTGTCTTTGGTTTCATTTCTCTTTTACCTAAAAATGTTGCATCAAATTTTCTTTATCTGCTTCAAAAGGCTAGATGTTTGACAAATGAAATTTTATGCTTCAGCAAACTGTTTCGATTATAATCTCTGTAGATGTATTAAATTATCAGAGTATACAATTTGTGGTAAGCCAAATCGAGCAAATAAAGATTTTAATACCGCAATAACTGCTGAGCTAGTAATACTTTATAGTTTCGAAATTTCAACATATTTGCTGAAATAATCTATTACAAAAAGCCAATTTGTGCCTCGAAAATAAAAGAAATGTAAACCTATTGTTTGTCATGGACCATCTGGTACATCCCTTGCTATTAAAGGCTATTTTGCATTCTTTCTTTCATATTTTATACATGAAACGCGATTCTGAAAAACGCCTTATATTTTTTTGTTTATAGTAAGCCCGTAGAGTGCTTCACGTGCTCTATTTTAACATTTTTCCAGGCCTAAATGATGAAACTCAACATTTCTTTTCTCAAATTGTTTGATACGATTAACTGATTACTTTTGAAAATTAGACCATCCATTATAGACAACTCATCAGCAAAGGTATAGTAAGGTTTAAGTAAATTTGGTACTTGCAATCTTTGAGATGACCAACCATCCAAGATATATTTTATTAGCATTTACATTACCTCATTCTCAGAAATTTCTTTTTTAAATTCTTCCTCTTTATCTAATGAAATAGGCAATGATTATACGACTGAATAAACTTATATTTCAATTTTATTCTGTATGGGCTTATTCTTATTTTTTGAATGAGCACAAGGTAACGTATCTGCTATTAACAATTTTTTCCCCGGTTCAAATTTTACAAAAATGTCATATTTCTGCAATATTAATCCAATTCTTCATATCCGAGCTGCACATTTATTCAATGATTCTCTTTAAATCGATTCTAGAGAAGTAACATAGAGCCTTGTGGAACATTAAACTGAACATTGCGCGTAAGCTTTTGGCACATAAGATGCAGATCGAGCATTTCGGCAAATAAAAATTGACGAAAAGCGTTCTGCTCATTTAAACTTTGATACTCCATTTGAAAGGTGCAAGTTTTTGCGAACGCCTTATGGTATCAGCTAAGCATCAGAAGTATTTCAAAGGTGTTTTCAAGAAATCAGAAAAGAAAACCCTTCTGAGTTTAAGCATATATCTTTTCTGTTTCTGTGACAGCTTCACTTTCATATGCGACTGGTGAATTTTCTTGTAGCAAAGCTGCTCCTAACCCATTCTGAGAAGCATCTACACTTAAATTTACAGGTTTATTTACATCATAATATCTTAAAACCGGATATTCAATTGAAATTTTGTTTAGCTTACGGAAAGCTTCTTCTGCGTTTGCATGCCAGTTCGATACAGCATTTTTCTATGTTGAATCTCTCAAAACAGAATTTTTTGCGATAAATTTTACATTTCTGGAGAGTTAGTTTTACGTTTCTTTTTTGAGCTCTAAGCAACACTTTTTCTAAACCCTGGTCATGCTCTTTTTTATCTTGTTGCCAAATTAATATATCATCAATATATATTTTTACACCTTTGGAGTCACCAAATATTTCTTTAATACACCTTTGAAATACATTTGATGTTGAGCTGATACCATAAGGCAAACGCAAAAAATTGTACCTTCCAGATGGAGTATCAAAGGTTAAATAATCAGAACTCTCTACTAACTCTCTTTCATTTTCCAAAATGCTTGATATGCATCTTATGTGCTAGAAACTTACGCGCAATGTTCATTCTAATGATCTACAAGGCTCTATAGTACTTCTCGCACATTTTTTTGGGGCCAGATGATGTATCGATGTGATATTATATGTAGGTGTGTTCGTTGTTTGGCAGTTGTGATATTATACATTATCAACAAATATTACATGTAGTCTGTTGTGAAGAAACTATGATGGAAAGTGAAAATTTCGTTTTCAGGGTCCGATGATTTACAGTTATATCGTATGTGTATTCTTCGATTTATAGGTTATTTACAGTAATTAACGCATTATAGTTCTGTAATTTCATGAACAAAAAGTATTAAATTTGGTAACTGAAAAAGCAGCAGGATGTTGCAGAGAAACCGCAATCTTTAACAAGTTTACCGAAAAACGCAAAGAAACTTAGGAAAAAGCAATATGGAAGTGAAAATTTCGAAAACGCAAACTCTGTTACTGCGAGAAATATTGATCGGGCAATCCACAAAGCGAAAGATTTGAGAAAACCGAGAAATCCCTTGTTACAAGTGTCAGGAAATGACAAAAATACTAAGACTGATAAGCGTAGTCATTGTCTGAGAGCATAAGAAAAGTGGCTGAAAAAAAAGATGATATTATTAGATGATCAGCTGCTTCTAATAAAACAATATGTGCAAAGCAAACAGGAACAGGAGAGTATTTGTTTGAAAACATTCTTCAAGTAGAATTACAAGTTAAGAAGGTTGAATTGGAAGCACAGAAATAAAAATCGAAAAATTTTCAAAAAGAGTAAAGAATGAAAGAAATTAAAGGCGATAATATGAATAACTGTATTTTGATTAGTATTATTAAGCAAAAATTCTTCAGAATTGAATGAAGATGAGTTGCTGTTGCATCTGTTACATTCCTAATCATTTTTGATACAGTGTTTCTGTGTATGCCCCTGAAATCACCAACTGATATTGACATGTCTTCAGTTGCATGAAATCATAAAGCCATAAGCAATTGACACACAGGTGAAACCGCATTATTTCTTAAATAAAACAACATCACCAAAATCCACGTCGTAAATATTTTCGAGTTCCATGTTGACGACACTAATTATAACCTCACTTTTGCTATATTTCGCGCTTATCAAATTGTTCTATTCCCTCTTCGTTCAGAGCAACGTTGATTGCTATTTGTTCACCTCTTACTTCGAACAGAATAATTTTTGTTTCGTTCACGTTAATCTTAAGACCCATACTCTTCATGCTGGTATTCAGCCTACTTATCATTCTCGGCAAATCATCGACTGATTCTGCGATAAAAATCTCATCATCTGCAAACGCCAGTCCACGCACTTTCACTGTCCCGAAGTTAGCACCTTCTTCGTCTGAGAGTCAAAGTTGAGTACGATCCACCTTATCAAAAACTTTTTTCAGATCAACAAATGCACAGAAAAGTTTTTTGTTCACTCTCAAACCTTTTTCGATGATGTGTCTCAAGATAAACATCTGATCCGCACATGATCTCCCTGGCATGAATCCACATTGGAATTCCCAGATTCTTTCTTTAGTTACTCCCACGACCTTACCAGTAAATATTTTGGTGAATATTTTGCCCACAATATTTTGCTAACTGCTCTATAATTAGTACAGTCGGCTTTATCACCCTTTTCCTTGTAGAGTTGAATGATAATTGCCTTTCTCTAATCATTTGTAACACCACCGTTCTCAGCACAGACATATAAATTCGCTCAGTCACACAAACAAGTTTCGACCACTGCTCATAAGCATTTCAACGGTGATACCAACCACACCAGCAACCTTACCAATCTTCAGTTTCTTAATTGCTGATATAATATCGTGGATATCGATTCTTACTTGGCAACCTAAAACGGGAGTGTCTAAAGTATTCTTTTCTGCGTCACGGTTGTTATGCTCCATATCTTGACCTCCATATAATTTTTTGAAAGAATCACTCATACAGTCTTTTATTTTACCATTTCACCATCAGCGTTTTTAAATCCGACTTACTTAGTACTAGTGCTTCCCTTCCCAATCTTCTTGAACTATTTCTGAAATAATTTATTATTTTCTTCTAAATCATTTTGCATTTTCTCATCTTATTCCGCTCTAATTTTGTCCTTGCTTTCCTTGACTATTATCTTCGCTTTTCTCTTGTCATCCGAATAATTATGTTCTAGTCTAATATTTTTCTCATTGCCAAGACCTCTAGTACTCAGCTTTCTGGGATACGCTTGCTTTTCCTCGTTATCAGCCACGCGAATTTCATCATTCCACCAACCATCTGCAGTCCTTTTTCCTACAACCGCAGTACCGCACACTTCAGATGCACTCTTGAAGATGCTATTCGGTGCACCTGGGTCAAGACATAGGTTCATGTCTGCCTAATTTATTTTCAAAAATTTATGAACTAATTGAAATGCGAAGTTGCATCTGAATCTGCTAAACGAATATAATGGCTGTGATTGCATGTTAAATTGCGCAGCAAATTGCTTAAATGAGTCATAGATGTGTTGAAATAATTAAAATTGTTGCCAGTTTTTTTATCAATAGAATTAGCTTCCTGACAAATCCTAGATATCGCGAAATTCATTCCATAGTCGGTACAGTGTTGAGGTACATAAAAAAGTATTTTAGATCGAAGAGATTCAGCAGGTGCTTTTAATTTGAAATCTAAAAGTAAAATAGGACAGTCAATATGATTGTTTAGGACATTGTATAGGAATCGTAAGTCAGCAAACAAGAATCTAGAATAAATTTTTTAAATATTAAGTATCGCTTTAATTCCTTCATAGTCATGTTCGCGGCCATTTATGGCCATGCCCAACTGCCTCGCTGCGAAACGAAGGAATTGGTTCTGATTTTAAGAAGGGCATATAGCGATGACTAGATGTCAGATGCATATTCTATAAGTGGTCTTACTAGTGAGAAGTTGAGAATTTTTAGCGCAAAAGGGTTTGTGAGTTAATTTGAGGGTTTCCGAGATTTTTTTGTATTTTTTAAATTTTGTTTTCCCTAATTTTCAGGAAACAATAAGTAATTGAATTATTTATCATTCCTTCTTAGCCGTTATGTCGCGCATTGGATGCGACTTCTTCTCGCAAAGGCAATTAATTCAAGAAAATACAAGTCAGAGCTAACTTACGACCACGAATTAAGATTTCATGCCATTTTTATTTAATTTGATAAAATTATCAATTTTTAACTCGATTTTCGGCACGGTTGTCATTATATTTGTCTCTGTTCACGTTTTCCGATGATTTTTGCCTTGCTGAACCTTCGCCTCCACTTTGTTCTTGTCGTTGACTATCACGAGGTTAAAATCTTCTCTTCTTCCCAAAATTATTTTGCTTCCTTCGATTTTGATTTTTTGATCTTATTGCTTCGGTCCAAATGAAGCGGTATAGAAAATATTAAGTAAACCGTTCAATAAAAAAGTCATAGTTTAAGTCGTTTACCTATACATTTACCTGATGAAAAAAATATTATTGTTTGATAAAGCAATCTCAATGAATCGATTTCATTCAATTTGAATAAAGAAACAAAATTGTGAGTCCTCTTTGAATTAAATTCTCGTGACCCTGATGAACATAAATATTCTCATACTGAAATTCTAGAGCACTACACATGGAATAGAAAAACAAATCAATGGCGCAAACGAAGCATACAGAAAATACTATAAGAAGAATGTATTCAGTGAATCCATGTAACGTAGAATTATTTCATTCACAATTACTATTATTAACAGTGAAGGGCAAAACATCATTTTAAAATTTGAAGTGCGTTGATGGAATAAATCATGATACACTTACATCAACTTGTTTGGCATGAGGGCTAATTGCAGATGATGATAAGTGAAAAAGATCAATAGGAGAATATTAATAGGTGAATTGAATGTTGAGCAAAAGAATGTAGTTAATAGTGCTTTAAAAGCAGTTTAAGGCTCTAGCAAAGAATTAAAGAAAGAGGTACTAGATATGAAATAGTAAATTTATCTATTAAGAGGAGTAAAATATGGAAATTTTCTAAAACGTACAAGTTAGCAAAAAATATGAATGTATTGCCAGAGGAAACTGATTCTGTAGATTTTTTTATTAAAAATCGGTAATGGTGGAATTAATTATGTCTAAAACAGTATCAAACTTTCGGAACGAATAATTGCTCCTTCCAATTCAGATATTATTCAAGATACGTATGGTGATCTCATTAGAAAGAAAACATTTAAAGTACTTTCAAAAATTGTAATTTAAGCAGCTAGAAATGTTGAAATTGAAGTAATTAATAAAAAAGTAGTCGAATTATTCTAAACACTTTATCATCAACAGGTTTACCACCTCATGAATTACGTTTCAGAATTAATTCTGTTATAATGCTTATACGAAATCCAAGTATCAATGAAGGATTATGTAATGGAACACGATTATTAATCAAACATTTATCAAATAATTTGATCAAATGTGCAATATTGAGCGAAGATAAACAAGGAAACATTGTATTCTTGAATCGTGTCACTCTACATTGTGAAAATATTTATCCTTTCACTTTTAAAGAGGGCGATATCCAATTCAATTAGCTTTCTCAATGGAGATAAACAAATATCAAGGATAGAAATTCAATCAGATTGCAATAGACTTGAGGAAATTTGTTTTTTATCACGGACAGTTATACCACCTTGATCAAAAAGCTTAAGGACTTTATTTTTAAAATAAAAAATACAAGTTTATTCATCATAATCGATATTGTCCCCTTCAAAGTACGCCCCATCGACTGCAACGCACGTATGCCAGCGCTTGATCCAATACTCGAAACATTTTTTATAATCGGTTTGCGGTATAGCCATCAGAGCCATCTTCGATTTTTCCATGACCTCATCTCGGG
>JAUMHM010000001.1:13396476-13428543 GCA_032362435.1 Melikaiella ostensackeni | reverse complement strand
AACTCACTAAAACCAGAATATATTTAAAATATCTGAGATATTGAATGTTTGGACTTTTCCTGATTTTCTGTAAACTAATAATTGAGAGCTTTAATAATATAAACTTCATTGTTATTCGGGACCATATTTCTCTACCTACAGATGTGAAGACATCTTAACGACAATCGAATATTTCAAAGATGTCTTAAAGATATTTTAACGACAAAGACATAGGACGTCTTTGCGACGTCGTAAAAGTGTCGTAAGGACGCCCTCTATTTTTTTCCCACTAGGAATCTTGAATAAGATTTATTCTTCAATAGAAAAATGTACAATACAGGTATATTATAAGTAAGAACGATAGGTTTTTCAAATAAACTATTGAACTATAATAAAATAGAAATATTACATTGAATAGAAAAAAAAATTGTATAGTAAAATAATTATTATATTGAATAGGAAATTTAAAAAGATAACATTGAAAATTGAAGGCTTGGGAGGGGGGGGTTATCATCCAGCAATTTTGATGTATATCAGAATCAAAAACTTCAAATAAATCTGAAAAGTTTATAAATAATTGAAAGAATTCAAACAATTCAAAGAATAGAAAAAAATTCTAAAGAATTCAGTATGACATCGGAAGATTATCATTACAGAATGCATCTCATGTTATGCGTCGTTGACAAAAAGATTCTGAGGCAGTTTTATGTACCCATTTCCCTTACTTGAGATATGTTTCTGTGAATAATACTAGTAAATTATATCACAGTTGCTTTCAACTGGCACTCAAAATGTATATTTACCTTTGTTTAGAAAGGAGAAATTGAAGTATAGTTGAATGTCCCGCCGGGAACATGTCCTTGAATACAAACTCGCAAACTAAAATTAATCATAACAATTCCAGAGAAATTTTAAAAAATTCAATGGATTTAATTCATTTAATTGCGTCATCCTTTCCTTTAAATCTTTTCTTTTGCCAACAAATTAATTTTTTAGCAAAAGTATTGCCCTATTACCCTGCCTATTTCCTTTTTTAAAATTCCCCTTTCTTGCCCTATTATCCAAAAACTTCTCCTTTTTTCCCCTTTTCTCTTTAAATGTACGATATTTGAAAATACAATATTTGAATTATGCGGAAAATTCTTTGAAATTAGTAAATGTACGTAAGAATTATAAAAGCCATTGTTCGTTTTACATTTTACAAAATTATCCTATTCAAAACTAGAATATGCTATCGCGTGTAGTAAATGTTTCATTTTTTTTAACTTACAAAATTATCTAGTTATGATCAACTTAACTCTTTTAAATTCAAATTCAAAATTTTATTTCTTAATTTCAATAATTATAGTAAAATTTTTGGTTATAGCTATAACATAAGCAATACATAAAGCTCTAGGTATGTCTATGAAAATAATGAAAGAGATCTATATAATATTGACGCACTGAAATAAATTAATTATAAATAAATAAAATACAAAATACAACACAATACAACGTAACACAAATGTAACAATATAAGTGCAACAAGATTCAAGTGCTGAAAACTATAGTCCATTAAAAATAAACTCTTAGAAAAAACTTTAAGCCTGACCTTGACAATTTTGAAACATTTAAATACTCGTACATATCGGAAATGTTAAAATCGGAGACAGAAGGTGTTATCCAATATGAAAAACATACAGTAATTAATGAAAAATACATTAAAAGGTGAACGCTTTTTAACTGAAATGTACAATGGTAATTAATCGAATAATAAAATATTCCAAGCTTATGAACTGCAAATTTGAATTCTCTAACTTGAAAAATTTAGTCACACGTTCTAAATTCATTCATTTGAATCTTTAATCTGTATAGAAGTGGTGAGCATTCTCAAATTTTATATTTGAATCTTGTAGAAATAAAAAAAAAGTTATTCGACTAATTTCAAATCAAACTATTTGGGATGTAAATAAAACGTAAAATCTAAAATATTTTTATGCTGAATCTATACGAATTAAGTATTTCTGGAATGAGAAAATTTTAGGTGCTTAAACTTGAACTATTTTGAATTTAAATTTAAGGGCATTGAAGAGTGTAGTTTAATATTTAAATTCAAAGTATTAATTGAAGCGTGCTCTACAACAGTGCATTATGTGTAATGCTATTTGTACCGAAATTCTTGTAACAATAGTTGCTCTTCCAGGATCTGCTCTTCGTACCGATAAAATACGGCTATTCGTACCAAAATCTTGGTAGTTCGGTACACGTAGCTACGGATTGAAATTACTCTTAAATTGTAGTTTTTATAGTATATTATACACCAAGGATTTCACCCGAACCTTTACTACAAGTATGATGTTGACAGGACGTTTACAAAGACTCGGCGTAAAGGTTGGGATGAATTTCGAGGTGCATACGTTACTTTAGTCCCAATAAGTATGTTTGGGTGACAGTAGTATAGTTAATCGGGTTCGGCGGCAGCTACGTAGTTCCAGCTGCCGCCGACAGATGGCGCTACTGTCGCTGATGATGAGTGACCGGCAACTATATTACTGACAGTCGGTAAGGCAGGTCACTGGCATGCAATCTTGAATCGATCGATAGGGATGGTCCCTGTTTTACCGGCCAAGCCCCCACTCACCTCCACCTCTTCGCTTAACTTCCAAGGAACTTCTGGAACTCGAAATTTCTAGAAATCTAACCTTCTGGAAACGTTGATGGATGAGATCTCTAACGATTTTCCATACATTGAAGTTTCTAGAAGTTTCGCAGCATGAGGAGCTGTTACATTTAAAATTGTCTCTGTCATCAAACTTTCTTGAAACATGAGACGTAACCTCTAAATCGAAGTTTTAGGAATGCTCGAGACATGAAAGACGCTATATCTTTCGAAATTTTCTGCTTCGAAGATTCTAAAAGCATTGCTTCTAACTTTTCTGCTAGAAAAATCCATTGATGTTTCCGGATGATTCCACACTGAAGTGTATAAATGTGAGAGCAGACGCCACATAGCAAATCAGTCCCACGCGTATGGCAATACCGCTCCGGCTACCGGCTAGTAATGACAAATGTCATAATTAAGTTGTTTTTATTTTTAAAAATCAAGTATTTTAACGTTATACATTGAAGTAAATGTACAAATTTGAAGTTCAAAAATAATTTGAAGTTACAAGGATGGATGAGTGATTTATCTCGGTATTTCCGAGAGCATGAGATTCAAAAATTCAAACCAACGATGCTTTTTCCTGCGGTGTAAGACGGGTTGCTGCATTACAGGCTTACGAGAATCGCAACCTACTAATGCAAAAAAATAGTTGAAGATTAGAACCTCTCCGAAATCCAACCTTCTAAAAAGTTGAATGTCTGTCAACTTTGTTTTTTGGTTCATTCAAAAACCTAACCCAACATCACAAAGAATGGTTTATATCTGTGCTTAGTTCCCGACAGTTAATAATGGTTCGTGTCCATACTAAATTATAAGTTATTGATACCAGCAGTAGGTGAAAGAAAATTCAACCTATACTTAACTTATACTCAAAGTGATCGAAATTTCGAGAAAGCTGGAACGAATTTATGGTTTGCTCAACAAGTTGGATCTCTCCAAAACCGACCTAGCTGGAAGGTTCCAGAAAGTTAGGAGTCCCTGTTAGTAATCGGAAATTCTAAAAACATATGTGAGCTAGGGGGATTTCGAAGCTTCTAGGAACTTGGATATAATATTTCAGGCACATATACCATGTTTTAAAGTTCAGATTTCCTTGTCCCTGTTTTTAATTTTCTCATTTATTACATTTTTTTCCTAAATATTATTTCACCAAAACTAAAGCCGATTGAACTTAACCTTTCGCGAAATTTGAAAAATGCAACCCAACGATGTGTGGCCACGTAAAAATTTGATTTCAACCCAACGATATTTGAATAATGTGCAACGTTGGAAATGTAGCCCAACAATGTTTGTGATTGTCCACCGCTGACAGTAAGCAATTTTTGGATTCAGAATTGAACCCAAAGATGTTCATAATACTTGAAGCTGGGAAGAAAATAAAACATGAAATTTAAAATGAGCCTAACTAATTCTCAACTAAGTGGATGGGTTTCAATAGATCTTCACTTGATGTAAAATGAAATGTTTGGTTCATTCAAGAAAAAAAACTTAGCCTAATTTGACAAGAGAAAATCTTAACCTATAATGTGACAAAAGTCAATGTAGTTAAAACATAAATTCACAACGGCTATACATGTTTTTGAGGGTTGTGTTCCTCAAGGAAATATCCGTAGTATCAATACTTTCACTTGTATCATCGTCATTGACTCTTCTTCCAGAGTAATGCCTAATAGTCGGCTGATCCTGAGGAGACATGAACCAGATCTTGAGAATAAGAGCATTTCAAACTGCGCAATTTGTATTTCAGCATTGAACGTGGTGATTGCACCTCGTTGAAACTGTACTGTACAGTTTTTTTAGCGAGGGACAGCCTAGATCTTGTAAATTATACACGTTTTGCACATACTGGGACAACCATTTCTTATTTTCAAGTCGTTTGACGTAGACTGCACGAGCATCAAGTAGTTTTTCTCGGATGACAAGTCTTACTTCTTCATAGGGTATGTCACCAGATGTCCATTCTAGACCATGGTAATTGCGCGTCAACCATAAATTTTCACTTTTGTTTTTGGCAGGCAGCGAGTCCCAGTAGTAGGGTGGTTCAAAGAGGTAGACTATATGTTGAGCGTCTTCCTGGAAAGGAATTATAGCCAACTACTTGAAGATGAATTGTTTGGTGGGCTTCTTGAAGCCTTGCATGTACACAATGAAGTCCATTTCGATGAAAACTAAACTCTGGGATGGAGAATTTCTGCTTTTAAACTGTTCTCCCACCACTGGAATTACCCATCACCATCACAAATATCTTAAATCAACTTCAATTCAATCAGAACAATTGTTTTTGTCCCATCTGCATAGGGTGTAGTTCTCCAGTAAACGACTTTGTGCATTGTTGAATCAACTTTTTGCCAACGATGAACCAACAGTAAATCAAAGTTGAACCAATGATGAGTCAATGCGAGAAATTGATGGTAGTCACAGAACTGCATAAGTCTGCTAGAAAGAATTATCCACGTCATCGCGTGCAAATGGTAAGCCAACGTTCAATCAATGTTAAGTCAACGTTGGATGAACTTCAAACCAACTTTAAATCAACGTTAAGCCAACGTAGAATCAACTTTAAGCCAACGTTAGATCAACATTAAACCCGCATTAAGTCAACGTCAAGCCATTCTTCAATCAATGTGAAGTCAACGTTGGATCAACGATAAGTCAACGTTCAATCAACGTTAAGTTAACGTTCAATCAACGTTAAGTCAACGCTAAATCAACGTTTAGCCAACGTAGAATCAACTTTAAACCAAAGTAGAATCAACGTTATGCCAGCATTGAATCAACGTTAATTCAACGTTAAGCCATCGTTAAATCAATGTGAAGTCAACGTTGGATCAACGATGAGTCAACGTTCAATCAACGTTAAGTCAACGTTCAATCAACGTTAACTAAACGTTAAATCAACGTTAAGTCAACGTTGAGTCAATGTTAAGCCAACGTTGAATCACCGTCAAGCCAACATTGAATCAATGTTGAGCCAACGTTGGAACGAAGCTAGAACATTATTGCATCATGTAATATAATATTGAGGAAGGATCTCTGGAAACCTGGTGGTGGGGTGAGGTCCTTTCATAGTAGACTAGTTCTTCTCTTTTATCAGTCTACTGTTAGATATCAGATCGTGAAGAAAAGCATTAAGAGCTTAACAATCGTTTAAACGTATTTTCTGAAGAACATTCAAGAACTGAAGCAAGTGATACAAGTGTGATCAGATTGACAAATTCAAAAAGAAAATTTAATACTGTGACAATCAATAAGTGTATAAAGCGGTGAAGATGGACTTTTTCACGTTACTTAACATAACCGCCCTCAATGATGGCTCTCTTCCTCAAAAGAAACTAAAAGAACTAGACATGGATGGAAGATATGAACTTACAGATATAAAAAATGTTTAACAAAGTTTGAAGCGACTGCGTTTTTCGTATCCATAGAAAACAAGTTCTCTGTCGTTCTACCTCTGAGAGTGTCTAACCTTCTAGAAGCAGATAAAAATATGTTTTCTAAGAAACAGGAAGAGTCTGTCTTGAAGGTGATCTCTGTATGAGATATCATGGTGAATACTACAATTCGATTAAATTTGTGAAAAAATGTCAAGTGTAAAGTACGAAATTACCGCTCAGTATCTGAGAGCCTTCAGTTGGATCAACTATGTTGATCAACTATTATGTCTTATATACCCCGAAATCAAATGCTGCATTGCACTACATACAATCTAAATTCATTATTCACAATGCGAATTATTATCAGTTCTAAATTCAAAAAGATGGAAAGTTAGCCTCATCGGTGAAACTGCTAGCCAGTGCTATTTTACTGTACTTTGATGGTCAAGAAAAGCAACAATATATCGACTGTAGAAATTTCCGTATACATGACTGTATCTCATGAAGATTATATAGTGATTTTGGAGCAAATTTAAGATACTAAAGTAGAGACCCGACAAAATTATTCATTTATACTATTAGAAACAACGTTTGCTGTTCTACAGGATGTCAGTCTTTGCATCGACCGGTATCTTCTAGAACAGAGTGTCATGCCGTTCCACCGTACAAAAGACATCATCATTAAAACCAATACTAAATGTGTTTGGTGTAATATGAAATCACCGTGTGTTAAAAGTTTCAAATCTTATGAACAATAAAGAATAATGTAAGTTTAAAGAACAAAGCAATAAAGAAAAACTCATATTCACTAGTCTCATGCAATCTGAAATTCCTGCTCACCATTCTAATGATGTACAAGCTCGAGGTCCATCAAGACGAACCCATCGCTAGCGGACTCTACGAACACGAAATTCCTAAAGTCAAACATCCAAATATTAACCTTCGGGAGAAGGTTCTGGAGAAGTGAGGAAATAAAATCTTTTGTGAAGTGGTTGGGCTTAAATAATTTAGATGACAGCTGAATAGACGAATCAGGCATGTAATCAACTCTATTCTTCATTAATCCAAAGTTGAATCAACGTCGAATGAACGTTGAAATAACGTTGAATCTACAGTATCATCTAATGTTTTATATTAAGTCTACGCTTGTACTAACTAGATGGAAGGTTCTGAGAAATGAAAGCGTTAATATTTGTATGCGATGGTTGAATTCAAATCACGCACCCCGAATAAAAAGGATGATAAACCATAGTTATCTTAAATTGCTTCGTACATTCCCATCCCTGGTCGTGGTTTGATATATGAGAATAAGCCTCAAAAAACATTTTACTAATTATAACCCAAATGTGACTTTGATTCGCATGCTTCATTGACACATGTTTTAACGTAAAGGGCCCACAATAAACAATGGCAATTCATCATATTTCTTTTCTTACAAGTTTTAATTAACAAATTGTTACAGTTTCCTAGAACAAGAATGGATATAGTAATGCAAGGTAAAAATTTGTGTTCAATTTTGTTTTTGTTCTTAATTTTTCAAACTTCAGAATGTCAAGCTTTTCTCAAATTCACAATACTATCCATACGGGAATTTGAATCCGAATATTACGCATAATCAGTTTGCACTATTGTACGAGCTGTATACAAACTTTCACACAACTTAATTTGATAAAGAGTCTGAACTGATGTTGCGAAAAAGCAATTTCAAAGAGCACGTTCCAATGATTGTTCTAGATTGTTCGAAACAAAATGAGTTTCTAAAACAGGCTTCAATGGACGTTCGTTTGTAATTTGAATCTGCAGACAATTTTCACGCTGAAACTGCAGCCTACTGTTTAATTATACATGATTGTATTATTCAGTGCCAAATCATTAGCGGTGGGGTGAAGAAGTTGATTTAAGATATTTGTGATGGTGATGGATAATTCCTTTCCAGGAAGACGCACAACCTACGGTCTACCTTTTTGAACCACCCTACTACTAGGACTCGCTGCCTGCCAAACACAAGAGTGAAAATTTATGGTTTACGCGCAATTACCATGGTCTAGAATCGACATCTGGTGACATATCCTTTGAAGAAGTGAGACATGTAATCCGAGAAAAACTATGTGATGCTCGTGCAGTCTACGTCAAAGGACTTGAAAATAAGAAATGGTTGTCCCAGTATGTGCAAGACGTGTATAATTTAGGAGATCTAGGCTGTCTCTCGGTGAAAAAAACTGTACAGTACAGTTTCAACGAGGTGCAATCACCACCTTCGATGCTGGAATGCAAATTGCGCAGTTCGAAATGCTCTTGTTATCGAAACCTGGTTCATATCTCCTCAGGATCAGCTGACTATTAGGCATTACTCTGAAAGCAGAGATAATGACGATAATACAAGTAAAAGTATTGATACTACAGATGCTTCCTTGTGAAACACAACACTCAAAAACTTTTATAATCGTTGTGAATTTATATTTTAACAGTCAATCTCAGTGGACTATCACAGAAGTTCTTGGGCTGCATTTCCAACGTTGGACTTTATTCAAACATCGTTGGGTTTGAAATCAAATTTCTGCGCTGGCCACACATCGTTTGGTTGCATTTTTCAAATTTCGCGCAATCTCGTTTCTTTTAACACTAGATAGATAAGCATTTTACGTATAGATTGAGTTCAATCGGCTTTAATTTTTATAAAATAATATTTTAGAAAAAAATATAATTAATGAGAAAATTAAAAACAGGACAAGGAAATCTAAACTTTAAAACAAGGTATACGTGTCTAAATATTAGATCAAAGTTCCTAGAAGCTTTGAGATTCCCCTAGCTCACATATGTTTCTAGAATTTTGAATTACAAATAAGGACTCCGAACATTCTGGAACCTTACATTAAGGTCGGTCTTGCAGGGATCCAACTTGTTGAGCGAACCACGAGTTCGTTCCAGCCTTCTCGGAATTTCGATCACTTTGAGTATTAGTTAAGTATAGATTAAATTTTCTTTCATCTACTTCTGATATTAATAAGTTATAATTCAGTATGAACACGAACCATTTTTGACTGTCGGGAACTTAGCACAGATATAAACCATACTTTGTAATATTACGTTGGGTTTTTAAAGGAACAAAAAATGAGAGACCTGTAGTTCACGTATGTTTCTGGAATTTCCGATTACCAACAGGGACGGCTGAAATTCTGGAACCTTCCAACTTGGACTGTCTTGCAGGGATCCAACTCGTTGAGCGCACCATGAATTTGTTCCAGTTTTATCGAAATTTCGATCATTTTGAGTATAAGTTAAATTTTTCATCATCTAATGCTGGCATTGACAAGTTATACTTTAGCATGGACACCAACCATTATCAACTGTCATGAACTTAGCACAGATATAAACCATACTTTATAATGTAAGGTTAGGTTTTTGAATATACCAGAAGTTAAAGTTGACAGACATTAAAGTTTCTAGAAGGTTGGATTTCGAAGAGGTTTCAATTCTTAACCATTTTTTTTGCATCATTAGGTTGCGATTTTCGTAAGCCTGTAATGCAGCAACCCGTCTTACACCGAAGGAAGAAGCACCGTTGGTTTGAATTTTAGAATTTCATGCTCTCGGAAATACTTGAATAAATCACTCATTCACCCTTGTAACTTCAAATTATTTCTAAACTTTGAATTTGTAAATTTACTTCGATGCATAACATATATATATATATATACACTTTAGTGTCGAATTATCCGGAAACATCAATGGAACTTTCTAGCAGAAAAGTTAGAAGCAATGCTTTTAGAAACTTCGAAGCAGAAAATTTCGAAAGAAATAGCGTCCTTCATGTCTCGAGCATTCTTAAAACATCGACTTAGAGATTACGTTACATGTTTCCAGAAAGTTTGATGACAGAGACAATTTTAAATGTAATATCTCCTCATGCTGAAAACTTCTAGAAAGTTCAGTGTTTGAAAAATCGTTAGAGATCACATCCATCAACGTTTCCAGAAAGTTAGATTTCTAGAAAATTTCTAGTTCCAGAAGTTTCAAGTTCCTTGGGAAGTTTAGCGAAGAGGTGGGGTTGGGTGGTGGCTCGGTCGATAAAACAGGGACCGTCCCTATAGATCGAATCAAGATTGTATGCCAGTGACCTACCTTATCGATTGTCGGTGAAAAGTCGATGGTCACTTACCATCGGCGATAGTAGCGCCATCTGTCGACGGCAGCGGGAACCACGTAGCTGCCGCCGAAACCGCTTAGCTATACTACTAGTGAGTAATGCCATCTGGGAAAAACGCATAATGTGGTCATTTAGTGAATCGGCGCAAACGAATTCCCCGAAGACTCAATATAGCTTCAGCGTCCATGTTGAAATACAATCCGTCTGTGTACGGATCTGCATAAGAACATCAAGCTCGAACAGCCGAGAAGCGTAGTATTTGCCAGCTGATCTCTTAAAAGTCCTATTTTGAGGGCATTAAACAGCTCTTTATTTCCCTGCGGAGCATCAACAGGCCTCTCTACCCCCGCAACACCCGCCGTTCGATAAATGTGTACATTATGCGTTCTTTCCAGGAAATGTTACTCGCTCTGAACGCGCTTGTTGGGAATAAAGAAATTCAATATGAAATTTGAAAATTTATGGACAATATTGAAGTACGACAGTCTGATTAGCATTAAAGTCATTTTTTTGGATAATAATATTATTATTATTGTTATTAATTTGAATTGTGTTTTGACGAAGTTCTATCCGCTTAACGATGAGCCCTTCCAAAAATCCGTAAGATTCTAGAGTTTCAATTAATATTTTTAAATTGTTTCGATGGAGAGATGGGGGTGCAAGCTTTATAGCTCGATCATACAAACTACTGATAACGCTGATTTTATACAGCGAATATGTTATTGAGTTATAATTAATATAACGACCAGACGAAGTAGCCTTTCTAAACCAATTAGTGAAAATTTGGCCATTTTGGTGAATGGTAGAAACATCTAAGAAGTTATTATTTTTATTAGATTCACGTTCTATGGTAAATTGTAATCTATTATGGAATTTATTGAACTTGTCTTTAAATGCTTCAATTGAGTCATGCCAATATGATAGGATGTCGTCTACTTATCTTAAGAAAAATAGTGTGTCATAGGGACACCGAATGTCTGTGAATAGAATTTACCTTGAAAAGAACAATGAGCATTTTTTGAACAGAATTCTAAATTTTTTGAGTGAAAAACAAAAGGTAGTCTAATATGTAATTTTATTTCTTTCCAGTTCTTTTCGACTGCATTTGACATTAATTTGTGTGGGATATTAGTAAATAGGGATTTAACGTCTAAAGAGAAAATTCAAAAATCATCAGGAATTTCGTACTTATTCATATTATTAACAGATTGTCAGCTATCTTTCACTTAATTGTGAATTGTCTTGAAGACTAGATCAATATATGATTAGCGATCGACTTAAAATATAGAATCACATAAAATCAGTTGACTAAAAATGGACTTAAAAAGAAATTAGTTGATAATTTTATGTGGAATCTTGTTGGCAGTGATCACATTCAAAACTACCTCCTTCATAAAAAGTACATTGCTCATGCCACCAATTCATGCATTTAATACATTGGACCCATTTTTGAGTAGGAGGTTCTGTGTATTGTTCCTTACATAGTGGACAAAAAAATTTCTTTAAATTAGAGTTGGAAGCCTCTGGCTTTTTTGCCAACTTTTTTTCTTCAGTACAGCTTTTTTATTTTTAGGTCCCGAAGGCGCAGCTTCGCTCAAAGCTGGTTTACGAATTTTCTTGTTAGATTCTTTTGTTTTCTTCGAGTCTTTTTTTTCTTCTAACTGTTGTTTGTGAAGACTAGAAGTAATTATTTGGGATTTCATTGCAACTCTTGTACAACGTATCTTTTCTATCATTTTTGGAAATGGTGAGATCGTTGAGATTGCTACATTTTGATGCTGATTCTCTTTTTTTGAGCTTGTTTCGGTCGACACTTTGGCTGTTGATGTTGATGGAGCTACTACAGAAAGCCGCTCATCAATAGGGTCTGCAAGTAGGATCATACTCAGCAATAGATTCTTCAACCTGCTCAATTTGACTGCTTTCAATATCAGATGAAGCTTCAATCCTTGGTACTGACTGGTTAACATTTGTTTAAGACGATTCATCTATTGCAGCATTAACATTTTGTTTGTCTTGAGGAACGATCTGGCCTGTGACCGATGATGGATGATGGACCGATGAGTATCCCGCTTTGTTTATTTTAGGTAGACCGTAAAATTTTGGTGGATGACCATTAGTGCATTTGAGTAAATCTAGCCATATCAGAATTGATGAAACCGAGTAGAAAATCTTCATCTATCAGATAGTTAAGTTTTATTTGTATTTTATTCGTTGGATCTCTATTCAATTTAATGAAAGTGGAAGTGTCATCAAGCAATTTGAGAGATTTATTAATATAATTTTTTAGGTTCATGACCACCGTGACTTTGCCTTTATCGGCACGTGTAAATGATGTCTTTGTGTTCTTTTAAAAATTTTGTAGCTTCAATTGTCATGATTAATTCTTGTGGAATGTATCTTTTATAATTATTACTAGTCAAGAAACGCTGCAAATTAAATGCTAAATCGGATATAGAAGTGTCTCTTTCATCTTCATCAATGAAATGAATTTTCTCTTCAATATTACATGAAGTAGATTCAACAATGAAATTTGTGTTATAAAGAGGGAGACAGTGGTTTGGACCTAAACTTAAATAATACTCTACATTTTCGTGTCAGCTAGTGTTGGATAAATTGACAATCCATATAGGATTAATTTCCTTAGATTCTATCTCAAGATTTTAATAGTGTTTTTTTAACCAATAGAATTTCAATTTAGAATTATAAATAAGAATCTTGCCTCATTTGTATAATCTATTCTCTTGCATATCAAAAAATATTCTGGATGTGCTATTATCAAGTGTAGTATTTATATTTGATTTGAGAGAGTTTAATATTTTTTGTAAATTTTCTATTTCAATATTGATAGATTCAATACCTATATTTAAAATTCTGATGTTACTCTACAATATAATTTTTTTTTAAATCTTCAATGCAATTTACGTGTAAACAATAGCTTTTGTAACTTTGATTGAGCATACAAGCTGGAATGTATCCTTCGTCTCTGCATCGGCAGAACGAAGAAAGAATGGTTGGAGTGTGTGTATCAGACTCTCAAGCGAAGGGGTATAACGAGTCGTAGGAACACAAGAGCGTGCATGAAACGATGTATGGATACAGGTATAACGGAAGCAAAAGATGTATGCAAGGATGGGGATGGGTGGAGAACAATTGTTTATCAGAAGAGTGAAACCTGAAACGAAAGATTTTAGATACTGAGCCCACTTCAAGAGATTTTTTTAGTGGATTATTGTCATGACTTTCTGAAGTTCTTCACCTGAGATGATTGCTAGAGAGATTAATCATCGAAACGTGTTGGAGAGGTCTTGTAGAATAAGTGTGTGGTTTGAAAGAACAGCACGTGACTTCTAGATTGATCTAAAACCCATCCCTTCTCCTACACATCCCTTACTTACCCATACCATTTGAAGTCCTTGATCCCCTGTAGGACCTTCTAAATTCTTTTTTTTCAGTTCCTGTAGACGTCGATTTATTACCATCTAGATTGGTTCGGAATTGGCCTCTGGCATCACTTGCAGCATCATTAGTGCGTCTTTCAAATTTTCCATTGTTATGTTTTGCACTGTTGCATCTAGATCCTTCTGATTACTTTTCCAGTACTGTTTTAATTGTCGCATATATTTCATAGGACTTCCCAGATACACTTCCTTTACATCTTTTTTGTCCTTGAAAAACGCTTCGATTAATCTATTTTCATCCATTGGCCTTTACGCTTCAGCAAGAGAAACTCAAGAACCTTATTCTGACACTCGCTCGCCCCACGCTGGTGCGCCAATTGTAACCTTATGCTTTTGTCGGTTAACTAAAACAAGGTTAATTTATAACTTTATGTTCGATTTCCAATAATTAATTAATTATTATAGATTAGTAAAGTGGGTATCTTGTGGAGAAAGAATAAGTTTCCTAAACCTGTTAGGGTTCACTCCGGACACACTTGTGTCTGGGGATAGCGCGGCTCTCCTTTGCGTGGTCGTGATGAAGCGCGGTCTCGTTAGGATGACTCGATAAGGATGAGTCTCCCTGATCACTATATCGCTCTTCCCGATTTTCAAATTACATGGTATTGCCATCTTTCTCAGTCGTTTTCTTCGTTCCATAGGATGTACACATTGTTGGCGATTTCCTCCTTAATTTTATAGGGCCATCAAATTAAGCCATCAAACCTGTTACTGCATGCGATATGTTACAACCTTAGGCCAATAACCTTTTTCCCACTGCAGAGTTGACGCCCCTGTCATTTTTGTTGAGAACAGCGAGTTTTCTTTCTCTCTTCCTCTTAATGCGGTTCCTTAATACCATCAACTGTACTTCCCTATTCGTTTCTGGATCTGGCGTTAATGGAGGTAAGAGTACGGTCCACCATTTCTTAGGCTTTCGTCTCCTCAACTTCTCGTTGGGGGTCACCACCGTCGTGTCGTGGTGTGACTCATTAAGGATCGTCTCGAAATTCTCCCATTGGTGCAACAACGTGGGGTGTGCGAGTGTGAAAAAGAATAAGGTTCTTAAGTTTCTCTTGCTGAAGCGTAAAGGCCAATGCATAGAAATGGATTAATCGAAGCGTTTTTCAAAGGCAATAAAGGTTTTAAGAAAATATATGTGACAACCCCTACGAGCCAGGAAAACGTACCTCAGGGCATGGCAAAATTAGATAATCGGTTGAAAGGAAAGAAGAACGCGAATAATAGAAACAATTAAAATTCGTCCTGAAAGCTATTAAATGCATAAGTAAGTGGAGTGGAGATATTTTACAGTGAACTATGAAGACAATAAATAGACTATAAAAAAAAGAAAACGCGAAGGTCGTGTGATTACAAATTCGTACAAGAAATTATTACTTTCAAGCAACATGGTTAAAACAATTCTATAGACCTCGAAAGCAGGGACACGAGGGGCCATAGATAAAGGAAGTAATGAAGTGGATCTAGGTGCAACAGTGCGAAGTATAACCCTGGAAAACTTGGGAAACACGCTAATGATACCGAAAGTGATGCCAGAGGCCAACTCCGAACCAATTTGGATAGTAATGAATCGACGCCTAGAGGAACTAGAGCAAAGAACTCAGAGGGTCCTCAAAGATCAGAGAAGATACAGAGACCAACAAACGGACGAAAAAGATCAGATAAGATAGAAGTGAACGCCTTAGGAAGCAGCATTAGAGTTCATAGAGGCCACAACAAACGTCACTTAGAGCCTCGAAGAGAGGGAGAACCGAATGCAGGCCCAGATCAACCGACTGGAGGTGGCCCATGCACGAGTAGCGGAACGAATAACGAACGATCTCGACAGGAGAGCTGATAATCTGCTACCAGTCACAAAACCTTACTTTAAATATGTTCTTCCCGAATACAATGCAGAGGGAAGTTCTATGCAATATGTGCGGCAATTGAATCAGGACTGGGAGGTGGTACGCCCTCATGCATGTGACGCCGCATACTTAATAGAAAAATCCCTCTCAGATCCACCCAGTAATTGGTGGTTGGTGGTATATTGTATATTGACATGGCAACCCAAACCAGATACACTGCCAATATGTTAACTAATACCCGAGGAGAGTTAATGGAGGAAAATGAAGTGATGACTCTGAGAAAACAATCAAAATGTTACACGGCCAATATTCAAATTTCTGGAATTGTGACAAACGTGGAGGTGTATCATCGGAATTGATGTACTCGATGAACATCGGACGAAAATCGATCTTGATATGAAGACGCTGACATTCCCATATCTAGACGGAGAACCGGCACTGAGGATTATGCAAGACAGAGGAAAAAAAGTCACAGGGGCATCACAAATAAAGTATTGTGCAGAAGTCAAAAATATGCACCAGGAAATTGAAACTCTGAATGGAAGGAAACTCCCCTTGCATATTGACTGGTCGGAAATACAAGAAAAAGTCAATGCATCGAATAATACAGCGATCAACCAGCCCTCACATAAATCCGGTGGTATCAGGGATGAAGAAAGATGGCACGATTCGATTGTGTTTGGACGCCCGAAAACTGAATAAGATTCTCATCGAGGACTGGAAATTTCCAGAACCTGCGGCAGTGCTCTTTCAAAAATGTGAAGGCATGATTATCATGCCAAATATAGATATTGAGAGCAGCTTTTAGCAGGTGCCTTTTTACCCTACTTCACGTCAACATGCAGCCTTTCAGATTCGAGGGCGTAGCTACAAATTCAAAGTCGTATCATTCAGATTAAAAACGAGGCCGCACTTGTACGCGGATTGGATTCAACTCAAGTATTGTGCAGAAGTCAAAAACATGCACCAGGAAATTGAAACTCTGAATGAAAAGAAACACCCCTTGCATATTGATTGATCGGGAATACAAGAAAAAGTCAATGCATCGAATAATACAGCGATCGAACAGCCCTTACATAAATCGAGTGTTATCAGTGATAGAGAAAGATGGCAGGACCCGTTTGTATTTGGACGCCAGAAAACTGAATAAGATTCTCATCGAGGACTGGGAATGTCCAGGACTTGCGGAAGTGTTTTTTCAAGAATGTGAAGGCATGATTATCGTGCCAAATATAGATATGAAGAGCAGCTTTTAGCAGGTGCCTTTCCACTCTACTTCACGTCAATATGCAGCCTTTCAGAATCGAGGGCGTAGCTACAAATTCAAAGTCGTACCATTCAGATTGAAAGCGAGTACGGCCGCACTCAAATGTGGATTATATTACGCGCTGCTCGGTATGGGAGAGCATATACCTTCGTCTACGACTCCCTCATTACTTTCGAAAACCACCAATAACATTTGGGATATTAGAATGAGACTTTAAAAAGGTTGGGAGAAAATAACCTTACCCTCTATCTCGCAAAGTCACATTCTCTCAGAAAGGAAACGAAGTTTCCCGATCTTATCTTAACGACGGAAGGAGTAAAGCAAGATCCAAAAAAAGATAAGCTGCATACATGGCTTTCCTGCACCGAAAAAGTAAAACAATTAAGAGAATTTTTGCCTCTGATGAATTCCTACTTTATATTTAACGATAAACACGCTGCCGAAACAGTACCTCTTTTGAAGCTGATACGGAAAGGAGTGCCATGTAATTGGGACTAGGAGGCGAAGAAGAGTTCCAAGCGAATAAAAAATAATTCAGAACCTCCTTCATGTAATATTCTCCGGATTCCAAGAGAACATATTTCTGCGAAATGGATGCAAGTAACTAAGCGCTTCGTACGGTAATCTATCAATTGAATGTTGAATCCGAAAAAGAAATTATCACGTTGGCGAGCAGAACGTTAAAGGGTCCTGAGCTAACCTATTTCACAACGGAGAGAGACTTTTTAGTCATCGTATGGGCTTTACAGGAGTTTTGAACTTATTTGCATGGTGCTGAAATTATAAACAGAACGGATAACTTAGCACTGACTTTTTTGAGAACATGCAAATTCGTAAACGATCGCCTCACGCGACGGATTCTGGCAATCCAAGGCCATGAAATAAAAGTGGAGCGTCTGCCTGGAAAACAAAATGTGATGGCGAAACTCTTAATGAAAAATTGCCATACGTCATATGGTCATCCGGGGATGGAAAAAACATACATAATATTGTGAGAATTTTTCTCCAGCCCTCGATTAGCCAAATTGACGCGAAATGTGTTGGCAACATGTGACTAATGTCAGCGTAACAAAATCTCAACGCAAGCTTCACAGGCACTACAAGAGCCAGTCCTAAAATATGCACCTTTAAAGCTCATTCCCTTAGAATTTTTTGGTCCACTCACCAAAACTGAATTTGGTTATGAGTATCTATGAGTAATAATCAACACTTTCACGAAGTACATCAAGTTGTATCTTCTAAAAAAAGCAACAAGTGGAATCGCGATAAAAAAGCTGGACGAGTTCCATGAAAATGTAGGCGCGCCACGTAAAGTGCTCTCTGACCGAGGAACGCATTTTATGAGTGGAAAGTGGCGGCGGGCATTAGAAAAAAAGAATACAAATGGTACTCACGTTCATTCGTCATCCACAAGCAAATATGGTGGAGAGAGTTAATAGAGAGCTCGCGAGACTCTTTAGGATGCTTCTCCTACCTGAGAAACACAACGCATGATTCGCTTAGTTGGAGAATATTAAGATGATCCTTAATGAGTCATACCAAGACAGGACGGAGGTGACCACCCACAAGGCGTTGTGGGGACAGAAACCTGAGAGATGGTTGACCGATCCCTAACCTCCATTACCGCCAGACCCACAAATAAATAGAGAGGAACAATGAATAGTATGAAGTAAACGCATTAGGAGGAAGAGAGGAAGAAAACATCGGTGGAGGGAATGGAAGGAACGCCGGAAGCTCGGTACCTGAAGGGCCATAAGAAAAGTGGAAAAAGGAGGATGGGTCAGTTACAATTTTGACACCGAGTATGCCAGACACCGAAACCCTACACGAGACGCTCGACACAAGTTGCAATGTAGAAGAACAGTGCAATTTAGAAGTCGGGGAAAGCGATATAGTGATCAGGGATACACATCTCTATCGAATCATCCTGGCTAGACCGCGCTTCATCATGACCACGCAAAGAATAGCCGCGCGACCCTCAGGTACAAGTGTGTCCGAAGTGCACCCTGCCAAATTCGCGAGGACGTGCGAAAAAAGGTAGTAGGGACTACAGCAGCAGCCTGCCAACGCGATATTTCATCGCAACCTCTCACTTCACCCAACAGCCTCTGATATAGACGAAGAGATAATAGAGGAGCTGAGGATTAACGCACTCAGCATTGTGGATATAAATACAAAGGAGGTGCTTGTCAACAAGCCCCAAGCAAGGACCTGCACAAATGAAGAGAGAGGAGCCGAACGGACATCGAGAGCTGTCACGCAGGAGAAAATCACTGCCAAACCACGCAAGGTAATATATGTTGCATGGAGAAGCAAACGTGATGCTCTAGTTGCATTAATATTTGACAGCAAGAACTTGAAACCTGCAAAGAGGGCCTGTAAGCCCTATACCAGCTTAGCCATTGAGGAGAAAGAAAAAAGAGGAGAGTGCAACGGAGAAAGTGCAAGGACCCAAGACAAAGGGACTAGCAAAGCGGCAGAATATTCTTCGTGACACTCGGCAAGAATATTTATGGGCACTAAGGCACAAAGCCCAGGAGGAGAAAAGAAGCTCAGCAGCGCGGTAGCAGCTAAGGACAGGAAAATTGGGGCAATTGTAGAATGTCCCTCTAAACATTCTTTTTCATTAGTCATGTTATCCTCAGCTTGAATTCCAGAGAGGGGCAGTTGTATCCAGCGGATTACAGCTAAGAGCCTATAGTTAGACAAAATGCCAAGCTTTTCGGAAGACACTCTAAAGTATTGCATAATTGAGGAGCAGAAGTGGAACGCAGAATCCGCAGCCTCCCACCATGGCAGGCTCGCGGATAGTGGAAGTCGAAAGTGTAACGCTCTCTATAAAACCGCTCGCACGGCCCAAAAGCAGACAGTCGGGATCTTGCGGAGTAAACGCACAGGTCTTTGGGAGTACCTAGGGCGAAGTAGGAAGATCTATCTTCCTCTCTTGTCCCTTACATCTCTCTAAGACTGGGAATTATTAAAGTTTCAGGCATAAAAATTCTGACTTCCTAATATTTCTTCGTGAACGAAAGAACCTTTAAGAGCGAACGGAAGTCTACTCCCCAATCCGGTGTATGAGAGGCCCATCTTTCTTGAAAGATTCTGAGCCATTGCTTGTAAGATTTTGACTTTGTCCAGGGATTCTCTGCGAGACTGAAAAGTCATTAAATTTCATTGTCAATTGATTTGTGGCTATTGTTCATATTACTAACGGATATTTCCTCTAACAGATTGCCTCTTCTTAACTGACGAGCAGCGCAAGGTCTACCTTGTCCCTGGTCCTCGAAAATGCATTTAGGTGATTCACGATCTGCCACTCAAATTCAACTTCTTATAAGCAGATGGGAGTCTACTTCCTAATCTGGTTAAGAAAGCGGCTAAGTGTGAGCGCCAGCACGAGAAAATATTTTTCTCTTCAAATGGGATTTTAGACTCTCTGGTAAAGGTCCGAGAACAGGTGCCAACAGCCAAGGAAACAATGGCAACTGGACGCCGCAATCTTCAACGGGAAATGCAGAGCGTTCAAGCGGAGCTTCAGGGCCGAGACAACAGAGGAACCCAGGAGAGCGCCGCACCCCGTGGGAAAACAACTCATGTCGACAACAACAACACAACTCATCTCCATACAGAGTACACAATTTAGAAGTTGATTCAAAGGAAGAATCAGATAACATCGTGTATCCATCGGAAGAATCACCATAGGAGACGGGAAACGAATTGGAGTCACGTCAATAAAAGAAACGAAAAATATTGACGTGGCAACCCAAACCATATACACTGCCAATATGTAAACTAACACCCGAGGAGAGTTAATGGAGGAAAATGAAGGGAAAACTCAAAGAAAACAATCAAAATGTTACACGGCCAATAATCAATTAGCTGGAATCGTGACAAACGCACTCATCGACACGGGCGCGGAAATCACGTGTATCTCTAAAGAGTCCTTGAACGCCAACAAAAAACGATTCAGTGTTACCCGAGCCTGCCTTTGACAGGAGTGGCGGTAACCGGGCACATAGGCGGCAAGGCGGTGCGACTCACCCGTCAGATTTACGCTGACGTACAATTACCCGACGCGCTCGTACAATTTATCAAAAATTAAGTAACTCACGTCAACATACAAACTGTAAGAAAAATTTGTCGTTAATTTCCCATACACGTATTGGATGTAATTAACCCATACAAGGATGGAAATTTTCCCATACCTCATGATGGAAAAACTTTCATGCATGGATCAGAGTTTTTCCATTTCTGGACTTGAGAATTCATCGTATAGAGGTTCCTCTTTTTTCTCCCTCTCTTGTGGCCCCCCTTAGGGCTGATTTTTTGAAATACCCTGCAAAAATTTAAAAAAAAATTACTTTTGCAAATTATACATTATGAAATACACTGAAAGTCCCTAGTAAGTCACTCCGCAATATGTTATTCCGAGAATTTCGTTCGACGATTATGGAGGCAAGATGTGCAGAAAGCGGGCACTCTATAGCCAACAAACTCGTCCAGTGCCGCACTAACAATGCGGAAGGTGCCACGCAAGCGCATAATTTCGTCGGTTCGCACGGTCCGTACTTCGCTTTATTCGCTTTCACTGTTTACGTTATGTATTACAAAAATATTGCAGAAAAACAATAGGCAGCGTTTATCCTTCAAAATAAATAAACATTCTAAGAAATTTAATAAATATTTTTTACTGAGAACGAAAATCATGTAGAAATGGTTCATACGGACCTGATTGCTGACACTGGAGTCGGTCCGCTATATGTCCAAGGCCATTTTAGGAAAGAATGAAAGTCGGACTTATATGGGACTTTCAGTGTAATAAATTAGATGTTTTCTGACCCACTTCAGACAAATAAAAGTACCTGGTTAATGTTGGAGATCCTTTATTAACATTAGTCGACGTTTCGAGAGTCCATACGCTCTCCCTATCAAGACAGTCAGTCAAAATTTGTTGCAATCATTCCAGAGTTCTTTTTCAAAAATATGTAAGCAAATCATAATCTTACTCTCTGTTTATCGATGTTCAGATTAAAGTGTATCAAAATGGAGCAAAATGCAAGTTCTGACTATTCTCATAAAATTTACTGGTTTTTATTACTTTATAACAGTTCAATAATTACAAGTTTACTTTAATCATCAATGATGATCTTACTAATCTTCAAAAATAATTAAACTCGAGCAAAATGCAACTAATCTGAACGTCCTTCATTAACGATGTATCCTGTAAAAAATCACCATAGGTTCTGTTAGTTACCCCCAAAAGCAATAGTTAAAATAAATTTATGTTGTTTTCATGATGCACTTACCGGAATAAGACGGAGTATTTCCTTGTCATCTTCAAGACAGTAGAGAGGAAGTAGTTGAAATAACCCTATTTGTTTTGGTGTTTTTCTCCTCAGATTTTTCGAAGCGTTCTCTGCGGCGGCGATGATTACTTTCATCCTTTCTCTGGCTTCTTTCCTCTCATTCGAAACTTGGCTCTTCTTTCTGATTTCGAACTGCATGATAGAAAATAGGATCAGACCTTTGGACGAAATTTTCTCTTCTCACACTTCCTTCATGTCTCTTCCAAGCAAAACAGAGGCATGGGAAAGAAAATATTGAACATCTTCAAAATGCGGCCACATACGAAGAACATCTTTGAGTGGACTCTTCCTGTCAATGATATCCTTCCGTTGCGTCAAATATGTAGCTTCCATAAGCTCTGCTACATTAGCGTTAGTAATCCTCCTTCCATTAACCATGTCAGAATCATTGGCAGCGTTTTTCATCCAAGACAGCTCCAACCGTTTGTTTTCCTGACTTTCCTGTGTCTCGCCATTAGGAGGAGCTGCCTCGAAGGCCCCAGAACCGTACTCGTCGTCAACTCTTCCTCCCACGTGGATAGGTCCATTTCCCGGCTCATTTTCCCGGTTTTCTCTGGAACCAGCTGTTCTTTTTTTTGGTTTTCTCTCGTCGCTTGGCTTCTTATGGTTGACGTGATCGTAGAGCCTAAATATACATGCTTCAGTCCCTTCACCCAACGTATCCCCATCGGTATCCACGATTTTCTCGTGTATTCTTTTAGGTTCCCAACCATATGCATTCCAAGGAGTTTTCGTAGGTCTCTGCGTTCTATGAGCGATAATGTCTCTCCTCTATCCAATTTTTCTGTCATTTCATTGGTCAGTTTGGTCCAAGGAAACGATAGGGGAGCTTTTCTTTCAGTAACCGATGTTTGATATTTTTGTCTGAATATAAGAAAAAATATTTTTTCTAGTACCTTTCAAAAAGTTTTCGGTCATTCTTCTTGACTTTTCTTTACAATAATTACAATTTGTAGAATTTTCATTAAAAATCAAATAATTACCTGCACTGTTAGTAGATGACTGCCTATGGTCATTCCTAACGGGAGAGTGAAATCCCTGCCCATTTTCTCCATTTCTAGGAGTTAAAATGTTTTAATCTCGCCACAGAAGTAATTCCTCTTTTGACATCCGTTCTTCCTCAGCACTGATCACCATGATCTTCGTCAACATGAGCAAGGCAGAAAGGAAATCATCTTCGTCTGTAAGACTACCATTTTGATCTGAAATTATCTGAAAACAATCAACTTTGAGAATATTATGTCACAATCAATAAGAAATTATAGAAAGAAAATTTGAGACAAAAACTACATTTCTTACCCTGTATTCTTGAAAAGGTAGCCCAAGTTTCTTGCAAGCTGCTGAAATAATTTCTGCACTTGTGTCACCACACACGAGTAATTTCTTCTTTTGGTCTAAACACATTACTGTGAGTAGTGGCATGCTGCTTCTGAAAAAAAAATGAAAAATCACAAAAATGAAACAAAAATATATGTTTTTATGGGACAGTTTCAGCAATTTCAGTTAATGAAAAAAACAAGTACGGCATGCGAACAAAAGTAAATCGATATTTTTCAGTACGTATTTCATCGTCTCAAAGAATGTGTACGAAATGAGGAGATATGCAAAATAAAATAATAGTAAATAAGAATTCCGCATTATTGTAAAAAAGAAATGTTGGATGCCACCCATAAAGTTACAAAAAAATAGTAAGGACTGCAGGAAATGTCCTATATTTTTTGAGGAGTGTCCCTGTCAGAAAGAGTACAGAATAAGATTATTGAAATAGCAGCACAGAATATGTTCGCCTCATGTCACACCTCATGTTTAACAAGTCCATGCTTCAAACGCACCTACTGTGCAGTATTCGCAGAGTAAACGTGAAGTGGCTCGTATGATAGGAGTTCATCTACAAAGATACATTCAAATTGGACAACCGATCCGAGCTCATAAACAGGAAGTTGTGGATTAAAATTTGTCTCCAATATTTCCAAAAGAATAGTACTATACATTGTGCTACAAGTTGAGAAAGCGAAAAATTTAAGACGAGTGTGAAGTTAGCCACCCGAGCGGAATTACCACACGAGTTTTGAATCGTCGCTTTTTGAACATGTGGGACACGATAATTTTTATATAATTTGTTCAAAAAGTGGTAGTCTTTTTAACCTGTTTTTTGTTTAAAAAGGAGGCGATTTGTTGTCGATTGACTCAACAATAACAATGGCAATTGTCAAAACCATGGCAATGATGTGGCCGTAACAGTAAGTTGGTAGCAATGTACGGTCAGGAAGGTTAGGAGTGGTGGAATTAGATACAACGCAATAGTTGTGAGTTCACCCTTACTTACTGCAGTAGGCCACGGGTTTGTTCAGTAGTTCGCACTTTATTAACTTTTTTCACCGTGCGTCACTTTTTTCGCTGCGTCCGTCTAGTTTTTTCACCGTTGCCCGGAAAGGTCGACGCTTTGCATGCGCCACGTCATCGACAACAAATCAGTCACTTTTTACACAGTAAACGGGTGGAAAAACTAGCACTTTTTTGCGAATTCTGAAAAAAATAAGTTTTTTCTTTTTTGTCATACAATATCATATGCAAATTCTTTCCATCTCAACATTACACTGATAATGCTCTTATCTTAAAACCACAACATCTCCTTTTTTGTACGTAGCACACTTAATCACAACTTTGCTGCATTCCATAGTGTCACGGCACAGACCTTTTTGTCGAAGTTCCTTTTGTATATCATAACAGTACAAATTTGCCTGCAAGAATCACTCACCTATTGCATTTTGCAACCTACGCAAGCCAGCGCCTTGTCTTAGCAAGCTTTGAAATAATTTATGTTTTTCGGCAACAAAAAATGTCACGTTCTTGAATTTTCGGAGGAACTTCATGAATCTTTTGAAGAAAGCATGTTTACTTTCAAACCGAAGAGCTCAAACCCCTAAAACTGGCCCGAATTCCACAATCAGTTTCGGGTAATCAGAAAGAAAATGATGTTTTGGTAGCAAATTCTGGTTGGGAAAAGGAGAAGCTCTAGAGAATAAGTACTCGTTAATGATCAGCTGGAGATATGAAACGGAAGACTTATGTATCTCTGAAGCGAATATTATCTCCACACACTCTGACTAGTTTAAAAGACAAATTCATACTTTGTCTTCAGTGTCTTGAATCTTATCTCCTATGAGAAGGGGGTTAAGTCTCAACAAAGTCCAGATTTGCCATGCGCCACCGAGCAGTTGTGTGAATTTATCTGCCAACAGGCCTATCCCGCATGTCACTCTTTGAAAACTCAAAATTTTCAATTCTGTGGTTCAAATCAGAGTAAGTGAACCACCCCTGTTCAATGAAGTATTTAGTAAAAAGTGCAGCATCCATAGCGACTACACCTTCTAAAAGATCATGACCACAATACGGACAAAGCCCAGGCAGACATAGATGATAATAATTGAGCCTATTGAATATAGAATTGAACTTTATACCCTTGTAATTGCTGCCTGGAACGATATGTGGGAGTGCCTCCTGATATTTTTGGACAGTTCTTTTTTGGTAACTTCCACAAAAATATGTTTCCTACCGTTTCTTCATCTGAACTCTCTCTGGAGGACACATCGTCATCGAATGACTCGTTCGACTCAGAGTATGTGATATCCTCTTCTGCATCAGAGTTTTCTCCATCTATTTCTTCATTCTCGGCAATGTGCTGAACATCCTCCTCTTCATCTTTAAGAACGGCATCATCTGTTACGTGTCCGCAGCTATGGTGCTCATCCAATTTTGGCTTGACAGCGGTGACACCTCTTTCAATTAGGCGAAACCTACAAAAGAACTTCGCTCTACTAAAGTTCTCTACGCAGCCGCTTAATTGATGATTACCCAAATTATCTACGACAATAAATATTACGGTCCCTTAGACCCACTTATTAGGTGCGATTTCTATTACTTTCATTTCAATCCTTTTTACATTTTCTACGATTATTCCATACAGTTTTTCCTGGTCAGAAAATTTTACTCTACACAATGCAATGAGCTGAATGGAGTTGATGTGGGAGCGGATGTAATCTGGAAGATTACCCAAGTTAAGGTACACTGCAACCATTTTATATCTCCCTCGGGCTGGACCCATGGGGATAACAATTTCGAGGCGTCTTGGTACACAATGAATTTCAAACCTCTGAGGGATGATTATGTTGCAATATAAGGTTCCTTTTGAGCTTCCTTAAGCTTCCTTGAGTACGATTAACAGTTATTTAGAAATGGATTTTCGCAAATGAATTAAGTTACTCGTCGCATTCGTTGACCGATTTTTAAGTTTCTATTTTTGAAAATACTCTGTATAAAATTAAATCATATTTTTTATTGAATTTTTGAAAAAAAAAGAATTATTTTCAACCCGAAATGGAATAGTTGAATTTTCGGATAAAAAAATTATTTTCAACCAAAAAAACGAACTTTCTATACAATAGAAAAATTTCAAACCAAAAAAATGAATTTTCAGATTAAATTATGAAACTTCAACCAAGAAAATGAATTTTTCACAAAGAAGTCCCACTTTCAAACAGAAGAGATGAATTTTCAACCAAATAGTTGAATTTTCAAAAAAATAAATAGATTTCCAATCGAAAATTAAATAATAAATTTTTAAACGAAAAGATGAATTCCGAACTTACGAGTAAATAATAAACCTTCAACCAAAAAAGACTCATTTTCAATAAAATACGTGAACTTTTAACCTAATGGTCAACCAAACCAAGGAAATGAGTTTCTAACTAAACTGATGAATTTTCAGCCAAAAAAAAAATGAATCATTAACAAAGTAGTTCCACTTTCATTCAGAAGAGATGCATTCTCAATGAAAAATTTAATAGTGGATAATGAAAAAAAAATTTAATTTTGAATGATGAAAAGTTGAAGTTAACCGAAAGAGACGAAATTTCAACAAAGTAGTTAATTTCTCAACTAAAACAAGATAATTTTCAATCAAATAGTTGCACTTTTGACTAGAAAGAATTATATTCTACCAAGAAGACAAATTTTCAACAAAATACATGAATGTTGAGGCAAATGGTTGAATTTTAAATAAAGAAAGATACATTTTAAAGAAAAAAAACGAATTTTTAACAAAGAAGTTCAATTTTGAACCAAAGAAATAAATATCCAACTAAAATGATGAATCCTTGATAAGAAAAATGATCTTTTGAAAAAGTTGTTACACTCTGAACCAAAGGACATTAATTTTCAATGAAAAAAATATATTAAATATATGTATTTCAAGAAGTTTAATCCGACAAAAAAAACGAAATTCTAACAAAACAGTTGAATTCTTAACTAAAATTAAATAACCTTACACCAAACCGTTGGATTTTTGACAAAAAAAATGGAATTCTAACAGAAGAGATGAATTTTCAAACGAGAAAGACGAATTTTAAACCAAAAATATAATAGTAGAAATTTCAGCCAAGAATAGTTAACTTTCGATCAGAAGTATTTGGATTCTCGTGTGGCGTTCTATTAATTCAATTCGCATTTGAGTTGAAGGCGAAAGAAGCGATGAAGAGAGGAATAGCGGAAAGACAGTGAAGCCTGCGATAAATAAATAGGATTTAAAATTTTTGGTTTGGTTTTTCTTTTTTGGTAGGTAATTTATAGGCTAGAAAATGTTAGTTTAAATGAACATTGAAGTTCATTCTCAATACTTTGAAAATATGATATTAGAAAATTGGAAATTCTTTCTTTCAAAACTACTTTCATTAAGATTTGACGTTCATTTAATTAACGAAATGGATTTGTACGTTCATTTCCTAAGCTTATGAAATTTTAGTAAGATTGGAAAAGGGTGGGGGCAGAGTGAATCTCGGTATCTTAGAAGAAGGAAGAAGTGAAATTTCAGAAAAACCCCTTACGCAATTTGTAGAAGATCCCTAAGATTTTATTTTTAAATTTCTGGAAAATCTTTTTCACTACTAAGCAATTTATAACTTGATCATTCCTTAAAATAGCACAATACTTTGTATTATATGAATTGCTCTTTTTTTTAAGGAGCCTCCTATGAAATTTTGCTGGAGGGCCTCCACGTTTCTAGTTACGCCACTGCCTACCTGAAATGCATGAGATTTTGATTTCTGACTTATTCATTCAAAAAAATGTTCATAAAAGAATTATGATTATTATCATAACATGAAGCCAAATCACTTTCAGGGTAAGCATAACTCGTTCGGTTCTCTGTAGCCTCGTCGCTCTACCGAAGATCAAGGAATTTATATGGTACAGGTAAGTAAGGGATGTGTTGGAGAAGGGATTGGTTTCAGAACAATCTGGAAGCCGCGTGCTGTTCATTCAAACAACACTCTCGTCCCACAACACTGATCCGACACGGATCGCTGATCAATCTCTCTAGCAATCATCTCAGGTAAAAAACTTCAGAAAACTACTCGTATTATACTAATCCACTAAAAAAATCTCTTAGAGCGGGCCCATTAGTATCTAAGATCCTTCGTTCCAGGCATCACTCTTCTTTTTATGAAAAATTATTCTCCATACATCCCTATCTTTGCATACATCGTTTGCTTCCATTATATCCATACATCGTTTCATGCACGCTCTTGTGTTTCTACGACTCCTTTTATCCTTAACCGCGTTCACGTTACTCCTATCCATTTCTTGATATGTCCAGGTCTCGCTACTATACAGCATAGTGATTCATTTATTCTCACCCTCGCTCTACTATCATTATATGTTGCGTTTATTGATTTTAGAAGCCAACCATTCACTCCAAATTCTTTAAGGTTTTCCCATAGTTTAGATCTATTTGTCTTCTCGAAACCTTTTTCTAGATCAAACAATACACAGAAAACTCTTTTGTTTACTCTTAAACTTTTTTCTATAATCTGTATCAATCTAAATATCTAATCCGCACATCATATCCCTGGCATAAGTTCACATTGGACTTCCCAGATTCTTTCTTTTATTATTCCTGTGACCTCGCCCATAAGTACTTTGTTAAATATTTTGTTCACGGTACTTAGCAGGATAATCGTTCTATAATTAGTACAGTCACCTTTATCACCCTTCCCCTTGTAAAATGAGACGGAAATCGCCTTTCTCCAATCATTTGGAACTTAACCATTCACAGCACATATATTCATAAACTCGCTCAGCCACATAAACATTCGCCACCGCTCTTAAGCATTTCAGCGGTGATACCATCCACACCAGCAGCCTTATCATCCTCTAGTTTCTTAACCACGGATATAATGTCGCCGATATCGATTCTTCTTCCGCTACCTACAACGGGATTGTCTAGCCTATCCTTTTTAGCGTCATGATTGTTATGCTTTAGAGCTTGACCTCAATATAATTGCTTGAAACAATCACGCATGCAGTCTTTCACTTCGTCCGAATCTCATACCATTCCACCATCAGCATTCTTAACTTCGACTAACTCAGCGCTAGAACTTCCTTTCCTTATCTTCTTCACCCATTTCCAAAATAATTTATTTCCTTCAAAATAATTTAGTATTTTTTTATCTGTTTCGGCTTTGATTTAATTCTCGCTTTCTCTGACAAGAATCTTGGCTCTTATGTTTTCATCCCTATAATCATTTACTAATCTAAATCTTCCTTAATCGCTAAAACATGTGCTTCTTCAAGGTTTCTTTCTTTTGCCGCTACGGCGACCTCCGCTTTGCCGCTATTGTGCGTCCTGGGAAAATTACATGCAGCTGTGAGTCATCATGCAAACTTACAGCCTAGTTCAGCCACTCTCTCCCTTCTAAGGAGTAATTGTTCTCTCTTCGTTTCAATGTCAACTGGTAACAGAAATAGTTTAATTGACACCCCTACCCCTTTTCAACGTCTCGTAGCGGACGGGAAGGCACCCCTGTGACTGGTAACAGAATCCATGATATCGATCACAGATATTGGTTCAAAAGTGTTTGACTCGTTTTTCTCGTGAATTTCGTGTTTCTCACAATAAATTCTAAAGGTATCCGAATTAAAGCATTGTCGCCAAGGATATCGGAATCTTGCGTACTTTCTTTTATTTATCATTAAACCAGTTTTAACTGAATTGAGGTTAAACCGGTAACATATATAGTGGAGACCAGCCTACAGAAGATAATGAACTTAAGCAGATAATCATCAATTAAAAACACAAACCTACCTAAAATAATTGATCGTAATTTCAATACACTGTCACGAATAGTGTCTCAACTATTATTTATAACAAATTAATTAAGCTAAGCGGTACATGCGGTACACCCGCTTAGCCTCGTTTTACGGTATTTTACATACACGAGTATTTAAAATTATTGATTATCTACTATAGGCTCATTATCTACTGTAAGGTGATCCTCTCATATAAATCGAGAAATAATTAGCATAAATTCAACACTAAATATTTCTTTATAAATTGAGCACAAACTAATATTTCAATATTTTATGAAAAGTTGGGAATGCTAAGTTTTCTCATTTAAGAATAACCTAAATAAAATTCTATTATTTCAAAATGTAAAATCCAAATTTAAATATACTGAAGTTTACGTGACATGTCTCCTCGTACAATAATTATTTCTATATAAATAAATGCCTTTCACTTTTATCTGTCCCAAAGCAAACATATAATGCTCTGACTCCACAATTCGATTATAGACGTTAGTAGATAGGCAGAGCTGATTCTGAATCAAGATTCCTGCCTTATCGACTTCTAGACCGTTCTGCAGCTCATGCGGTTCCTGTCCGTGCTAAATTTCTACAATGCTCTCAAAGACTTACAATGATATCATGAATTCATAAAAAGTTTTGAAGTTGTTCATGCAAAATTCGTTTCTCACTCTTCGAGAACATCCTAGAAACTCAGCACGGACATGAACCACTTGAGCTATAAAATTATCTAGAAGTCAGTAAGGTAGGAATCTTGGCCCGAAACTGGCTTTGCCTGTCTATTGACGTTTACAAAGAATCATCTTATTACCACTATTATAAATAATTATCATAATCGCATTATAATCTAAAAACGAATCCCCCAATTTCTTCATGAGTACTACAGCTGTGATAAGCTCGTTCCAAGAGCTTCCGATGCAAGGCACGATCTGTGAAAAAGAGTCTGAAACGAAGGTGGATATCCTTTCTTCTTTGCAGCTCCGGAGGGCAAGTGAAGGGCATCGAGTGCCAAGTATTTAAAGATAACGCAGCGCATACCCCTTGGAATACAAAATCGTTCATCATATAATTATAATACGAGTATTTGGTAAATATCAACAAGATTTACAAATTATTTAAATGACATTTTTCGATCGGACACAAATTTTAAAAGTTCTATGTGATTGATAGTGAAGTAATTTACCTATAGTGGGAATATTGGTATATTGTCTTAAAACAAAGTGAAATGATTTTTAATATCTTCTTCAAAGTGACTACAATTTATTTTTACTTTTTTGTGCTAAATTCAATCTCTGGAAAAATCTTTCAACATTCTACTATCAGCAAATAATGAACATTCCAGGAGTGAGTCATACAATTCGTGAAAAAAATATTGTCATTTTCTCCATTCGTACAATATTTTGTTAAAAATTTAATGGATAACGCTGAATTTCTGACGCTTTCGTGTTATTTTCAGATCAAAATTGTTTCATGCGTTTGTTTAAAATGGAAAGATCTTCTACGGTTAACGAAAACAACTTATTCAAATAAGAGTGCAAGATTTACTGTGAAATTATAATTCGGTTCGTGGCTGTTTATTTCGTTCATGACGAAAGAGTATAAATAAAATAAACCTCTTTCTTGTACTTTTTGTATTACGTGTTTCAACAACTTATATTTCATTTGATGGAGAAATATAATTTTTATTGATATCATATTGAATAACATATATATAGTTGAAAAATAGGTTATATAACCAACGCAGGGTCCTACTGGAAGCAGATGCTATAGAAATGACATCAGCCTCCAGCAGAACCGCGGTAAAACATCCCTATGGCCACGTCTCACAACCGTGAGATGGGTG
>JAUMHM010000001.1:13380809-13396376 GCA_032362435.1 Melikaiella ostensackeni | reverse complement strand
GCGCCGGAACCCCCGTGCCCCCCCTCTGGATCCGTCCTTGGACTTTTTGGAGAACGATTTACGAAGTTTGACACGCATTGCATGAAGACATTGAAAACATCATGCGTTTCTAGGAGCTATGCGGCGATCTTATAACGTCCGAGGAACAATGTCCACCAATCACTGCCGAACAGGTGAAGAAAGGCCTGAGTGTTACGAAAAAATTGTCCGCTGTCGGACCAGATGGTATCGAGAACTTCTGGTGGAGAAAATTTACTTCTACACGCCAACATCTGGTTCGGATATTCGCCTTATCTTCAAAGGCGGAAACGTCTATTCCGTAATGTCGGGCGTTAAAGCGCATTTTACTCCTACCGAAGAAGGGCGACTTGTACAGCCCAAGGAACTACAGGCCAATATCGTGTCTGAACACGCTGTGTAAGATCCTTACAGCTATTCTGAACGATAGGATTGTGCGGACAAGCGACCCGTGTGGAGATAGACGGGCGTCTTTCAGGGTGGCACCATGAGCCTTTTCCTTTTCTGCATCATGCTTTTGCCCCTATCTCTTGCGCTACGCAATTCTCATGGGTCCTGCTTCTATTCTATTCATTTGGAGTGGTTCCATGCACGCATCACGAGCTCACGGTCCTCGGTATCGCCACACATAAGATCATGCATATGCAGAAGAGTTTGCATATCAGCTCGTCCGTTCGGCGCTTATACATCGCACGCTCTGCTTTTTAATAATGTATATCTAATTGTTCTCGTTGGATTTCGTTAGTCTTATTAAGAATGATTGTTTTGGCCATGTTTAAGTTTTTTGGTGATTCCAATTCATCGTTATAATTGCTTATTTGTCTAGGGTAATTTCGGTTGCAAGTATCACGATGTACCCTTGTTTTATAAGTATCAATATTTTCCTATGTAATAAAATAGGGAGATCGGCTACACTTTGTTTCTGGAAATCTCTGTAGTAATCTAGTTTTACAGGTGTTTATGTGGTAAATTCATAAATCAGCTTGATTTCTTCCGCAAATAAAATATCTATTTGTTGTTTTGCATTTGCTAATATCTTATCTGTGTATTGGAACAAAGCTTTCTTCATATTCGATTATTAGATCATAGTCAGGAATTAGGGTGATGAACGTCTTATTACACTTGGTTGGAATTAAAACTATTATCTTAAGGGAACCTACATATTTAGAATGTTCATTATATAAGTGAGCTGTCCTTGAACTATAGCTATCGGGATTGAACTAATGTCCAGAATTTATTGGTAATTTTCTTTGATGTTGACAAAATGGCATTTTGTTCTATGATGAACTTCAAATTCTTTTAGTATATTTTTTGGGCTTATTGGCGTTAGGATTTGTGGATGTAGTGTCCTAAGAAAATTGGCAAAATCTTGTTTGTGTTTTTGTTTTCCTAGTAATTTATGCAAGACTGTAATTTTGATTATTAATTTGTCACGTCTATTTCTTACTAACCTTACTTTTTTGCGCTGCATCCTTTTCCACATGCTATTTCCACTATCACTACTGTTTAATCTATCGCCTCAAGACCTTTTTCTGTTGAGGTCAGGGCTGTACCTAGGTTAGTAGGTATATCTGGAATTATTGCTTAAGCCGAATTCATAACTCTTTTTGTCTTCTGGATTTGACAGATGGGGCATGACTCAACTTATTTTTCAATTCCGTCGTTCACTGACTTCCATTCTCCTGACTCTCTTGCTTTTAGAATGGTGTTTTCCTCGCTAAGGTGATTAACTTGCGCTTCTATAATAATTGTTTTTCGTTCTGATTTAATTAGTTGTCTTGTTTTGTTGAAACATACATGGAATCCAATTTATGTGTAATGGTTGGCCAAATACTGGATTATTGCAAGAAAGGTTTCTTTTTCTCAGGGTGTGTAGGTGGAATCCCCGAAAACTTGTCTTACTATAGTTAATTTTTTGCCTTTAAATTCTTCTATCAACCACACCAAATGGCGTGACCAGTTTTCTTCATTATAATCAGGCATGTCTGATATTTTAACTCATTTATATAATTTACTCTCAGCGTTGGTCTTAGTTCCAACTCTATTTTAGTTACGGGACCTTCCTTTCATTCAAGGAAAACTTTACAAAGTTCTATTAAATTATAATATTCTTCCTCCGAGGTTTCTTCTGAAGGTTCTCTCATTCTTCTATGAGATAATTTAATCTTTTCTCTGTCCTTCAATGTTCTTTGTTCTACAATTGCGGGTTTCTTAGAACCAGGTTCTCGATCACTTTCAGATGTTTCACTATCTGTGGTACCAGAGTCACCACTATCTAATTGTATGGTGGAGTCCGAATCAATTTCTTAAGTAGTTTGTTGATATTTTTCTCGAAGTGTAAATAATATTGATAAGCAATGGGCGGCTTCATTCTCTTTTCCTTTTACATACTGTACCTCGTACTTATATTTTTCGAGATGCAGTCTCCATTCAAAGTAATTTAGAGCTGGGATCTTTGACGTTGTTTAGCCAAACCAAAGCTCTGTGGCCTGTTTGGATTGTAAATTTTCTCCGAATAGGTATTAAAGAAGTCGTTGGACCGCCAATACTATAGCTAGTAGTTCTTTGTCGCTGGTGCTGTAATTTTCTTGAGCATTGTTTAGAGTGCTGGATATAAAAGGGCATGGATGTCCGTTTTGTGACGATAGTGCACCTAATCCATGATTATACTGATCGTTTATCAAGGTAAGTTGTTCTTTAAAATTGGAAAATCTTGAAACTGATGTAGAGCACAGGGTGTCTTATTGATTATTATTAATTGATTGATAACTTAATAATTAATGAATTAATATAATAGGTCGTCTTTTTGAAGTGTCAAAACCCCAGACCTATGTGTCTAATCGAAAATGGTATCCTTTAGCGTTGGTTTTGTTGAGGGTTCTGCAATGGATAAGAAGTTCTTCATGAATTTTCTCTAATAACAAGCAAGTCCTAAAAAGAATTGGACTTCTTTAACCGCGGTAGATGTTTTAAAGTTTTCTAAAGCTTCTGTTTTTGCTGGATTGCGTTCAACTCCATCCATTGTTATTATGTGTCCTAAGTATTCAAGTTCTGGACTAAAGTTTTCACATTCTGATGTTTCTAGCTTCATTCCCAGGTTCTTCAGTCTGTCGAAAACATCCATTAAATTTATGTTGTGTTTGTATGAAGTTGTCCAAGTATTACGACGTCGTCTATATAGACAAAGCATTTTTCTTCTATAAGACCTTGGAATGCTCTGACCATCATGCGATAAAAAGTGTCGAGGGTACTTTTTAGGCCAAACGGCATGAAGTTTAATTAGGGATGTCTTGGGTTGTAGAGAAGAATGTATATATCTTAGAATTGTCATCTACTAGGATTTGACGGAAAATTGCGCTCGTATCGAACGCTAAGAAAAACTTAACTTGTCCCAGTTGATCTAAAATGTCGTCAATGATCGGTAAACGATATGCATCCTGGCCTGTGTCTTCATTAATTGGTCTAAAATCGACGACCATCCTAAGTCTGTTTCTTTTTTAGGGAACAACCCATAATGGTGAATTGAAAGGTGAATCCGAAGGTCGTATGATTTCTTTTTTTGATAACTTTTCACATTCTTCCTTAATGAATGTTTTGTGGGCCTTGGGATGTGTATTCGATCTCAGGTTAATCAGTTTACCTCTTTTTAATGTTATTGAATGATTATCTAAGTTTTGTGTGAGGCAAAGGATCTGTATTTAGTGCAAAAATTTTCTTGTACTTTACTATTACCTTAAGGATTCCTTCTTTAACATTTTTTTTAATATGATTTAATCTAGAGTGTTCTCATTGTTCGATGATTCAATCAAATTCTATCCTATTTCCTTCAATGGAATGAATCTTGTTCTGAGATTTGATAGTCTTTACTTGGTCATAGTTAATTTTGGTCGGTGTAAGCATATGCTTTTTGTTGGAATAGCCAGGATTTTAGTCGAATCCGGGACCGTATGGTAGTTTTTGGTGCAGTTCGAATTTTTGCCACAATGAGTATCGTGAAGGATGTATAATTCTGTTGATATCATCTTCCTGCAGTGTCTACACTACCACTTTTTGATGTCCTCCATCTTCTTCTTCTTCTGTAACAAAAAAAATCCCACCTCCTCAAAAAAATTGATATAAAATACTAATAGTTTTTTACTTCTTGTCTCCATTTTTTAAATCTTATTCTAACGTATATTTTCTTTTTTATTTTCTCTATTCATTCATTCCTTGTTTCTCAATTTCTATTCTAGATTACGTTTTCTTCTTCTAAACTCTTGGTAGTTTCTTTTCAATTGAGTTAAATATTTAAAAATTTTGTCGTTTTTATTTCCTTCCTTTTTTCCAAGTTTTCCTTTCTTCCTTTGCCATTCTGCTTTCCTTGGATCTTCTGCTGAGAACTAACTTATACCCATATACTTTTTTTGATATTTCTCAAATATAATAATTAGTTTTTCATAATTAAGATTTTATTTTGACCTCTTATAGCCGCACCTACATTCCCGGAATCTTAAGTCGTATTCACTTTTAATTATGAAGTTCTAATTTAATTATCTCAACTATAAAAATTCTTCACTAATTTGAATAATTCTATTTTAATATAATATATTAGAATTAAATGTAATGTTTGTGGAAGGTTTCTAATCTTTCTTCATCCTTCTGGTTTCCTTCTTTCTCACGTTTTAATACTTCATCATTATTTATCCACCACTCTGCTAGTCTTTTCCTATTCTCATCCCATTCCTCTGTGTTCCTTTTTCTCTCTCCTAATCTTTATTTTTCTTGTCTTTCCTGTTTTAATTTTCTTCTAATCAGTGTTTGTTCATCCGTTTCCCAACTTCCTATTGGAGGCCGGCAAACATTCACATTGCTAACGCATGTGTGGCTTGCAATGCTGCCAACTTTCAGTTGTCTGTAGCATTTGCTACAGACTAAGGTCACTTTGCTCATTGTTTCCTAAAATTAGACGTATTTCTGTCTTTTCTGTTTTTGTTCATTGTTTGTGTATGAGCATTTTCATATAGTTTCAGTAGTGTGAAAATCGATTTGTTCGCATGCATGCCATTTCGAAAATTTTACATCTATTTTTGAACAATATTTTTTTAATGTCTTTCACATTCCAATTACCAAACGATTTTCCATTTTTTGTTTTTATTTCGTGAATTTTCGGTGAAATTTTTGCTTTTATGAAGGATGGTCCTTCAAAATTGTTATTTAATTTCTTTGCTATTCCTTTCCCTTTGTTTGATAGTGTTTTTTCTTTTTGAAATCTTTTTGACTTATTTCAAGTTGTATTAGTCTACGCCTCAAAATGTAATATCTTAACTGTGTCTTATTAGCTGTATCAGCATTTTCAACTACTTCTTCCCTAATTATTTTTAATTTTTTTCAAGTATGCTTTTATTGCCGTTTTAATTGATCTATTGCAGCGCCCTGTTGGGTTCTCTTGTACAGGATACTTAGGGGTTTTCGAGTGTCTAATATCAAATGCTTCAGCTGAATTAATGATTGATTTGTTTGCGTATTCTTTTCCTCCACCCATTTTGAAATTATGCATTTGTGAAACTTTTTTTCAACTATTGATGCTAATCTATTGTTTTTGTGATTCTTTTGGTTAAAATAATTATATGATTGAAATATATCTATTTATGACTTAATGTTTATTTGCAAGTAGTATATCTCTGATCGTGCTAAGTTACTTATAGTTGTGTGCTTTGTGAACTTGAATATCCTGCATCAAAAGGTAAGTCTACCATATCGTATGTATGTATGTATCTTTATTTCCTTTAAGAATAAAAAATTTCTATGGCAAGAGAGGGCCACTATAAACGAAGTTAAATATGTATACCTGTATATTACTGAAAATTAGTCGTATATGTATAAAAGAATTCGACTCTTACTGGTCAAGCACTACAGTTGTCTGTGATCATTCGAATAAGGAGAACGCCTTAATTTTCGAAAACGTGTTTATAAAGTATATATTGTGTGAAGAGTCGCCGGATCAGCATTAGATAATAAGAAATGTAGACTCTCTCCCATAATCGTATGTAAATTACGCAAATTGTGATCTCTAATGGACGAATAAATTGGACATTTTGTAAGAATATGTAGGAGGTCCTCCTTTTTACGTAAATTACACAATTGACATATTTGTTGTGGGTCAATTACAGTAGTACCAACTTTTGAGGTCAACTTAATAATCAATTTGGAAGATGTTCTAAGCTGCATAAAAATGCGTTTAAAATGAAGCGGAACTTTTGATAGCAGATATTGCTGAGGTTGCGAGTCACTATAGAAAAATTGTTTATAAATGTCACTAAAATTGCTATTTTCCAGTCTTATCAAATCTTGAGAGAACATGAATTCATTATATCTATTAACCATGTCCCCAATTTGACCTTTAAGGGTGGTACTATTTACTTCAATTAAACTTTTATTAAGGCCCGCACCTTCCAGGCATCTTATAAACTGACTCAGCCAATTGTATTTGAAATTTTTTCCGGGGGCGGTTTGAGCCAGTTTTTGCATACAGATTTTGAGGGAGCGCGAGTCATCCATCTCAAACACCCGTGCCGCCCAATTCAACGCCATTTTTATAATTTACCCATACACACAGGATAAGCCCTATTCTAATCTGAGTACAAAGTCCGGTGTGTTTCTCGGTAGGCGAAAAAGATTTTTGAAAAAACGAATGTGTGCTTTTTTGTAGACTTCTAAATAGTTCAGACCGACAATATGAGACGCATATAATAAAGTGCTTTTTATAAGTGAGTCCTGTATTTTGATAATAGAAGGCCATGAGGAATATTTAGTTCGAATTAATATATTGTAGACCGCTGCCGAAGCTAGGTTGGCTCTGCTAGCTGCGGTATGCGCTGCCAAACAGAATATTCCTGATCTAGAGAAAATCGTACTAAGATAATCGAAACAAGAAACGAACTCCAGTTGATCACTATCATATTTCAGACCGAAAAGTTTTTCGCTAATTCGACCTTTTTTGAAAAAGTATACTTGGTTTTATCTTTATTGACCGTTAATTTATTTATGTTACAATATTCTTGCAGGGCATAGAGTTTTCTTATTGCTTAAATTTTTGATTCAGCTAGAATAATTAAATCATCTGCATAAATTGAAACAATAATATCAATCATCACCCAAAATTCTGAGACCGGCCAGACCTTTTTTCATAAAGAAAGTGTCCATGTCAGAAGTTAAGAGGTTAAATATTATCAGACTCAGAATTTTACCCTGCAGGACCTCCACCGTAATCGGTAACTCATCTGAGAGTTGGTATCCCACCTTTACACGGATTGAAGCTCTCTCATATAAACTTTTTAGTATCCTAATTAATTTTGAGCTTACACCTAAATCGTGAAGTTTTGTCCAGATGAGGGCATGATTGACCGAATGAAATGCCCTTGAAAAATCGACTACTATGGCATAAATGTGTCTGTCTTTTTTTTGTAGATATATCTGTGAAATGGCGGTCAAAGTGAAGATATTATCAATGCAACCCCTATTCCGGCGGAAACCCGCTTGCGCTTCCGAAATGATATGGCATAAAGACTCCCATTTTTCTAATCAGGATAGTAAAATCTGCATAAAAATTTTAGAGACAGAGTTTAGAAGACCTATCGGTCCAAAGTTATTGGGATTAGAAGAATCATGTTTTTTGAGGAGCATATGTGTCACAGATTTCGTCCAATTAAGTGGCACATCAGAAAATCAATTTTTAGATATAAAATCGGCTTCCATTCCTATGCGGTCCATCAATTTCTGTACCTAAGGATTGATCGTATGGAGGTTCCTCTTATTCCCTCCATCTCTTGTGGCCCCCCTTAGGGCTGATTTTTTGGAATACCCTGCAAAAATTAAAAAAAGAATGATTACTTTTGCACATTATACAATATAAAATAATATATTAGATGTTTTCTGACCTACTTCAGACAAATAAAAGGACCTGGTTGATGCTGGATATCCTTTATTAACATTACTCGACGTTTCGAGAGTCCATACGCTCTCCTTATCAAGCAGTCAGTCAAAATGTGTTGCAATCAATTCAGAGTCCCTTTTTAAAAAATATGTAAGAGAATCATAATCTTACTCTCTTTTTATCAATGTTCAGATTTGAAGTGTATTAAAATGGAGCAAAATGTAAGTTTTGACTCCTCTCATAAAATTTACTGGTTTTTATTACTCTATAACAGTTTAATAATTAAAGGGTTACTTTAATCATGAATGATGACCTTACTATTCTTCAAAAATAATTAAACTCGAGCAAAATGCAACTTATCTGAACATCGATAAAGAGAGAGTAATTAATTTATTATTTTATATTACATTTATATTACTCTGATAAATTACATTTTTCAACATTGAACAACATCTTTAAAAGAACAAATAATAAAAATTGAAATGGCTGAGTTTGAATGAACTCGCCGTTGGATGAACTCTAAAGTTCTACTGCTTTTTTCTCCGTAATTGTAGCCAAACGTATAAAATGCCAGGAAGCAGCACAGAAACCCTTCCAATATGCTCCTCGGTTCCATAATTTTGTCGCCTTCCGTGAAGACCTGGCACGTGGCGTTGTCGTCAAAGAGGGAGTGTCCTGTAATAAGATAAAATAATAAGTGATAAAGAATATAAAAATTAAAATAACTAAGTTGACTTATTACATAAAGCTTAAGTGAAAATGTCTAACCTTTAATTAGGAGAACGGGTCTATCTCTGTTCCCCGCAACAAGTACTTCGTCCATTGACGATATATCCTGTAAAAAAAATCACCATAGGTTCTGTTAGTTACCCCTGAAAACAATAGTTAAAATATTAAGGTTGTTTTCATGATGCACTTACCGGAACAAGATGGAGTATTCCCTTTTCATCCTCAAGGGAGTAGAGAGGAAGTAGCTGGAATAATGCTATTAGTTTTTGCGTATCTTTCCTCAGATTTTTCGAAGCGTTCTCTGCGGTGGCGATGATTACTTTCATCCTCTCTCTGGCTTCTTTTCTCTTATCTGAAACTTGGCTCTCCTTTCTGATTTCGAATTGCGTGACAGAGAATAGGATCAGAACTTTGGACGAAATTTTCTCTTCCCACACTTCTTTCATGTCTCTTCCAAACAAAACAGAGGCGTGGGAAAGAAAATATTGAACATCTTTAAGATGCAGCTACATACGAAGAACATCTTTGATTGGACCCTTCCTGTCAATGATATCCTTCCGTTGCGTCGAATATGTAGCTTCCATAAGCTCTGCTACCTCAACGTCAGCAATCCTCCTTCCATCAACCATGTCGGAATCATTGGCAGCGTTTCTTATCCGAAGCGTTTTTTATCCAAACGTTTGTTTTCTTGACTTTCCTGTGTCTCGCCATCAGAAAGAGCTACCTCGTAAACCACAGAACCATACTCGTCGTAAACTCTGTCTTCCACATGGATAGGTCCATTTCCCGTCTCATTTTCCCGGTTTCCTCTGGAACCAGCTGTCCTTTTCTTGGATTTCTTCTCTTCAGATGGCTTTTTATAGTTGACGTGATCGTAGAGCCTAACTATACATGCCTCAGTCCCATCACTTAACGTATCCCCATCGGCATCCACGATTTTCAAAGCTTCCGGATATTTGGCTGCAAAGAGTTGTACGAGAGCATCCGCCATCTTTCTCGTATAATCTTTTAGATTCCCAATCATATGCATTCCTAGAACTTTTCGTAGATCTCTTCTTTCTATGAGCGATTGTTTCTCTCCTATATCCAATTTTTCTGTCATTTCATTGGTCAGTTTGGTCCAAGGAAACGATAGGGGAGCTCTTCTTTCAGTAACCGATATTTGAATTGTCAGCGAAGCTAAGAAAAATAAAAAGGAAAGAAAGATATTAATTGTCTGAAAATAAGAACAAATATTTCTCCTAGTACCTTTCAAAATATTCTCGGTCATTCTTTTGACCTTTCTTTATTATAATTAAAATTTGTAGAATTTTCATTCAAGATAAAATAATTACCTCCACTGTTAGTAGATGACTGCCTATGGTCATTCCAAATGGGAGAGTGAAATTCCTGCCCATTCTCTTCATTTCTGGGAGTTAAACTGTTTTTATCTCGCCACAGAAGTAATTCCTCTTTTGACATCCATTCTTCCTCAGCACTGATCACCATGATCTCCGTCAACATGGGCAAGGCAGAAAGAAATTCATCTTCGTCTATAAGAGCACCAATTTGATCCAAAATAATCTAGAAACAAAATTCAACTTTCAGAATATTATAACACAATCAATAAGAAATTATAGAAAGAAAATTTGAAACAAAAATTACATTTCTTATCTTGTACTCTTGAGAAGGTAGCCCAAGTTTCTTGCAAGCAGCTGAAATAATTTCTGCACTTGCACATGAATCTTTTGAAGAAAGTATGTTTACTTTCAAACCGAAGAGTCCAAACCCTTAAAAGTGGCCCAAATTCCACAATCAGTTTCGGGTAATGAGAAAGGAAATGATGTTTTGGTAGCAAATTCTGGTTGGGAAATGGAGAAGCCCTAGAGAATAAGTACTCGTTAATGATCAGCTGGATACATGAAACGGAAGACTTGTGTATCTCTGGAGCGAGTATTACCTCTACACACTCTGACAAGTTTAAAAGACAAATCCATACTTTGTCTTCAGGGTCTTTAATCTTATCTCCTATGAGAAGGGGGTAAAGTCTCAGCAAAGTCCAGATTTGCCATGCGCCACCGGGTAGTTTTGTGCATTTATCTGCCAATCTTACAGGCTTATCCCGCATGTCACTCGCTGAATACTTGAAATTTTCAATTCTGTGGTTCAAATCAGAGTAAGTGAACCACCCCTCTTCAATGAAGTATTCACTAAAAAGTGCAACATCCACAGCAACTACACCTTTTAAAAGATCATGACCACAACACGGACAAAGCCCAGGCATACATACATAATAATAATTGAGCCTACTGAATATAGAATTGAAGTTTATACCCTGGTAGTTGTTGCCTGGAATGATATGTGGAAGTGCCTCCTGATATTTTTGGACAGTTCTTTTTTGGTAACTTCCGCAAAAATACAAGTTTTCTACTGTTTCTTCATCTGAACTCTCACTGGAGGACCCATCGTCATCAAATGACTCGTTCGAGTCAGAGTATGTGATATCCTCTTCTGCATCAGCGTTCTCTGCATCTATTTCTTCATCCTCGGCAATGTGCTGAACCTCTTCCTCTTCATTGTTAAGAACGGCATCATCTGTTTCGTGTCCACAGCTATGGTGCTCATCCAAATTTGGCTCGGCAGAGGTGACACCTCTTCCAATTAGGCAAAACCTACAAAAAAACTTCGCTCTACTAAAGTTCTCTACGTAGTCACCTAATTGATGATTACCTAGATTATCTCCGGCAATAAATATTACGGTCCCTTTGACCCACTTATTAGGTGTAATTTCTATTCCTTCCGTTTTTATTCTTTTTACATCTTCTATGATTGTACCATACATTTTTTCCTGGTCGAGAAATTTTTCTCTACACAATGCAACGAGCTGAATGGAGTTGATGTGGGAGCGGATGTAATCTGGAAGATTACCCAAGCTAAGGTACACTGTAACCATTTTATATCTCCCTCGAGCTGGACCCACGGGGTTGACAACTTCAAAGGCGTCTTGGTACACAATGAATTTCAAGGACTCAACGTTATTTTGAAAGAATTCATTTGATATATAAACACTACCATCTGTGAAATCCCTTAGAATATCATCACTAGATCCACGAGACACTGGTAGGATCTGCTGCAATACATGCTGTTGCGCGTCTACTCCTTGTTTTCCGTGTATTGTAATTCTTGGACAAGGTATTGAATTGTACTGGCAGGAACCATAAACTGCGTTTCCAATTTAAGAAATAGCTCAGCCATATTTTGCAAATACAAATCATTCTGCTGCCTCTCGGATATACATGCTGCTTCTGGTAAGGGCTGCATGTCGTAGAAGTCATCCTTCATCACTTCTGGATCCCAGTTTGCTGTGGTATCGGAAGTTCTTCACGAAGTACCCGTCTGCATCTCTATTTTTCTGTGATACTTGGATAGATGATCCGTGAACGAATTAACAGTGCTATACTTTCCCTTAGAACCGCAGTTAGAAAAGGGACATTGTATGGATGTACCCTGAGAAATGTGGTGTTTCAGGTGCTTAAGTAAAAGCTGGTAATCATCTTCTTCTTTCTTACAAGTTTGAACCTTGCAAACAAACTTACAGAATTCATTCATAATATTCTGAGACGAAAATTGCAATTTTGTTTGTTTAACTAGAACTTTATGCATTCTAATGAGATGCATGCTTAGGGACGCGGAAATGAGAAAAAATTCTGTGCAGCCATTATAACCACAGTGAAAGTCACCACTCAAATCCCTGCGGTATTTGTGGTGATCCAGATGATCTTTCAAAATGTGGGTATTATAGAGGCAAAATCGGCATGTGTACGTCATGATGCTGAAAGACATATATATGCTTCATGCAAGAGAAGTACTAGTACGCAGCACAGTTAAATTCTAAAATATTTATTGCTGGAAGAGATTGAAGAACGTCAAATTTTTAAGATGTACGTGAACGTGTGAAAAAAAACTTTTGAAGATACCTTTACACCCCCGTAAGGACTCTCGAACCCTTACATAATCTCAGAATACAGAGCGGCTTATTAAAGCAGGAAAAGTAATATCAAAAATAATTCAAATGTCCTTTTGAAAAAGGAGCAATACATTTTTTATAACAAAGTATTTAGTGTCAAATGAATTTTTAATCCAAAAAAACAAATGTACAATAAAACAATTGTATTTTCAACCGAATTGTTGATATTTCAACAGAAAAAAATATTTTTACATGAAAAACAATCGAATTTGTTAAGAAAGATGAAAATCCAAAAAGATAAACTTTCAGCAAAGCAGACAAATTGTCGACGGCAGAGTTAAACTTACAACAAAACAGTTGCATTTTCAAAAAAAAAAGTTACATTTTCAATCCAAAAGGACGAAAATTCTTATCGAAAAATACAATAATTGATATTCCAACAGAAAAGCAATATTTGTTTAAATCATAAATAGTCAAGTTTATTAAAAAGATGAATGCTGAACCGAAAATGTAATGGTTCACATTTCAACCAAAAAGTTTTTTTAATTTGAAATAAAAGCAGTTGCATTCATACTAGAAATGCAAATTTTTAACAAAATAGTTAAATCCTCAACAAGAACAGGTTAATTTTAATAAAACAGATGCATTTTTAACCAAAACAGTTTTCAACAAAGAAGTTTTCTGCCAAACAAGAGGGTAGAAAGATTATCGGCAGTATACGAACTATTACTAAAAGTAGAAATGTAACAAATAAAGCTATAATCTCAATATATAATTCTGTGCTTGCCCCTACTGTGCTGTATGGTAGCGAGACCTGGACGTATCAAGAAAAGGGTGGAAGTAAAGTAAACGCGGTTGGCATTCAATTCCTGCGGAATATATGCGGTAAGACGCAAATAGACAAGTCAGTAATGAATGGGTTCTCAAAAAATGTGGTATAGAAGAAATATTGATTGACAGGAGTGATCAAGATTTGCTAAGATAGTTTTGTCATGTTGAGAGAATGAATGAAGGACGCTTAACGAAGCAAGTCGTCGACTCGTCGGAGCGGTGTTGTAGGACGAGTGTATTATTTAAATGAGCAAGGCGCGACTTCTAGACTGATCTAAAACTTATCCCTTGTCCTACACATCTGTTCCTTACCTTTACCATATAAATTCCTTGATCCCCGGTAGTGTAATGAGGCTAGAACCGAACGAGCTTCGCTTACTCCGAAAGACATTTGCCTTAATGGTATAATAATAATTATTATTACAATAGGATTTCATAAGGTTTCATGGGATTTCGACGGAAATTATTTAGATTTCATTATTATCTGAAAGTGTTGTTAAGGCATGTTTCGAAACTACGTAGAGGGGGCTTACAAAGTTTGCTTACCTATACAATGAAACTGTGCTAACATAGAATTCTAGGAAATTGTAATCCATGTACTATTTATGTCATAACAATATCTGATATCTTCAGAATAAAATAATAATAATTTTTCCCACTTGTCTAAAAAACAAAGTCCTACGTCTTTCATGCATTTTATATTTTCTTGTATATAGTGAATAATGTACGCCAATAACATTAATAGTATTTGTTCAATTTACCATTATTATAAAACTTGAATTTAAGTTTCTCATTATTTATTATGTATTGCTATTAATATCATAATTTTGTTAAAAAAGTAATATTTACTTAATATTATACATAGGTTGTCACATATAAATATATGCATGTAAATAAATGAATAGCAATTTTTAAAGTGTTACAAGGGATTAATTAGTCTTATGAAGGTTTCATGATAATGAGACAAGCAGAGACAAGCAAACCATTTTTTCCCATTTCTAAAATTACACTTTTGTAATTTTAATCGAAGGAGCGCTTGAATAATAATAAAGTGTGTTTCTCACTGAATTCAAATTCATGTAAACCATCATAAAACGTAACAGTAATAATCCCTTTAATTCCGTTAAGCCACTTAGAAATTCCTTTAAAACTTAAAAACTCCGTGAAGTACTATAAAATCCTTTCAAATCCGTGAAAATAATATTTCGACATCACTTGAAATTCCGTGAAACCCTTGAGTCATAAGAAATCATTTGAAATCTCATATATTTCCTTTAAATCCATTGCGTTGAAACATTTGAAATCCCATCAATCCCATGTAATCTTCGATATCCTATAAAATCTATTTAAATTCTATTAAAATCTTATGATATCCTTTGAAATTCCTTATAATTTATTGCGACCTCAAGTAAGGGTTTCGTAGATGTAGGCTCAAACTTTAAAAAATTGACTTTTTTCTTATTATTAAACCATTGGGGAGCGATTATATAACTTTTTACTCTCATTTTTATTTCGATTTTTCACTTTTCGCTTTTTTTTCATGTGAATTTTTAAGTTTTAAGCGTCTCCGATGCCGTGTAAGCGGTTCGCGTGTTTATATATTAGTCTTTGGTTTTGTGAACGATTTGGGGATCTTCAACGAGAAGTTAAAATGACATCGAACACTTAGATATATGCGTTAGCCTGCGAAAAAATTAATTTTGTGGTTGTAGGAAGATTTTTCCCGAGCGAATTTGCGAATCTTGTGAGTGTATTCTTAAGTCATATTTGTTAATACAGGCCATTTTGTTTATTAAATTGTAAAACGAATTTCGAAGAGTTGACAAACATGGTTTCTTCTAAAAGAAATTAAAGTATTATTTTTGTATTTTCATTATTGTATATATTGTACATGCAAATTACTATTTTTTATAAATATGACTTTTAAATTCTAAACCATCAAAAATACAAGAATTATATACTCGGGTTTTATACTTGTTATAAAAATGCAAATTTGTAACTTTTTTTAAGCTTTCGTGTTGCGAACAACTTTTAAATATAAAAGATAGGTTTTCTTTAAAATATTGATGTTATTTCATCGACCAGGGTAATTAATTAATTAATATTTTGATGTTCTTATATCGATAACTGG
>JAUMHM010000001.1:13369077-13380709 GCA_032362435.1 Melikaiella ostensackeni | reverse complement strand
GGGTCCCCCTGGGAGCGACTGCCATCCATGAAAATGACACCAGCTCCCAGTAGAACCGCGGTAAATCACACCCATGGTCACGTCTCACAACCGTGAGATGGGCGGCCATATATATATGTGTATGTATATAAAACACTATAATATTTTTTATCTTTGTGATTCATACAGATATATTTATTTGAACGGTAATCATATATATTTTCTATGTATAGATGTGATTTTATACGTCCTTCTATATTATGTTTCAAAATAAATATTTAATATCAAAGCTAAAAACTTGTTCTTTTCGTTTAATGAACTTAATAACGTAATAATACCCTAATGTATGATAAAAGCAAGTAATATTCATGCCAGCATTGAATATTTAAATGAATCATGGTTCTGAATTTTCCATCGCATAACTTGGCATAATCCAGATTTTTAAAGCAGAATTTCGCATAATAATCCATTTTCCATCGCATAATTCGAAGATTTTCAACAGCAGAAAAAATTTTCTCTGTAAATCAGCGATCTCAACAACCCCTTTTAACTAAGTTTCAGGCAAATCTGTAGAAATGTAGAAAGTTTGGCCGCAATATTAGATCCGCCTTTTTGGATTTGTAACTTTTGACGTCAAAGTCGAAATTCGCGACCTCGAGGACCCTCTTATACCAAGTTTTTGGGAAAATATGTTAACATTTTAACATTTTGGCCGCTATACTGAATGCGCAATTTTTCATTTGTAGCTTTTGACGTAAAAATCCAAATTATCAATCTTGAAAACCCCCTTGTACCAAGTTATAGACAAATCTGTGAAAATTTGGAGATTTTGGCTGCTATATTGGACCCACCGCTTTGAATTTGTCTTCCATCAGCTTTTACTATACTTGCTGTTAGAAAGATAAAAAGCTAAGAATATTCAGCTGTGTTATTATTTCATCATCTTTTTATGTCTGAAGTGAACAATAAAATTTTAGATCTCAATTTTATCTGCGGCAAGTTAGCCTTTTTGTGAGTAATATTAAAAGGTGTCACGTGGATTACAAAACTGAAAAAAATATTTTTGCATGTTTTTTTGCAGTACTTTTTATTTTTCTCAAAAATTTTGTTTTCAAGCCGTAACGTAAAACAGAATGACTTGTTGCGTTCCAATAATTTCCTCACATTTCAGCACAATTTCGCGCGGCCATGTCAACAATATACGATGCAAATATAGATACAAGATTATAAGACTAAAATGCCTGCGTATCGTTTTTAATGACATTTACGGTTAACAGCTGCATTAGTTAAAAAAGTAAAATTATGAAAATAAGAAAATGTGGATGTGTATAGAAATTTTTGTCCTGATACTACAAAAAATGAAACATGATTGGGCAGGGCTTGACCAGAATTGAACCAAAAATGGATCAAGACTGGACCGAAAAGTTATCATCGGTCCATGTTTTGACAAAAATATACATTTTTAAAATTTAAAAATTGGTCCATCCTACTGACAATACTGTACAGTGTCCATGTATACTCCTTAGCTGTATTATTCATGTGCAGGTATTTCGGCTAAATGAATGTTTTTTGGCCCGTAATTTTTATAAAACAAACGATTTAGAGGATCCTTTTTCAATATTGGTATATTCGCATTGTCAATAATGCGTACTTTAACTCTTCCATAGTTATCATGGAGATCCGCTCTAGGAGCGATCAGTGGACGCAATTGTCCAAATATAATTACTCCAATGACGTACTGGTACTCTTCATCTGTTCCTACATCATATAAGCCTGCTGGTAAACTCGGAAATAATAATGAATAACTTTCGAAATGATGAACATTAAGTCGAACAGGAAGAGGATGAACTTTGGTCTTACGAAATGGCCAAATACATTCTGCAAAAAAAAAGTATAGGTAGAAAATTAATTATTGTATTAATTATTAAAGTTATGTAATAAATGATAGCTTTCTTGCGGAAACGAAATTTAATTCATACATTCCAGTGCGAAAAAATAGAGTGGGCCTCCGTAAGGGGCCCGCATGGATTGCCTTCATGTCATAAGGGGCCCACGAGGGCAATCCAGGCGTGACCCCTCCTGGAAACGTCATACAGTTGCCCTTACAGTGAATTTTTAATTTTTAGAAATACTTTTACTGATTGTCTTGTCGTGATTGTTAGCATATTTCAATAAGAATATATGTATTCTTAATGCATGAAAATTTTTGAAAAATTTGAATATTAGCACCTCGCATCAGACTTTTCCTTTTTTTTTCTTTTCAATAATTTCACATCTGAATGAGATATTTTCACTATTTGACACGAAATACGATCTTTTACAAGACAGAAATCGTTTAATTAGATCAAATTCTTGACAAAAAAGCATTTTTTGTGAGTCTAAACTAATCAAGCATCAAAATTTGTAGTGTCAACAAAATATTGCGAGGGCCCTCTTGGATTTTTCTTCACGGATTGTCCACATTGGACTCTGACAGTTACTAACATTCCGAAAAGGGCCAAACTAGGCTTTCTTCATACGGGTTAGAGAATGCGAAAAAAATCAGACTGAGAAGAGGTCGGCATGCGCCCTTCATAGAACCTCAAATTTTCCGGATTCCGCACAAATTTTGAAAATTGTAAAAAATAAGGTTTAAAATAATGTTTTTCATGAGGTTTGAAACTTTTGGACATTGAACTTCATGCTATCTTAAGTAAACAGAAAATATGGCGGTTGACAATTAGAACATTGCATTTAAATGTCTGACACTTCGCAGTTCAACTTCCAAAAAAAAATTTATCAAATTTCTAGTAAAAATGCATTTCTGAAGAGTGTAAACTAATCAAATACCAAAATTTTCCGGGCTCTGCACAAATTTCGAAAGTTGTAAAAAAAAGGCTTACAATAATGTTTTTTATCAGGTTTGAAACTTTTGGACATTGAATTTTATTACTTCTGAAGTAAGCAAAGAATATATCGATTGACAAGTAAAACATTGCGTTTCAATTTTATCGAGTTGAAAAATCATTATTATTATAAAATTCGTTATTGTGAGCCTTTTTTACAACTTATTAAATTTGTTGGGGAATGTTGAACCTTTCATCTAACACTCTTCATTTTCAAACTTTGCTTTTACGAGATATTATTATATTTACCAATTGAACTAGGGAAGACCACCAAGGTGAAACACAGAATACCAATCATGGATCTCATTTCTTGAAATAGAACAAACCCACTTATGAAGAATTCAGACAACGTCCTTCAGTACATATATATTACACTAGTCGTTATCTCAATCGTCATTCTGAATCATTTGTATTCGATTAATATCTTTTTCCACAATGAAGTTGCGAAAATACTACAGATTTATGATATAATATAAGAAATTTTGAGGAAAAAATGAGTTGTTTGCTGTAAGGCATGATAAGATTTTATCTTTCGATAAAAAAGATACACATGGTAGATGCACTGGTAATCCTCATCTTAAACCAAATTCAAAACGAAAAATGCTTATAATTGTATTTAAAATACAACTCAGATTCTCACAAAGGGCATAACAGATTAAAGCAAACATGGAAAAAGTTCATTTTGATCACTCAACATGACATTCAATTGGAGCTCATTTTTATTCACGATTAAGATTCAAATTATGCAAATGCACGTTAGGAACGTAAGCTTCAGTAATCGTCACTTTTATGCATTAGTGATCGGCACTAATCTTTAGGCATCGAAATAAATTGTAATATATTGTATTGTATAAATTCTTAATCGTCTGGAACGTGGTAGTATTTTTATTATTCTTTGGTTCCCAATTTCAAGGTTTCCTCAAAGCAGCGAAGGACTATACTCTTTCAGTCTTCTTTTGTTTCCTATTATATTCCTTGAACACTTTCCTATTGCTTTCTGTTTAATTTCTTCCTTTTCTCACTTCATCATTAATGCTACTCTTTTAATTTCGTCCTTTTCTTGTTTTTTTTTCTCAGTCTCTCTTCTCGCTTAACTTCCAAAGCTATTTTTTTTCTTCAGCATCCTATGCCCATTTTTTTTGGTTCTGCTTCTAGTAGTAATAATTGTTTACGCCCTCCCTCTCTTTCATGATATGGTACTCTTCCCATTCCTCGCCCATATCCACTACAGGTAAGTTCTCCTTTAGCTGTCGATTTGAATGAGTTTGCGCTTTCAATTTTCTTTCCTGTACTTTTAAGCCTGGCCAAGGTAATGCTTTTCGAAAAGGTGATCATATGTCTAGTCTGTTAAGCTAATTTAAACTATTCTCGTCGTTTTCATTTCGATTTTCCTCAACATTTTTTCAATCAGTGGATGCAGTTGTCGAGGCTGACGGAATGTGACTTTTTGCTGTAATGAAAATAGGCGCTTCATTGATTTCCTCTTGCGGTAATTTATTTTTGTCCAATTCAATCATATTTCGAATATCCTCCGAAGATCCGATATGCAAAATATCTGGGTTCATAAGTAAAGCATTATCTTTCACCTTGGAAAACGGAACTTGAGAATTGCTTTGTGATGAACTAATCTGGAGTAGAATCGATTTTTCTGTGAGTTCAGCATTGAAGTTGCACGGCTTCTATTTATATCTGAGGGTTTCCTTCAAACTCACCTATTTCTTCGAGCTGAAATTAAAGGCTCATTTCTTACATCATTATTTCTCGGATCTTCTCCAGAATTACTTGACTCTGAACCATCTCAAATCAATTTCCTGCATTTTCCTCTTCCATGTCTTGCCCCTCACTTTGGTTTTTCTTCAACTTTCTCCTAAGTCACCTGTCTCTCCTTGATTATCTTCAATATCGCTGATTCTTCCTTTCAAAGATAGTCAAAAGTCGAATACAGCTTTACCTTCAACATCTTTCAACCGAAAACAGCCTGACGACTCAAATAAATCTACTTTTTCAGAAGACAAGTTCTATTCGATGAATTCTAGGTGGTGCTGAATGTCCTCTACCTTCGACGATGATGCGTTCATAGATCGACGGGGCTGCAACAATTTTGAGTAATCAATTGCATCTGGATTAAATCGATGCGACCCGCATAATCGAAATTTATTTTGTAGAGATTGATGGAAATTGCACTTGTTAATGGTTGCTTCCAGCAAAGAAGCAAAATGTTCGTGAGTCATTATCTCTCCACCATTCTCTATTTGCAAGTTTTGTACAGTCGTCTTAAATACCTTCTTCAGTAAATTGAAAATTGCCACATTCAGTAACTGAAGAATGTAAGTGGCATTTGGATGTAGGATCATAAGTATAATGTGATGAACACGGCAAAACTTACTGACTTTTATCGTTAGGTGAGAACTCTGCTTATCGAGAAATAAAATGACAAGCAGTGGTATTCTTTCTTTTAGCAGTCATGGACAGAAAATACTTGAGATGAATTCGTAAAATGCTCCTCCTGTCATTCAACCACTTTTAGAAGTTTCAAGGCCACACTTTTTTGGCGGGGATGCAGCTACATCTGCAGAAACTCGTTTACAAGAAAGCACTATCATCAGAGGTGCTAGATTGCCTGCTGCAATCCCTGTTATTAAATTGGTAAGACACTCTGTTTCGTTGCAATTAACGAAGTTATGAACAGTGTTATTACCTCCTCAGGCCAGAACGTGGACACCTTTAGGGCAGAGGAAGAATGCTGTTTCATCGCAGTTGAAGATCCTGCGAGGGCCGAGAAGACTGAAAGGAATCATGTTTGCAGTGAAGTAATCAAAGACCTCTTTGAATCCTCTACGGAGTTGTTCCCCAGTCATAACACCTTGAGATTCACTTAAATTTTGATGGACTCTTTTCGAAACCTCTGGGTGTTTTTTTAGAAAATATTCTTGAGAACCTATTGCTGCAACAACCCATTCTACTTCAAATGGGAACTTTTCCATGATATTCATTCGTAAACAATGTAAATAAAAACCTATTTGTCAAGTCATTCCAAGTGACTTAATTCTCACTTTTCTAATTACAACTATTAATTTTCATACTTGAATTAACTAATTAACGTACATAAAAACTTTGAAAAATTGCATGCGCTCCAATCTTCGGGACCCTATTGCTTTGATAATCGTCATCAAATATAAGATAAAATATTTGTACGTTTCAATATTTTTTTTGCCTGACGATTATTAAACTAGGTGTTCGTTATTATGTATTAAATTTTTTACGAATAAATTATAAACATTTATTGACGACATTTAATTAAAAAAATTGATTACTCAGTGTGACGTGGTATTTCATACCACGCCCAAAGTCATTAAATTCGGCCCCCTTCAGCATCTAAAATTTTTAAAATATAGTTTAAAACGAATACCTGGTCGAGCACAGAATCCACTTACGAACTGTCATCTGACAGGAGTCTCGAGATGGGTGGCCTGTTGCCAGAAATAAATTCCTCAATGCCTAGAATTTTGTATTCCATCTCTCCGAACGGTCACCAGACTAGGGGTCTTCATTATGAATAAAATATCACAAACTCATTCGCGTCAAAGCTTTGTTGTCTGTTTTCTCACTAGGCAAACCTCAGAGCCGGTTGGTCTCCTCAAAGCATAAGATCACGTTATCTATTGGTGAAGAAGGACACGCATACACAGACGCACACTCTACTCACGTCTGTATTCACTTAGATACTTTTCACTTTTCACATTAAGATTTTTTTCGTACCAGGATTTACACGATACTCGGCAATATTGTAAGCCTTGAGTGACCTTTCATGTCAAAAGGGAAGACATGTTGGAACGTTCTCACAACCACAAAAATTAATTAATCAGGTGACTCATATTATCGCGAAAACTTGTCCTTTGATTGAAGAATGCGGTAATTTCGATAACGAAATTCCAGTAAATTGTACAATTTTAAACTTGACACTTAGAGCATCAAATTAATAAATTTGAAACCCCTTTGGTTGTTTGAGGGTTAACATTTTAGAAAAAAATTCAGCGACCCTCAGGCCTTACCTCATTTGAATAAATAAAGTTCCAGTGTTCTTTAATCGTGACGATTACACGCGCAATATAAGAAGAAGTTCTTAAGTTTTCGTTTTCGTCATTTTAAAAGAATTCAAGAGGAAAATATTCTTGAACTTTTAAATATGAGGATTATCCAGAAAGTAAGAGTACTGGTGCCATTTGGGGCTGTAGGATTTTTTTCCACTAAGTTTGGCAACATTGAGTGGTACAAGGGATTCTCCTGAGCACAATGAGCACAGGGGGGCCTCGGTAGTATGAAAACTAACCCCGTAGTGTCAGTTTGCCTGAAACATGTCAATAAGAATTCCCGCCAAGTGCTTAGTGTGCAGTGTTAGAGAAGTGGAAGACCTTTCATTTCGACCGATGAGTTGGTGCAAAAAATTGAGGAAGTTGTTTGTGAAGACCGCCGATTGACAGTCGATTAAATTTCCGCGAGGTTTTCACAACTGCCCAGAAGTCTCTTACACTACATAATCACACAGACGCTGGGATATCGAAAATTGTGCGCCAGGTGGGTCCCAAAACAACTGACAGAGCAGCACAGAACGAATCGGGTCGCTAGCGCTCGCGAGTTCCTTGAGCGGTTTGAACTGGAAGGTGAGGATTCTCTAAGCTTTATTGTTACAGGAGATGAAACCTGGCTGGCTCATTACTCGTACACGCCAGACACTAAAAGATAGTCTCACAGTGCACAGTGGGCTAAGAGACCACCAAAACCGGTCAAAAAACAACTTCAAATTTGTAAAGGAAGACTTATTTTTCATAATGCAGATGAGTTGAACAAACTTTTCACTGAATTTCATGATATTTAAACTAGTCGTCTTAATTCTAGAGCGTTATGAATGAAAGAAATGTCCTTTTTTCGTTATTCTCTGTTTTTGGGAGAAAAGCTTCGAAAGATTGTTTATAATGTTATGATACCAAATGTTACAGTTGTTGTTGTTCATCAGAGTGGTCATCAACTAATGCGATATAGAAAAGAAATTCGTACATTAGCTAGTTTTCGAATATTATCACCTTGTACCCATGCAATTCAGGAATTAACAGCGATAGACACTTTTCAAATCGAAAGTACACCGAAGTAACACCTGATATTTGAAGTTTTATATTGCTTTTAGGTTCATTATGATGTTTACTTGTTAGCATTTGTTCTTTTGTTTCTCTGTCATTTGTCGTCTGTCAGATTTTTAGTGCTGGAAACGCATCATGTGTCAGAGTTTTCTGAGTTATTGATAGTAATTCTGTTCATTTTATTTTATATTATGAATTTATTAATTGTACATATATTATCACATTGAATATGTCGAGTGTATTGTTCAAAAAGGAGAAATTATAGAATGCTTTTCTAAGAAGCGTGGAGTGGATGAAATAAATGTGTCGTTTAATAACATCCTAAAAAAATTATACCTTCAAATCGCAGATACAGAAGCTGAGAAGTTGGATAAACTGAAGGTTTTCCTCAAGGCTTTCAGAAGTAGATTCTACATCAAATGGGAAGCTTCAAAACGAACGAAAGAAAGCTTTCGGTCAAAAAAAGTTTCGTGGTTGAATTCTGAGTTTCAAATACCCGACTCAACAAATTCAGAATCTCATATGAATGAAACCGTCTCTTTACCGAGACCTGGTAGGCCATTTACTTCATTCGATCTGAAGCCTGAAAGATGGAAGAGGCGAGATGCAGCAGCGATTAGCCATTAAAATCAGAATGATCCTCAGCGAACTTTGATGGCATGTCATTATGCTGTAAGGCATCCTAGAGAAAATGACTTAGCGACAGTTCTCAAAAAGATTGTAAGTAAACCCGAAAGAGCACATAAAATAAGAAAACTACTTATGGAACCAAAGCCGATGCAGTTAACGCCAGAAAAAGCATTGTCTTTCTTACTTGATCGTTCTTTATCTTAACAGGATTACATTAGCATGCGTTTATTAGTTAAGGGACAAGGTGTGAATGTTTTCCCACTTTACAATAGCGTTCAAATGGCTAAAGCTTCATGCAGACCCCAAAGTCAACGATATCAATCACGGAAGGTGAAGCAAAGGTTTCTCTGCAGGCAGTATTAGATCACACTGTAAGTAGAATTTTCAAAACACAAAAGAACTCACTGCTGCAATACGTTCAGCATTCGGGAAGATCTACCGAATAAGAGATGGTGATGATATGCTCATGGGAATTCGACGGAAGCTCTGGCTATTCGCCATACAAGCAAAATTTTAAAAACACGTATCTTAATGTTAGTGATGAAATTTTTTTCGCTACTACGCTCATCCCATTGCGTTGGTCTGCGAATGAAAATGTGCTACTTTGGAACAATCCGTTATCGTGATTGCCTAGATTTTGTCGACCGCATGAACTGCAGTATGTAAAAGAGTCAGCAGATGTCATCACAAGACGAAAATCCGAAAAAAGCCGAAATCAATTATTTGAGACCTACAGAAATTATGTTGAATGATATTCTTATTCGCATGCACTTAAGCTTATGTTTAACCCTGATAGATGGCAAAGTTTTGAGCATCATTACACACACGGCATCCATGGAAAGTTGTCCCATCTGCCATTCGACCCTCAAGCAGTTTAATGATCTCTCTAACATAAGCAAGAGCGCATTTACTGCAAATCCAAATTCACTGATCTATGGGGGGAGTCCACTGCATGCATTGATTCGAATGTTTGAGTTCGTCTTGCATATCTCGCACAGACTGGACTTTAAACTTTGTCAGGTACGAGAAAAGAGTCAGAAGATTACATTTTCAAAAAGAAAGGTTTATGTTCAAAACATTTTTGGCGAAAAATTGGGGCTTAATGTTGACAAACCGAAACCAGGGGGTAGTTGTACTACCAATGACGGTAATACAGCCCGTAGAGCCTTTCAGGATTTAAACCTACTGGCTGAATGTTTAGGACTCAATAAAGCACTTCTTGGAAAAATAAAATCAATCCTTGTCGCTCTGTCTATACAGGTACCAATAAATTATACCCTGTTTGGGGGTCTTTGCCTTTCAACAGCCAAAATTTACGTGAAGTACTACTCTTGGTACCCTATGTCATCCACGGTGCACAAGATTCTTATGCATGGTATGGACATAATGAGAAATAGCTTGTTGTCTGTCGGAATGCTTAGTGAAGAAGCGTCGGAAGAACGTAATAAAAACTATAAACAGTACAGACGCGATCTCACGAAAAAGCACAGCCGCTTGGTCACTTCGACTGATCTCTTCTTTAGAGTCATGAATTCCTCCGACCCAAAAATTTTAACTGCAAGCTTCATTTCGCGGCGTAAAAAAAACACTCACTGCTCCGCGAGTAAGTGAAAATGTTACTATTAGCAATTTCTTCAGAAGAAGCTGTAACAACGAATTCGTCAGGGATATCGGGTGTGGATGATATAGAAGAAATAGACGGCAACGGAGCCGAGCAAAACTTGTCATTGAGCAAAAAAATCATGGCTTCTGTGTTTTGGGACCAAAAAGAGATCATTTTGATATAATTTCTGCTTAAGGGGGAGAACAATAATGCAGAAAAATACCGTGAAGCGCTAAAAAGCTCAAGAGGGCAATTCAAAACAAGCGGAGGGGAATGTTAATGAAAGGAGTGTGCATGTTGCATGACAACGCTCGTCCGCACACAGCCTTGGCCACCAAGCCACTTTTGGATTCATTCGGTTGGGATGTTTTGAACCATCCCGCTCACACCCCCGACTTGGCGCCTTCAGACTACCACCTGTTCACCTACCTGAAGACTCAGATAGGTGGAAAAAAATTTTCCACCGACGAGGAAATGAAAACAGAGGAACTGAAACGGGGGAAGGTGGTGGCGGGAGACTTCATCGAGGAGGGCATCAAAAAACTTGTGCCACGGCTCACTACTCGCATAGAACGGAAAGGCGACTACGTGGAAAAATAGTTGACATGTATACGAACAAAACCCTGTATTTTTTTTAAATAAATTTTTTTTTTAATTAGAAAAATCGAGTACCCTTACTTTCTGGACATCCCTCGTAGATCAAGACTGAAATATTTCACTGCTACAATGAACATAGTCTTACCTTCTCAATTACTCCCAATGGGCGCAATTGAAATTCATTTGACATCGTCGAGATCCTGCCCTAAAACATGAAGATTATACTACATTCTGGTGACTGCCTGATTGAAACTTAGCTCAAATCACATTTTTTATCACACGTGGCAACAGCGACACTTATGGGGACGGCGATTTGTCAAGCTCGGCGCAGAGGGCGGCACCGAGAGTGGAGACATGCCTTGTGTGCCGGCACAAGGTACTATCCGCAGTTTCCTTAATTTTTTGTCATTCGGAAAGTGACGTGCTCCTTTATTTTTACACTCAAATGCCACACATTTACTTGGCATTTCGAAAATAGTGCTGTAAACTTAAAACACTTTGACTGCGATATCAGGGACTAATATAATGCGAATAGCAGACGACATCGCCGTTATAACCACCATCTGGTGTGTCTCCACGCTCACTAGCGCTCCTAGCGGCCGCAAGTGTCAGTCGCCGTCCCATAACCATGCGAAACCTTGAAAATTTTGCAAGTTTCATTAGACTAGATGTAATGGCCACCAGCGCTGAAATCGAATTGTTTCCCTTGTAGAATCCTTAGCTTGTCTGCCATTGGTTGAGTTGATCCTTCCGTTGATTTTATTTTGATGAAAATCAAGAGCCGCGAAAAGGGGTTTCGACAC
>JAUMHM010000001.1:13348383-13364813 GCA_032362435.1 Melikaiella ostensackeni | reverse complement strand
AGCTTCGGTGGCTCAGGCGGTTAAGCGCTCGGACTTCCTACTAGAGGTCCGGGGTTCGATCCCTGAGCCGGTACCTCCAGAAAAAAAATTGAAAAATAAATTTTTTCATTCTTTGAAATTTGTTCAAAATGTAGAAAGACAATTTTCGCACTTTTGTAAAACTTTTTCAGAATCACCTTGATTCATTTGAACTGCCTGAAACAGTCTTAAATCTCTACGATACTGTTCTTCAAGTGAAATAATAATTTAGATAAAAAGTGTTAAAAAAAAGTTTTTTCAGGTCGAAAAGGTCTTTTACTTCACAAACTACTTTTTTCGTTTGAATTGCAGCAACCATAATTGAAATCCATTCAAAAATCGCACAAATATGTTGACAAACATCTAAGAATGGCTCTCTTCGACGAAGGAGGTGAACTCGGGATAGTGCCGATGCGTAGATAGACGTTTGTAGATAATGAAGCTGTTGAGGCAGAATCTGGCATTAAGAGTATGAGTTCTAAGACTAACGTAAATGAAACAAAAATGATTGTGTTTCAAAGAAGGAATGAAGAAACAGTATGCAACATTGCCTTAGACGAATAGAGGATTGAACAAGTTAAGGATTTCGTGCATCTTGGAAGTTTATTAACCGTTGACGGAAAGATAGATGGAGAAATATTCAGGCGTTAAAACGAAGATAGAAAGATTATATGCAGCAAAAGCCGTTGTTTGAAGTGAAAATGTGATGAATAAAGTTGAAATTGCGATATATGATTCTGTGCTTGTACCTATTGTGTTGTATGGTAGCAAGACTTGGGCTTGCCAAGAAAAGTATAGGAGTAAAATCGGTTGGTATACAATTTCTACGGAATATAAGTGGTACAACGCTAATGCACAAAGTCAGTAATGAGTGGGTTTTCAAAGAATGCGGTGTAGAAGAAACACTGATTGATGAAATTGAAAGAAATTTGTTGAGATGGTTTGGAAACGTTATAGATCTCCATCAATTTCTTTTGCCCCATTTTCGTTAATAGATCATTCTGAAAAGAAAGAATGGAGAATCGGTCTTAGGTCCCTCTGTGGATCATGCTGATGATATCTAAAGCTACATTTAGTGGCAAGTGTTCTCCCTATGGAGCGGGCAAAAATCATTGAAGAGTATGAATATTAACAACCTGTCATCGAAAGTACTAATGGTCCCTTGTAGCATATCGATGAGCTATCCATATTACGAGTAGCAATTGTAAAAATTACCAACCTTCACGCTGATGTGGCTCTCTTCAATGCGCAACAGGATTGGACTTACTTTGTCAAAATTAAAATCTCAAAAATATTAAAATAATCTAACGATATTGTATTTGGATCATAATGTGTGAATACCAAGATTTTTGAATTATAAAAATGTAATGATTAGATCATGCGTTTGAAGTGGTCTATTTATACGTATTTCATTTTCGTCTTTCTCACTTTTTCAGCGTCAATTATTTCCTTTGATTTCAGAATTATATTTCATTTCATTTTCCTAATTTTATCTGTTATTTTTAAATTATTTCTAGGACTTTAAATTTAGATTATTTGTTTGGATTTGAAAAATCGTTTAACATTCTATTCTTCTAGAAAAAGAATAGATATTTAATCGAATTTAAACTTCTTAAAAACAAAAGCCATTTCGTTAGTCAAAATTGCCATTGAGGTCCAGCACGGTAGTGGTCATTATTCACAGCAAATGCGATTTACGGAGGCGTCCACACCACGGCGGTCAAATATCGATGACCCACCTTTCCATGCCAATTCGAAAAGCATGATAAAGCGCTGCTTGTCGCCCGGTTAGGAATGCAATTTCGCGCTGTTTTATATCGAATACCACTTCTCTCAACCAACACTCCTGCCAACCGAATCGCCTGATAGCACATTGAACTTTGAAATATGGATAATCGGTTATTGTCGATTGTAACGAATGCCGCGTTGTTCAAAGAGAAAAGCCCATGGTGATACCAATATTACTCGCACGCTTTACACAAACCTGACTCATTCGTTAATACCCCCCCCCCCCTTCACGTCACCCACTTTTTTGTCTACCACAACGCCATTAATTTTTATTCTATAGATGGGATCGACCGCGTTGAATCAAATGATTGAAAAATTATTTTAAAACCGATCAGATAACTGTCTGAGGGGTGACCTCTAACCTTTATGTATGTAGCTACTCAAAAACCTACAGTTCAAAATTCCTTTTCATTCTAATATGTAACGTATATCCGTTTTACGATAAGATAGTTCGAACATTATATGCATATTGACGTTACAGCTATAAAGTATCATGAATGTCGGTAATGTAGGAATCGAATAACTATTTCATGGCCTTAAATTTATATAGTAGAATCAAAGAAGGAATTTCATTTAAGATAAATCGAAATTCAAGCTCCTCTTAAAAGTTCAAAATCAAACTATAATTATAAAATTATTAAAAATTACGAAAGAAATAACATCAAGAACCAGAAACGACCAAATCTGGACAAGCAAACATGCAAATATACCAAAGTAATAGAAATTAAACATTGACAAACATTGTCAAAATATCAGAATTCATGAGAAAACTTACAAGATGTCCTCTTATATAAGCGCTCATCATGGTGAGAACATCCCCGGGGCAGCCTTTGACACGGCGTGGCTTTTGACCAGACTACCGGGTGCGCCCTTGGGTTGCGGATGAAGGGTCCCGTACCGAGAGCTTTTGCAGAATACTGTTGCAAAACAAATTAAGCAATCGCGAACAATGATCAAGGGATTGTCCTGAAGAGAAAATCTCAGAGCCAAGGCGTGAACAACCGTGCTGAAGGCTGCGTTGCACTAGCGAGTGGTGTCTTCAGGATATCAGGTCGCTTCCTAGAGTATTGAGACCTTACCCCTGCATGCGGAGCTCTGCAGGAGCGGACTGTAAATTTTCCTGGTTACTCATGAGATCAAATATGGAGAGTCAACAGTAAAATCGAAGCTTTTGTGAGGAGGGGTTTGGAGCGGAATTTGACGTCTTAGAGACTGAAAAAGAGGAAAAAAGGGGGGGACATGTTCTGAGGAACATGTTCCTGCCAACCAGAGATGGACTGGAGGAAGCGCTAGAGGTGCTAAGTAAGCAGAAGGATAAGAGAATATCCAGGATGTTGTTGAAGCTGTCCTATGTCTTGTTCGTGCTCGATACACTCGTACGAAAGATTATGGAGAGTAAGCGACCTACCGGACCAAAGGAGGTGATCAGTAGGAAATCGCAGGCGGCCATCAAGGGTACTCAGACGGTGTACCATGCCGAAGTAACATCCATACCGGTCATCTGGAAGAAGACGAGAGAGCTTGAATGAGCCCCATGGATGTCAGTGCATCCAAACCGACGACGAAGAAGCCCAAGAATCGGGTTGATGGGGCAGGGCCATCAGTCAAGGGGAGTGTCGAAAAATAAGAGATACCTGCAACCTGACGAACGACGAAGAAGAAAAAGAACCCTAAGCGTGCGCGCCTCGGAGCGCTTCTCATAAATTTGGCTGAGGGATCGAGCTAGGTCGACATCCTAAAAAACCTCAAAAGCAAGGTGAAGCTGGACATCTTTGGTATTAAAATCAAGAGTCTGAGGCAAACGAGGAACGGAAACGTCGTCATTGAGCTAAACAATCAAGCAGAGGGTAGAACGAAAGTGACCTCTGCCATTCGAAAGGCTGCTGGGGACGAGGGAAACGTTCCCCGAAAGCTCGTTCCCCGCACTGAGGTGGAGATCCATAAACTCCATACGACAACGGAGGAGAAAGCAATGGAGAATGCCCTTAAAAGGCACTTCGAAAATTTTAGAGAAGGAGAGATTGAAGTAATCCAGACGAAGAAAGCCTTCAGGGGAACTCCTGTAGAGTCATAAATAAGGTACAGGCTATTAGGTGTTCCAATTTCCAAGGGGACGCACACCATGCAACAAAGTGTTAGGGTTACGACAGAACCAAAAGTTGTTGAAGGTGTTGCGATGAGGACCATAGAGTTGTGGATGGCACTAGCATGACACAGTTCTACCTCTGTGATGCAAAGAAAACAAGCTCCGGACCGACCATCTTCCGGAGACAATGGATGCGCGGCCTTCAGAGTAGCAGCCCCGAAGAGGAAGCCAAGCCAAGAAAAGCTGCAAAATGAGCCAAGCTGGTCCAACTAGAAGGACGCCGATAAACGGCATACTGAGTCTATGGGCAGTCTAGCACCAGAGGATAAGAAAGGGTTAGAGAGTTTAGTTGGTAGTTACTACGGTTAAGGGAAAAGTAGGTACGTTTAGGACACTCTGAAATTTCGAATTTTTATTGTCAGAAGGGAACACTAATGTCAAAATGGATTGACTCGCCTCAATGATGTAGCATTCAATGTTCTTATTTATTTATTGCAAGCAGGGCATATCGACCCCGCACACCTACAAAAAGCAAAACAATCTAACCTTATAATCTGTTCAAAACTTACCGGCACGCGATATGTCTTGGACACGAAGATGATTCGTTTTGGACACTAGACAAAGAGCATAGAGAAACAGCATTTTTCATAAATATTAAGATTCCAGTATTTAAACATATGAAAACAGAGTCTGATGATGTAGTTCTTCCGTTGATTATAATTGAAAGTAACAAAATATTTTAAAGTTTGTTTGACCTCATAGCAATTGATTACTTTCACAACAATAACAATAACAAATGTAAGTTCTTATTCAATCAATATGTGAAAATCAAATAGTTAAATAGGGTCTTTTCATCTTCAAAAATTTTTCATGATTCTTTGCATTTACATCCATCCTTTCTCTTGATAGGTTTCCTGGTAGTGTTGGTCTTCTTTTTGTCAATCTTTTCCACAGTTAGATTTTTTTCCTGTTTTTCACTTCTTCTTGCGTTAGTTTTTGCTTTCCTCGACTTCGATTTCTATTTCATTTCTGCTACCAAAACTGCCGATAATCTCTCTACCCTCGTTTGTACTTCTGGATATCTCTGAAACTATCTTTCCGTCAGCAGTTAATAAACTTCCAAGACACACGAACTCATCAACTTGTTCTATCCTCTCTTCGTTTAAGGCAATGCTGCATACTGTTTCCTCACCCCTTCTTTAAAACACGATAATTTTTGTTTTATTCGACTTAATCTTGAGATCCGTACTCTTCATTCTGACATACAGTCTGCTGATCATTCTCTGCAAATCGACGCCTGATTCCGCCGTAAGAATCTTATCATTTGCAAACGCCAATCTACGTACTTTCACTGTTCCGAGATCAACACCTTCTTCGTCTAAGAGATCTATTCTTAGACATTTATCCATGTGTATATTGAATATCCCGGAGGAGCTTTGAAAGAAAGGGAATTTAGCAAAAGGAACGAAGTCAAGTGTTCATCGAAACAAAGAACAGCATTTTCGGAAATACACATTCAGTCTTTAGGCTTTTGTCTATTGCACGGATGTTAATGGACTTACGGATGAATTGAAACCAGGAGTTTACAAAGATGAAGAGCGGAGGTTATTCATAAACTCTTCTAAACGAAGCCTGAAGGTCGTCTTATTGCACAACACAAACGCATATGCATCGATACCAATAGCTTATTCAACAAAACTTAAATAAGTTTACAGTAACGCGAAAATCATATTGAAAAAATCAAGTACGAACAACATAAATGGCAAATTTGTGGAGATTTCAAAGTTCTTTCAATGCTTCTGGGACAGCAATCAGAAAATATTAAAGTATTATATATAAAGTATTATAAAGTATTCGTGTTCCTTATGCTTACGGGACAGCCGGGATCATAGTAATCATAACAAAAAAAAAGTTTGGCCGGAAAAAAAATTGCTCGAAAGAGGATCCAGAAACGTCATTAATGACGTATTAGTGGAGCCATCAAAAGTCCTTCTCTCGCCTCTTCATATAAAGTTGGTCTCATGAAACAATTTGTAAATGGAATTGATGAAGGGTGACAATGTTTTCAGTATACAATGTCTTATTTTTCCCAATCGTCCGATGCTTAATTGAAAAAAGGGATATTCGATGGATCTTAAACTCGACAGCTTAAAGGGATTCACCTCAGAAAAAAGTTCGAAAAGGAAAATACCGCTACGAAGGTCTTCCGAATGCAAAAGAGTGCGTTATAATGAAAAAATTGCTGTCCTTACATACAGCCAACAAAGATCAGCACTAATTTAACTTACGTATTAGATTCAATGCCTGGAAATACATTAATTTAATTTAGTCCTAAAAGTGCCGCTCAGGCAATTTCGTTATGAGAGAATGTTTCAATTTTTCAGTAATATCACTGATCTGACTCTTTTTTTGAATTCAGCGGCTTGAAATCCATTAAAAAAACCATGTTTTTCCATCACATACTTAAAAATGAGGTTTTCAAGGTTATGTCGAGAACTAATTGCGAAAGGTGCTATTTTGTCCTCAGATTCGGATTCAGTTACTCAAATTATATAGGAATACATGTGCCTCATTAAAAGTTGTTGATCTTTTCATTTGTGTAGTTGTGTTATCCATGCACCATCTACATTTTTATTGCCTAATTGCATCTTACAGTCTTTTTTATGATGCCCTAAATATCTATTCAGCTTTTCACAATATACCAATCGTACTTCTGTTTTCTATCCGATTTCCCACAAATTTCTAAAACCTTTCATACTTTTGAAAACTTTCCATAAATTTTTAAAAAGCCTCCAAAAATTTTCTAAGCTCTCCATAAATTTCCAAAAGCTCCTATAACTTTCCAAAAAGTTTCCATACATTTCCGAGAGTTTCAATACATTCCCAATACGTCCAATACTTCTAGAAACTTCCGCACACTTTCAAAAATTTTCACAAATTTCCGCAAGTTTGCATTAATTTCCAAAATTTTCCGTGAGTTTTCAAAACCTTTATTACATTTCTGATGATTTGTCAATAATCATAAAATTCCATTCCCTTTTTTTTCAGAACCTGTTCTCTGTGAGACCTTTAAAAATTTCGTGTGTTTACAGGACATAAAATGCTACAAATAAATTTCTCATCGTGAGTTGTGTTGCCAATGGGAGAAATTTGCTGCGTCAATTTGGAGAACCCATTCTCTTTAAGAACTATAGCCCTTGGGAAATTTATGTTTTACAGCAGATAAAATGCTACAAACAAGATACTCATCGTGAATTGTGTTGTCAATAGGATAAATGTGCACTACCCGTAAAAAATATTGAAAAATACTGAAAAAGATTGGGAAATTTATGTTTTACAGAAGACAGAATACTACAAATAAAATACTCATCGTGAATTGTATGGTCAATAGGAAAAATTTCAACTACATGTAAAGAATATTCAAAAGCACTGAAAAATATTTAAAAATAAGCGCGTGAAAGAAGCCAATAGAATTTTTTGATGTATTTTTCAGAAAAGCGACCTGATTCACGCCATGGTTCATTCGCAACTGTTTCCGACAATACTCTTGAGATGAAACTTGAGACATATGCAGGGCTCGCCTTTGTCTAATCGACGAAACTTTTTGAAATTTGCTGCGTGAATTTAGAAAACCTAATCTCTTTCAAAACTGAGACCTTTGGGAAATGAATTTTTTGCAGCAGATGAAATACTACAAATAAAATACTTATCGTGAATTGTGTTGCCAATAGGCGAAACGCCCACTTTACGTAAAGAATATTTGAAAACACTAAAGAATATTAGGTTTATGTTTTGTGAAAGGTAAAATACTACAAATAAAATGCTCTTCGTGAATTGTGTTGTCAATAGGAGAAATGCCCACTAAACGTAAAGAATATTTGAAAACACTGAAAAATATTAAAAAACAAGTGCGTGGAAGAAGCTGACAGAATTTTCAGATGTATTTTTGAAAAAGCGACCTGATTTGCGTCAAGTTCCATTCGCGACTGCTTACAGGAAAACTCCTGAGATGGAATTTGAGACACATATAGGGCTCGCCTTTGTCTGATCGATGAAACTCTTTGAAAGTTGCTGCATAAATTTGGAAAACCTGTTCCCTTTAGGAACTGAGGCCTTTGGAAAATTTCTGTTTTACAGCAGACAAAATACTACAAATAAAATACTCATCGTGAATTGTGTTGTCAATAGAAAAAGTGCCAACTACACGTACAAAATATTTAAAAACACTGAAAAAGATTGGTAAAATGTTTTGCAGAAGATAAAATACTACAAATAAAATAATCATCGTCAACTGTGTTGTCAATAGGAGAAACGCCCACTAAAAAAAACACTGAAAAATATTGAGAAATTTATGTTTTGTAGAAGATAAAATACTACAATTGAAATACTTATCGTGAATTGTGTTGTCAATAGGGAAAATTCCCACTACACGTTAGGAATATTTAACAACACTGACAAATATTGAAAAATAAGCGCGTGGAAGAAGCTGATAGAATTTCTAGATGTTCACGCCACGGTTTATTCGCGGCTGTTTACGAGAATACTCTTGAGATGAAATTTGAGACGCATACAGGGCATGCCTTTGTCTAATCGACGAAACTTTCTGAAATTTGCTGCGTAAATTTGGAGAACCTATTCCCTTTGAAAACTGAAGCCTTTGAAAAATTCATGTTTTTCAGCAGATGAACTACTAGGAATAAAATACTCATCGTGAATTGTGTTATCAATAGGAGAAACGCCTACTACACGTAAAGAGTATTTGAAAACACTGAAAAATATTGAGAAATGTATGTTTTGCAAGAGGTAAAATACTACACATAAAATACTTAATCTGAATTGTGTCGTCAATAGGAGAAATGCCCAGTAAACGTTAAGAATATTTAAAAACACTGAAAAATATTTAAAAACAAGCTTGTGGAAGGAGCTGACAGAATTTTTAGATGTATTTTTCAGAAGAGCGACCTGATTCACGCCACGGTTCATTCGCGACTGTTTACGAGGAAACCCTTGAGATGAAATTTGAGACACTTACAGGGCTTCCCTTCTTCTAATCGACAAATCATTTCAAAATTTCCTGCGTGAATTTGGAAAGCCAGTTCCTTTCGAAAACTGAGGCCTCTGGGTAATTTATGTTTTACAGCAGATAGAATACTCCAAATAACATACTCATCGTCAATTGTGTTGCCAATAGGAGAAATGCTCACTACACCTAAAAAATATTTAAAAACGCTTAAAAATTATGGGGAAATTTATGTTTTGTAGCACATAAAATACTGCAAATGAAATACCAATCGTGAATTATGTTATTAACAGAATAAATTCCCACTACACGTAAAGAATATTTGAAAACACTGAAAAATATTGTGAAATTTATGTTTTGCGAATGATGAAATACTACATATAAAATACTTATCGTGAATTGTGTTGTCAATAGGAGAAATGCCCACTGTACACGTGCAGAATATTTGAAAGTACTGGAAAATATTTAGAAAATAAGCGCGTGAAAGAAGCTAACAGAATTTTTAGATGTAATTTTTAGAAAAGCCACCTGACTCGCGTCAAGTTTCATTCGCGGCTGTTTACAGGAAAACTCCTGAGATGAAATTTGAGACACATATAGGGCTCGCCTTCGTCTAATCGGCGTACAGTGGGAAAAACGTAAATTTTTTGGTTGAAAATACGATTCCGGCTGAATCAGTGGACCGATTTGGATGTTTTTTTCTATTAAAAAGCTGATATGATTTCAGAGAGAATTGTCGAGGCTGATTTTTGAAAAAGGTTCCTAATTTTTTATTAGCAAACAAATATATTGAGAAAAAATTACAATTTTATTAGATTAGTCCTCTAGCGAAATACAGTGAAAAGTTTCGCAGTTAACTCAGTTTGATTGTGCAACATAAATAAGAACTGTTAGTGATATTAGAAAATATGTTAAATAATCGATTGCGAATATGTCCAAAATGTACCGCAAAATATTGTCCCAAACGTACCGCTTTGACTATCGCATATATTATTAATTCTCAAAACTCATACAAATCTTACTGATAAAAGAAGAGCCTAGCATTAGTTACATGAATAATTAAACTATATTACAAAACTCATAGTCATGTCATATAGAAGCCTAAAAAAGAGAAAGCACTGAAGCAAGAGTGTACACTTAATTTTATGTTTTTAAATTGACTTGTCCCAGAAGTACTTCTGTTCCGAACGTAGCGACTCTCTCCTACATGTAGAACCTAATGAATCTCTTGTATTAGTATTCTAGATAAATTATCTCAATTTGGGTGATTATCCGCTCAGCACACAATTTACGCATCGAAATTTCTGGAAACATTTTGTCGCGATATAAGATCAAATAAATCATATTAATTATATTATAGAGTCACAAGATCCAAACATATAATGGGCTGGAAAAAAATTACAGTGATTTTTGCATTGTGTAAATAGTTTAGCTGTAGACGCTTAGCGAAATTTTGAGCGTTTTCAAACGATTTATTCGGAAGCATATTTCATGCAAGTTTGGTTTGTAAAGTTTCCAAGGCTCACTGATAAGACATTTGTCTGTGAAATTATTAAATGAGAAATGGCGGACAAAATGAAAAATATTTACATAATGTGTAACAAAGTTTTCAGAAATTTACGGAAATTTTCTGAAATTTTTGAGAATTCTAGGCAAAATTTGTGAAAATTGACTCGCAATTTTATAAAAATAAGTTTGGAGATTTATGGAAATTCAAGTGGAACTGACGAGTTTTTTTAACATACTAATGATATAAATACTTTTAGATAATACAGCTAATTTATATCGCAACTGAAATAAAAAACTCACTAATCAGTCTCGAATATCACCATGACCAAGCTAAGACCAATTTATACCCTTGCTTGTTTGAATAAATCGTTGAATTTTTACATTTAATATTGTCCAAAATGTTATTGTCTATAAACAATAGTACACAATTAATTAGCAGGCCCCAATTACGACAAAAGTGAACTAAACCAAACAGCGAACAAACATGTGGAGCCAATGACGTTTGACGAGCCATTGACGCAAAAGGCAATATGAATATTGTAAATAAATGAAGAATAATTTTCAGCATTATTGATGTTCCTCTGGGGTTAGCAGATTAAACTCTCCCATCTCGTTTTGTATTGGCACCTAACGCCGCTACGCGTACGCGACGCTAGGGGCCGTTACAAAACGAGATTGGAGAGCTCAGACTGCCAACCCCAAGAACGTATAGGTGGTATGCACGTGACGTCACAGCGCCCTCCGCCTGTACCCCGCTGCCCAACAATTGACGAGTAGGACATATTGATACCGCGTACGCTCTTCTTTTGTATGTGAAGTGACTGTATTTCTCACTTTCATTATATCAATTTTTCAATTTTTCGTTTCCACGATGGCTATTTGTGCCGTATTTGGCTGTTCTGAACAACCGGCGAAGAATTCAAGAGTTCGTTTTTTTGAAAATACCAGCTATCTTAAGGAATCAGTGCAGTAAAACTCTGGAACTATCTACTCGACGAAAAGCGCCTACGATTAAATGCGCTAATCGCAAAAATTACAAGAGAAGGAAGTGAGAACTCATACTAAAGTTTGCAGTAAACATTTTCGTTGTGGAAGTAGAAATTATGTCCATTTTCTTGTGCTGTAAAGCTCTGTCATATAGCATATGGGTACTTGTCAAATTGTAGGCAAACTTTAGCGCCGACAGTTGCAATCATATTATTATTAAGAATTTAATATTTCGTAATGAAAATTGATCGCATGTCATCTAAAAGTTTTAAATTCAGAGGGAGCACTTCTGAAAAAAAATTTATAATGGAATCGTAAGTGAAATATGGGGAGTGGAATTGAGGTTAAGCCTTTTATGAAAAGGAGCGTGAGCTTTTAAAAAGTTTGAAAGCAAATACTTTAACGCATGCAATTTAGAAGAAGAAGACGAAATATTTTAAATGATTGTAGTAAATCTGAGCAATATGTATGATATGTATTTATTCATTCTTCAATTTCTTATAATGCATCCTGTTACTAATAAATAATAATCATACTGTTAATTATTTTAAAAATAATATTGAACCGATAAAAGTGTAGAGTAGTGTGATTAACCTAACCTTTTACCTTGGATCAAACTATCATTTTTTCTTTTGATTATTTATTATTTATTTTATTTATTCTTCAATTTCTCATAATGCACCCTGTTACTCATAAATAATAATCATACTGTTTATTCTTTTGGAAATAATATTAAACTGATAAAATTGTAGAGTAGTGTGATTAATCTAACCTCTTACCTTGGAACAATCTATCACATTTCCGCTTGGTAAAGACTTTGTTTTAATCCACTGAATTCAGCCATCAGTAAAAAAGAATATGGGCCTCTGTGGATTTATAAGCTATGAGCTGTTATTTCGTTAAAAAGTCTGTAGTATCCACTAAATAAGTGAGAAGATCCAAAGCAGCAACTGTAGGAAATCCATTTACTTCTGTCGATAAATCGCATATTTGTAACTTATACGGATCGACACCTTCACATAACGCAACTTTAACTTCAAATCTAATAAAATCATCACACGTGAGACTAGCGGAATAATTATCACTAAATATGTTTGACATTTTTTCGTATTCTGGTTATATTGCACAGGCACTGAGACTGACGATGCGGTATCAATATGGCCGCCATTACAACTTGAAGGCTGGAAAGAGTGCGTGCAGGCAGGGGGGTCAGTTTTACGAACCCTTGCATACCATCTATCTAATGACAGGAAATTCGAGAGGAGGGGGTAGAGCACCTGCGGCTGAAATGACAGCGCCTATGTGACCACTCCATCCTTGCGTAGTTTGTACTGCAAATCAGGCTGTTTCTAAAAAAGACAGACTGGAGTACCGATTTAGTATTTTACATAATTTATTAAATATTTTATTGTCAATACTAACAGTCCAGCCAATGACGAGTATTTGGTAGCTTGCTTAAATGCACTGCTTGATATGAGTTAATGAAGTGAAATTTCAGCATTGGATCAGATCGCTCGCTTCGCTTGCAAGTTTGGGCGCGTCTGTTACATCTCGCGCTTCGCGCTTGATAATGTAATTGCGTCGCGTTACGCGTTCGGTCTTTGTAATTCCCCAACGTTTGTGCATAGACATTTTAAAATTGAAGGTCGAACCATTTTCATTTGTAATTTGGCGATCTCGAATTATCTTTGTTAAAGCTCTTTCAATTTCAACGAATACATTCTCATTACGTATCTCGCGCTTCGCATTTGATTAAAGTATATCCAAAACACATAATTTTCTATATTATATTGAATGTATTTCCAATGATTTCTTCACCTCGGTCTGCAACTTCTGGTTTAGATGAAAACTTTTGCCGTTAAACATTTTATTGTATCTTGTGTCGTTTTATCATAAATTTAAACTTGTTACTTTCAATGTCAGTATTCACGATTGAAAGGAAAACTACGTGTCTTATCAAAAAATTATTTTGAGCATATTTGTATATCTATCTTAGGCGAACAATTTACGCACTAAACATCTTATTATATCTTGTGTCGTTTTTTCAAAACTTCCATTTTTTTACTCTTAATGTCACTTTTTACGGCTAAAGCAAGAACTACGCGTCTCATCAGAAAATAGTGTTTACAGACGACGACAACAACAATCAGACACCAAAGTATAATTCATTTTTTCTGAATCAGTAAGACCGAGAACGTTAAGATTTGACGAAATCCGCGAAAGTCAATTTTCAGATAAAACCAATACCTTCTCATTGAGATGAGAATGTAGACAGGTGTATAGTTTTAGTAAAAAACATCACTTTTAATAATAGATTTAATGCTTTCACGATGATTCATTATGATGAAGGTTTCAGGTTAGCCCTGAAGAAGTGAACTGCAATGTTCACGAAACGTCGGCAAGATTCGTAATTTTGCACACGATTGAAACCCGAAACACCTCCTTTCAACATCACTTTTATTTGGAAACTGTAGTAGGGACAAGTGCAGCCACTGAAGTTTTGACTTAATTTTTTGCACATAACTTGAAACAAAAACTATAATATCAGGAAAAACAGTAATTAGTGGCCACTATTAATAGGCATGGAAAGCACTCCTTTACAGAGTATATTCATGTGTATAAGTAAAACCCATTTTTTTAAACACCAGGGATATTAAATTGTACACTACATAGAGAATCTCTTATTTGTTGTTTATCTTCATCCCCGTTCAGTATTAAGTTCTTACCTTCTAGTTACTGAGATTCTGGAAAAACAACGAGGAGTCTTCGTTACAAATTGACAGACAGTGAGACAGGTAGGCGATTTTGTCGGAGGGCTATACATTGCACACAACTGCTCAATTAAATCTGTGATTAAAGCAAAATAAATTTTTTAGGAGAAAAAGCAAAAAAGTATTTTGCGAAATACTGTATTACTCTAAAATATTTTTTCACCCACTGAAGTGAACCCATTTCCTACTTTCGTACCTGGAACTTCATAACTTTCATAATAGCTCACACAGAGAAAGAGAGAAAAGCGTTTGAAAGAAAAATGTTTCAATGCGACAGCACTTCAATCTCTTAAATTGATTCTGTCCGCTCGCAATTTACATTTCTCATGACCTTTCTCTCCTTTGAGTCACAAACGGTTGATAGAAATATAAGACGACCATTCTAAAGGTACTGAAAAATGAATGAAAAATTTTCTGTTCCATGAAAGTTGAAACTCTCTAAGTCAGCAAGCACATAACGCAGGTTGACATTTGAAGTGCAACATGGATGAGACATGTCATTTTCCGTACATTTTGAGTTGCTGAACCCGAATCCGAAAGCGAAATCTCTTTATCACGCCAGGTTTCTAAGGTGATGGAGGTCAAAGGTGCCAAAATACGCGTTTTTGATTATTTTCTGAAAATCATAGTGAACGAATCAAATCTGTCGGAGACTTTGATAAAGGCATAAATTAATGCTTGCACTTACGAATTCGAAGGTTACGAAAATGCATGGACTCAAACAGAATATTCGAAAAATATAAATAGCATAAGATAAGTTTTTTTGTGTTCTCACTGGTCCTTTCTTTCCATTTTTATTTAGAAAGCGGTGTTTCGCCCTTGACGTGATAAAGAAATTTTGCTTTCGGATTCAGTATTAGATACCAAAATTTACGGAAAATCATACGGGAACAAAATGCAAAACACGCGTCGCATTAGGGTGGTCTTAATTTTTAAGCTTTGAATTTTTTGCGGGACCCTCCCAGATTGGTTCCATTTGATGAAAAAATTATTCCTTTAAAGTTTCAGCTTGATTGGATAAGGAGAAAGGGTGCCGCCGAGCCCCTCAACATTTAAATAATCACTCACAGGACCAACATTTTATTTTATTTCTTTTCTTCTAAAATATTAATTTTATCATCAAATATATCAAACAAAAGTTGCAGATCTAGTCGAAAGGGCATACATTATCTCCCATAATTTTTTTTGTTCTATTAACGATTTTCGAAAGAAATAAAAAAAAAAGAAACAGAAAAAAGGATCACTTACTCGAGTTGCCCGTCTAAAATATTTCATCTGGGGTTTCGTCTTGATGACAGGCACTCAAGACATTCTCAAGACTTGGTAGACATTTTGGAAAGTTTGGCTTTTGGGACGGACACAAAATTTATTTTATATTTTGAACCAGGGAAAAATGGTTTCCAATGCCTACCTACCCGAGCAAAGAGGATCATCCTAACCATCATAAAAGCTAATCCTTATTTATAATTAAACAATTTTGTAAATTGATTATACAATATGCATATGAAACAAAACTATTCTATTCCATTTATTGTTACAGTGAGAATTGTTTCGTGAAAATTCAGAGAATGTTGCCTGTTTTTTCTTATGAGAAAATGCAATATCAATCTTTTTAAATGAAATTCTAGATTGCTACAGTCGCTTAGACCGACAGATTCTGATTTTTTCAAAACTTTTCAACCGTTACTTTTAAAATTAAAGAAAACATTTTTAAATTAAGGTCCAGATTATTCGTTCGCCTTGTTCTATCGCCTTACAACTGAGAGCTATAACCATAAACGTAAGACAAAACTTTATATCTATGGAGTCTGGCTTATGAGACGGAGCTAGACTTCAACATCTTAAAGCAAGTTTGGACGACGTTTCGTCATTTTTCCCGATATCTGATATCATTATTGATATCTGCATGGAAGAAACTTTGGTATACTAGACGCACTTCCTTAAGTACAGCAGCTGTACTAAGGGCTCTGATCAACAGCTACACCGATTTGAGGCAAGGAGTTAAGCGAAAGTGAGGGCCAACCGTTGTCCATCAAATATGGTAAGGCTCCTTTCTCGAAACTGAGACAGCAGTCGTACGGTGTAGATCTGCCATCGAAATCGTAATTTTGGCGTTTTTGATTGGAATGTTACCCGATTTAATCAATTCAATCAATTCTAGTCTATGCAACATTCATCTAAATCCAAATCAATTCTACACAAAACAAGTTTGCTTCTTTTGAAAGAAAGAATACAACATACCAAATTTGCC
>JAUMHM010000001.1:13258451-13283909 GCA_032362435.1 Melikaiella ostensackeni | reverse complement strand
ATTATTTTTAGTGGTCATCACTTCGAAAAGTGTTATGACCTCCATATCTTGGGAAATTCTCAAGATATGCAGAAAATGTTAATGGCGCATACGAGCGCATTTAAAATCCTATACGAAAAGTCCGTCATTGCCGCAGATTATACAAAAATTATTTTCAGTGATCGTCACTTTGAAAAGTGTTATGACCTTCATATCTTGCGCAATTTTTAAGATATGCAGAAAATGTTAATGGCGCATACGAGCGCATTTGAAATCCTAAACGAAAAGTCCGCCATCGCCGCAGATTAAAAAAAAAAATTTTTGAGTGGTCATCACTTTGCATAGTGTTACGACCTCCATATCTTGGGCAATTTTCTAGGTATGCAGAAAATTTTTGTAGCGCATATGAGCGCATTGGAAGATGAATGTCCCCTTGTCAGTTATTTTTGGACTTAGAATCTAGCATTGTCAAGTTACCAGATGACTCACATTTAAAATTCAGACACAAGGTTTTGTTCTTGGCTTCTAATTGTTTAAAAAAACCACATCGAATTTTTCAATTTGATAAGGTTATCGCTGAAAATCTTAAACTTACTGACTGTTTTATTAAGAATAACAAAGATATTCTTATAACCAAGTCCGATAAAGGGAATGTTACGGTTTTAATGGATAATAATGATTATAAAGTTAAAATGGCTTCCTTACTTAATGATTCTAATACATACATCAAATTAGATTCTGATCCGAAAAAGTGAAAAACTGGGTTTGGTACTTTACACTTTCAACTCTTTTCATCCAAGACTTAAATTCAAATTTGAAACTGAAAATAATAATTCTATGAGCTTTTTGAATCGTGAACTTGTTAGAGACTACAACAATAATATTATAACTAAATGGTTCTGCAAAAAAACGTATTCAGGCAGATTTCTCAATTATTTATCTGATCATCCTTTATGTCACAAAGTTGTTGTTGTTAAAAATCTGGTTGATATTTCTATACTCCTTTCAAATAGAATTTTGCATATTAACAACTTGGATATTTTCGAAAATTGTTTATTTTATAAGAACTATCCGAATAAGTTTGTTGATAAGCATATTAATCAAAGATTCAATGAATTGGAAACCAGGGACAAGGTCCATATTGATACTGAGAGTCACGTTGAGGTGGTTAATGTCAAGAAAGAAATCATATCTATTCCATTATTAGGCACACTTTCCAACAATATAAACAGACTTCTAAGAAATTATAATATTAAGACTTTTTTTAGCGCTGATCACAAGTTTGATACACATATTAAACTAGGCAAGGATAAATTGGATTTTTTCGATCGATGTAATGTAATTTATAAAATCACTTGCTCTTGTGGTATGACTTACATCGGCCAGACTATTCGCCCTCTTAGAATCAGAGTTAAGGAACATAAGTACAATATAAGACTAGCAGAAAAACACCACAGAGCTATTAGTCAATATTTAGTACAAAAACATTCAGGTGACTCTAATGCTATAAAATGTAATGATGTTGAAACCTTACACAAGCAAAATAATAATTTGAGACATTCCTTTGCTGAGATGTTTTTTATTAAAGGAGAAGGCGTTAAAGCCATGAACCTAATTTCTGATTTAAATTGATTTAAACTTTCTTTTTATAATTTTATAAAAATAAATTATTGTTGTTTCTTCTTAATTTTTCACTCCAGATTATCTTCAAGTGATAAACTTTCATTAATTATTTATATCATTAATCCCTTTTTAGAAAAATACTAACCTACAAATTTTAATACGTATATCATCATTTGCATATTATCAAAAATTTCTTACCTATTAATATATTTTTTGTCTTTCAATTTCACAATAATTCATTTATATTTATTACAGATTTATTATATAAAACAGTTTCTTGTTACAAATTTTTATTACGTGTTTGGTTTATACGAGCACTCGCACAATGTTTTATAAAAAATGTCAATTCTATTATGACATTTCCAATCTATGTTATGTATTTAATGGTGAGCTTTTTAATATTAATTTTTTTATTCTTATGGTGTTATTTTTGAGTTTATTTTAATTCCTAAAACATAATTTCATAATTTTTAGATTATGTCTGATGAGGAAAATCGTCAATCCCCGAAACGCCACATATTGTAATAGTCTGTTGATGAGCACTTTTTAGTAGCAACAATGAAAAAATGATACACTATAGTCTGGAAGTTGTCGTTCACTTTTGTCTTTATTTATGTACTCGTAACTGTACTAAGTTGCTTAACTCAGTTTAAGGAAAATTAAACATAAACTTGAGGCTGTCCGTATATTTATCCCTATTTTCAAGAGCTTGTAGAATCTGTTGTGAAAGTTTATGGTATGTGTTCACACTGAGGATGTATGGGGGAATGTATCTTAACCACAGCATTATGCATAACGACACGTGTTTTCAACCGCTGCATTATGTCAAAATGTTGATTTCTCGATTGAAAAACTCTAAGCCCCTACAATGATGTTACATATATAAGGAGCCATCCATAAATTACGTAAAACATTTTTTGTAAATTGCTTACCCCTCTTTTCCCCCATGTAACAATTCATAACAAAATCGTTTCGAACCCCCCCCCCCCAGCCATGCTTATGTCAGGTAATTTTTTCAAATATTTTCAGCCATGTCTTATTAAACACAATTCAGTCACATACTAACCGTGACCCCTGAATTACAAAATAATCAGAAATTATTGGAAGGAAGAGAAACAAAATTAAAACAATATGGAACATGCAACATAGGAACTATACACTTCTCGAAAATTGAAAAGTATAAACAGCTGTGCCATCTAGTAGAAAAATTTCCATGGTAAGCTTCATTTTTTTCAATTTCTATTAATTACTCGTGTATATCTTCAATTATTTAACATTTAGTCTTAAATTATAATTAAATATACTCTAGATAAGTTTCAAAATATTTAGTTACATAATTTCTTGATCATTAAAAGAAACTTTTGGAATATTCCAGAATATTTCTGAAATTAAGTTATTTTTTTGTTATATTTGTAGTGTGTAATATTTTCTATTAACTTGGCACTTCTTGATGCAAGACTGAAATTGCAACAAAAGTTTTGAAAAATTCGAAGATCAGAAATTTAAAATTAACATTAGAGATTTTCAAATCATAGATTTCAAATTCTCCACAATATTTATACTATTTCTTATGTATCCCATATTTAAATCACCCATAATGCTTGCATTAAAATTGTACAATTTTTTTTTCTTATTTCAAAATCTGGCATTTTTTGCTTTGAAAGTCTCAATTTTCATTTTTTTAACATTTAGGACAGCTGTACAATTACAAATACTAAAAATTTGGATATGATGAATCAGAAATGCTCAAATTTTAAAGTATTTGATTTCTATTGGCGAGAGATTTTCTATTTATTTTTTAAAATTTAATAACTCATAATATTCGCGAAAAGCTCAAAGTTTGACGGTTTTTATTTAGCGTTCAATTTCACGCGGTTTCAATTAGAAAGTGTTGAATTTCTCATTTCTGTATTCGAAACTGTTTAATTTTGAAATCTCATAAAATTATAATTAATAATTATTCACTTTTCGAGCCTTACAATTTTTCTATCCACTCTGAGGGACAAAATTTTTATTTTCCCAATATAAAATTTTAATGTGAATTTTAATATAATTAATGTATTCTAAAGCCCTCTATGTAAGTACAAGTGTGCTGTTCACAAAAATTCAATTTTACAATTATCCTTTAACGAAATTGTTCGCAATTTCCATTGTTTCAATTTGATGCGCTCAAAATTTGAAATTTTATAGCATCAATTGATTTAAAATAGTAATCTTTCCTCTCTAATAGCTGAAATTTGAAATTGTATCATTTTTAGGATTCAAAATTTGTTCATGGGCACTTCTTAACATTCCAAATTTTAGATTGTTCAGTTTCTTCATTTTCAAAAATCTATTTTTTAAATTGTGTAAGATTTCCAGTGTTTCAATTTTATGCGCTGATGATTAAAAATTTTTTCAGCATTGATTGCTTCTGAATTGAAATCCTTTCTCTTTAAAAGATAAAATTCAAAAATGTATTATTTTTAGGCTTTAAAATTTGTTCTTGGTCACTTTTTAACATTTAAAATTCAACATTGTTTAGTTTTTCCACTTTCAAACATCTTTTTTCTTATTTCTTTGACTTCTTTGGTTACAATTCGAAGTTATTCCTTCTATAACTCTTTCATATGAAATTGTACAGTTTTTAATATTACTTTTAATCAAGATTCGCGGTAGGAATGAGAAAAGGCAAAAAATTGCTACTGGGAACTATCATCTGTAACATAAATAATTTCGAATACGAAAAGTGGAATGTCTCAGTCAATTTATGTGATATCTTGACCAAACTTGGTGGGTATATTGAAACCACAGAAGTACAAAAAATCTGTAAGTTTAGAAGATGTTTATTGAAAATTGAAAAGATGAGCTATAATTGAGTTATAGAAAAAAAGTCGTCTGCAGGCTATAATTTTATTCTAATAATCATAAGAATTGAGATGAGAAGAGTTAAAAGCGTTATTTTTGAAATGCAGACTAAGCTGCAGCTTACATATTCAAACTTTTTTTTCAGAAAGATATCAGATTCTGAAACTAGTTTAAATGAATTTGAAATACATTGATTTATATTGAAAATTTTTCATTTTTTAGTCATTTTCACTCATTTTTTAACGATTTCTAACATGCAGACGCACTCGCAGCCAAAACCAATCGATCAATTTCGATGAAACTTTGCACAGATACAGTAAATAAGGTGTGTATATGCCGCTTGTTCAGGAGAAAGTGATCCATAAACATATCATGGAGTTAAATTCGAATTTATCGAAAAATTTAATATTTTTGACGAACAGAAATACCGACAGCCAAAACCAATCCATTGTTTTTGATGAAACTTTGCATAAACATAGTAAATGAAGTGTAAATATGCCGCTTTTTCTGGAGAAAGTGATAAATCTACATACAATAAGGTTAGATTTTAATTTATCGAAAAATTTAATATTTTTGACGTACAGAAATACCGTCAGCCAAAACCAATCGATCGATTTAGACGAAACCTTGCATAAATATGGTAAATAACGTGTACATATGCCACATTCTCAGGAAAACTAATCGATCGATTTATTTTTTCGTACGAAACAATCGTTAACTGAATAACATACCTACCGTTTTATATAATATACCTTCGTGGTTCAGATAATATTATTAATTCAAGATTGTGTATATTTATACTTAACTAAAGACTTTCACCCAAAACCGTTGTTAAACTCCTGGAAATTAAGAAGCATTTTGAAATTGAAATTTTCAAATTTGTCATCTTCTCTTGCTTTGCTTAACCATCAATTTGAATTCATGAATTCTCACCTAATTTTGAGTAACAAAAATTTACAAACCTATCATCAACTGAGTTATAATGATTTTTTACCAGATTCTTGGAGAAAATTTTTCACAATAATTGAAGCATGGGAAGCTAAACGGTGCTAACTCCACTTTTTGATGAAATTGAATTTCCTTCGATAATCATAGTTTCTGACTTCATACAAATATTGCAGCGAATAAAATTCAAATATTCTAATTTTTTACCCCAAAATTTAGTATTTCATTGTATTCAAATATTATAAAATTTCAAATTCAAACTCAGTGAATGAAGTATACCAAAATATTCAATTTTTCTTCAAATTCGACGGTTATTATTTTAACAAGTATTTAACAGTGGGAGATATTATAGTCAGAATTAACAAATGTTGTACTAGTATTATAAATGTTCCTCTTTTATGTTAAACAGTGTTACTTGTAGATGAAATAAATAAAAATATGTATTTACTATGATTTTTTTATTGACTTATGTATTATTTTCATTTATCATACCAGGGAAAGCTACACGGTGCTACGTTTATCGGCATTTCTATTAGATTATTATATGAAAATTTAGCATTATCTATTTTCTCACAAAATTATTACTAAACTGATCCACCCACCTACACAAAAAAATACCCATTCGGTTGTAAATTGTTCCTCCAGAAAGGTTTTTTGTCTCTCCTGTAAAATTTCGTTGATTGGACTTAGCACAATTTAGCATTCCTCGCTTCAATTATTCTATAAGTTTGAATGATATTAATTGAAAATTAGAGAGATCCATTGTTCCAAAATTAGTAAAAATGCTTTAGAAAAAGTCGACTGTAGATTACAATTTTATTCCAATGTTGTCAGAAAAAATTATTACTGTATGTGGATTTGTTATTACTGCGGAAAAAATTAATGAAATCCTACCAAAAACACTACGTATGAAAAAATTTCGTGAAGTACAGACTATTAATATTTCATTCATTTATTTTGAAGGCAATCAAAGTTGAGAAATAAAAAAAAAAGCCAAGTACCAATGGTAAAACATTTATAAATAAAAGTGTTTTTTAATAAAAGGAATCAGATCAATTTATTAGTTTAATAAATAATTTTTTTGTTTGATGAAAAAAATAAATTGATAGTGTGGACGAGTGAAAAAAATTTGTTGGGCTCATTATTTTCTTCAAATAATAAACGTAAGTGTGCTAACATAACAACAACAATACACTGTCAATTCATTTTTGTTACCAAACATAAAAATCCTTTTATAAAGTAACACATTGAACTAATTTCTCTTATTGGAAAACAATTCTAATTATAAATTTTCTACTATTGGTACTCAGTTTTATTTCTTGATTTCACGACTTTGATTAACTTTAACATAAATAAATAAAATATTAGTAGTCTGTACTTGGCGGAATTTTTTCAGAAGTAGTGTTTTTGATAGGTACTCAATCTACCAAAATTGTATTTTCAACGTTTACCATTTGAGACTATTCAATTTTTGACCGTTTTGAAATTGATTAACTCCGAACAATCAGTTTGAAAACTCTTCAATTTCTTATAATTGCTATCAAAATTGAAAAGTTTTGAATAAAATTTCATTTTTCTGGAATTCAAATTTCAATAGTTTCGCAACTTTATGCGCTTAAATTTAGAAATCTTTCGATATTGAACTATTCCAAATTGAAATGATTATTACTTAGCTATAAAAGATTAATTTTTCAATTTCCTAATTTTCTAGTTAAACGTGAACTAAAATAACGTAAACATTTTCTGGAACAATTACGATCACATTTAACTCCGATAAACTTAAAAAAGGTTGAATAATTTTTGGGGACAGTAGTAATTTCAAAAATTGTGAAATAGCTTTGTTTTCGCGGATGTTTCTTTACGGAATGATGTAAAAAAAATTAAAATACTAATCTAATTATACCAATCTTGAAGTCTTTATAACGTTATTACAATCTTTTATTGTAATATTACTAAACTTTAACGTTTTACTATAATTTTTGATTTCATATAGGGTTGATTTGTTAAGAATATTATGTAACAGTATCGATTTACCCCCCCTCCCCCCATGTACCAGATCATAACATCCCCCCAAAGCTGTTACGTAATTTATGGATGGCTCCTAATATGAATAATCTATCTGAATTATTGCTATAATGCATACGTATACATATATTCTGTAAATAAGTCCCTTTTGAATTTAAATGTTAAGTCTGGATTGAGAAACCGTAGTAGATAAATAGAAAACTTTTCAGCTTATGGTTAAAAAATTGTATCATTAACTGTAATAATCTTCAAATTCATTAATTTACGTTGTCCACATTGGAAATCTTACGTTTCAGCTCGCTTTTCGCGTGTTTTTTCATCTCGCGACTTTTTCTATTATGTCAAATGTGACAATTTATTATTATACATCGTTATGCACAATTCGAAACTTAATAATTTTCATCGATTAAGTTTCATAATCCTAATTGAAGAATGCTTCAACCTTTAAACGAAGTGTGGAATTTTTTAATTTTTAACGCTTAAAGTTTGAAATCATTAATTTTGAAAGGTTCTAATTAGATAGCTATAATTTTTCATTTCTTAGGGTCTCTTTTTCCTTACTTTAACATCAATTTAAAAAAAAAGATGTTCTCATTGAAGATACGATAGGGATCTTCATGCTCTTTCTACTGAAGATAAGCATCAATATTGACCTGAAAAAATGAGTAATAACCGGGAATTTACCAGAAATTTGTTTTTGTTTTCAGAAACCACCCAAAAATATTTCAGAATTATATTGAGAATTTGCCTGCTAATATTATTCAATACGCTACAATCGATAGCCTTAATAATTCGACAATTTTAAATTGAAATCCTTTTTCATCGATAATAGTTTCAAATTCAAATATTAAAAATGTCAGGGCCATGTCACTTTTAAATCTTTCAAAATTGAAAAATTTTATATTGAAAGTCATGATAGTTTTAAATTAATTGATTTTGGATTTAAATATTCTAAATTGTTTGGGTTCAATTTTAAACGCACAAAATTGTTTGATTTCTTCAATTCTTCGAAATCGTAGAATGACAAAATGAAAGACTTGATAGTTGCAAAATTTTCAGCTTAAGGGATTTGCAATCATACAAATTCGAATTAAATGACTTTAGAATAAATTCAAAACAAGGAAAAATTAAGAAAATAATTTGTCAAATTCGAGTCTCAAAAATGAGGAGATTTCAGAACTTGTCATTGATAATCGAATTATTTTTGATTTGAAAATGTTCCAAACTATTGAAATTTTCAAACTCAAGATAAAAAAAACTCTATTTCAAATTAAAAGACTTGAAATTGAGCAATTTAAAAAATAGGAATCATAGCGATCTTGTTTTTTATTTGTTTATTTTCGATGTAATATCTTAAAAATTTTCGATTCTTAGAGATTTCAAAAAATGAATCATTTGAAATTGAAAAATATTTGATTGGAAGATTTCGATAATGAATAATAACTCGGAATAAAGTGTTGATAATTTAACGCTTTAAAATTAGGAAGTTAAGAATTGTATTCTTCAAAATGAAAATAGATAAACATTGAACTATCTGAAATTGATACCTGAGTTATTGAGTAATTTATTTGATCTTGAATGATTACAATTTCAGAGCTCTGGATTTTCATATTGAACGATGAATTAAAAATTTATCCCTTTCATATGTCGTAATTCTGCAATTAAAATTGAGCTGGTTGAATATTGAAAAGTATAATTAACAGTCTGAAAATACTTATTTTTTAAGCGATTCAACTTTAATTAAAATCATTGAAGTTTTTAAAAGAGTTCGAGTTGAAAAAAGTGTCAATATCACCATTCTTGATAATTAATTTTTTTTTAGTTTTGAATAAAGTTCGGATTCGTTTAATTTCGACGTTCAGTAGTAGAAATTTTTTTATTTTTAATTTTCGCCATATAAAATTACTTCATTCTGAACATTTTTTCGCATAATTCAATTTTAAAGGTTAATCCTTGAACACTTTTCCATTTGGAACGGTGGAAATGACGGTGAATTGATTTTTCATCATAAAAATTTGTCTAATCAGTTTTAATGTTAACTTATAATTTTTGTTCTTCAATAACGATCTGAAATTCTAGAATTCCAGAAGCTTTGAATTTGAAACATTCAATGTAGTATTCAATTTCAAATTGTCAAATTTTAATCTATTCTAATTGAAAATTATTTAAATCCAAATGTTTTAAATTCTTAATTGTTCAGTTTTGAATGCTTTTAATTAGGAATAATACAGTTTCAATTCTTTCGAATTTACAATGATCCCATTTTCAAAATTCCAATATGCTTCGGATTAGAAATTACACAATTTCATCTCCTTCTAATGAAATTGTTTCGAATTATTTAATTTCAAACGCTTTTATTTAAAAATGATATAAGTTCAATTCCGCTTTATTACATTCAAAATATTGTACTTTTTTAAAATTTATCTAATCTAAAAATTTTTTAATCCGAACGTTTCCAAATCAACATCGTTTAATATATTCTTTTTGAATTTCAAACGCTTTCAATTTAAAAATACTAATTATTAATTATTCCTTTAAAAAATCTTTCAACTCTAAATATTACAAATGTGTTCAATAATGAATTTTTAAATTGTTTTTATTTTCAATGTTAGGATACAAACAAAGTAAATACAGGTAAAAACACATAGGCTTCCTTTTCTGACAAAAAAGGGAAAAAACCCTGAGGAGGAAAAAAACTTATTGTTAATCTGTATTTTAGAAGATCAAATGATGTTTTTTAATGCTTGCGATTAATAAAAAGGTTAGGAAAACCCTATCGAACCTGTGGAGGAAAAAACAGTTTTATTGGTATTAACAGGGTTATAAATCACTAAAATAGATGGCTGTTGAGAAATAAAGGGATTCTAATTTTTAATTTTACATTATTGAAAGTTTAATAAATTAATGAATTACAAATTTTTAAATTCTAATTCAACACTTGAAATTCAGAAGAGTTTTGAGGCCTTGAATGCTTCGATTTCGTGGTTCAGTATTTAATTTTTGAATTGAGAAATTTTCCTGGTTTGAAAGTTTTAATTTTTTAATTTTAATGACCTGGAAAAATGTTCGATGATCGGTATGCGACCAGAAATTTGTTTTTTCGTTTTCAGAGGCAACTCTAAAGTGTGTTAGATTTACATTGAGAATTTTCTAGTTGACTCATAAGTAGAAACAGTATATACTTTGTATTCTTTTTAGCTATTTAATTTCTTATGTTTTGGCAAAAACAGATTAACTGGAGTGATGGTTTTGATTTTGCGTGCTAATAAAATAGGAATTGCAAGTCCTACTGTAATGGATTAAAAGTGGAAGCCCTGATAAACAACGATATGAATTACAATTTATTATTTGAAAATCTACAGGACTTTGATATCGCGATGGTTGTGGTTAAATCGAACCGCAAATGTTGTCATTCCATTTTATGGAAATGCACCTGATATGCGCACATCCATTTAACTGCAGACGGTATAATCCGACAAATGTGACAGCATTCGCAACTGCGTCACGAATAGTTGAATACGTAAAATATGGTAACACAATGTAGTAAGCTTGGAGATTTGTCAAGAAGAGAGAAAAAGTGTAGAATGGAAAACCAGTGTTTAAAATTTAAAATAAAGAAATCGAATCAGTTTATGAAAATCGATAGGATTGCTCCATAATGAGTGAAATTTGGACAATAACTTAATTTTTTTCATAACATACATATTTCAACGTCACAGTAAATGCCAGTTGTTCAATTTGATCACACAATTGAATCCAAATGATATGCAACGCTTTTATACAGATTTCGGATTTTTTATGTGATCAGAAAATTGCGCATCAGAATGATGCGATTTGCGAGATCAATTGCCTGTTATGAATTTCAATGAGTAGCAACTTTCGCCAGAAGAATTTCTCAAGTTTTGATTTTGGGAAAATCTATCGATAAAATGGCGGAGGTTTCGGATTTATTTCCAAACGCGTCATAGTTCTGAAAGTGAAAGCGAGTGTTGCTGTCGTGCCAGCAGCTTACCTGTGACGTACTCATTCCGGAGTTTATGTACTTAAAGCGATCACTGAGACGCTGCTTTGCTATCAGTAGACCAGTGTCGTGTCTATTCGGGAGTTTACGGACTCAAAAGCGGGCACCTCGAACATTTGGGTTATTTCCTGATCAGCGCCGTGTTTATTCGGGAGCTTACTGACATAAAGGAGGGCACCTCGAACATTCGGATAATTTTTATTGAATTTAGATTTTCGTGATTGAGTCAAAATGAGTGACAGTGACAATACTGAGGATGAATCGCCAACCATGGATCCGAATAAGTATACGGTCATTAATTTGAAGGAATAATTATGGTTACGCAATCTCTCGACGGCAGGAACTAGAGCAGAGATGATCAGGAGACTGTCAGAAGCTGACTCGTCAAATTCATGGTCAGAAGATACTGTCAAGATCTAAGGAGGGTATGCTAATCTTCAGAGGGACTCGAATGCCATTCAGAATCCAGGACTGAAGGAGCCCTCAACGCTTGAGTAATCCCTTTACGTCCCCTTGTGGGCCTATGCGTGACCCTAAAGCCCTCTCCATACGGAGATGACCGCAGCTACGTCCTTGGTCGATATGTCTGACTTACTAATGCACCTACAGCTCGTGAGTGCCAGACGCTTCCTCGTAATTGCAGGGCAGCGACATAAGATATGATTAGCTATCTCATCATCCTTTCCGCACAGGCGACAGAGAGGGCTGTCTGCGAGCCGTATCTTGTGTCTGCCATAGCCGAGGTTTCCAAGCCATATAAGCATTTCTGTTAGGACCTTGACTTCATTCCTACCGAGCTTGCGTATTTCCGCAGGTCGTTCAAAGTTTCAATTCATACCCTTGAGAATTTTGGGCCGTCTGCAACCAGTGGCCTTATTACAGTCCTTCTAATGTTCCTCTGTCCGCCAACTGTTGATTTCTTCAGTGACCAACCTACTGGAAATGCCTACGTGCCACGAGAAGCTAAGGATAGGAAAGGTCCGTCCTTGCAGAGCCCCGCATGCAAGGGTAAGACTAAATACTCGGGTAAGTCATCCGGTGCTCCCGAGAGGCCGCTAAGACACCTTCGTACCCCTAGGTGCCAAAGAGTGGGCATGGTTACTCACCCCTGGCTTAGGGGGTGGCCACATTGAGTGAAGCACTCAATGAATATCCATTCGTAGGCCACCACATCAACGGAGGGCTGTTTCTTAGAAGCATTATGAACCGCAGGCCATTCCCGTCTCGACTTCATATTGGGGTCGGTCCGGGGGACCCTCGACCCAGGTATGCAGCAATACCCGTGTTAGCTAGGCTTTTTCACACTTTTACCATACTACAATCATCCATGGCCACTCAACGGCGAGCCCGTTTAAAAGAATCCGACTTTCACTCAAGAGAGCTCAAGGGAAAAGCGCTCAAGTGGTTCCAATCAAAATCTGAGTATGTTGGAATGCCAGTTGACATCCTCACCAAGCTTGCTTCAATGTTCGATCATCGCCCGAGTAGGATGGCACTCCTCAATGTATTTGAGAAAGGAGTTTGGAAATGCACTGAACATTCAGTAACTATTTTGACGAGATCTCACACTTCTTTTTTTTTACATTCCAATACTGATAATAGTTTTTAAGACTCTAAATCAAAGATATGCGAAGCATCGAACACTCAATCACGTGGCAGTCGCTTCTTCGCTCGTTGTTTTAATTGCAATAAGTTTAGACACTTTGCACCGGATCGTAAAATTCCACAACGAGAGAAAAGGGTATGTTTCAAATGCTTCAAGGTGAAGCATCAAATCAAAGAATGTCCTCAAAATATAAAGGATAAGGTCAAAGATAAGTCATTGCAGATCAGCAACATTTCGGCGAAGAACAGCGACGACGATAAATTCTTCAAAGACATCATCTACGAGATCAGCTTTGCCGATGGCAAGTTTGATCTGTCATTGGCCACTCTTCTCGATACGGGTAGTCCCGCCAGTTTTATGAAGAAGTGATTCGTGCCTGAGGTGGCTCGTGGTTCTAATGACACACAAATTAGTTAGTATAAAGGCATCAACGATTGTGGGTTACAGGTCTTCCGATTGGTAAGTGCGAATATGAAAATGGATGATTATGTCTGTAAAAATATGTCAGTATTTGTTGTACCGGATTCGACTATGGAAAGTACAGTTGTTCTAAGCCGTGATATGATGAATAGTCTTGGATTAAAACTGATTTTTCGTATTAGGAGTGATAAAGAACAAGCTATTATAGAAATCTCGTCAATCAGAATTGATGGTGAATCAGAGAAAATCACTGAGTTTATAGATATTAATCCGAAAATTGATTTCAAAACTCAAACTTTCGTTAGAGGACTATTTGCAAATCAGTATCTAACTCTAAAGCGTCCAGAGTTTCCTAATGTAAACATGGAACTTAGTATGATACCGACGAATGACCGTTGTTTTAAATTTAATCCCCGCAGCTGATTCTTGGATGAGAGAGATGATTTAGAAAAATTTTTAGAGCGGTTATTATCTGGAATAATTTGTCCGAGTAAGTCTTCTTACACGTCACCTGTAGTCTTGACCTCAAAAAAAGAATGACGAGTTGAGACTTTGCTTCAACCACCACTTTTTGAACAAATATACCGTTCGAGATAATGACCTAGTCATTTTGGATCAAGTATTTGAATTACTTATAGAGAACAAGCTTGAATTTAGATTTGATAAGTGGCATTTTCTATAAACTGCGATTGAATATCTTAGTTTTCGCGTTACAAAAAAGGCAAAAAGTCCAACTAATCGTGAAATAGGAGCAGTTTTGAATGATCCGGAACCTAAATGTGTACCTGAATCTTAGGGGTTTTTTGAGATTATGGTCATATTTTAGAAAGTACATCGAAGGTTTTTCGGTTTTTGCTAAGCCACTCTATGATTTAATGAAGAATGGTGCCAAATTCAAGTTTGCACAAATTGAAGTAAACATTTTTGAGTCTCTAAAACAAAAAATGGTACACGCGCCGATTTTAAGTATTTATAATCCTAGAAGTGAGACTGAACTCCATTGCGATGCAAGCAAACTAGGATTCGTTCGGTGCTGTGTTGCTTCGAACACAGACTGAACGAAATTGTCATCCAATTTTTTATTGTTCAAAACGAATCACTGAAACGGGAACCAAGTGCCGTAGTTTTGAGTTTGAAACACTGGCTATTGTTTATCCTTCCCGTCGCTTTAGAGTTTATTTACACGACATGATGTTTAAGATTATCAGCAATTGTAACTGGCTAAAACTGTGCTTAGACGAAAGAGATATAAATCCTAGAGTCTCTTGGTAGAGTCACGAATTAGAGCACTACGATAAAGTAATTGAGCACAGAGGCAGAGGTAGAATGAGACATGTAGATGCATTGAGTCGAATTAAACGGTAATCGATATTAAAGAAAACAGTTTCGAGGCAATGTGATTGTGAGTCAAAATCGCGATGCAAAAATCTGAGAGTTGCGCGACAAACTTCAAAAATCTGAAGATTGACTGTATGAAATGAGAAACGGGGTGATTTATCGCAGATGTGATGACGAAATATATTCTACATACCGAGAAAAATGGAACATCACGTGATGAGAAAAATCATAATGAATTAGGTCACTTTGGTTGTGAGAAAACTACTGAAGCGATACTCAGAAATTATTGGTTCACCGGATTGCGAGATAAGGTTAAGATTTATATTGCTAATTGTCTTGAATGCATTGCATTTTCTATTACCAAGGGTAGGAAGGAGGGTTATCTAAATCCAATCCCTAAAGGAGACATTTCGTTCGTAATGTAACACATGGACCGTTTCAGTCCGATTGGTAGGAGATACACTGCGAAACAGGACATATTGCTGGTGGTAGACAGTTTCACGAAACTTACTAAATCGTATCCGGTAAAAACGACAGAATGAAAAAAGAAGGATGAAGTGTTTGATTGGACATTTCGATAATCACAGTAGACGAAAAACTTTGATATCCGATAGAGGTAGCTGTTTCACATCCGAGGAATTTTGAACCCTTACGCCTGAGAATAACATTATTTATGTCAAGGTTGCAACATCATTTCCTAAAGCTAACGGAAAAATAGAAAGAGTAAACCGCGTTTTAGACCGCATGTTGTCGAAATTAACAGAACCAGCGAATGGTATATATTGGTACAAATTGATGTTAGAGGCCGATTTTGATTTAAATGACACTATTCATAAATCTACGGGAGAAACACCAAGCAAGCTACTTTTCGGTGTGAATCAAAGAGGTAAAGTCATTGATACTATTGGTGAATTTTCAGACTAAGCAAGGTGTGAAGAAGAAGTACGCGATATAGAGGAACTTAGATCAAAGGCGACAGATGATTTCAAGAAGTTACAAAAATATTATAAAGAACATTTTGATGAAAAGCAAAAAAGAGCGTATAAGATAGATGATTATGTTGTAATGAAAAACTACGATTCGACTCCTATGGTCCCAAAGAAAATCATTCCGCGTTGGAACGGTCATTACGATTTAGACAGAGTTTTAAGAAACGATCGCTATGTCTTGAAAGATGTTGAAAACTTTCAAGTTACTCGAAAATCGTAAACAGGAATTTGGGACGCATGCAATCTGAAGCCTAGGTGTCGAGATTCATTTTTGTATTCTCAAAATATGTTCCAGATTTTGTTCATCGTTTTGTAATCTTACTTATCTTACATAAAAAACTAGAGTGTGTAAAGAATCAATTTCTGGGTTCCAATGGAGATGCAACAAAACAAAATTATCATGATGTAAGATAAGAACTCGCATTCGTAAAAGTGACAATGTCAGTAATTGATTTTAAAAACGTCCGTCACAGAGGGAGCTGCAGTTAAAGTTGTAAAAGATACACGAAATACCTATGCTAATTCCAAGGTTATGTTTACAAACTTTTGCGGAAAAATTATATTATTTCGCGAAAATGGTCAGGTATCTATTCCCCAATTAAATGGATTTGTGATTTCGAGGTTATATTTTTAATATTTGTTTTTCTGCTCTTCCATGAATTGCTGAAAAAATATAAAACGGTTACTAAGATATTTTCTTAAAGACACTGAAAGTCCCTTGTAAGTCAGTTCGCAATATGTTATTCCGAGAATTACGTTCGAGGATCAGGGGAGCAAGACGTGCAGAGAGCTTCTCTCTAAAGCCAGCATACTTGTTCAGTACCGCACTAACAATGCGGGCGGTGACACGCAAGCGCATAATTTCGTCAGTTCGCATGGTCCGTACTTCCTTCATTCGCTTTCAGTGTTTACATTATGTGTTACAAAAAAAAAATCACATAGAAATGGTTCATATGGACCTGATTGTTGACATTGGAGTCGGTCCGCTATATGTCCAAGGCCATTTTAGGTAAGAACCAAAGTCGGACCTATATAGGATTTCAGTGTAATTGGAAGAAGAAGAGAAGTAAAATACGACGTGAGTTTTTCAAGGGACTGAGTAACATTTCTATAAAAGAATCCATTTCCTGCAGAAAAAAACAGCATAACCTCGAAATGGTGGAACTTGTGAGGATTTGAACGGACTTAGTCACGAATCTCCTTTTCGTTAGTCTGAGCTCGAAAAAAGAAAACATTTATACACCGGATTTGCGAAAGATGTCTATTTTTGTTGGCTTCTGCTACACGACCTCATGGAGCTCGTGTCGCGAAATTGATGGTCGTTGGTTCGTTGCAAATCCGGTGTAGGAGCTAGATTTTTTGAGATTTGATTGCCGAAAACGAGATTCGGAATTGATGGGAAAGTTGCACTAAGTTTAAGAAGAGTGTAACCAGTGGGATATGCTATAAGCGATTTTTCTATTAAATAATCCATTCCTTCCAGAAAACATCCAACATAACCTCAAAACAACGGAACTTGAGAGGTTTTAGAGGGAAATTGTGTCGTCCCATTATCGCGTTCTTCTGCTAGTTCTGAGGTCTGCGTTTTGTCACTAAGGATTTCAGCCAATGATATCCTTCTAGTCTTCCTCAGACACTCTGTCATTGACTGAAATGTCTAGTGAAAAAACGCCGAACACATAACTAGGCAGAAAAACGCTGACATGGGATGGCACCGTTAGTGATTTTTCTATCAAATAATCTATTGCCCTCTGCCCTCTTATTTTCAGTGTTCCAAATTCAGAAGAGTTCCACTTCAACCTTGAGTGGGCAATTCGAACATCAAACTAACATTTTTCTTATGTTTTCTAGGATTTTTATATGAAGAAGAGCCCCACATTCAACAGCGTTAAGACTTGTGGTTTTCTCAATTCTGCATCTGAAAGAGGAAAGACGAGTGTTATCAAAGCACTCTTATCTCGAGGATTGCCTGTTTATAACGTAGATATACTGAATACGACACTGTTACGCATCGCGTCTTGTAAAGGCAACGAGGAAATTATCAATATATTGTTAGGCTATAATGCCGCAATAGACAGTCGAGATTTCAATGGGCATATCCAATTCTTTTGGCTGCAGTAGGAGGTCATTCGTCAGTCATGGCGTTACTTCTAAAAGCATCTCAATTTATGAGAAAATCAAAACTCATCAATGCACGGAATGTTTGGAGAGGAACTCATTTGCATTCGGCTGCACTGAATGGACACTCTGATCACATAAAATATATCATAGCACGTGGTGCTGGCGTGTATGCTGTATGTATAAACAGAGATATTACGCTTTTTTTAGCTCTGATTGCAGGCCATAAGAATTCCGTAAGAGAATTCCTGAGGCACACAGCTTACATTTCTGTCGATATGGCAATGGTAACAGTGCTTTGCTCAGTCCCAGGTTCTTGTCTCGTCTCAGATGCAAGATATTTAATGCCGAATAAGAAAGGGCAACTTTCTTTGTTTTCATCTCTTAGAATCCAGGTCGTCAAAATACAAACAGGAAAATGAAGAAATCCCTGATCATTTGCTATTCCGAGAGTCAATATATCCAAAATAAAAAAAATAATTCACCGAAGCTGAGGAACTAACATATGTTGTAATTCTTGGTCATCTTCTGGATAAGAAACTAAAGTTATATGATAATGATGTTATTCGGAGTTCGCTACATCTTGCCGCACGTTTAAATCGCTATTTGATAGCAAAGAAACTTTGAATGTGGAATCAAGGTTGATTCACTTAACACAAATGGATTCACTCCACTGAACCTTGCCTGTCTCCAAGAAATCTATTCCCCGATTTTGACAGAAGTTTAATAAAGTACGGTGCAGATGTAAATCAAAAGAGTCGAAGAGATGGTTTAACGTTGCTACAATATTTACATAAGCATAAGAACTACAAAATGTTTTTCACCATACATTAGTGCAGGCGTTGACGTTAGTGGCGGAACATCTCTAGCTTGGTTTAATATGATGAATGGGATGGTCCTTTTGCCATTTGCATCATGTCTTTATACTCTTCTTAAGTTAGTACGGTGTAAATATAAACGCTCGAAACTCAAGGAGTTCTACTGCACTCCACCGGTTTTGCGATAAGTACGGTGTTAACTATTGTGGCATTTCGACACAGTTGAAAAAATTTTTTTTTTGGATTCTTCTTGTAAGTTAAAGGGTGGGGGGGGGGTCGACATGCAAAAGGTGTGTCGTCTAAAATTTGAAACACTTTAGGTCGTGAAAGACGGAGTTCGGACCAAAATAGCAGTTCGGATTTACTGCGGATCACCTCGGACATATTGCTATTTGCAGAAAGCTTGAAAATATTTGTAAAATTTGAAATATATATTATTATATTCACCAAAAAATCAAGGATTATTGTCAATATGAAGATCATTTTTTCCAAGTAGAGGAAATACTGATTAATGTCTTGATGAAGAATTTGGTTAACATTGTAACTAAGGATTATTTCGTTGCTTTATTAAAGTACGAGTATGTGAGTGATTCTTCATACAAAGGGCACTTTCGTAAAACGTAAAATGAAAAACGAAGATGTGTTCGAATAATTGTTTCTTTGCAATAATTAGCTATATTAGCATCATGAAAAGAATTTCTGAAAGTAGTCACGCTTCAAATTTATGTCAAATGTTTCTAGGACTTTTTGACGTCATGCATTATGTACACTCGTGTAACCATGGCTTCATTTTCCAAGGGGTAAGAAAATCGTTCTCAGTAGAGAGAAATTAACAAGATTAGAAATTGTTACCTGATACAAGAAATAGTACTAAAAAAAATTTGCAAAACGAGTTTTCAATTTAAAAAAATTAATTTTTGAAATTCATCAAATTGTTTTTTTCGATCAGTTCATTTAGTGAATAATTCTATTGATCAAAATAACAGTAAAATTAATAATATCATTGAAACGTAAGAACAACAATTATGTCGCTCAGACCTCAATAACAAAAAATAATGATTTACTTTTCATTGACTTAACATAATTCTACAATTATTGGCAACGGGTATCTTATTTTCCTTCGGTTTAATAAATATAAGTAAAATATAATAAATTTTTTTAGTATTGAATCTGTGAACAAATTTAAAGATATGAATGAGAAATACTTCATCTTCAAGTGTTCCTAGATATCAAGCTTCTTTTTCTGATAAATTCTTTTCGATCTTACTGTGACTATTGGTTCTGCATGTTTAGTTTTCTTTGGTTTTGAAAGCTGCGGTTTTATCTTTCACGGTTTTTCCAAACTGTAATGAGTACATGGATGGGTTTGAGGACAGTCGTAACAGCTCGTTTCATTGAAAAATATGTAATTTCCGTTGTTTTGTCTCCAAGTCCACTGATGTGCAAGCATGGTCCCTTTGAAAGTACCCACCTTTTCTGGCAGGTGCTGATCGACTGTGTCAATATCTTCGGAAATAACGACTTAAGTAAGATCTTTTTTTATTTTATCTTGAAGAACTGCGAATAAACCATTTACATCCACAACGTCGTTTCCATGCGCGATGACTTGATCTGCTGCTCTCCTTATAGCAGTATCTACTCAGTCAGCATCACTTTTACTGCGTTTAGCTTCTGCATAATTATACGTGATAGAATCAATTTGTTTAAATTGTTCTGGGAGACACGTAGTTAAGAGGACGAACATAGATTTGTTTCGGTGCTAAGTGCAGAAAAAACTAGAGTGTTAAATGGAATCAATTTCCGGGTTCCAATCGAGTTGCAACAAAACAGAATAACTGCGGTGTGAAATTCATTCATTTTCGAAAATGTATCCAAAGGAATCAAATTATGTCGTCTAAATGAACCACTTTTGTTGACAGGTTGGCACGAAAAAATAAAAACAAGTTCCAGAGAAGTAACTTTTCACTTGACACTTATTATTATAACTTAATAAAAAAAACTTCGAAACTCATGATGTATTTGTAATGGAAATAACTATAACGATATTGAATGAATAAACCCAAGTTGTGAAGATCTTATGTGATTTGAAGTGATACAAGGACTTTTCTAAAAAACATCTTTTTTAGGTTCATTGGTGTGTTTGTAAACTTAAAAGCACATTCATGATCATGAATTTTTGGCTTGAAGACATTCGACCTAAGGTACTGGATTTTAAAGGAGTGCTCTACCGCCATGTTCGTACTACTGTGCAGAAACCATTCTGCTTGGTCTGTCAGATTTGCAGGTTAGTAATTTCGCGCCGCGCTCCATCCGCAATCCGCAAAATTATGTCTGCAATTCACAAAAAGTGTGCGGGTGCTGGAACTTTCTGTTTTCCCCCACCACCTAATTCCCCCCATAGGCAGCTTTGGTCAGCCGCCGCCAGGCGGTGTACTCGAGTCGAGGGAAGCGAATTGTGATTGGATGTTGGTGAACGGAAATGGCGACTAGAATGATGGTGGAGCACTCTTGCATAATATAGTACCTTAATTCGACCCTACCTACGATTTTATAGACTGTGCGAAAATCCGGAAATCAGCTTTGCGTCGTGTGGGATATGAAATGCAAAAGTGAATCCCACTTTAAACTTCAAAAACAGAATGACGAACATATAAGATAAGAACTTGCATTCGTAAAAGCGAAGATGTCGGTAATTGATTTCAAAAACGTGCGTTACAGAGGGAGCTACAGTAGAAGTTGTAAAAGATACAAGAAATAGCTATGCTAATTCCGAGGTTATGGTTGTGTATTTTGGCGGAAGAATTATATTATTTCGCCAAAATGATCGGATCTTGTCTAAAAATAACTGCATTGCTAATTTCGAGGTTATGTTTCTAAAGGGCATAGCAGGATAAGGAGAGATTTTGGTCATCCGTGTTTTTTTTTTTATTTTTTAAAGAATTTTATTTCATAGTAAAAATAATGTGTTCCTTTCAAATTTTCTACAGTGTAAAGTATAGAGGTTGAACTAATGAAAAAAATATTTTCTTCGTTTTTTATCGTATTTGTTTACAAAGTGGTAGCCTCAAAAATGTCCTCCTTTCAAGCTTTCGCTCAAATATTTCGGGAACGGTTGACCTGAAATCTAAAAATGAAAAAGATTTATAATCTGTATAGTTTTGGCTATCGTGTGAACTACAATCAGAAATTTTTGTTGAAAGAAAACAAAATGGCAGACTTTTGAATTTTTCGACCTCATTTTTGCAAGTTAAATTGTTCATAACTTTGTTAAATAACAATATTTGTTCATGATCATAGTTCACACGATAGAGACACACTTGAAGAATGAGCTGTCAAAAATTTATGTCAATCGGTTTATTAGTTCCCAAATAAATTTGTCAGAGGTATCAAAAAATGTAGTTTCGAGAAAATCGAGTTTAAAGGTTTCTTTCGTGAAATATTGAAAAAAAAGAATCTTACTCATTCAGCGATGCCAGCTTCATACACGATCCCTTCTTCTTCTTCATAATAATAATCGTTCTGGAGTATCGTCGCGTTCCTAAGGGCTGTTCTGTGTTCTTTGGATGCTTCAGAAGCTTGTAGTTCAGCTCTCTCAATGCGCAAGTTATTGACCTTCTCAGCGTACAGTTTTGCTTGCGGTCCAATCTTGACTTCCATGGCTTGCATAACTTTCAAAATTAGAAAGAGGCCTTCATTGAAGATACAAGCGGCACCGTAAGCAGCAATTTCAAGAATTTGTTTAGCAACAAACTTGTGTTCAGGAACAATGTTCCAAACGCATGAATTATAGCTCTAATTGTTGTTTTGCGTGTTTGCACCTAAACATCTTTCGAGCAGTTCATCAGAGGTGAGATCTTTATAAATACTTTCGAGAACCTCTTGGATTTCTTCATCAAAAGCGGGAGGGTGTTTATAATCTTTCAAAATTCCTTTTGCTTCTGCCCGCCGATAAGGGCATCAAGATTCTCTTTTGGTAGTACTGATTGGGCCATACTGGTGCTGCGGCTTCTTATCAGAGCCGGCGGAACAGATCTTGTCTGTCTCTTTCGCTCATTAAGAAGTGTAAATATAAACAAATGAGAGTGAGCGAGACACTCGCATGTGGAAAAGAAATGACGGTTTTCCACATATGAGTGTCTCACTCATTTTTATTTGTCTGCATTCACACCTCTTAATGAGCGAAAGAGACAGTCAACATCTGCTCCGCCAGCCCTGCTTCTCATGAGTGGAGCATTTATGATAGAACGATGCTAATATTGCTTTCTTCATCTCTGGAACTGAATTCGAATTATTGAGCACGGCAGACTTATAGCAACTCGATAATTTTGCCAAAAGTTTCTCCATGAGTAATAATGATTTACTTTTGACCTTTTTTCAATCTTTTTGTTCTTTCGCAGTCGCTCCTTTTGCTGCTTTCTCTTCTGCTGATTTTTTTTATTTTTTAATCTGTGTAAGCTGCTTTTTAGCTCCTTTTCCGCGTTTGTACAATCGTTCCTTCACGTGCAATACACATTCTTTCTTTTTTACAATAACGTCGTCACCGTAAGGTTTACTATCTACTAGTTGCTTGAAAGTTTTAGTATCACCGTCGCCTATATAGTGCTCGTACATAAGATTATACTTCTCGATGGACCTAGAAAACATTTCTTTCACTTCTTCAACTTCCATTAGTCCAGCGCTACCTGTATGATCGGCAGTGCACTCCCCATTTTCGCAATGCTCAGTGTACCAAGCATCAAACTCTGGTGTGTCTCTTGGAATTTTACAGCTGTTGCATGCTTCACAGATTTTAGATTTCACAATAAGATTGATGATCTTATTTGAAAACTTTCTGATTAAACTTACTAAACCGAGTAAAGCCATAAATCCCCTTTCAGGCCATGATCCATCCCCGAAAACAGTAATCTTATCTTTGGGTAATCCTTTTTCTCTATTTTCCTGTTCTTCCTCTTGAGCTGCTTTCTTGAAAACGTTTTCAACAACAGCACTCACGGCCGTATATATATGGTTTACATACGAATAATAGCCTGCTGCACTGAAGGCACTGATTGAAATATCCATTAATCTACAAAAATATGACAATCTACTGAAACCAACTCCAAGCAAGCGCAATACGTATATCAATCTTCGATTTATTTCGTACTCGTTTCGTCCAACCCGTGGTGATGACGGTATTTTTAAAGGATCTGAGCACCCTCATAACACATTCAACTGAAATCCGAAACCTTTTACATCATTTGTTGCAAACTCGACATTTTTTTTGCACTTTTTACACATGACAATACCCTGCAGAGTCAGAAACAGAGACCAACGGACGAATACGTAGGCTGCAGAAAGTTCGACTGCTACATCAAATTCCGCATCACGTTCTCGATTTTTTTTTGCTGCTGTACTAGTTTGTTCAGTGTCTTAGTCAGAAGTAAATCGGTTTCCCGAGAATCTTTTTTTTTCTATAACTGTTCCTTGAAATGCCTGATGGTTTTATTCTGTCCTCCGTGATTGACTTTTTCAGCACAGAAACAGAATGAATGTAACTAAATTTAAAAATTCTTAACACAGCATGCAACGGTTGCGGTCGAAAATAGAGAGTATACTGCTCTCCCAAGACATAAATGAACGAAATCTCTCTCATAAGTAGGAGAAGCAAAGAAGAAGCAAGCTGGAATTCAATAAGCCGGATAGAGCCGCCGCAGGTGTTCTCGAGGGCTCGAGCGCTGCAGCTGCTTCGGCCTCTTTTATCCTTGTTTTCGACCTTGTAGACCTTGAAAATTGATTCTACACTATTTCTAAAAGTATTTACTACCAAAATATGAAGAAAAGAAATTTCGATTTTTTGAACAATTATAGCCAGAATCTCCTCATAAGCATGTATGTGCTGCCCCCGCTCGGATCTGGTTGAGATTTTTACAATATGTTGTCATTGATTGGAGCTTATATTGCCCAAAAGATTATACTTGAAAAAATTTTTCACTTGAGTTATGGGGGTAAGAAGAGAAATCGAAAATAATTTTTTTCTCGAGAACGCAGTCATCACAAAGTGTCACCTATTCACCTTTTTTCACCTATTTTAGAAATTGTCACCTATTTCACCTATTTTGAAAACTTGTTACCTTTTCATCTTTTTTTAGTTGAAAAATTAAAATTATATTCAAAATTGCAATTCACAATGTCTTGTGGTTAATTCGTGTGAGCTTAATGAGCTGAAGTATTTTTGAGACCGGGAGGAAGCCGGAAAATGACAGTGAAATTATTTTCTGGTCGTGAATGTTTAAATTCTTATAGTTTCAGTAGAAGAGCTTATTCTTTGAGGACTCCAAGTGGAAAGTATTTGAGCTTTAAATACTTTCAATTTTGAATTATTTAATTTTGAAGGCTTGAATTTTACGATTTTAATTTTTGAAATCTCGTATTATTTAATTGTGAAATTGAGAACGTTAAAAATTGGAAAAAATACAATTTTGAATGTTTATTTTTAACCCAGATAGCGAGTCGCTTTTTCACTTTTGCTTGCTTTTTTCAAATGTAATATGGTTCATATGTAAAGGATTTCCCATTTGGAAAGTCTTTAATTTCTTATTTTCAATTTTAAATGCTTCAAAGTGCAAATTTAAAATTGTTCAGCATTAGATTTGTCAATTTAGATATGCTTATCTGAATATGTCCTTCAAATGATAAATTCAGTTTTGAGAGCTTGAATTTTAAAATTTAAATGATCGGGAACATTTTCTT
>JAUMHM010000001.1:13219670-13241482 GCA_032362435.1 Melikaiella ostensackeni | reverse complement strand
AACACCTGTCGCATTGTAAGAAACTTCCTAGACCATCAGGAAATAGGCGACTGAAACCCTATAGAGTAACAGATGGTAGCTCTAAAAAATAATCCAGAGGCGATTAATGTCAGCTTTAACACTTTCGGCCGCTGCATGAAGACAACAGCGGTAAATAAAAAACTCCAAACTACACCAAACGCCTAATTTTGTACCTACTACAACATCATCGCAAGAGGCTTCAAACATCGTATTGAATTCTTAACATCTTTAACTCATCTTCTCACTTATACTTTTGGAAAAATGTTTCAAATGCTTTCAATTGTTGTATAGAAAATTCGACCTTTTTCAAATAGTTAATATTTAATGCCACGAGAGTGGTAGCTCTGCTTTGTGTTTCTTCATTTTGCCACACAGAATGTCAGAGCGCTACTTGCCCAAAAATAAAAACAAGGCTTACAACGATAGTTGAACGAACGTCAAACGTTTTCAAACGCTTTTAGAGTTTTGGATTGACTAATGATAGAATACAAACAACTCAAATTCTGAGTGAAATTTTATCGAACGGAGTACAGTTGAAGGTGAGCTACAATTCAGTTCACATAAGTTTTGTCAATTAATTTATAAGATTAATAGTGAAATCTATAACCCCAAAGTTACCACAGTAAATGACAGCTTTCATGGTTTTGTAAATGTTTTGCCGAATAGTTTATAATATAATCAGTAAAAAATATATTTTGGTGCTCAAAGAATTGTTTTTCTATCGATATCACGTATTTTAATGATTTTTTATTTAGATCATTGCAAATTATATCATTTTAGTTTTATTTAACTTAAACTTTATTATTATTTTTTTCATGATGTGATAAATATTATGTTGAAATTTGGGAAATGGTTCAAAATATATAAGTGCACGTCTGTCGTCTGTCTGGCCCATTTGAGTTTTTATTTTGTTGAAATAGTGACAGACCGACGTGCCCTTATATATTTTGAAACATTTTCCAGAATTGCAGCTCAATTTATTAATTTTTATAATTTTAAAGCCGCCGAATATAATAACATGTAATAATTGGTCACGTGACAGACTATCACATGCCCTTATATACTAAGCAGTACTTGTGTTTTTTTTTCAAATAGAAGTATGTTTACAGAGGGGAAAACTGTTAACTTTAATCATTTTTGCGTGAAATGATGAAAAATCATTTAAGTAGGCAGTTTTCCCCTCTGCACACACACTTATATTAAAAAAAGGAATAGCGGTTGTATCTAAAAAATATATCATTCTAGTATTTATTATGAAAATGAGGTGATTGAATTTGGAGGTTAGAGCTTGAGTCTAACAACCTGAATTTGAAATAATTAATTATTTTTATTTTGCGTAATTTGTGCAGGAATCACAGTCAGTCCCCTATTCTCCCTTTTCCCTATTTTTTCCTTTTTCCCCCTATTTTTTCAAAATCCGCTAGATTTGAGAATTTTGGCCATTTTCTTGCGTTTTGTTTTTAAAGCTACGATTAATTTTTTTAACATGAACCTATGGTGTTCAAAAATGCGCGCCACAATCTTCACAATTAAAAAAAAAAAAAAAGTTTAGAATAAATTCAATTTGAAACTATACCATAAAATTTCAAAATTTTCTAACTAAAAAGATAAGAAATTGAAAAACGAAATTTAGAACATAAAAGAATTCAAATAATTTCAGATTTCAAAGACACCAGTTAAATAAATACAAATTTAAAACTCTTTAATTAATAAAAAAAATGTAGAAACTCGCTCAAATGAGAAAGGAAATTTATTTACTTAAGGCTCTGTCGGCCTTAAGGCCGATATTTGAAGTTCTTCAATTATAAAAAAAATGTTTTTAAAATTTTGAATTTGAAAGGGTGCGCAATCCGCATTTTATAGAAATAAAAAATTTAAAGGAATTTCAGTTTGAAACTATTCCAATTTAAAGACCTTTAACCAAATAATTCTTCAAACTCGCAATTTAAGAAAGATTTAAAAGCTTCGAAATGTAGAAGCCTTTAAAATCAAAAACTTTTATATTTGAATGAATTTTAATAACAATTAAGGATACCTTGAATAATATTTCTTTGTTTGAGATAGCCCTAATTATCTAAATTTCGAAACATTAAATTCAACTTTTGCAATAAATATAAATGTATAATACCCATATAATAATAATTTTCTTAGTTTTTTTAAAGATGAATTTTTCGAGGACCAAAAGGCTGAGAAACTACCAAATTTAAAAGCCTTTGATTCAACTACCTTAAAATTTTCTAACTAAAAAGATTAGAAATTGTAAAATGAAATTTAGAACCCATCAAATAATTCAAAAGCTTTAAGATTCCAAAGGTTCCCATTTTTTAAAAAACTTGCGAACTTGAAGCTCTTTTATTAATAAAAAAAAATTTGTAAACTCTTAAATAAAAAATTTTGAATTTGAAAGGATCCCCATCTTGAAATCTTGAAATTTTGAAATCCCATGAAATTTTGATCTCACAATTCTCGGTCGATTTTCTCGGAATTGGCTCATTTTTTTACGTAAAACTTTGTGTACCCGTATTCAGAAACTTAATATCTCGGATGCATGTTTTTTTTAACTTTCTTTTAAAACTTTTTCAATTTTCGAAAAGTATTTAATATAAAGAATCCAGCGATATATTCGTTCTTCTAATAAAAAAATAGAAAAATGAAAAAAAAAATCCCCTTTTTCCGAATAAAACTTCCCCTATTTTCTCTACAACTGAACTGCTGAACCACTGTGATCACTGTATGTGTAAAAATAATGATTTGCGAGATAAAAGAGTACGCTTTTATTTTTTAGTGTTTCTTATTTAATGACAATCTATTGATATAAACCATTGACGATATTTTGTAAGTCAAAATAACAATTAGATCTGATTATACTCAAGGCTTAAATTATGAAATTTGTATGTAATATTTATTTTTGTTGAATAAACGCAATGTCTTGATTATCCTAATAATTCTTATTTTCGTAGTATTTTTACATCGGAAGTTAATTATATACATTAATCGTGATGAAACATCAGTTTCATGTTTTTGTTCATTTATTAAGATCATATGTTTAGAAATCAGTTTCATGTTGCAAAACATTATAATAAAAGTAAAATATTACTTCCAATTTATTTCAAATCATTTTTAAATCAAAAAAAATAAGGGGAATATTGATTATTTCACGTTTGGCAACTAACTTTACTAGTTGAAAATAACTTTTCTGTTACCGCGCTGAAAAAGAAAAATTGTTTCAATTCTCCTACGGCTGCGCCTAGCAAAAGTCGTACGGCTTGCTCGTACTCTTTTCATATCTCTAATTCCCGTAAGAAAATCGAAAAAGATTTTTTTTTCAGTGCGAATGACAAGGTTATGCAACAAAAATTTAATCATTTTAAAGAATATTTTTAGTCTAGATGAACCTATAAATCAAGTATTTTACAGGTAAGAAGTACATGTTTTTATCAAAATTTTCATGCTTCTTCTGCTAATAAACCAGTGTTATTAAATTAAATTTGCAGGTCTTGAAGTATAATCAATATCTTTCAATTCTTAGTCAATTTAAAGATAAAAATTAAACTCTTAAGCCATAAAATTAATGAAAAACTGTTTTGTTACCAGATGACATAAAGACTCGGACACATTTAAAAACGGATTATAACTCTGAAAACTATAATTGGAAACGAGAAAAAAGAAAAAAATAATAAGCGGTACTCCTTTTTTAAATAGTAGTGTGCATGCAGAGAGAAAAACTGTTTAATCTAATAAGTTTTGCGTCAAGTGAAATTGTCAATAAAATGTAATTTTACGCAAAAATTGTTAAAGTAAACAGTTTTTCCCACTGTATACACACTTCTCTTTCAAAAAGGAGTACCTCTTAGTATTTAAAAAATATTTAATGCTAGTATTTATTGAGTAAAATAAGACAATTGAATTTTAAAGTTAGAGCTTGAGTCCAACAGCCGTAACTTGAAAATAATAATTATTTTTATTTTGTAATTTGTGTTTCAATGAAATGTTGTTTGGATATCATTTGAATCTATATTTAAATTTGCAGGTGCATCATGTCTAAAGAAGATACCTTATGTTTTAAATCCAATGACTCCAGTCATAATTTTGTTTGCTCGACACAAATGAAGTTCTTCACTTACAGTATAAGGTGGACCATCAAAAATTATGTTTTTGTCAGTAAAACCGTGACATTACTCAAGTCGCCGGAATTTCCTTTGAACGAGGAAGAATCGCAAAGATGGTATATTTCATTTGCGCCTGTAGAAATCGCCCCACACAACGAGAAGATATCTGAAATTCGAATAAATAGAAAAAATACTACTAAAGCTGTTAAAGTACAATCTACTTTAAGTCTTGAAAATGATTCTGGATCAATTTTCCATTTTACAGATTATGTTGGTTCAATGCCTGCTAAATATTTTTTTTGGAAGATCACTGGAAGATCACTCCATAAAGTTTGGGATTGGGATGAAACTTCAGACAGGAGTTTAATAATTAATTGTAAAGTTCAAATTCTTGATTTCATTCACCACGCCTTCCCGAAAATCTCAATGAAACCTTTGGAATCGAACAATTTGGCTCAAGATATGTCCAAATTTTTTCTTAATGACCAAACATTCAGAGACGTCACAATTTCCGTCGAGGGTAAAACATTTGAAGTTCATAAATATATTCTTGCCGCACGTAGTGAAGTTTTTGCTGCAATGCTTTCAAGTGAAATGAGTGAAAAAATGAACTCCTTAGTCGAAATTAAGGATCTAAAACCAGAAGTGGTCGAAAAGATGCTTGGTTTTATATATACGGATAAAGTCGACGATATGGACTTGAAAGAATTAGCCCCGGAACTTTTAGCTGCTGCCGAAAAATATGATTTAAAAAGGCTGAAGAATATTTGTGTCACAGCCATGCTAAAAAATCTGTCTGTAGAAAATGTTCTGAGGATTTTGGAACTTAGTGATATCTATTCGATCTTGGATTTAAAGAAAGCGGCTCTGAGTTTTGTCGTTTCGCACCGTCAGGATGTAAAAAGTTTGGATGAATTTAAAACACTAATTGCGGAACGTCCACATCTGTTGGTGGAATTTATTGATATTCAGGATCAACAATCCTTCGAAGTGAAGTTGGATTTTCACAGTAATACTACTTCGTAAAAAACGTTTTCTGCTTGTTTTTTAATTTTTTATATTCGTAAGGTTAGAAAGAGCTGAAACACGTTGTTACAGCGATGTTATTTTTCTGTCTACCTAATACAGGTTTAAGAATTGTAATGTTCTTATATATAGAATTGTATCTTTACTGGTATTCTGTAAGTACACTTTAAAAAGTAATAAAGAATTTACTTTCCCATAATTTTGTACATTCTCATCATAATGAGAAGGTATTGGTTTTATGTGAAAATCCACTTTCGCGGATTTCATGAAATCTCCACGTTTCGAGATCCCCTGAATCCGAAAAAAAACAGGTTTTACGACGGTGTCTGTCTGTCGTCGTTGTCGTCTGTATACTGGATAACTTTTGAAAAAACTTTTGGATTGGATTGCGCTTTGGCACACGTTTTTAGAGACCAAAAAGAAGGGTCGAGTTAGTAACCAGTCTTTTTTGACCAACGGTTCTAGTTTTAACCACCGAAAAAAATACTAAAAAATCAAAAATTCCATTTTGCGATCAAACTATACAAGAACGGAAAAAAATTAATAAACAAAAGTTATTCACCAAGAAAAGATCTACAAATTTGTAATTGACCACGTTTTGATGAGACGCGTAGTTTTTGTTTAAATCGTGAAAAATAACATTGAGAATTAAAAAATTAAATTAAAAAAAAATTGCGCTAGATAAAATAAAATGTTTTACAGCAAAATTATTCAGCTAAAAAAGGTCTACAATTTTTTTATTGATCATTTTTTGATAAGACGCATACTTTTCATTTTAACCGTGGAAAATAACACTAAAAATAAAAAAATTTAATTTTAGGAAAAACGGCAGAAGATGCAATAAAATGCTTAATAACAAAATTATTGACCAAGAAAAGGTCTAAGAATTTCTTGCTGATCATTTTCTGATAAGTTGCGTAACTTTCGTTTCAATCTTAAAAAATGTTAATAAAAATAAAGAAATCAGTTTTTCACTAAAACTGTGCGAGATACGAAAAAACGTCAAGATACGAAATTGTTCAAATCAAAAAGATCTACACATTTTCTCATGACTATTTTCTGATAAGATGCATAGTTTTTGTTTTAATCGTGAAAAATTTGATAAACTATAAATTCTAGTTTCCGGTCGAACTAGGCAAGATAAGAAAAAAAAATGACAAGATACAATAAAATGTTTGATAGCAACATTTTTTGTCTCAAGCAGAAATCTCGGACCGAGGTAAAGAAATTTATATCACATACATTTAGTATAAGAGTTCAACATAATATAGAAAATTTTTGGTTATTTATAAAAATTTTGCTTTAATCGAGTGCGAAGCGCGAGACACGTGATGAGAATATATTCGTTAAGGCCGAAGGAGCTTTAACAAAAAAAAAAAGAGGAATTCACAATTACCAAATTACAGTCGTCAGTGGTTCGATCTTTAATTTTAAAAGGTCTGTTTAAAAATTTTGGGAAAGCATAAAAACCGTGCGCGAAACGCGAGGTAAGTACGCGAATTTAAATTACTTTTTTAATATCTCCTTGATACAATTATAAGTAAGGCAACGTTCAAAAAATACTTTTTTGGACATTATTGACCCCCCCCCCCCTTCCAATATGTAACGCACGTAGTCTTTCGCCGTCTTCACTTTTTTCAGAAAAGCTAATTAATTGCAGGCCTCTAACTCACAACTGCTCACAACACTATTGACACTTTTTGAAACTTGTTTAACAATGCAACTGTTTTACTACTATATTGGAAAAAAATGACGCTAATGCTACTATTTTCTCTAATTGCTCGCTAATGCAACTATTTTTCAATTTGCCTTCAAACATATTTTCAAACTTCTTTGCTGATTGGCTGAAGATTGCAAAAGATTTCAAGGGATTTCAAAGTTTTCAAATTTTTTGAAGAAATTTGAAGAAATATCATAAACTTCATGATAATTCACGCGATTTCAGGGGATTTGTAGAGATTTTACCAGACCTTCGCGATTTTATAGAATCCCTAAGGACTTAAAAGACTTGAAAAATTTCAATGGATTTCAAAAAATTTGAAAGATACTACGATATATTTCAGGAAATTTCAGGATTACAAGGGATTTCAGAGAAATTTAAGAAATTTCTAGAGAACTTTAGGAAGTAAATGAAATAGAATAAAATTTTCATGGACTTTTAGGGATTTCAACGTATTTCATGGACTTTTATAGGGTCTCAGAGGATTAAAAAAATTTAAACATTTTCAAAGGAAACTTTAAATATATCAAAGATTTCAAGATGTGTTCAGGATTTCAAAAGGTTTAAGGGATTTTAAAATTCTTAAAGGATTGTAAATAATATAGTGTATTTGAAAAGATTCCGAGGAATTGAATGAGATTTCAAAGAATTTCGTATGATAGAAAATTTCAAGAAATTTCAAAACTTCTATAGAATTTAAAATGAATTCGTAAGGTTTCAGAATATTTGGAAGATTTCAATGAATATTACAATATTTGAGGTAGTCATGGAATTTCAAAAGAAATTAAAAGATTCCATAAGATTATAAGGAATTTCTATAGATTTCAAGGGATTTCAACAGAATTCGAGGGTTTGTAATAGAGTTCAGTGGATTTCAACGGAATTTAAATATTTCAAGAAATTTCAAAGCTTTTAGGGTATTTTATAATATTTTTTTAAGCGCATACAGGGAATGTTCGATTTTCGAAGTATGTATAGCGTACGGGAAGTGACCAATTCCAAAACCGTGATAAAAAGCAATTATAAAAAGGCTTTATCTAGTAGCTGCGATTGTACTCCTTGAGCAAGATTACTTTTTCTAGCTGCTGCACTTGCGCACTCTGAGCTAGATTACTTTTTGTAGCTGGTGCACTTGCGCACTTTGAGCAAGATTACTTTTTCTAGCTGCAGCGCTTGCGCATTTTGAGCAAGATTACTTTTTCTAGCTGTTGCGCTTGCGCATTTCGATTCAAAATTACTTTCCAGGACTACCAGAATCATAACCTCACTTTATTATGAGTTGACATTTGACAGACTGATTGTAAGTAGTGAATAGTGATTGGGCCAACTCCAAGTGATAAGTTACCATAAATTACTGATAAATTACCGGAAATTTTGGAAATTGTTGGATACCTAAAATTTCCGGTGATTTATAAATTTTCCGAAAATTTTTGGACTCAATTCCGAAAAGCTTAAAATACCTTAAATTTCTGGATCTTTTCGGTAATTTTACCATAAATTCCCAAAATTTCCGGAAAATTTCTTTTTATTGCTACTCAAATAGAAGATTCCCTGCATTTGTTACAAAAAATATCGTATGCAACAGGTGCTGAATGTATGCAGTTGTAATCTTGTAAAGCTTACAGTTCTTGCCATCGGCTCATCTTCGGGTCGTTTCCGACTCGTCTTCGGCTCATTTACGTCTCGCCTCCGACTTGCCTACAACTCCCCTTTATCTGATTTTGTGGGATTGTATAGAATTTCAGAGGATTTCAATGATTTCATCATTTTTCAAGGAATTTTGGAAGATATTATAGGTTTCAAGATGTTTTAAAGGATTTCATTCGATTTTTGTAATTTAAGGAACCCAGATAGCACAACAGCTTGCGTCGAACTTGCCGAAAGTTTGCGGCGTAAGGTTCGGAAGCTTACACCGAAAACTTTAGGCAAGTTTGCCACAAGTAGAAAGATGTCCGCCTTACCGTAAGCTTGCATCGTAAGTTTGAGTAAAACTTGCAGGAAGTTTGCGGGGAAAGATTCATTTTTTTTTTTAAATACAAAATATGATACATTTTTGTATACAGATAACGCGGCATACTGGGAGTACAGAAAAAAGCTACTGCACAGCCCTAGGTGCCATAGAAAACTACAGCGCATCAGATCAAGTTAAAATAACTTTGCCAGGCAAGTTTTCTTCAAGCTTGGCTCGCAAGCTTGCTGTAAGGAGGACATTTTCTTCCTTGTGGAAAACTTGCCTAAAGTTTGCGGTGTAAGCTTCCGAACCTTGCACCGCAAACTTCCGACAAGTTTGACGCAAACTGTTGTGCTATCTGGGAATGTTATAAATTTCTAAAGCTTTAAAGAGTTTAGGGTATTTAAAAAAATTCCAAGGAATTTAACGAGTTTAAAATTTTTTAAAGGGTTTTCAAAGAATTTCCTAGGATTTCAGAAAATTTCAAAGGATTTTAAAGTGGTATCCAGTATATTAATGATATTAAAAGATTTCAAGGTATTCCAACGGATTCTTAGAGAACTTTAGAGAATAAATGAAATGAAATGTCAAGGAACTTCTAAGGATTTCTACATATTTCAGCATTTCAGGGACTTCAGAGATTTACCACGTTTAAGGGATTCATAAGATTTCAAGGGATTTCCACAGATTCCAAGTCATTTTGAAAATTTCAAGAGGTTTAAAAATATTGACGAGTTTTCCATGAATTTTTAAAGTATCTCAACAGTTTTCAGGGTTTCCAAAGGATTTTAACGGATTTCAAAGCTTTTAGGGTATTTTAAAAGACTCGAAAGGATTTCACCGGATTTTATGGGAAATTTATATTGTATATCAGATTACGAAAATATTTAACCCCTCGAGGTAATATTTAAAAAATTGCATGACACTATTCCCCTACTATTTTTCAAAATTTATGCTACGGTTTACATCATTTTGAATTTCTCAAATGAGTCCGAGGTTTGTAATTGCATGAAATTTTATATTTAAAAAAATATCTTGACAACGTTACGTAGAAATCCTCTACAGAACCCCCTAAAGGCGTAACGTATTTTTTGAATGGCCCCTGATGGAAGGAATATATACATTTAATTTTTAATTGAATAGTGTAAGCAAATGTATAGAAATGGTACTGGACCAAATCGATTTGAATTTCGAATTCGCATCTGTCATTTTCAAGAAGGAACTTTCTATTTCTACAGTTCTTTTTTGTCGAAGAAACTTATAGTTTCTTTGAATAATCCTTGAATTCAATATATGTGGGCGTCCGCATGAAAAGGGCCCTCATGGCCGGTATGGAGTTACGTAAAGGGACATATAGCTGGACAAATTCCAGGCATTTTAAGCCCAGAACGAACCCTTTAGGTTGAAAAACGAGTCCCCGGGGCATTTTTGAAGTTGGAACTTTGAAAAACCGCCTTTTGAGAAAAACGCATCTAAAGTTGGCGAGTGCCATAAGTCCACTGTTATACTTCTTCTTCGAACATGAAATATACTCACTTTCGGTTGCTTTAGAGACATGAGTATTGTACCAATAGACTCAGTATAGGCCCTAGTATCATCCACCAATTAAATCCGAAAATAATAATTTTTACCCTGACTTAAAAAAATGTGAATATCTCCTAAACTAGAACCGGCCATATACGATCCCTTTTCATGCGGACGCCCATATATTTTTTTTTTCTTGAAAAATGTACAAGAATACTTTTATTTAATTATTTACAAAAATATAATATGAGTGATCTCACATAGTTTGCATTGATATTCAATATTAATGTTTAATCTATCGATTAATTTCTTTTAAAATTTTTGCAGTCATTTTTTATGCACTTCAGAGAATGTTGTTTCGTATATTCCCAAATGCAAATCGCTCCAGTAACATGGACATTAAGCGACCTAATTACCCCAATTTGTGGAATTTCGATGCAAGTATCCAAAATAGGAATCAAGTGCGGTGGTATTCCATCTTTTTCGTTCCTGCAATTCACAAACCTTTTTTAAAAAACTAAAATCCCTAAATAATTTGTAATTTCTAATTTAGTTGAAATTACCCTAAAAGAAGAAGAGTCTTTTTCTCGAATTTCGTTTCAAGGAGACTAGAACTGTAAGCAGTTTGTTCTAAACCAACTAATTTCCAGCCTTTTTCCTGCATTTCTAGCAAGTACTTCGATAATTCAGGAGGCTTCAGCTGCAAAACATTAATCTCAATTTTTTAAATTAATATTACTCAACTCACACTTTTCTACTCTCAATTTTTCTGATGAATTTTTCAAGTACCTCAGTAACTTTTATCCATTTTTCAGCCGTGACACTCAGCGACTGAAACTCTTTATTTTCTGCAATCTTTTTACTTCCCAGAACCAATTCACTTGCTCCAAACACTTCACAGGTCCTTGCAATGCCTCCAAGATTTGGGACTTTTTCAACCAACGAAGCAACGACAATAATACCTTCCTCTTCTTTATTTATTTTATTCGAACCTGGTGATTTTCCAGGAATGATTTTTTTCTGAAGATCGAAAGAGTCGAGATCGTTATTCGAAATCTCGCTCTTTTCTGAAAAAGCAAAATAATCAATTAGAAAATTGAAACGAATAATCCAATTTAAAAAAAAATTATTTCAAAATACCTGTAGACTTTGTTGTAGTTGAAACAGTTGCATGGCTCAAAGAATTTGTTTCATCGAATAATTTTAAGGGATGTGGCTTCCTTTCAGAAAATTGAAGATCTTCAAACACTATTGGTGATATTAATTCATCACTACTCATGTTCGTTAAACGAGGTAATTCGTAGTAAATGGACTGCCAATTAAATTATTAGATATTAAACTTGATTCAACACATTTTTTAAATTAAATACAAACCTCCAAACTGTAGTTTTCCAAAGAATGAAAACTATTGTAATAAAACTCATTCGCTATCTTCAAGTTTCGTTCATCTATTGTTTCTACAATTGCTTTATACAATATATCGTCCTTTTGCATAATATCATAGAGTTTCATAATCACTATCTGCAATTTAGAAAAATACGGTTAAAAACTAAGAAAAATGCAGTTTTCTAAGTAATTTAATTTCTTTTACTTACTTGACAAGCAAGGCGAGTGTTAAAAGTGGGACCCAAACATTCAGGCGCGAGGTACAAAACAGCAGTTTTAACAAAACTTTCAAGTTCCTCATTCTTTACAAGTTTCGAAACGTGAAAAATCACACCAGCTACAAATTTCACATTCCCTGGACGTTTCTCTTTAACCTGTAAATGTTTTCTGTAAGATAAAAATTTTACCGTAATTAAAGAATATTTTCAAATATGAACCTCCTTGAAGAAATCCCACAAACTACTTTTGTCAGCTTCTTTGGCATAAATCCTTGTAAGAATCCAGGACATCATTATCTGAATACTGGGTTGATCAGCACTTGATAAAACAATTTCAACTATTTCCTTTTTTAATTTCTCAGTACAATCCTTGAACAGAGAACACCTTTACTTTTACATTATTTATATTACATAATTTGTTTGATGATTTCAGTGCCGTATTTACACCAGAAGCCAAAAAGGCTATGGCCTAAGGCAGCCAATTTTAAGGGGCAGTACCCGGTGGCTCAGATTTTTTAAATTATTACTACAGAATACGCCTGCTTACACTTGTATTGTCGTGTCTTTTGACTATTAACTCTGCGATCGAAAAAACCTAGTAATGAAAATTGAAAAAGGGCTGAAAAACTCTGAAAACGAAAAAACCTAGTAACGAAAATTGAAAAAGGGCGGCCAATTTTCAGAGGCGGCACGGCTGCTTAGACTTGTTTATTTAATTATTACAGATCATGTCTATTTTCACTCGTATTATATTTTTTTCAACTCTGCAAACGAAAAAACCTGGTAACGAAAATTGAAAAAGGGCTGCCAATTTTTAGGGGCAGCCCGACGGCTTCGAATACTTTTTTTATTATAACAGAACATGTCTATTTTCACTATTTTCATTCGTATTTTTTTCTTTTTTTTCTTGGCAACTTTGCAATCGATAAAAACTAGTAACGAAAATTGAAAAACGGCAGCAAATTTTTAGCGGCGTCATGGTAGCTTTTATTATTGCAAAGCATGTCTATTTTGACTCGTATTGTCTTTTTTTGCTGTTCAACTTTGCAATCTATAAAAACTAGTAATGAAAATTGAAAAAGGGCGGAAAATTGGTTGTGGGTGGCTTAGAATTTTTTTATTATTACAGGATATGTCTATTTTCATTCGTGTTTTCTTTTTTTCTTGTCAGCTCTGCAATCAACAAAAACTAGTAATAAAAACTGAAAAAGGGCGGTAAATTTCTAGGGGTGGCTTAGATTTTTTTTATATTACAAAATATGGCTATTTTCGCTCGTATTGTCTTTTTTTGGTTGCCAATTCTCCAATCGATAAAAATTAAAGACCAAATCCATTTCAAATCATGCAAAATTTCAAGAAAAGTCTAGGTCATAGAGTCAAAATGATTTAGTATTTGGATATATCATTCTAGATTGAAAATAAAGGGACACGTATTTCACCGATTGACAAAAATTTTTTTTTTACAATCATCTTTTTCTTATTCGACGTGGAAACTCCTGTTTTTCGAATTGAGGAATTAACCATTTTTAAAATCTAGTTTACACCTTTAATAAAATCTCGTGGGATCCCTGAAAATCTTTGAAATCCTTTGAAATCCCGTGAATTCTTTGGCAAATTTTGCGAATCTCAAAAAAATTTTTAATCATGTGAAAAATCATTGAAATCCTTTAAATTCCACGGATATCTCACATAATCTCTTGAAATCCCTTTAAAATAATCGAGCTCCCTGGTAATCTCTTGAAATCCTTTAATAACTGTGGAAATCCCTTTAAATTCTTTGAGATCCCGTGAAATCCTTGGAATCGTTTGAAATCTTTCGAATCCCCTAAAAATACCTTTTAATCCTTTAAAATCCTTGGAGATCCCTTAAATCTCTGAATATCAGTTAAAATCCGTGAAATTTTGTAAAATATTTCGAAATATCAAGAGATCTCTTGAAATCGTTGAAATCCCTTTAAAATTCATTGAAATCTTTCAAAAACCGTGGGAAGCTTTCCGAATCTCTTAAAAATCGCTTGAAATTTTTTCAAATCCATTAAAATTTTTTAAAAGCCATTAAAATTCCTCTAAATCCCTTCAAATCTTTTATAATATTCGGCAATCCTTTGAAATTCCGCTAAATCTTTTGAAATCTTACGAAATCCTATAAAATTCGTGGTTATACTTTGGAATCTCTTGAAATCCTTTTAAATTCTGTGCATCATTTTCAAATGATTGTGAAAAAAGGATCTTTTGGTCAATCGGCGAAATACGGGTCCCTTTATTTTCACTCTAGAATGATATATCCAAATGCTAAATCATTTTGACACTACGACCTAGACTTTTCTTGAAATTTCGCATAATTTGAAATGGAAATGGTCTTAAACTAGTTTTTATCGATTGCATAGTTGACAAGCAAAAAAAGACAATATGAATAAAAAAATATATGTTCTGTGATAATAAAATAATTCTGAGCCGCCCCTAAAAAAAATTTGGCGCCCTTTTTCAATTTTCATTACTAGTTTTTATAAATTGCAGAGTTGCCAAGAAAAAAAAGAGAAAATACGAATACAAATAGTCATATTCTTTAACAATACTAAATTCTAAGCAGCTCTGCAATCGAAAAAAGCTAGTAATGAAAATTTACAAAATTTTCGGGTGGGCACGGAGGCTTTGAATTTTTTTATTATTACAGAACACATCTGTTTTCACTTGTATTGTCTTTTTTTTGCTTGTCAACTTTACAATCGATATAAACCGAGCAATGAAAATTGAAAAAGAGCGGCAAATTTTGAGGGGTGGCACAGCGGCTTAGAATTTTTGTTATTATTACAGAACATGTCTATTTTCATTCGTATTTTCTTTTTTTTTTTTTTTGCTCATCAACTCTGCAATCGATGAAAACTAGCAATGAAAATTAAAAAAGGGCGACAAATTTTAGGGTGACCTAGGGTGGCCTGAGACCTAAACTCCACTCTGGATAATTTACCTCATCTAAAAATGGTTCCAAAATCAGCAACAATTGAAAAATTCTCTGCTGGATTCGATGTGCATTCGAATCGCCAAAGTATCTTTTCCCTTTAAGTTTCCCCAGACTCGCCATCACGAGAGGAAAAAATGAACATGAGTAATTTTCAACAGAAGTGATTGCCTTAAATATTAAAATTACTGCACGTGCTCGAATTTCTGAATCCAGATTAAGGTTCCTGGAAGAAAAAATATTTGTAATTAATTGAAAAATCCTATTTTAAATATTAAAAATAATTTAAAAATACCTACAAAAATCTCCCCTCCACAGAAGAGTTTTTCAAAAATGCAATAGTTTGCAATTCTATTTTCACATCTCGACGAAGAACTTGTCCATGAAGTAGACAATCCAAAATTGCTTTTTGAAAAAAGGATAGTCTTGGGTCTAAATTTTCCAAATTTTTTAGCAACTCAATCTTTATACTTGGAACTACTTCTCCTTCTTCTAAAATTTCGGTTATGAACTCCTCCACAATTTTATCCTCATATCCGAAACATGTGGGGTTCAAAATCAGCTTCAGAAGTTTATCAAAAGCAGCCCAGAAGAGACGGTTCTTTTTTCCCTCAAAAACAGACTTCCAACAAGTTCTGACCAGTAATTTCACTTCTTCTAGTTCCTTTTCTAAAACCAATCCCTTTTCGAGAATTTGTGACAGTATTCCTATCACAAAAGGAACACCACTCGTTCCTCCTTTATCGAAAAGTGTGGAAGAAAACGAAACCCCATTTTCAAAAATGTCTTCAGTCTTTTCCAAGTGGGAATAAATAATTTTTCCAAGAGCTGTATAATATTCTGTGGTTACTTTCCCTTTTATACCAGACAGACTTTCTTCTTCGTCAAAAGACATTGGAATCGTATAAACTTTCATCAAAAGGGAAATAATTTCTCGATTGATGTCTCTCGATTTTTGATAAATCTGCAGAATATTTATTCCGTAAAGTCTTTGTAATCCAGAAGAACTATTGGAATTTTCTAAAGAGTAGATTCCTTCTTCCAACATTCTTGGATAAATTGCAGCAGCTTTGGAAATTTTGGACGAAACCAGTAAATCGAGGATTGAAAAATATTTCTGAACTTTCTCGTAACTCAAGTTTTTCTTTTTTATCAAGAGAAAGTCCAATGCCGATTCAAAATAGGGAGTAACAATTTCGTAGATAAGATTTAAAGAGTCTGAATTCTGAGCTTTTAAAATCATAAAGTAGATAAGTTCAAGAATTTGATCTGCTAATTCAAAATTCATGTAAGGTCTTGACTTTATCGACTGGATATTATTAAGCAGATTAACCATTTCTATCAAAATTTTGCTCTCTCTTTTCAAAACCTTTAGGTGACAAAAAAGCACAAAAATTGTCGCAAATGATTCAATAGAATCCAGATTTCCTTCACGAATATCTCTACAAGATTCTTGAACGAACTTCTCGAGGTTCGATTTTTTAAATTCATTCTGCGAATCGAGAATAATTTTCCAGTTTTTTTGGGAGAAACTCTCGTTAGGAAAAGATGATAGAATACTCCCAAGACTTTTTAAATCCAGATCTTCAGTAAAACGAGTTACTGCAATAATTGTATTTGTTTGGGACTCTTTTCTCAAAGCTGGAGAGTGGAGTTTTAAATTTTTCTCAATGAGATATTTAATTTTCATCAGCTGATCTTCTTTCCAAGGAAAAGAGATTGTTCTTACTTTTTCAGCAGCAGAGCGAAGGGCGAATGTTACATAAAAAATGGAAACTGGGTCCCAGGAAATGTCTGCGATCACTGATAAAAATTTGGGTACGAGATTTATTTTCAAATTCTCGGCTTGAATAAACAAACCTTCGAGTTCTGTAACGATTTTTGGAACTTGGTCTTCACTTTCGTAGAGGAATCGATTATTTAAGGTTTCTGTTAAAATTTTTAAGAAACGATCGTCATAAAATTGAGGATTTAGTTTTAAAATGTAAGAAATTCCGTGTTTAATTACGACGTTATTTTCGTGTTGTAAAATCTTTTCAAAAATGCAGAGAAGCCAGGAAAAGTCGAAACATCCACATTTTTGGTGCTCGGAATTTGCTGATATTAGAGAATTTAAAAGTTGCAAAGAGGGAATAACCATGTGCTGTTGCTTTTCTTCTAGAGATTCAAGAACTAAAATGTAATTATGAACAAAATCTTTTGATTTGTTACAAGTGAATGGTATTTTCAGTTTTAATTCTTGTTTTACTTTTTCCTTCTCCAGAAATTCAGTGATGATTTTAAATAGATGTAGAGACTCTTTTCTTTCTACTTCGAGTCGAGATCTCAATCCATTTAAGAGTATTTCCCACAATCTTTTATCAGAAAATATGAATAGATTTCTTCGTTGGCTATCGGATTTTAAATAAGCATTTATAAAAATGCATAAGCCAGTCAAACAATTTTTTAAATCTTGACCAGATCGGAGTAATAAATTCCAGAGGGGATTCAAAGATTCCAAACCTGTGATTTTGAACAATTTTGGGAGAATAGAAATGAGAGATTTCCAATCTTCTTTTGCTTCAAACCAAATTTCTAAATCTCTTGATATAAAGAGACTCAGGGATTTTTCTTCAAATTTTGGATTCAGTTCAAAAGCGTCTAGAAAACATTCGATTATTTTCATGTATTGGTGTCCCGTTTCTTTTTCTTCAAAAGAATTTATAAAGTCTGTTTGAAAATGTTCTAATTCCTGGGAAATGTTTGTGGTAAAGAGAATCAGTTTAAGTATTATAATGTCGTAGATTACTAACAACTCTTCTAGAGAGAATTGTTTTATTCTTAAAAACAAATCAGAGGTTGTTGATAAATTTTGGATTTGTTGAGATTTTTCGAGTCTTTTTTGTGCTTGATATTCATTGCAGAGAATCATGTGGTATGATTTCAGACTATTTGTATTTAATTTTCCTTTTATTAATTCTTCATCGTAGGACTTTATTAATTCACTGATCAGATTTCGAGAACTGTTGGATTGTGTGTTTGATAAAATTGAAAAATCGACTGTTGGAGAGTTCAGGAATTTTCGGTGCAGATCCATCTTTTAGTTTTTAGTGAGACAATTTCTGAAATTCAAAATATTTCTACAAAAAAACTTCAATATTTCATTACATTTTTAAAGTTCTACAGCCTTCAATTATTGACCGATTTTTAAGTTTTTTTTTAATCAAAAAAGCATTAAATTCCCAAAAACCGTACAAAGCGATATTTTCAAATGTTTTACATTTCAGCCAATTTTTTAAAAAACAAATTTACAAAAAAAGTTAATTTTTAAGAAATTTTTTTTTCACAGCTCTTAATCTTCAGTTATATTGATAATCACCTTAAATTACAGCCTGAGCATTCAAAAAAGGTAAATAATTTTTTATTGTACAATTTTATTGTTATAAACATATTTCATAAACAAATAACCAATTTTCCTACTTTTCTTACAAAAAATTATTTTTTTGCGATCTAATATGTATTGATGTACTATCTCAGACTTAATAGAATCCAAAAGATTGTTCAAACCTAACATTTAGCTTTATTATAAATAATTAAAGTCAACAAATAGAAGATTTTCACTAAATTTTCTCGAAGAAAAATTATTTTCCATCTTATATCTATCAAAATAGTTCATCAGACTAACTGAATTTCAGAAACTTGTTAAGGCTTAACAACTAGCTTTGTTATAAATAATATAAATTAACAAATAGAACATTTTCCTTCAATTTTCTAAAAGAAAAGTTATTTTCGATCTTATATGCATCGAAATAGTTTTGCAGAATTATTAAATTCCAGAAAATTGTTTAAGCTTAGCATTTTGCTTTGTTATAAATAATTTCAGTTAACAAATAGGTCATTTTCATTATTTTTTTGAGGAAAAAAAATCTGTTGCATCTTATATCTATCGTAATAGCTTATCAGACTTATTATGCTGCAAAATATTGTTAACACTTAACATTTATCATTGTTATAAATAATTTAAGCAAACAAATGTACAGTTTGCGTCATTCTTTCGTGGAAAAAATTCTTTGTTGTCTAATATGTATCCAAGTTGCTTATCACACTTACTAAACTCTAGAAAAATTGTTAAGGCTTACCATTTAACTTTGTTAAAAATAATTTAAGTTAACAAATAGAACATTTTCATCCATTTTTCGCGGTAAAAAAATATTCTCCATCTAATCTCTTTCAAAATAGCTTCTTAGACTTACTGAATTCCAGAAAATTGTTAAAACTTAACATTTAGCTTTGTCAAATACAATTTAACCAAAAGAATACAACATTTGTATACAGCCTTGCAAATATAACTTATTAGACTTACTAAGATCATGAATTTGCTAGACTCTAGTAATTTTGATAAGGTTTTCCGATACATACAGATTCAAACGCTCAATAATTTACACGCATAAAATGGAAGCTTTCAACACTTTTCAATTGAACGATTTTAAATTAAATTCTGTCATACTGCAAACTTTTAAATGCTAAACTTTTATGAATTGAACAGTTCAAAAATTTCTGGTTAAAAAAATATAAATCCACTCTATAATTTCCAATGCAACTGCATTTTACGAAATTTCAAGTTAGAAATATTTGATATATGACAATATTTATTTATACAATGGAACAGTTAAAATTATAACCTTCAAAGTTTAAATTTAGCACTCTGAAATTTTAACGATTCAAGGCTTTCTTTTTTAAACAATGCAGTTTCAAATTGTTTTTGTTTTGAATATTCGATTTATGAGAATACTTATTTATGGAACGGAACATATAAAATTGTAACGTTCAAAGTTTAAATCTAGTACTCTAAAATTGTTACGATTCAAGATTTTCTATTTCAAAGATTTCAATTTCAAATTGTGTGGTTTTTAATATTTGATTTATAATTGCTCTTTTTAAATTGACAGTCAAATAGTGCTAAATATTAAAAAATTGTTCTTTTTTAATTGAAAAATTTTATATTGTGAGTTAAAGATGGAATATTTTAAACTGAAACAATATTTGAATAGGATTTGATATTGAATAAAAGCGTTTAATTATGAATCTATTAATTTTAGATTACATATTATAAAACTGGAAATAGTTTATAAAGTTTCAATCGGAAGTTTGCATTTATTCAACTATTAAAGCTTTCGAATTGAAACAGTTCAATTTCTAACGTTACAATATGTAAATTTACTCATTTGATAGAAAATTAATCTTTCGGTTGAAAATTCAACTATTTTGTTAAAATGTGACATACATATTTCGACTTGAAATCTCAAGCGTTTCATATTGAATTTAATATGGTACCTATACATTAATTTTATTTAAAAGAATTTATACCCCTATTATTTGCCTATTTTCGTAAAAAATCACCCGATTTCCTCTGTTTTAAGAGCATTTTGGGCTATTAAGCCTGTTAAATTATTATGTTTGTATGTTTTGTTTTATTTTAAGCGTTTATCAAATGAAATCGAAGAAAAAAATTTTACTTAAAAGGGGGGGGAGGTGCTCGTATTTGTGACGTCACCCTGGGGGTTCAAGCTTTGTGTGATGATCTGTAACGAAGAAGGGGAGGGGTGAAAAAAATGTTCAAAATACCGCGACGTAGCTTTTGAATGGCCCCTAATAAATTTGTTTTCTAAAAAATTGGCTAAAAATGATCAAAATCAAAAATACTGCTTCAGACGCTTCTTAGGAATTCAATGTCCTTTAATTATTAAAAAAATATTTTTAAATCTGTTAAAAATTGAAAGTTGTAGACCTTTTTGAATAGTAAATTCCAGATTTGCACCACTGTGCGGCGGCTACAGAACACGCCTGTTTTCACTTGCGCTGTCTTTTTTTTTTGTTTTTCAACTTTGCAATAGAAGAAAATAGTAATGAAAAGTGAAAAGGGGCGACCAAATTTAGGGTGGCCTGAGACCTAGAGCCGGCTCTGACAATTTTTTAAACTCTATAAACTTTGGTTTAAAAAAGATAGTTTATAAAATCCTTACTTAACTGTTCGCTGATTAATTTAGTAAATTAACTGTCGAAATTTTGGAAGCAATTCAAATATGTAGAACCTCACCAATTTAATTGAACTTAAAAGATATATATTAAAATAAATGAAAATTCCAAGATCGAAAAATGAGATATAAACAGAAACATAACCTCACTAGCGCATCTCTATAAAAACGACAAAAACTACAATATTTTCTAACATTTTTTTAGTTCAGAACAATTTTTTAAAACTCTAAACTTTATCTAAAAGAGATAGCTTACAAAATCCTACAGAACGTGTAAAAAATCAATCAGTATTTCTTTTATTTTTTTTTTATTTACTGTTCGTAATTAACTTCGTAAATTAAACGTCGAAAAGTTAAGAGGAAATTAATTACATATCTAAAAACTTACCAGTTATTTAAACTTGAAAGATATGAATTATTATTAATAAAAATTCCAAGAGCGAAAAATGAGTTTATAAACATAAACATAACCTCACGAGGACAATTATATAGAGTCGACTACACTGCACTGTAAAAAACATTAAATCAGCTTTACAGGCTTTTGTAATTTTCCATCAGAAAGATTTTGTATTATTACTGCTTTTATTATAGAATTAATACAAATTTCAAGGTTAGAAATACTAATGAATTTGTACTTTTACCACTTTCAGTATGAGAATATTGCATTACACGACGTTTAAACGTTCCACGATGTGAATGTGTTATTTTCAAAGTTGGTAATAAATGTACCCACTTTCAATGTGTGAAGTTTCCTGGCAACTGCATTGTAAAAAAATTTTACTGTAATTTTACCACGTTGAATGTAGGCTCGATTATTACCAATGTGTAACGTTGGATATTCGCAGAAGTCGGTGATTTTACTTTTAGGTTATGTGAAATCACAA
>JAUMHM010000001.1:13188536-13202832 GCA_032362435.1 Melikaiella ostensackeni | reverse complement strand
GAAAGAGTAAATCGTTCCAAAAATAAAGATTAAAAATCGAGCATTAGTTTGGTCACGTGACTCCTGTTAGACATGCCAAAAAGGCCAAATTCTGATATTGATATGATGAGAAAATCTTTGAAAAAATGTTGTCACTTTTCGACGTTTTTAATTTTTTTTTTTAATGTACAGTTAACCAAATCCAAAAAACCGTGTTTTTTGTGTTTTTTCAAACGATTCTAATTCCAATATTTTTTTCAAATTTCTAATCTCAAATTATTTTTCAATAACAAAAATTCTATTTATAAAAAATTCGCCACCATTTTCTGGCCCATAAAGGATGTCAAAAATTAGGTCAGTAAATGAAACTTCACTCCGATGTGCGAGGGGAGTCAATTTAAAAAATTTGTGTTGATCTCGGTTTGGCTTCCCCAGAGGCAACTTTAGGCAACTTTTGCACATTACGCCGTTTCTAGTTTCGAAAATTCAGGATTTTGGCTCAATTGAATAAAAAAAAATTGCACGACATCATTTGGCTACTATTTGTAAAAACTTATGCTACTAATGACACTATTTTGAATTTCTCAAATGAGCCCGAGGCCGGTAATTTCGAAAAAGATGGGTACAAATTTTGTTTTTAATTTCAGAGTTCTTATCACGAGTGTCCCGTACATCAGTTTAATACTTAACACAGGAGAAATGACTGGACCTTACAGATTATACGTGAACTGCCTGCAAATATTAAAATACGACACAATTTTAGTGAATGAAATCGAGTGGAACAAGCTACCAGACTCTGAAAAAATCCCCTGGCTCATGCAAATTATCCGAGAGAAATGCAGACACATTTTTGAAAGCGTAATTTAATCTAGTGAATTATTTAATTACTTTTCATCAGGACATTTTTACATAATTTTACGATTAATTGTAAATACGAATGGAAAAAGTTCTTTTTGGAAGTGTTAGAAGAATTGTTAATCATTTAAGAACATTTATAAACTGTACAAATAGTTGAGAGAATTAAATAGACTTACTTTACTATAATTAATGGGTTCTCGAGTGAAAAGTGCATTTGCATAAGGGGCTAATTCACAAATTTTCAAAATCGATTTTCTGGCATAAAAAATATAAAAAGAATATAATACATGAAAGCGTTTGCTTTAATTCGCCTTTTTTAGTATTTAAAAAAAAAAGCATAAACTATCAAATAGTGTCAGTCGACAAACGTGACTTGCCCCAATATAAAATGATGCGCTTGCGCAGTGACGTTTAGCAGAAGTCGAATGCATTTTGGAAAATTTTAAAACTTGAAAAAGATGTCTGACTTAATTTTTAAACGCCACATTTTTATATTATTTCTCGGAAACCACATGACTTTTTGAAGACATTTTTTAAATTACATTTATCCGAGCATTTATCAGTTCAATATCTCGGAAGTAAGTTTTTGTTTCATTTTTAAAATGTGAATTACAATTTTAATCGACGCCTTCACTTGAAGCTGCAACTTATTCTCCACATTCTTCAACACTGGCAAGGAGATGATCAGAGTTGGTATTTTTTCTTAAATCTCATAAATTCCCTACTAAGAGACCATTGTATGACTATTAATTTTCCAAAACATTATTTGCCAATAGCGACCTATTTTCGAAAAAATCGACTTTTTTCAAAATTCTTTTTTTATAGATTGATGTGTTTATTTATCATTAAATCCTAATGTAAAATTGTGTAAATGTAAAATTTTTCGACCAGAAAAAATGAATCTTTAACAAAATAGATGAATTTCCAAACAAACTACCAAGATTTATTTTCTACCAGAAAAGACTAATTTTCAACAAAATACAATTATTTGTAACCAAGTACAATAATTTGTAACCAAATAGTTCAACTTTCAACTAAAAAATATCAATTTTCAACCAAAAAAACAATTTTTAACAAAGTAGTTCAACTTTCGACCAAGTAGTTAAAGTTTCGACCAAAAAATTTTAATTTTAAATCAAGAATAGTGGAATTCAACCAAAAAAGACGAATTTTGAATGAAATAGTTGAATTTTTAACTCGAAAATATGAATCTTCAACAAAAAAGGTAATTTCCAACCAAAATTTTGAATTCTCAACCCACAAAATGACGAATTTTCAAGTAAACAGTTTAAATCTCAATCAAAAAGACGAATTTCATCCGAAGAGGATGACTTTATTAACAAAATTCTTAAATTTTCAACATAATATGTAAATTCTCAACCAAATAATAAGATTTTCACCGAAAGAAGATGAATTTTATAATTAAAAAGACGAAATTCGACTTGAATGATGAATCGTTAATTGAAAAATTGAATTAACTGTTAAAAATTTTCAAAAAACGGCGACCCGCTTTCGAAAATTCAACTATTTAAAATGAAAGAAAATTTAATTTTAAACAGTTGAATTTTCAATTGTTGAAAGTCTAAGAAGATTTAAAATTGAATTATCTTCTATTTTCAACATTTGAATTTTGTATTTAGAAAAAGTGTTAAAAATGCTACACTTACATAACTTTACATGAGATTTGAGTAAATAAACATTTCAATCTATAAAAAAAAGAATTAAAAAAGCCGATTTTTTTGATAACGGGTAGTATATAACGGGTAATGTTTTGGCAAATTAATAGTCATCCAATGAAATCTCAGCAGGAAATTTATGAGATTAGAAAAAATTCCAACTCTGATCACCTACTTATGAGTGATATTATTTTTAAGTAAATGGAATTAGAAAACGTTTTTTTTTTTTTGTAACAGATGCATGGAAATCGTGATATTCCCTGCATATAAGCGTGACAAAAATGCCTGATTCCCACTTAGTAACGGGTAGTGCGTGAAGCATGCGCACTACCAAAAATTACCCTTACTTCTCCCTAGGGAGTTTTATAATTGATGACATAGCAGGAGATATTGTCTAAACCTAACCTCCAAAATTCAATTATGGAATCACGATTTCCATATAAGATATTGAAAAAGAAAAAAAAAAGATATTGTGTGGAACGGATATCACTCGAGTCGGAATTGCTCAATTTCCTTCCTAGTTGCACAATATACTATTGTCACTGCTGTCAAATTCGATTTTTCTAGATTGTCCCTTATGCACCTTCACCCTTCAAGTATTTATTTAATCACATAAAGCAAAGTTTTTAAAATATAAATTTAATTTCCCTAAAATAGTTCTGTACAGTCTTTTCTGCTTAACGATACAGAATCGTGATAAGATCATGTACTTTTTAAAAGTGTGACAATCGTTTTCTCATTTACAATATTTACAAAATGTACAAATGTAGCTAAATTAAGAATGTCATTCATGCAACAGCAACCGACTCGTGTTTCAAGCCCCGAAACATGTTGTAATCGATATGTTGGTTAGTCTCAATATTCAAAGGCCTCGAAGGTTTACTCGGTGCAGCCAGCAATCTGCTCCAGGCTCTGCAGGTTTTTCCAGACCAGACCCACATTCCAGCGGTGACACCAATCACCAGAGAGAGGAAAAGCCTCAAGAGGGCAACTTCCAACCCCGCTGCACTATAAACTGGACCAGGAACGCAGTTCTCAGTCGCCCTGCAGTCGAGGGCGGCTAAGAGAGCTAAGGTTCTCCACCTGGGCTTAACATGGGACTCGTGAACTGTGCAGGCTAAAGTTCCCAAAGCGGGTAAGGCGTAGAGTAAGGCGAAGATCCCTAGTCTGGTCATCAGCCTTTCCAATTTTGTTGCACTTCGTCCCGCCGATCTGACTGCTCTTCTCACTCGAACGAGGGCGCCACCTGCTAAGCAAGCGAAGACACAGCCCAGAAGGAGGAATGATGCATGGGGAAGGACTTCCAACCAGAGGGCAGATTCATCGGAGATCTGGCAGAGTCCTGTTAATTCGTCTGCTACGATGTTCCTCGAGATCAAGGTACCAGCAGTGAGGAGAATTGGTAGACCCCAGGCTGTGGCATGCAGATATCTCGCAATGTTGTGAAGAGCTTCGCTGCTCCATTCATGCCTCGCACTCAGCAGCCAGCATCCACAAAGAATTGTCCACCAGACGCTGCTCACTAAAGTGAGATAGTATCTAGCTAGCCACCAAATTGTGCAGGGTATGCTTCGCAAGCCATCGTGTACCTAAATGAAGATATAAATAAGTTAGGATAAAAATTCTCTATGACACTACTATAAATTATAAACATAATACTGAATCTCGACTTACAGGAACATAACTGGGTCCATCACGTTGACTAGCACAGCTCAAATTTTCCGACCCGACTGCACCTCTGACGATGAAGGCAAGTGATAACAAATTGTAGCACAAAGCAAGGAAGACAATCGGCCTTTCAGGATACCTAAATCGGGAAGGATCCACCCAAAATGTGAGGAGAGTAAAAAGCGTCGAGAGGAAACAAAGCCAGGCCCAACCAATCATCCAGCGTTCGGCGAATCTTTTGTCTTCTGCCCTGTAATAAGCGTCTGCTCCACACCTCGGCACGCATGATATCTGAAAGCATACCAAAAATCAGAAAAAAAGTCAACATTTGTGGTTTATCTGAATTCTTCATTCACTCTGGGGTATAAAAGAAGAGAAATAAAAGTCTAATAGAAAGTAAAATCAATTGTCCACCAACAATGTCGATATCCGGTGTCTGAATAAAGTGCGGTGGGCACTGATGATGGTGATTGGTTGCCGCAGGTAGCTGTACAGGTTGCAGTGATTGAACAGGCCATTGCTGCTGAATTGCTGGTACCGCTGGCGATAGGGTTTCCGATAGAGCTTCTTCCGGCGGCGGTTGCACGCACAGTGTCCCTGAAACAAAAGAATTTGCTTATCATGATGGTTCAAAGTTTCTGGATGAAAAATCAGATGGGTTTTTTAAATTCTCGTTGGACTCACCGCTGTCGGGGAATCGATCACAGTCGAGCATATTTGGCCATGGTAGGGTGAAACTCGTCAAGGCGGGTTCACAAGCACGTCTCACTGATAAGCAAAGAGGCTTGCAAGCTGGAATCGCAACATTCTCGGAACATACTGGAGCAAAAACAGCGCACAGGAAGATTTTCAGATGACGAGAACAGTTGTAGTGGACCAGAGGCATTAACGCTGTCAGCTGAAACAAAATAATTCCAAATTAAAATCTTGAATCCAAGCGAGCAGATTCTAATAGGATTCTAAAAAGGTTTGTATAGGGACGTTGCTTGGGCATGTTAGAAATTTTTCTTTAAAACCAATTGCGAAAAAAGTTATTTGTTCTGATCATAGATTGCAGATCATGTAACATTAATTAGACCCGGATAGCAACAGGATATTGCGGGATATTCCTTCAAGGCGGAAATTTCTATATCCCTGGAATATCCATACCATATTCATCAACTAATGAATAATAATGAATATTATCTCGATCTTTGTGAGAAGATTCGTTTCCGCTAAATATTCTGGTGTTTTGAGATTCTATTAGGATTCTAATATGTATAGAGACGTTGCTTGGGCACGTCAGACATTTTTCTTCGAAATCAAAACATTTTTCTTCAAATTCAAAACCATTGTGATGAAAGTTATTTGATTCTGATCATAGATTCCAGATCATGTAACATTAATTAGACCCGTACAGCAACGGGATATCCCTACAAGGCGGAAGTTTCTATATCCCTGGGGTATCCATACGATGTTCATCAACTAATGAACAATAATAAATATTGTCTCGATCTTTGTGAAGAGATTCGTTTTCGCTAAATATTCTGGTGTTTTGAAATTCAGATCTGGTATAAGGCAGCAAGATCTGAAAGAACGGCGAAGAAGGCGTCGGAGGCGGAAAAGGAAGAAAAAGGAAAGAGACTTGAGATATAACGAGCGGCGTGCATCGCGGGTAATTATCCCGCCCATTCTTCCCGCCTCTCTCGACGGGCCCGTGCTTTCGGTGGGCCTTAGATTCGCCCATTACGTCCCGTCCGCTTCTTCGCCCGGACCCATTCGCCCAAATTATAGTTCCCATGAAATTACGTGGTAACCTGTAACACTGAGCCCTCTGGCACAGTCTTCTTGCTTCTTACACGTGCACACATGTATCTCTAGTGAGAGGTTATACACTCAAGTACGTGCCCTGTAGGCAGCAGGTTCCCTCAAACCTGTCCGGAATCGTAGAACCCGCAAAAGGGCAATTCCTACTCTCGTTGGAAATATATAGTTGTTACTAGAGAATTCACGATAAATAAGCTGAAAGATTCAAAGCCTTGATCCCGTCTATTCACCTTTTTTCGAGCATGATTTCGGAAATTCATTCATGAGTTTGATATTTCATTGAAACCAATTGTGAAATCGAAGCCTCCAAATGACACACAATGCCCATGTATTTCACTGAGAAAATGATATTTGATATACAGCTGATGTGAAGAACCATTTGAAAACTGTGTCAGTGACATTGTTTCAACTTTTTGAGAACGTCTAATGGAGAAAAGTTAAAAAAAAGATAAAGTGGAGAAGAAAGGTCGTGTCGGCAAATGGAGCAACAAGTAGAAGCGAGGAGAACAGGGAGATGAGGAACACGAAAAGATCTAGAATAAGAAGAAAGCCGAGGAAGGAGAAGAAGCGGGGAATAAATGTGAAAAAGGATGCGCTCGGCCGCGAAAGCAAGAAGCCTTAGAGCAGAAGACGGACGTCTCGTTGTCTCCGAGCTCGCTTGTCTGTCAGCTGCTTTAAAATGCCGTTTCGCAGGCTTCTTTTGCAGAGCCTCTCTCTTTCCCTCTTCCGGCCTGATGCATTCTGCGGCTCTTTTTCTCCGTCGGTCCGGCAAAGTCCGCGGCGGGAAAAAACGCGAAATAATGAACGGAAGGGCCGATCCCGAGCGAACCGGTCTTCTCTCTCGATTTAAAATCGTCTCTACCTTCGATTGAACCTCTTCGGCTCTTCCTCTAGTGGCACTCACACGCACGAGTTGCTCTTCAAGTGCAGCCGCACACCTTGAAATCGACGATGTCCGAGACATCACTCAGCCGCCGTCCATGTCCATCTTTTTTCCGAACTCAGTCTGCTGTGGCCGAATGCCCTTGCAATTCCCTTTCTTTAGTTTTTTTCGAGTTGGACTCCATCGTGGGATTCGATTTTACAAGCCCTTCTCAGAAAATGTCTTGGTATAATTATGCGATCATTAGATAAAAGTCTTTTGAGTGATATAACTTTAATTGAAATTCGTTTCTAGGAGTCGTGACGGAAATCACACGTTTTTCGGCCAAGGGTTGTGTGAAGGGGAGAGATTAGCCACGGGACGAAGATGGGATAGATTATGGACGCAGATACTCTGTAATTTCAAGCCTTCCGGGAATGGACAAGACTTTATAATTGACAGCAACGTTCTCCAAGATGGAGGCGGATGGTCGAAGGTACAAAAGTTAGAAGTTGCCGAGGATTGTGGCGAGCCCTAAAGGATGGCCAGCCTGTAATTGACGTGCACCCGAGTCTTTAGGCCGGATGTGGTGGAACGTTAAGGACAGCAATTACCTTTCTGGAAGATGTAATAAAAGCACGTTATATCGTCCCTTGTGCCTATACTAGCATTTGGTCTCGATTTTAGCTCTTTTCACCCAAATTCTTTGAATAGTGTAACCTGTAAAAAGCTTGATGTAACCCATTTTGTTGGATTCTGGGGCGCCATCCCATTAGTTGGCTGAGGCAGCCACTTTAAATGGACATGGTCGTCTTGGTTGTGTCAGCCAATTGAGGTAGCTGTGTCATCCAACTCTACCTATTCGGTAGATGCAGAGTCCAATGTAATTTTGCAGTGACAAACGAACACGCAACAATTTAAAGTGGTCACTGTATCCAACGGACTCAGCTGGTCTGTCAATCTGAAGAGATGTTCAGACCAACTATGTATTCCCTAATCAAGAAAAAATAAATATACCAGCCAACCATTTCACTGAGTGTACGATAGTTGATGAAGATGATGTAAAACTTGTTGATTATGGGTGGAAAAGATGATAAATTAGAAAAAGAGGTAAATGTCCAACGATGGTATTGCATGCGTCAGGCTAATGACGACCCACGGTCAAGTGTATATAAATGTGGATATACAGAGAGTACCAGTATGTACCTTGGAACTACACGCCGACAAACGCTGTCGTAGTCATCGTCCGGTAATCCTTTGCAGAGAGCCCCGGACGGAAAGAGTACAAGGCTTTGAAAGTCGAGGCATAACGATAGCGGCTTCTTTGACGTCGATACGCCAGACGGTCATTCCATTATTTGAAGGCTTGTAATACACCGTCTTCGAAATTAACGCAAGCCTTTAAAAATATGAATGGCTTTCCACAAAAAAGATGCACTTACATTTTTCAGAATCAATCCTCGACCAAGCGACAAATGACCGGAAAGCAATTTTTGGAAATGGGCGCATTCATTGGAGTGTTACAAATTGGTTTAAAACGCTAAAGCGAGCGCTAAAGAGCTTTCTTTGCAGGTTTCCCATTTCCCGGAGTGGAAGAATCGTAACTCTCGAGACTCTGATTCGACATCCCTCTTTGAATCGAGCAGGTATCTGTTACGATCTTGAAGGTGCGTTGAATCTCTCGGCTGAAGGAGCACCGAAGAGTGGACTCGGAGTGTAGAGGAAAGGAGAAGGCAAATATAAGGGAAAGGGACGAAGCGAAGAAGGCCGAGCGAGCCGACAAAGAGACGGCTTTCTTACTCCATTCCGAGCCAGGACGAAGACCTGAAGACCGGATCGCGAATGCCAGGCTATTCAGGCTCTATCCAAGGGGAGAGAAATTCACCGTGAAAGACTCAGTTATTTTGATTCGAGCGGGACGGACTTTTTTACCCAAAATTCTTCTCGGAGCACATCACTCAAAAAAAATTGAGCTGAGATTCTTTAGAGTCTTTAGATAAATTTGATTGGAGACTAGAGGATTTTTTTATTCCTGAAATCAGAGCCAACTGATTGATTGAATGATAAAATTAAAATCAACCAGAAGAGAAGTCACTTTCATCTTTGTAGGAAAAACTAGAGCTCAAAGATGGAATCTGATACAACTCGAGGCAACATAACTAAAGTGTTCTATGAGAAATAACCCGAGGCACTTCTTTGTAAAAAAAAAAAGAGCGCGGCATGAATATCGAACCGAGGCTCTCCCGAGCACTACGCAACGTTATTCCATGCCTTTAGAAGAATGTCGGCGCCATGTCTTCTCCCTAGTGAACTAGCCAGATTACCGTTTATAGTGTGGAATACACATTTAGAGAGGGTATCATGGATAATGAACAAATATAAAACCTGGACATGCATTTCATTTCTGGACTCGATAGATGAAAAAGTGGAATGTATGAAATTAGAGTGAAGTAAGAAGCTAAAGATAAAGTCTTACGTCAGCACTTTATATACGAGTTCTGCATTATTCTCATTAGCTCACTTTAAAAAGTCTATTAGCTAATGGAAAGCGTTTTGTTTTTCGAGACCAGTTGCGCTCATGCAACTTCAAAAGGCTACCGCTGGAATGATTTGCTATCGACATATTTCACTTTATATTTGAGAATCGGGTATAATTTCCGTCTCATGACTTTCCTGAACATAAAATTGATTTTTTTGCAATAATTCTTTTCAATTAAACTCGTTTGATCTGCGGTGTAATCAAAATTCTTTGATATTGGGTAATTAGCTCGCAGTCGAAGAAGATACAATACTACTTTGCTTGTGTAAGAAGTGCGTGTAATTTTTTTTCTTCTGGAAGAAATGATAACCGAAATACTCGCGATTATTTAGAATGACGAGATTCCATTAAAAGCGAGTCTTCTTGGGGGAATAGCACATATGCATACATACGTATGCGCACCTCGACAAGAAAATCGCATTAAGACGATCGGATGGTTACGTTTGATGATCGCCGGCGGAGATAAATCCCTCATGAATCTCCCAAGTCGAGAGGCCTTAAGGCTTGAAGCAATCTACCCCGTTCGAAGGATCATTCGGGGTTAATTAATTAAGGTTTGGTTAATTTGTGCCCAAATTAGCTCTTCGAAATTGGTCCCAAAATCTCAGATTGTAGGTCAGTGAACTTCTCGGATCTATCAGGTGTGCAAAAGGTCGAACCAGACTCGGACTTGCGAGTTTTTGAGCTAGGTGAGACTTTTGAGCTACGGGTTGGTGTTGAGCTTGGGCTTTGGACTTTCGGGTCCGAGCCAGGTTTGACCCGATCCGTCTGCTTGAAAAATTTTGCACATCAGGAAGATGTTACTTTAGTGTGAGGAAAGAGAATGTTTTTTAGTTTCACGCTTTTGGTCCAGGTAGATGAGAACTGAAAACTGGCGAAGAATGTGCGTAAACCCGTGACAGAAGGATGAAATCACGACGCGGTTGGGTGGTAACGTGTGCGAGTATACGGACAGGTAAGGCGCGAGAGTAGTGGTATTTATAGCCGAGGGTTCACTCTCGCTCGCTCAGTATTATTATCGTAATAACATTAAGGCGGCTGCTTTTGAAGCTCCTCGAGGCCAGGACAAGCCGAACACCAGCACGAAGTTGTAGAGTAAGAGTATATTCTGCGTAGGCATATACCTAGTTCTAAACTTAAAAGCGTACATAGAATTTTTTTCTTCCATAAACGTTTTAGAGCTAGATTATTGCGGATATATAAGTATCGGAATGTTGGAATAATTTTTTACTTTAATTCGCGTTGAGTAGTTGAAAACGCTACGGGAATAGCACTTTAGATTCTAAACTTTGGATGAGTTATGAGGCACGTTCTTTTGATGTCAAGCTGAGGAGTCAGCACCTCAAGATCAAAGATCTCTTTCGGAACAAAGTGGCACAGTTGAAAACGTTTAAGGGTTCTTATTTCTCCAAAGATTATTCAAGGTGTGTGGCAAACGAGTATCTTAATCTGATTGTCTTTGGACAATGTCGCGTGTGTAAGGAAAATAAATTTGCGTTATAGTAATAATGTGCGGGCATAGGCAGGGCAATTAGCCGGGTTGCTCGATGAGAACATGTCTGAACATGTCTTCTTGATGCGAACAGAATATCGCGATGAGAAGCATGCTGGAAATAATGTAGCGGCGGCGCCTTTCATCGTCGGACGTTCAATTAACGTCGAGCCGTAATTACTGGCGGGTCCTGCCGAGCATTGCACGACTTGCTTCTTCAGTGCTCTTGATGATCGTCGTTAAAAAAATTTATGCCGAAACTCAAGCTCGTCCTTCCCTTCCCGGTGCGCTCAAACTCATATTATGTCGCGGGAATAATGAAGAGAGGCGGAACGGAAACCTGTAGATGAAAAAATACTTTCTTTAAAGATACTATTTCACCCGAGGTTTATCCACGGAGGAAAATAGATATTGAAAAGTAGGTATTAAAAATGTAGATATTGAACCATAATATACGGATATTACGGCATAATATCTAATATCTTCTTTGCAACATATAAGATACTGAAGGGCAATATCTGTTTATATCAATTCGTCTTTTTTGGTTGAATTCAGCTGTTTTTGATTTGAAATAAAAATATTTTTTGGTTGAAACATCAACTATTATAATTTTCTTTGAGAATTCATCTTTTCTGACAGAAAATTTAACTAATGGGTTGAAAGTTTATATTTTTTTAACGGAGTTTCAACTATTTGGTTGAAAATTCATGTGTTCTATTGAAAATTCGTCTTTCTAAGTAGACAATGAATCTTTTTGGTTGAAAATTGACCTCTTTAGTTAAAAATTCGTTTCTTTGGTTGAGAATTCAACTATTTGCTTGAAAGTTCAAATCCTCTGTTCAAATTTATTAATTTTTTTTTTTTGGTTGAAGATTCATCATTTTTAACTGAAAATTTAACTATTCCTTTTTTGATACAAAACTCGCGTATTTTGTTGAATATTCGTCTTTTCTGGTACAAAATTAATAATCTTCTTGGTTGAAAATTCAGTTTTTTGGTTGAAAATTGAACTACTTCGTTGAAAGTAGAACTCTGGTTCATGCAAAAAATTCATTCTTCTGGTTGAAGATTCATCATTTTAGTTGAACTTTCATCTCATTGGTTAAAAATTAAACTATTCTGTTGAAAATTAATTTCTTAACCGAAAACATAACTATTCCACTTGATGATTAATCATTTTTGTTGAAAATTCACCTATTTGGTTGAAAAGTATACTATTATATTTTGGGTTGAGAATTCATTTTTTTTATATTAAAAATTCTATCATCTGGCGAACAATTTATATATTTTACTGAAAATTCAACAGTTTTTTAGAAAGTCATCCTTTTTGGTTTAAAATCAACTATTTTGGTAGAAAATTTAATTATTTTGGTACAGAATTCACCTACTTGGTTGAAAATTAATCTGTTTTGGTTGAGGACTCAACTATTTAGTTAAAAATGCGACTGTTTCGGTTGAAACATCAACTATTACAATTTTCGTTGAGAATTCATCCTTTCTGGTAGTAAATTCAAATACTTGGTTGAAAGTTGAAATCCTTGGTTAAAAATTCATTTTTTGGTTGAAAATTTGTCTTTTTAGTAGAAAATTAATCTTCTTGGTTAAAAATTGATCTTTTTGGTTGAAAATTTAACTATTTGGTTGAAAACTAAACTATTTATAGAAAATTCAACTACCTGCTTGAAAATTTAAATCATTTGTTAAATTTTTTTTTTGAAGATTCATAATTTTTAACTGGAATTTAACTATTCCTTGTTTGGTACAAAATTCACGTATTTTGTTAAATATTCGTCTTTTCTGGCAGAAAATTAATCTTCTTTGTTGAAAATTCATCTTTTTGGTTGAAAATTCAACTACTTCGTTGAATGTTGAACTCTTTGGTTGAAAATTCATTTTTATTTGTTGAAGATGCAACATTTTAGTTGAAATTTCATCTTTTGGGTTGAAAATCTTTGTTGGTTGAGAATTTAATTCTTTTGTTGAAAATTTCTACTCTTGGTTTGAAAATTTATCTCTTTTATTTTTAAAATAAAAGTGGAAAATTCAACTATTTGGTTGAAAATTTATATTTTTTAGGCGAAAACTCCACTACTTTGTTGAAAATTCATGTTTTGGATTGAAAATTCGTCTTTTTGGTACATTTATTTTGGTGCATTTATTTTGTTGAAAATTCGACTTTTTTGGTTGAAATATCAACGATTACAATTTTCTTTGAGAATGCATCTTTTTTGTTAGAAAATTCAACTGCTTGGTTGAAACTTGAACTCCTTGGTTAAAAATTCATTTTTTGGGTGAAAATTTAACTTTTCACGATGAAAATTCATGTATTTTGTTGAAAATTCGTCTTTTTTGTAGAAAATTAATCTTCCAGGTTGTAAATTTATCTTTTTAAGTGGAAAATTCAACTATTTGGTTGAAAATTTATATTTTTAGGTGAAAACTCCACTACTTTGTTGAAAATTCATGTTTTGGATTGAAAATTCGTCTTTTTGGTACAAAATTAATCTTTTTGAGTTGAAAATTGATCTATTTTGTTGAAAATTTATGCATTTTGTTGAAAATTTATATTTTTTGGATGAAAATTTAACTACTTCGTTGAAAATTCATGTATTTTATTTCAAATTTGTCTTTTTTAGTACAAAATTAATCTTCTTTGTTGAAAATTCATCTTTATAGTTAAAAATTTATCTGTATAGTTAAAAATTCATCTCTTTGGTTGAAAGTTTAACTATTTTCTTAAAAATTGATTTTCTTTTTAGTTGAAAATTTATTGCGTGCGAAGTTTGCACACCTAGCCGTGTGCGAATGAAATCGGATAGATCTTCTCACTCAGTTGTTTAAAAAAATAGTATGTGTGACGAGTCCGCGTAGGTGACTCTAGACTTGTGTGAATACCACCTTCCCTTCGCTCGGGCGGCAGACTTCACACTCGTCTTGAATCACCTACTTGGCGCACTTGTCACACAATATACTATTTTTTTAGGCGTGTTCAGGGACGAACAGACGCATATACGAAACCCTTAAAAAAATTTGTTACAAAAAATATTTTAAATAATATAATAAAAAAATTCTAGACTCTGATGCCAATTTAAAAAAATCTTCTTTACAATTTTATACTTTGGGTTAATTAGAACCGATAGGGTCGGTGCACCGGTTTTGGCCACTGCTCCTCTTGTGGCCACCAGCACAATATTTCGTAATTTATTACGGTTACGTTGGCTTTACTGCGAGCTGACGGACGTTGCTTTGACGCGTGACAGTTGTCATACAGTCATAGAGCTGTGGCGACTAATTAAAATCTAATTTAATTGCTAAAAGATAAAAGTTTGATCAGAAGTGGTCCAAAGCTTGGAGTATCTCCTTTCGAAAGGTAAGGATGTACGACTGTTATAAATATGATTATTTGTGAGTTGAAA
>JAUMHM010000001.1:13161494-13188436 GCA_032362435.1 Melikaiella ostensackeni | reverse complement strand
GATGGCCAAAACTGGAAAGAATATTGACCCACCTTTGGCCATCAAATTCTAAAATTTTTAAATTGAGATTAAGCTCAATCCAAAAGTGCTTGCACTCAGTTTCTCTTTTTTACAGGTTTCGTAGATGCTCCCCGGAAAAAAGAGAAAGCCAAAGAATCTAAGTTAGGTACACAGAAAAAAATATTAAGAAAAAAAACAAGTAGCTCAAAAGCAATTAAATTATTATTAGCTTTAAAAGATTATTCGAGACGTTTTATAAGAAAAATTCAGTATTTTAATGTTAAGCTTTAATTCTATGGATTGCTAAATAATTCAAAAGGTGTTGAGTAATTTATAAAAAAAGTTTTTTGCAAATAATAAATATTATTAATAGTTTGTAAGACACTGATGTTATTTTTCGTATTTACAACAGCTGTTGTAATGTACCAGTGCATTATTTCATAAGAAAATGATAGATGAATGTTATTGTTCAATAAATGCGTTTCTTTACATTAAAAATTAGTTTACCACATCCTTTTGTTCCGAAATTATAATCTCACCTTTCAAATTACCGTTATGGCCAAAACTGGTGCAAGACGTGGCCAAAAGTAGCACATAAGTAGCCAAAACTGTAGAAATCCGAGTCTTTTAAATTTTCACATCTTTTCAATTTGTCAATGCATTTTTTATTTATGGGCAGCTACAATTCGTGAACGACGACCTCCAAGAAGTATATTAAACCAATTAATTTTATTTGAAACGTAATAGTTAACTAATTATGAACATGCAAAGTTGGAAAATTTCTTAATGTGACCAAAACTGGAGCACCGACCCTATTTTTCGACAGACCAGCAAAGATATCATTTAACAATGTCTACATATTCTCTTATAATACCTATTTTTCTCCCTGTCTTTTTCGTAACTTTGCAAAAGGGAGAGAAATTTAAGGATGGAAAATCTGAAATGCATTTAGGAAGGCTTATGAATTCAAGTGGTGAGCTGAGATGCACACGCTTCAAGTCACTCAGAGAAGATCAAAGCTAGGAGCTTCTGAACAAACAACCCGCTCTCTTGCGGAATTTATTTATGAACGCTTGAAGAGTCTGTAAACAGTATACAAAGGGACCAGATGTGTTAATTTTGGCACTTGAAAAATTCTAGGCCCCTTCGAAAGCAAGAAATCTGGTCCTTTCTCAGAAAAGGTATATTATTTTCCTCTTTCGAAAGAATAGAGTCTTTATGGAGAGTGGTCTGAAGAAAATGATCGTATCGCTCTAAACTTCTTATCGATCTGGTCATTTAAAAAGTCACCTGTTGTACCGAGTTTCCCTTTCGTGCCGCTATCTGTTAAAGGACAATTTTATCGCTTCATCGGAGCGAATTTAATCCCCAGGCTCTAGGTTCTTATGACATCGCCACACGTTCAACTTTCAAAGTTGCAATTATTATAAACTGCATTATCTTTTATGTTTATGACCTACTCTACATAATTGTCCTTATCAGCCGCTCAAACGTGTTTTTCATTACAAATGTTACAACAGCCAGACAAATGCATCAATTACGTGAGCAGGTGTTGGACAAAGTCATTTTAAAATTCATTTGCAATTTATTTTTATGAAACCTTGTACCACGCAAGGCCAATAATAATAAATAATAATAATCTTCAAATTCATTCATTCACTTTGTCCACATTAAAGCTCCTCACGACTAGCCTTGATTAAGTTCAATCCAAAAGTGCTTGCACAGTGTTCTAAAGAGTTTGAGTGCTCGGAGAAATTCTCTCGAGCATGAAAATATGCTCGACCTTAATGTGCTTTGAGAATTTCATGAAAATTTATGAGCATTTTGAACAAGGATTTAAAAAATCGTATCTTCTTTTTATTAATTTTCACAGCAAGAATGTCTTCCTGTTTACATTTCACGCTTTGTTTCCAATTTTAATTCCTTAAATAGCTAAATTTATTTTTAAAATACTCAAATAATCATTACATAATTTAAATTTCGCGCAAAAATGTATCGCCTCAAATTAGAAAGGGCGCTAAATTTAAATTATCAAAGAAGTCAGGGTAACAGAAAACATATTTTTTGCATCAAATAGTAAATGATTTAGAACAAGTATATGTTTAATTTACTCTAGAGTGTGTTCGTAAAGAATATTTGTATGAATCATGATATTGATTTGTGTAAACAATAAATGCTTTAAATTCTCTTAAATGTTCGAAAAAAAAATCGTAATACGCGTTTTAGAGAAAAAGGACATTTACATTTTAAACGATTAAAAATCTCAATGTTCTCGAAAACGACGTAAAACATGATTAGCAGTTAACTGTTCAAAATTATTCCCCTTCCTGAAATCTATAAAATTATTATCTTACTCAGGGCTGCCACAGCCTAATTTATTTGAGAAAGTAAAAAAAGTGACCTACTTAAATCGAAAAAGTGACTAAAAGTGACTAATTTCTAGCTCAAAAAGTTATTAAAATTGACTGTGCATTAATAATGGGACAAATGTTCTTTTGAATTCAACTGAATTCGATTAAATTAATAAGGATTCCAGGTGTATTTTAAAAAATTCAGGATAAATTCGTAAGAATTCAGAGTAAATTCAAAACAATTCAAGTTTAATTAAACACAGAAAACCATTGGTGTGAAATTTGTTGCATCTCAATTTGAACAATGAAAATTTTCATTGTGTCTTAATTTTTCTTTCGTATCTCAAAAATGTTGCAACTGAAAACTACACCTAATTTGGGGTACTTTTGAAGATTGGAGTTTTACAGTGAAAAAAATTCAAGGTAAATTCAAAAGAATTCAAATAAATTTTTTAAAAAATTAACCCAAAATATTGTATTGATTTCGAAAAATTGGAATAAATTGAGAAGAATTCAAGGGATTCAGAAAACTCTAATGAAATTTATAAGAATTTGAGTGAATTAAACAAAACAAAAATTAAATAATTTCCATTGAATAGAGTAATCTATAAGTGAACAGAAAGCGGAATAAATTAAAAAGAATTTAACTGAATTGAAAAATAAACTCAAAAAATAAAAAATAAACAATAAATTAAATAAAACTCGAGTGAATTTAGAGGAATTTGAGGAAAATGAGAAGAATTCGATAAAATTCAGAAAAATTCAAGGTGAATTTCTAAAAAAATTCAATTTAATTGAAAACAATTTAAAAATATTCTGAAAAATTCATTGAATTTATTAAATTTGGAGTGAATTTAGAAACATTCAAGGGACTTCAAAAGAATTTGATTAAATACCTAAGAATTCAAGGTGAGTTTAAGACTTCGGTCAATTAAATAAAAAGTCTATTCAATTGAGTAGAATTCAGCGAATTTAGAACAATTTAAGTAAATTCAAAAGAATTCAGAGAAAATTCAACAAAATTTCAAAGAATTTGGGATAAAATTATAAGACGTCAGGGTGAATTCCATATGAATGCAATTAAATTGAAAAAAATCCGAAATATTCCATTCGTTTCAGTAAAATTAGAGTGAATTTAAAATAACTCAAGAGACTTTGCTGAAATTCATACGAATTAAAGGTTCATATAATGGATTTTAAACTGAATTAAAAATAATTCAAATGAGTGGAACAAATTTTTTAAACCCCCAAAAAAATCTATTGAATTCAGATAAATGGGAGTGAACAGAATTAATAAATTTAGAGAAATTTAAAAGAAATGAGAAGAAGTCGATGAAATTTATAAACATTCCAGATGAAGTTTTAAAAAATTCAAGTGAACTGAAAACAAATGAAAAAAAAATTAAATGAATTCTTCAAATTTGAAATGAATTAAGAATACAAGGGAATTCAAAATAATTTGATGAAACACCTAAGAATTCAAGGTGGGTCACGGTGAATTAAAAAAAAAAACTAAAGGAAAAAGAAAAAAAATGTTTCGAAAATAAAATGTTGAAGTTCGTACTAATTGCTTTTCAGTTGACTTTTTAGCGGCTTTTTATATTTTTTTGGATTTTTTTTTAATACACTATATAAACATCTGGTAAGGATATAATTTTATAAATTTCAGGAAGTGGAACAATTTTGAAATATGAAATGCTCTTGATATTTTGCGCCGTTTTCGAGAAAAATAAAATTTTTAATCGTTAAAAAAAAAGTTTTTTCAATTTTTAATTCTCAATGTAATATCTTAAAATTGTCCGATTTTTCGTTGAAGATTCAAAAAAATGAATCATTCAAAGTTGAAAAATATTTGATTCAAACATTTCAAGAAAGAATAATAATTCTAAATAAAGTGTTTAATAAAAATTGAAAGATTTAAAATTAAAAAGTTAAAAATTGTTTTGTTTAAAATCAAAATAGATAAAAATTAGACTATCTGAAATTGATACCTCAGTAATTGAATAATCTGTTTCATTTGGAATATTTACAATTTTAGAGTACTGAATTTTCATGTTGAACGCTGAATTTTCAATTTTTCTCTTTCATAAGTTTTAATTATGCAATTGAAATTTGGAATGGTTGAATTTTGAAAAGTATTATTAACAATATGAAAACTGTTAATTTTTAAACGATTTACATTTACCTCAAATAGTTGAAATTTTAAAGGGTTTGAGTATAAAAAAGTTTCAACATCACAATTCTTGGTAATTAAACATTTTTTCTGTTTTAAATGAAGATCGGATTCGTTTAATTCTCGACGTTCCGTAGCAGAGTTTTTGTCATTTTAAATGTTTCCCATTTAAAATGATTTCATTTTGAACATTTTTTAAGAATAATTCAATTTTAAAGGTTTATAATTAAAAATTTGTCCACTTTAAACGGTGAATTTATTTTCTGATTTTAGAAAAATTTTTCTAATCAATTTTAATGTTAAAGTATAATTTTGTGATGTAATAACAATTTAAAATTCTAGAGTATCCGAAACTTCGATTTTGATACATTAAATTTAGTTTTCAATTTCAAATTGTCTAATTTTAATCGCTTCGAATTGAAAATTATATGAATTCAAAACTTTTCAATTTCAAATTATTCAATTTTGAACACTTTTAATTAGAAATAATACAACCTTAATTTCTTTGAATTTTAAATGATCCAAGTTTCAAAATTTTAATTTGAAATTATTCACTTTTGAGCGTTTAAAAAATTGTTCTATTCTCGAAATTTTAATCTAGAATGATTCAACTTTGAGATTCATCAATTAAACATAAAACTTTTCAATTTAGAAGTCTTCGAATTATAAATGATACAATTTTAATCGTTTTCTAGTGAAATTGTCTAATTTTCAAAATTTTAGTCTGAAATTTTTCAATTTTGAGAGCTCATGATTTAAAAATGTTCAATTTAAACACTTTCAATTTCAAATTATGCAGCTTTAAATGCTCTTATTTAGAAATGATGAAAATGCGATTCTTTGTCATTCCATTCGAAATATTATCTTTTTTTAATTTTACCTAATTTAAAATTGTTTGATTTGAAACGTTTTTAATTCAAAATCGTTCAATATATATTTTCTGATTTTTAATGCTTTCAATTCGAAATTATTATCTATTAATTATTATTTCAAAAATGTTTTAAACTCTTAATGATTAAAAATCTGTTCAATAATAGATTTTTCAATCGCTTATATTTTCAACGTTAGGAAATAAAATTCCCGGAGAAATAAAGGGCTTCGAATTTTTAATTTTATATTATTAAATTTTTATAAATTGATCAAATAAATTTTTTTTAATTTTAATTTTGAATACTTAAAAATCAAAAGAGTTCTGATGCTTTGAATGTTTCGACTTTGTACTTAAGTATTCAATATTTAAATTGAGAAATTGTTTAGGTTTTAATGTTTCAATTTTTTAATTTTAATGACCTGGAAAAATGTTTGCTAATCGCGAAATGACCAGAAATTTGTTTTTGTTTTTAGAAGCAACTATGAAATATTTTAGATTTATATTGAGAATTTGACTGCCAAGAAGAAACTTTTCGTGCGCGAAGCACGCTAATCATAATTGCTCGTAAATATAATAATAAATGAATATCTATTGTTTCTTTTATTTTCTTTCTTCCTATCAGTTTTTACGTTTTATTTCGCATCGAGGGTGACGACAAACGCCTTCAGTTTTATTTTCTCTTCTACTGCCCTTCATTTTATTTTTTTATGGCTTTGTTCCGTTCTCCAATGCGAATTTCGCACACGTTTACAAAGTGCACACATGCTTTTAAAGAGACCACTAGGCAAACTTATTCTTTCATTTTTTAAAGGAAACAAATTTTAAATAGTATTAAAAAGTAAAGTCTGACGAATTTTTATTTTTCGTTTTTGTTTTGCTCAATGCAATAAATATAAATATAGAAAAAGGGCTTAAAAAGGTTGAAAGGCATAAACGTTAAATTTGCGAATAGAACCCTATAATTCTTTCTTTTGGCTCTTCGGTTATTGAAAACTACTGTCCAAAGGAGTCATAAAAAAGTAACAAGTAAAATTTTAGACTTTTGCGGAAGACACCCAAATCTGAAGAAAAATAACCCTTTTTCGCACACTCGAACATAAAGTTCAATTTTCGAATAGATTATAGAACCCACTAATTCTTTCTTTTCGACCTTCGGCTGTCAAAAGCTACTATCCCAAGGAGTCAGAAAAAAAATATGAGTAATATTTTCAACTTGCGGAAAACACTAAAATTTGTAGAAAACTAACTATTTTTTACGTTCTGGAACATAAACATTAAATTTTCGAAAAGAACCCTGTACTTTTTTCTTTTGGGTATTCGGCTGTCAAAAACTACTGTCCAAGGGAGTCAGAAAAAAATTACAAGTAAAATTTTAGACTTTTGCAGAAGACATCCAAATCTGGATAAAAATGAACCTTTTTCCACACCGAATATAAATGTTCAATTTTCGAATAGGACCCACTAATTCTTTTTTTTAAGCCTTCGGCTGTCGAAAACTACTATCTCAAGGAGTCAGGAAAAAATTATGAGTAATATTTTCAACTTCCGGAAAACACCAAAGTTTGTAGAAAACTAACTACTTTTTACGTTCTGGAACATAAACATTAAATTTTCGAATAGAACCCTATACTTCTTTCTTTTGGCCCTTCGGCTGTCGAAAACTACTGCCCAAAGTAGTCAGAAAAAAATTACAAGTAAAATTTCAGACTTTTGAAGAAGACAGCCAGATCAGGAGAAAAATTAATCCTTTTTCACACTCTCAAACATAAACGTTAAAATTTCGAACAGAACCCTAAAATTCTTTCTTTTGGATATTCGGCTGTCGAAAATTACTATCCAAAGGAGTCAGAAAAAAATTATAAGTACAAATTTAGACTTTTGCGGAAGACACCCAAATCAGGAGAAAAATTAACCTTTTTTCACACTCTCAAACATAAACGTTAAATTTTCGAACAGAACCCTAAAATTCTTTCTTTTGGGTATTCGGCTGTCGAAAATTACTGTTCAAAGCAGTCAGAAAAAAATTATAAGTAAAATTTTAGACTTTTGCGGAAGACCAAAAAAGATAAATTCTCAACCAATAACAGTTGAATTTTCAACCAAAGAGATGAATTTTCAAATAAACTGATGAATCTTTAACTGGAATAGTTAAATTTTCAGTTAAAAAAATTAATTTTGAAACCAAAAAAAAAAGAATTTTCAACTCTGAAATTTATTTTTTTTTTCTTTCTGAAAGTGTTTCTATAGATTTTCGAAAATTTTTAATTCCAGTTTGGTAGAAAAATGGCAATGTTCCTATATTGGGCTATAAATCTCCGTGACTATCTACCGCCACAATTTAAATAGTGAAAATGAAAAAATAATTGCAAAAGCAATAAACTACAATATTTCAAAAGTATAATTTTTAAAATAACGATTTTTATAGTTACTGCTACTGAAAAAATATAACTAATTACTAATTCGTTACTTATTTACAAAAGTCACTTCGTTACCTCTATCGTTACCAAAAAAAAGTAACTAGTTACAGTAACTAGTTAAAAAGAACTACAGGGTTGCTACAAGAGTCTGGTTTCAAAAGTCCATGACTTTTCCAGATTTTCCAGGCATTTTTTTAAATTCCATGACTTTTCCAGGTCTTGTAGCAACCTTGAACTAGTTACTTCCCATCACTGCTTTAGATAGCCGAAGGCCCAACAGAAAGAGTTGTTGCGTTTTGTATGGTAATTAATATTTTTCGAAAAAAATGTTTTTTTGTGCTTAAAAGTTCTCGTTTATCGGGTAGATCTTGTACAGAAACTGTTTCCAAGACCATTTTCTGTACATTTGTTGCATTAAATCAAAAAATAAATAAAATAAATAAAAATTCGTCAGAAACTTAGATCCAATTTAAAAAGTTGTGAAATATAATACAACTTTACTTCAACTGTTTATCAAGAATTATTAAATGAAAAATATCCAGACAATTATCTGAGTTTAAGTGTTCTCGACACAGTTTTGTATTTTAGGTTTGAACCAACTGAAATTTCCGGAAATGGGCTCTTTTTATCTCTTCCTTTCGTGGGTGATTAAGATTCGTGGCAAAGTAAACGTTGAAACAAATTTCGTGTTCTTGTGCTCATTTTTTTATTTCTTATTCATTCATACAAAGCGATGACCAGTGATACAAGAGTTCGTATTAGGGACCCCATTGTGAACATTCACTGGCGTAGAAACCGGTGATTTTGATAAGATCTTTCAAATGCAGACGTCAAAATAACCAAGTTTTAACAGTTGAAGAATTTTGCATTTAAAAAAATATTTTTTATATTTTTCTATTCCGGCAAAATTTTAAATGATAATGTTCAAAAATTGATTAATGGGTGAATTCAGTTTAATTTTAATTCATTGGAATTCATTTGAAGTAGTTCAAATCGATTTAAATTTAGTTTGAATTACTTAGAATACTGTGCAAAGATATTGAATAAATTCATCTGAAATCTCTAAATTTGCGGTAAATACTTTAAAATTGTTTGCAATTATAATACATTCGGTTAATTTCTGTAAAATTTACATGAAAATTAGCTTTGGATTCAGAATGATTTCAGTTTTAATTGATTTGAATTCTGAAGACAAAATTTAGTTAATGGTTAAATTATATTCAAATGACTTGAATTTAGTCCAATTCAGTGGGTAAAATAGAATTCGTTTAAATTCATCGCGAATTCACATCGAATTTCCGTTAAATTTAGGAAAATTTCTCGAATTCAGTGATAATAATGAAAACGAAATACGCTACTTTTCATGACATGAATTATTTTGAATACTGTGTAAAGATATTGAAATTATCTATTTAAAATCTCTGAATTTGCGGTAATTACTTTAAAACTGTTTGCAATAATAATGAATTCGGTTAATTTCTGTAGAATTCACATGAAAATTAGCATTGAATTCAGAATGATTTCAGTTTTAATTGTTTTGAATTCTGAAAAAAATGTAGTTAACGTTTAAATTATATTCAAATGACTTAAATTTAGTCCAAGTCAGTAGGTAAAATAGAATTTGTTTGAATTCCTCGCGAATTCACATCGAATTTTCGTTAAATTTAGGAAAATTTCTCGAATTCAGTGATAATGAAAGCGAATTACGCTACTTTTCGTGACATTTATGTTAAAATTGACTTAAAATTCTCTTCGAATTAAAAAAAAATTGAACTGACCTTGAACTACGTCAAATTATTTTGAATTAATGTTGAATTTCCATAAACTCAAGACGAATCTATTTAAATTCGCCTTGAATTACCTAGAATTGAATGGAATTAACTTGAAATTTCAGAGAATTCACGTCGAAATTAATGAATTTTCCTTGACTTCAGTTATATTAAAGGCGAATTAGGTTGGATTCCATGAAACTTATGTTCAAATGGATTTTGAATTCACCTTCAATTCACATAATAAAGTTGAACTGACCTTATTGAATTCCGTCAACTTATTTTTAATTGAAAATTCATTTTTAATTTCCCTTCAATTCTCTAAAACTAAATAGAATTCAGTTAAATTCCGTAAAATTTAAGTTCAAATGGACTTAGAATTCACTTTGAATTCATTCAACAAATTTGAATTGACCTCGAGTTCCTTTAAATTATTTCTAATTCCTTTTTAATGTCCTTACCTAAAAACGAATTGATATGAATTCGCCTTGAATTCCCTAGAATTGAATGGAATTCACATGAACTTTCAGAGAATTCACGTCGAAATTAATTAATTTTCCTTGACTTCAGTTATATTAAAGGCGAATTAGGTTGGATTCCATGAAACTTGCGTTCAAATGGATTCTGAATTCACCTTGAATTCACATAATAAAGTTGATCTGACCTTATTGAACTCCGTCAAGTTATTTTTAATTAAGTTCGAATGGACTTAGAATTCGCCTTGAATTCATTTAATAAATTTGAATTGACCTCGAATTGCATCAAATTATTTCTAATGACTTTTTTAATTTCCTTTAACTAAAGACGAATTGATCTGAATTCGCCCTGAATTCCCTAAATTGAATGGGATTCATTAGAATTCACTTGAACTTCCAGTGAATTCACGTAGAATTTAACAAAAACTTCTTTGACTTCAGTTATATCTGAATTGACTCAAATTTTTATTAATCCGACATCAATTCCACCGAATTGAATTTAGCGGCAATAATTTGAATTCAGTGGAACTTCATCATCTAAAGTGAGTTGAATCCTTTTGAATTCCACAAATCAGCATTAATTGCACAGAACTGAATTCGGCGGTAATAATTTGAATTCAGTGGAATTTCATCATCTGAACTGAATTGAATCATCTTGAATTCTTCAAATTGGCATTAACTGCAAAGAACCTAATTCCGCGGAAATAATTTGAATTTAGCGGAATTCTAAATCATCTGAATTGACTCGAATCCTTTTGAATTCGCCATTAATTCCGTCGAACTGAATTCAGTGGCAATAATTGGAATTCAGTGGAACTCTACATCATCTGAACTGACTCGAATTCTTTCGAATTCGTCATTAATTCCACCGAACTGAATTCAGTGGCAACAATTTGCATTCAGTGGAACTCCATCATCTGAATTGATTTGAATGATGTTGAATTCCCTGAATCGTCATTAATTGCATATAGAACTGAATTCCGCGGGAATAATTTAAATTTAGTAGAACTCTCAATCTTCTGAATTGACTCGAATTCTTTTGAATTTGCTATTAATTCCACGGAACTTAATTCCGTGGAAATAATTTGAATTCAGTGGAACTTCATCGTCTGAACTGAGTTGAATTATTTCGTAATGCCAGCTAAGGGTTAATTCCACCGAACTGAATTCAGCTGCAATAATTTGAATTCAGTGGAACTCCATTATCTAAACTGAGTTGAATCCTTTTGAATTTCCTATAGGGCATTAATTGCACAGAACTGAATTCCGCGGGAATTATTTTGAATTCAGTGGTAATAATTTGAATTTAGTGGAACTCTAAATCATCTGAATTGACTCGAATTTTTTTTTCAATTTTCCATTAACTCCACCGAGCAGAATTCAGTATCAATAATTTGAATTCCGTGGAACTTCATCATCTGAACTGAGTTGAATTCTTTTGAATTCCCCAAATCGCCATTACTTGCACAGAACTGAATTCCGCGGCAATAATTTGAATTAAGTGGAACTCTAAATCATCTGAATTGACTCGGATTCTTTACAATTTGCCATTAATTCCACCGAACTGTTCAGCGGCAATAATTTGAATTCAGTCGATCTGCATCGTCTGAATTGAGTTGAATCCTTTTGAATTCCCCAAATCGCCATTAATTGCATAGAACTGAATTCCGCGGCAATAATTTGAATTAAGTGGAACTCTAAATCATCTGAATTGAGTCGAATTCTTTTAAATTCGCCATCAATTCCACGGAACTGAATTCAGCGGCAATAATTTGAATAGAATCGAACTTTTTGAACTTAGTAGGACTCTTTTTGAATTCAGTATCGTTTCCTCAATTCTCTTAAAGCTGAATAACAGACCCTCAGTTAAGATCTAAAACTCAATTATCTAAACCTCGCTTAGCCTAATTTTTTCAAGTCATTTTTCGCTGGAAGTGGGCCAGCCAGTCTCAGCCAGGATAATTACGAAAGGAAGGAACCTCGCCTCCGTGAAATGAATGTCTGAATTCGGGGGTACAAAAGGCCCTGGAAGTGGAGGGGAAGTTAAAAAGCGCCTTTCTTTCAGAGCAAGTCGAGTTCTGAGAATTAATAAGGACTTACCCCACGTTCGGCCTGCAACTGATTTTCGTGGCCCATAAAGTTCGGCATGGATGTGAGATTGTATCCCAGACCTCGACAAAAGGAAACGCTTAGCCTCTCGCATTTCGTGTCAGTCCCTGGATGACCGGTGTGGTAAATGCCCCAGGCTTTTACGAGGCTCGTAATTGCCATTAGGACCATTACTGTCCAAATCGCATTCATTTTGCCTGCCTTCCTTGCTTGCTTGCTTCAGTCTTTTCCAAGACACAAATTTCGAAACTTCAAACTTCCAACCTCAAATAATAACACAACTTGGAACCTTATCACCACTTTTTATAATCACTTCATATTTATAATTATAATCATTTGAAAATCTCTTCTTTGAAGATTTTTAATCCCTAAGCCATTAGGACCATGACTGTCCGAATCGCATTAATTTTGATTTAGTCTTTTCGATCCTTAGACACAAATATCAAAACTTCAAACTTCAAATATTAACACAAGCCGGGAAACTTATCAACACTTTTTATAATCACTTCGTATTTATAATTATAATCATTCGAAAATCTTTTCTTTGAAGATTTTTAATCTTTAAGCCATTAGGACCATTACTGTCTAAATCGCATTAATTTTACTCTTTTCGATCCCAAGACACAAATTTCAAAACTTCAAATCTTAACACAAACTGGGAAACTTATCAACACTTTCTATAATCACTTCATATTTATAATTATAATCATTCAAAAATCTCTTCTTTGAAGATTTTGAATCTTGAAACTTCATTGTCGATCAGATGATATGTTTGCCTTGAACTTTAATATCGGGGATATTAAATATGGCCATATTTTGAAAGAAGCAGCTTTTTCTAAACTAATTAGAAATAGATGTCACTTATTCACTGGGTTGAAGAGTTAAATTATGATACTTTTCATTGACGAGAGGGAGATCATTTTGAGAAATTTGAAGAACGACCAAAACATATCCACACATTTGAAGAGCGCGGCTCGGACTGAAGATCACGCAACCTTTCAGGAACTCGTGGTTGGTTTGAAGCAAGATCGGACGAAGTCGGGAGGACTCGGCGAACATCGCCCATAGTGAGGAATACAGAGTGAGGGAATAATAACATAGCACCCACCCTACCTTTCTTCCCTTTCAAATCATTTTTTTTCTTTTTCTCTTTTCATCATAAAATAATGCAATCCGGGAGAAATAATTGAAGGGCTGACGGTCAGAAGGGGCTAACCCTCTGAATTTTTTTAATTGATTTTTTTTGGAATTTTTTTTTTTTTTTGAAAAAAAAAGATAATAATAAAAAATAAAATAAAGAAATCAGAAAATAATGCAATCCGGAAGAAATAATTGAAGGGCTAACCCTCCGAATTTTTGAAAATGATTTTTTTTTCATTTTTGGAATTTTTTATAAAATAATAAAATCCTCACGTCGTCTTGTTGGAAAAGAATTCAGAATATGTTTAAATTTGAATCTTTGAATAAAAATCGAAGGCTTAACTCTTGAAATCTGGTGTACCTGGCATAATCCAGGCATCTGATATTTTTGTACCGTTTTAAATCTAGAATGCAATTTTTTATGAAACGTAAGCTTCAAAGTGCTCTATGGAATTTCAAAAAGTATAAAAAAAGTATCTTTCTGAAGAAAAAAGTATCCTCAAAAATTAAAAAAAGTATTAAAAAATCAGTCTTTTTAAATCAAACAAAAATTAGTTTTTTTTATTTAAATAAAAAAGTAGTGTAGAAAATACTTTAAACTGAAAAAAGAACCAACCAATAGCGACCCGTTTTCGAAAAAAATCGACTTTTTCCAAGAAATTTTTTGTGGACTTAAATGTTTATTTATTAAATTCTCATGTAAAATTATGTAAATATAACATTTTTCTACCAGAAAAGACGAACTTTTAACAAAATACAAGAATTTGCAACCAAATAATTCAATTTTTAAGCAGAAAACACTAATTTTCAACCACAAAAATAAATTCTTAACAAATTAGTTCAACTTTGAACTAAGCAGTTAAATTTTAGACCCAAAAAGATTTTAATTTTAAATAAAAAATAGTTGAATTCAATCAAAAAAGATGAATTTTCAACAAAATAGTTAATTTTCAACCAAAACAGATTAATTTTTAATTAAAAAGTTGAATTTTTAACCAAAAAAATTATGAGAAGAAATTGTTGACAAAAGACAAGAAGTTTCAAACCAAAAAGACGAAATTTAACAAAACAGTTTCATTTCAGTCAAGAAAGAAAAACAATTTCATCCAAATTGTTGAAGTTTCAAGCCAAAAAGACAAATTATCAACAAAACAGTTGAATTTTCAAACAAAAACGACGAAGTTTAACTAAACTGATGAATCTTGAACAAAAAAAAATAAAATTGTTAAGTGATGAAAATTCAAGGAAAAAACGGCGACCCGTTTTAGAAAAAATCGACTTTTTTCTAAATTTTTATGTTATGGATTGAAATTTTTATTTACTAAATTATTGTATAAAATATGTAAATATAACATTTTTAACACTTAATTTTAATATAAAATTTGCTTTATTCATGAATTTTCAACCGATGAAAATTCAACTATTAAAAACTACAGAAAATTTAAAATTGAATTTTAAACAGTTGAATTTTAAATTGTAAAAAATCCAAGAAAATTAAAATCCAGTCAGTTGAAATTTTAACAAAAAAGACAAATTTTTAACGAAAAAGGATGACTTTTTCACAAAATTGTTAAATTTTTAACAAAATAATTAAATTCTTAACCAAATAATAAGAGTTTTAAAATTTTTATCAAAAAACATGACTTTTCAAACCAAAAAGACGAAATTCAATTTTAAATCCATGAAATGGAATGAGTCCATGAAATTTAAATCCATGAAATGGATATTAAGTCCATGAAATAAATAAAAAAATTGTCATGGACTGAAAAGTTTATTTATTAAATTTTCATGTAAAATTATGTGAAGATAAAATTTTCAACACTTGTTTCTAATATAAAATTCTCTTTTTTCCTCGAATTTTTAACTGCTGAAAATTCAACCATTAAAAATCAAAGAAAATTAAAAATGAATTTTAAACAGTTGAATTTTAAATTGTTGAAAATAGAAGAAAATTTGAAATCAAAGTAAATTTAAAATCAAGACAGTCGTAATTTTAACCAAAAAGACGAATTTTCAACGACAAAGGATGATTTTTTCACAAAATTATTGAATTTTCAACAAAATAATTTGATTGTCAACCAAATGTTAAGATTTTTTTAATTTTTACCAAAAAGGATGCCTTTTCAAATCAAAAAGACGAAATTCATTTTAAATCCATGAAATGGAATAAGTCCATGAAATTCAAATCCGTGAAATGAATATTAAGTCCATGAAATAAAAAAAAATTATTCCATGGAATGAAATGTTTATTTATTAAATTTTCATGTGAAATTATGTAAATATAAAATTTTCAACACTTGTTTCTAATATAAAATTCTCTTTTTTCTCGAATTTTTAACTGTTGGAAATTCAACCATTAAAAATCAAGGAAAATCGAAAATTGAATTTTAAACAGTTGAACTTTAAATTGTTGAAAATCGAAGAAAATTTGAAATCAAAGTCAATTTAAAATCAAGACAGTTGAAATTTCAACCGAAAAGACAAATTTTCAACAAAAAAGGATGACTTTTTCATAAAATTGTCAAATTTTCAACAAAACAATAAAATTCTCGACCAAATAATAAGATTTTTAAATTTTAACCAAAAAGATGAATTTTCAAATCAAAAAGACGAAATTCAAATTTAAGTCCATGAAATGGATTAAGTCCATAAAATTTAAATCCATGAAATAAAAAAAAATTATACCGTGGACTGAAATGTTTTTTTTTATTAAATTTGCATGTAAAATCATGAATATATAAAATTTTAACACTTGTTTCTAATATAAAATTCCCTTTTTTCTCGAATTTTTAACTTTTGAAAATTTAACTATTAAAAATCAAAGAAAATTTAAAATTGAATTTTAAACAGTTGAATTTTGAAATCAATAGAATTTCAAATGGCTGAAATCTATTAAAAGTAAAATATTATCCTTAAATCTTTAAAATCCCTTCAAATAATTAAAAAGTATTAATAATGTCTCGTTTTTTTCCTACTAATTTTATCTTAATCTTAATTACTTATAATTCGACTGCTGAAAATTTAGCTGTTGAAAATTCATTTATCAATTTTTTTCAATTTTTAACAGTTGAATTTTGTATCAAAAACAAGTGTTAAAAATTTTACATTCACACAATTTTACATGAGATTGTAATAAATAAACATTTCAATCCGTAAAATTTGTTTTTGATAATATATTATCATTATCACATTATTTATATTTTCATATATATAATGTTCTATAAATTTTGTATAACTCTTTACTGAAAAAAGTAGCAAAAATGTAGCTTTACATTACAAAAAGTCGCAAAAAAGTAGCCTTGCCTAAAAAAGTGTACAAAAAGTAAAAAAGTGTGGAACTTCGAAGTCTGGAAACGCTTCATTGAAGGGTCGTTATGTGAATTCCAAATTTTCTAGAAACATGCGTGACAAAACCCGGAGAAAATTTCTGAAATTTGCCAAAAACTACATTTACGTGGATTGATGGTTCCCAATTCCCATTACACCCTGGACGAAAAATAGTGTGTAAATGACATGGATTCAGATTTTTTCAAAATAAATCCTTCTAGGATGAATCTACTTAAATGGAACAAAAAATGAAATTAAAGTATATTAAATTCTGCATAATTGTGAAAAAATATATTCTAGTCCCATTAGTTATGGAGTTATTTCCTTCAGAAAAAACGTTTTTTTTTCAATTTTTTGCCGAAAATGTAAAAATTTTGTTTTCGGGAAATAGCAACATTCTGGGTTTTTTATAGTATTAAGAGACTAGAATTTATGAAAAATAAATAATCTGTCTTTTGTTATCAATAAATACGTAATTGTTAAAAAATTATTTCAATAAGTATATTATCATTAACCGTAAAGTCCACTTTTTCAGACTTTACGTATAGTAAAACAGTTCTCTCAGAGACCTATTGTCAATTGATTATTATTACACCACTTATGTGTTATTAATATCAGTTTAAAATTATTCAAAATATTGTTGCAGATTATACGTATTATCCTCTTGTGGTGCAGAAAATGCATAAATTAATAGTTACTGATGAATGCATTATTTGTAGATATTAATACTGAATTAATGAAGTGAAAACTTCAGAATTAATGTAGGTTGATTTAGAACCAATCTATTCAGATTATTCCATTTTTCAAAATATAAAAAGGTAATAATCCAAAACAATAACACATTTCTAAAAATCTAAAAATTTCTGACTTCCTCAAATTTGTAGACTATATTTAAATGAAAATATATATCTTTTGGTAAATTGGTTTAATCATTAATACCTCAATTAAAAGGAATCTTAGCAGTATTAACAGGCAACCCTGCAGATTAAAACAAATCTTAGCTTAATGTCCCTCATTTAAAATTTTTTAAAGATCGAAATGAAATCTACTTTCTTATGAAAATTTTCTTGTGTGATAAAAAAAGAACATCCAAAAAGTCCACAAATCTAAAATAGACTTCGAAACTACTTTTGGCACACATTTAATTCCTTGATTGGAATTGATTTTCATACAGGCAAACATTCTGAATCAAAACTAAAGTCAATTATTTCATTCTTTAACTGAAACTGAATTGTACATAGGCAAAATTCTAACCAAAACTACAGTCAATGTATCCAATTAATGATGCCATCCCAAATTTTGTTATAACTCAAAAGATCTCTTTTGAAATTAATTTCTTTGTTAACTTCTCTTTTTATAAACAGCATTTCCATGAACTCTCTCTTTTTTTATTTATCTCATAATTCAAAATTTTAACATCATCCTAATTAAAGTTATGCCCATGTGTGAATTTACATTCTGTAAGGCCCGAATAATATCTTGGACTTATATGAAAATTATTTTTATGTTCCTCTTTTCTAGTGCTAAGTGACCTCCTTGTTTGCCCTATATGAACAGCATCACATTGTCTACATTTACATTTTTAAATCACACATTGTTTATCAAGTTTCTCATATTTATCTTTACCCAATTTTACAATCAAATTACTTTTGAATGGAACTTTATATACGTATGTGAGCTCAATTTTCCTAACATTGATTTTAAGATAGTTGAGATTTTTCCAAAATAAGGTAAGACAATCATATTAAATCTATTGTAATTCTGTATATTGTTCTTGTTCTGATTATTGCTTTTAATCTTAATTTGATAAATTCTGTTACGCATATGTTTGTGAATAAAGGCAATCGGATAATGGTTGAGGAAAATAATCTGTTTGCATATTTCAATATTCTTTTCATGGAATTTTGGATGAGATAATTTGAGAGCTCTATCAATCAAATTCTTTACAACTCTTATTTTGTTTTGAATTGAGTGGTCAGAATTAAAATTTAGTGTCCTTCCCGAACGAATTGTTTTTCTGTGCCAATCAGTTATAATATTGAAGAAATGGTGACAGAAGATTTGGAAAATGAAGTTTTCGATCAAATTAATTTTGGGTTAGACTTTTATGCAAGAAATGTTGACGATTCTGTACTTTCTTCACATGCACAAAATGCGGATACCCTAATTAATGTTTTTAATAGTATACATCCAAGATTACAGTTCGCTGTTGAAATTGAAGCGGAAGGTAGTTTGAACTTTTTTGATTTGACCTTAACAAAAATTGATGAAAATCATATTATGACTGACTTGCACAGAAAAACTATTTGTTCAGGTAGGACACTAAATTTTAATTTTCATCATTCTATTCTAAAAAAATGGGAGTTGTAAAGAATTTGATTGATAGAGCTCTCAAATTGTATCATCCAAAATTCCATGAAAAGAATAATGAATTATGCAAACAGATTCTTCTCCACAACTATTATCCGACTGCCCTTATTGACAAACATGCATAACAAAATTGTTCAAATCAATGGTAAAGGCAATAACTAGAACAAAAACAATATACAAGATTACACTAGATGGAATACGGTTGTCGTACCTTACTTTGGAAAAATCTCAAGTACATATCTTGAAATTAATGTTAGGAAAATTAAGATTACATACGATATATAGAGTTTCATTCAAAAGTAAGTTGATTGTAAAATTGGGTGAAGATAATATGAGAAAGTTGATGAACAATATGTGATTTACAATTCAAATATAAACAGTGTAATGCTGTTTATATAGGACAAACAAGAAGGTCACTTAGAACAAGAAAAGAGGAACATAAAAATAATTTTCATGGTAGTGCAACATATTATTTGGTCCTTACAAAACACAGAACAACACATGGTCATGTCTGTAAATCAGATAATGTTAAAATTTTGTATGATGAGAGAAGTCCAAAAAAGAGAGAGTTCATGGAAATGCTATTTATAAAGGGAGAAGGTAACAAAGCAAATAATTTAAAAAGAGATCTTTCGAGGTAGTACAAAATTTGGGATGGAGTCATTACCTGGATACATTAACTGTAGTTTTGGCAGAATTTTGCCTATGTGCAAATCAATTTCCATTTAAAGAATGAAATAATTGACTTTAGTTCTTATTCAGAATGTTTGCTTTTGTGAAAATCAGTTTCAATCAAGGAATGAAATATGTACCAAAATAACATTTGCTATTATATTAATTATCTCTATTTTATTTTCAGGTAATAATGGTTTTCTAATCCAATAATGATTCATTATTTTTACCTGTCGTGCTCCTATAAATTACCCCTGATGAGGAAGTCTAAATTGGCTCTGAAACATGTTGGTCCCCGGTAGTATCAAAAAGACGGAGGAAAGAAAGAGCGAGAGGTTGGTCCTGGTTGACTCTTTCTTTTTCTCCCTCTTTTTTTTTTGTTGCACATCTATTGTACATTTGTCTCTAACGAGCCTTAAAAGCGAGTAGTTTCGAAGTCTATTTCTGATTTTTTAACTTTTTGGGTGTTCTTTTTAGTACACCAAATATTTTCATAAGAAAGTAGATTTCATTTCTAACTTTAAGTAATTATTTCAAATTTGGAAAGTAGATTCCTCTTACCGACATATTGCCGACTACCGATTAACGCGTAAAGGATATTTGGAGAAGTAATTTAGGAACTGTTGGTTTTGGGTGAGTGGATTTTAGAAAAAGGATGTAATTTCTACCTCGACTTTTGCCCTGGCCTATTTGACTACTTGAAAACGTTTCGTTTCGGGATTAAGGAGATAAGCTTTTCTTAAGTGGACTGCTCTCCTTATCTTTTAAGCCGCCAGTGTAATCCGGCATTACTACTCAAGCTTGAACAGAAAAACTAAGAATTATTGGCCAAGCTGCTGTTTTTAATAGTCGAACTCAAAATTCAAGCGGACAGCTATAATTTTTGACTCCAAGATACAGATTTAGTTTGAAATTTAAGAATCCAAACAAATATTTTCAGGTATTTTACACTTTATGATTGCATTAAATGAAATTAATGCATTTACGAATTTTATAATAATTACTAGTTAAACAATAATGATTTTATAAATTTTAATCAATTGGCATGAAGCCATAGTTATTTAAATCATGAATTTGCTGTTCAAAATTGTCTACAGGGCTTAATTCTGACCGAATTTTGAAGTTTTTTTTTCAAAATTCTCAGCTTGAAATTATTAAGAAACATAAGAAAGCCGATTTTTGAATTGATTTCTATGTTCAACAGTATATGAACGAATACGGCGTGAAAAATCGTCATTTCAACAACCTGATTTCTTTTATCGCTGAAAAAATTACGGAAGTACATTAACCAACTGTTCATCAAAATTAACACAGATTTCAGCAATACAAAAATTTTACCTAACATTTTATTTAATTGATATAATCAATTTATTTCAACAAATAATCCAGCTGTCAGATGTGAAAAATTGTTGCTATAACAATTGTTAATAACAATTTTTCAACCAAATGTGCAGTTTGACCTTTTTTTCTTAATCTGATTTTTTCCTTGTTTCGATCAAATTTGTTGCCATTATTAAAAATTGAAAAAAAATTTAATGTTTGTGCAAAACGCAAACAGTTTTCGTCTTTCATGAAAAATGTTATAAAAAAATGCCCATCTTGGACATTCTCTCATAGAAAAATAATCTTTTTTTACAAAATATTGTTGGTATCAGATTAGCAGTGACACCAAACAATGGAAATATGCCAATAATTAAAATTGTGATTGTTGTAAACAATTTTATAAACAAATATTCATCTCTGGAATTTTATAGACATTTTGAACGGGGTTCTTATAAAACTTTTTGAAAACATTTTTATTGTGATATTTTGAGAAATAGATTAATAGATAATCAAGAACTTTTATGAAGGATAACAAATGTTGTAAAATAATACTTATTCCTTCAGTTTTTTTGAAGAAATTATTTCATTTTTTCCAATTCTGATCACTCTCAGCTTAGAGAGAAGTTTCGTGAAGAAATTAGACGAACAATTAACAAATGCGATTGTGTATAACAATGTTTTAAATAAATTTTTGGCTGCTACGTTTTCGAATACGTGAAATAATTTTGTTGGTTTAATTTACCTAAATGCCACTTTAAAATGCTGAAGCTCAATATTTTTTATAAATTTGTTTAAAACAAAAACAATTTTGATTATTGGCATATTACCATTATTTGATATCACTTGTCACCTGATAGCAATAATATTTTGTGAAAAAAGTTTTTTATTGTTTGCAATGACTTTTACTTGACAGTCAGTTTTAGAATAAAAGATACAAATTTTAGTGAAAATAAGAAATGATCTGATTAAGAAAAATCGCCAAATTGCATATTTGCTTAAAAAATTCTTTATAAAAATTGTTATGACAACAATTGTTGATTGTCGACAATTTATCCTTACTAAATACAGTTCCAATAATAAGTTACATTTATATTAGTACAAAACAACTTTTTTCTGAAAGAAATTGATACACTGGAGTATTTGTTGAAATAAATTGTTTATAACAATAAAATAAAATGTTTAATAAGATAATATTATTGCTGAAGTATGTGTTCATATATTCTGATGAACAGTTGGTTTATTTACGTAACTTTTTCAGAGATAAACAATCATACTACTTAATATTTTTGGAATTATTCTTTTCTGAAGGCTAACAATTTAACATTTTTTAATTTGGAACGTTTCAGCTTAAAATATTTAAAAATTAAGAAACTTAAAAAACTATGTTTTCAAATTCGAGCTTTACGACTGAATAGTGAACAACTTTAAATTTGGGGCATTGAAATTTAAACTTTTGAAATACCAAAATTTAAAGTTGGCAGTTTTTTAACATGTTTTATGGGTTGCAAACGGGTTTGCTGGTTGAATGCGGGTTGCCTGGTTAAATGCGGGTTCCGTGGGTTGGTGAGAGTTTGCTAACTGAATGCGGGTTGTTGGGTTGATTGCGGATCTGCGGGTCAATCCGCGAACCCGATAACCCGCAAAACCGACCCGATTTGCACCAATTTTCACACCCCTAGTTTTAAGTAGAAATCTGACAAGCACTTTTTTCTCTACTAATTCAATTGAAAAATCTAAAAATATTGTGATTAAGAAACTAAAGAATGGTAAGGCTGCTGGTGTGAATGGTATTACCGCTGAAATGCTCAAGAGCGGTGGCGGATATTTGTTTATGTGGCTGAGTGAATTTATGAATATGTTTGCTGAGAACGGTGAAGTTCCAAATGATTCGAGAAAGGCGATCATCGTTCCACTCTCTACAAGGGAAAGGATGATAATGGTGACTTCATTAATTATAGAGCAATTAACCTAGGTAAGAAGTAAAGCGAATGTAAGAGTGAATGAGCGACTGAGCGATTGGTTTGATATTAGGCAGGGCGTTAGGCACACGGAAAAAAATGGATGGTCAAACTAGGTGTGTCAAAATTTAGATGGTCAGTTTGATCTTTCAAATAAGTCCAAGCACGATCCATAGTTTTTTCTTTATAGTCAGGCAGACCATACTTTTATAGTCGCTCTAAATCCGGTTGAAACTAGATTTTAAGAGCCCCCGTTACTGTGCTGACCAGACCCAAGGCCGGCACAGTTACGCAAGATGAGTGTATTTTGAAAAAATCGAAACGCGTTTTCCCTTTCCAAAAAAGCCTTTTTTTGGGTCACCCTATATATATACTCATATCTAATTACACCTAATAAAAATGAGTAAAAAATCACACTTATTAAGAGAAAGAAACCCGATAATGGAAATAATTATATTTAAAACACCGACACATACGAAGATGACGGTCTCAACGTCACGTGCGACACGTGCGATTATACCGTTGCTAATCGAGCAATAAACATCCGTGACGTCCATCCTCGATTATCGAACGTGTCTGACCAAATAGTAAGGCCGATTAAATAATTCGAGGTGTGACTTTCCGCCGGAACGACTATCATAAACTTATTTTTTTCAGGATTCTTTATAACAGCTTCCGAGATTACGTGCATCCTAATCGCGAAAGAAAAAGATGATTTTTATTTCATTTTTAGTTTCTGATTAATTAGTTTCATTTCAATGAATCAAAGTTATCCAGTTTGATTCATTCGAGTTCTGAGAACTTCAGATTCTCAAGTGCTCGATTTTAAGGCTTCGAATTTTGTATATTTTTAAAGTTTAAATCCAGCGCATTAGAATAATTAAGACGATTTCAAATTTGAAATTGTACAATAAATTTCAAATTGGTGGAGTCCACGTCATCTGATCACGGGAATTTCAATGGGATGGGATTCGGCTCTAGTTCAGGATATATAATTGTGTGGTAGTGAAAAAAAATCCCATCAAATATTTTTTGAAAAATCGAAAAAATGGCGGAGTTATGGGACTTTGAGTTTTTGGACAACTTTTTTTTAAAATGATATATCTTCGGTCCTAATTGACCGATTCAACTTTTCGACAACTGAATGCATTTGCTTTGAGATGCATTACAAAATGAAAAAAAACAAAAAGAAATAAAAACATTTTGAAAATTTTGTGAAAAAAATAAAAATGAAAAACGCGTTTCCCAAATAATGACATTTTTTTTTATAAATTTTTTTGTCAGGGGAAGGTATAAGTGTTCTCTACAATGCCTAAAATCATTGAAGTGGGTCTGCCACTAGTTTTCGAGAAAAAATTCTAACGTCTTCTTGCATGGCGCGGTGCGTCTCAGTGGGCAAATAAAAGTGTGTGGACAAATTGATTTTCAAACCACAATTCCCATCCAATTTCGACTTTTTTTAAATGGAAGTTGATGAAATTCTTTATACATCGTTTCCATCCTATTTTGTGAAAAAGGTCTTCAGTACTTCTTTATGTCATAAACAAAATGACGACAAAAAGAAATTTTTGACTTTTGAAGAATACTGTTCTTCATCAAATATTCAGATTCATTAAAAAATATCTAGAATCAATGAAAAAGCTATCTAGAATAGTAGCTCCGGAACGGCTAATTTTTTATAAAATTTGTTTACTACATAACAAATTATTTAATAGTTCTCATTAATCCAACTTGGAAACTCTTTTTGTCATTAAAATGTTAAAATTTAGTTTAAATCAAGTGACCAAACATCTTCAAATCCCACAAAACTATTTTCATCGACTTATTTGTTTATAACAAATTCAATAAGTTTTTAAACTTCTACACTTCTACTGGAAAGCTATTTTAGACAATTGTTGCATTTTCAAATTTGGTTCTGATTATATCTATTTATTCAACAAGTGTGGTAAAAAGGGAAATTTTGCAGTTTTTGTTTTTTTTTCACAGTATTCTCGAGATTTTTCTTATTTTCAATTAGAACCAAAGAAAATTGAAAATACATATTTGTTATATTTTCAGATTGAAAGGTTCAAAATTGTTGGGTTTCAAATTGCAATTGTTCAGAGTTAAATAATTTCGAATTGAAACTTTCTATTAACTGGAGAATTGAAAATAATTTTTAATAAAATTATTTATGAATTTATGAATTAGGAATATTTATGAATTTTTAATGAATTTTGTATGAATTCAAAATTGAGCAATTTCAAACGAAGTTTTAATTTTTAAATTTTGAGTGTTTGTCATTTGAAATTTTATTCAATTTCCAACATTTTAAGAATAATTGAACTGTGAAGTTTTTTTATCATATAAATTTCTATTTAAATACTTTCAACTTGTCCTCTTGGACACATGGAACTGTTTAAGGTTTCTCATTTGATCACCGAAGTTAAGCAGCATTTAGTTCGTTTATAGTCGGATGGGGGCCGCCGTACTATGAACTATATCAAGTCCATTAAAAGATTATTTGTTTATTTTCTTACATGTTGAAAAAAATCTACTTTGTTATGAAAATTTTTTGTGTACTAAAAAATAACACCCAAAAAGTTCAAAATTTTTTCAGTGCTCCAGGCCCATGTGGAATGTGGGAAATTGCGTAAATTTATTTGGAATTACTCAATTACTCGAGTCCATTTTTTAGATTTGAATGATTTCTATTTAAAATTATATTTAGTTTTTAAATATTTTGAGAATAATTAAACTTTTGAAGCTTAACAATTTAAAGTTCTTCAATTTCCGACGGTGAAAAGGACAGTGAACGTATTTGACATCATCTTTAAAATTTCCATGATCCTAATTTAAAATTATAAATGTTTAGAATGCGTAATTCTAAAAGAAATTAATGTTCAAAACCTGGAATTTGAAATTCTTCAGTTTTAAAAGCTTAAACTTGAAAATTTTACCTCTTAATTTTCAAATGTTCAATCCGGAACGTCAAAAAATTATAAAATTTATAGTTTATTTCAGAATTATTAAATTGTTGATTGAATTTGTAATTTTACAATGTTGGAGGTTTCTGATTTTCTGTTGTACAAATACTTAAAACTCAGAATTATTCCACTGGTTAAGGCTTAGCAAATCTTATGTATAACAAATTTGTAGTTTTGAGTTAGCAATGGAATTTTTAAAATTTGAAACGCTTCAAAATGAAATTTGAATTTGAATTTCAATTATATTTAGTTTCTCATTACACAAATGAAATGTACAATTTTAACAGTTTTGAATTTGCTATTGGTGAATTTAAAATCTTTTAATTTGTAATTTCAAATGCTTCGAATTCAGAAGACTTCTGCTTTAAGTACTTTAATCTTGAAATGAAAAACGTTTCAGCTTTGGCTTAGTAAAATTTAATTCCCTAATTTTATCACCCGTGACAAATTTTTGCAAACTAAGGAGAATCTAGAAAGTCGAAGCGACATATGAAAAAAAGTCAAGAGAGAAAAATTGTCCCTTAAAAAAATTTCTAAAAAAATACCCCCTCACTATTTTTTAATCTTACTTCTTTTCTTTGGAAAGTTTATTCTTAGATTTTAAAAGGTAAAATTGGTTTTTTACAGTTTTATACGAGAGAAAAAATTAGAAAAATTAAGTTTTAATTGAATAATCTTCTAGAAAAATCTTATTGTTCATTTCTGTCTATGATTAAAACAAGGTTTTCAGCTAAATGTGTAATAATTTCTGATTTTATGAAAATCTCCAATCATACAATTACTATCTGATCAATTAATGATTAATTTTATGATTAGAGATTTTTAAAATGAAAAGTAATTATAAATTTCGTTGAAAAGATTTATGTAATCGTGGACACAAATACACAATAAGATTTTTCGAAAAGAAAAAACTATTCTCTGATTAGATCCCAAACTACTTCGTCTCATTGTTTCCTTCATAGGCAGCCCAACTTACAATCTCGCTTCTTTTTATAATAACATCATCTCTAGCAACATAAC